>JAOWBW010000284.1:49171-649171 GCA_026119855.1 Campanula takesimana
TCTCCTTCGCTTCTTGAGGTCCAAACTAGCTTTACCAAACATTGGAACATCGTTGATCTTGTACTCCGGATTCTCATTCAAAACTTAACTTAACTCACAGTTTAGAAAAAGTTTTGTGAGAATAAGGCAGTGTGAGCGGAATCGGATCTTTCCATCACTTTTGTTCTTCACAAATTTATCAATTTGCTCACGCAGAGTCTTAAACAGAATATGAGGCCAGTGAAGCGTCTCCTTGGCCATGATAGCAGCTGTGTATTCCCATTGTTCAACCGTGAATCGGTTTACGTTCCCAGTTTTGAACACTATGAAGTTCCCACCAAGTGAGCGATGTGAGTCAAGAGTTCTCACACCATCTCGAATTTCGGTGTTTTTGATATGTTTTGAAGCGTGGGATATTTAGAAGTGAGGCAGCCATCTTGTTCTGATCATCAAATTGAGTAAGTCATCGGGCGCCCAATAATGCGATCTTCACCGTAGATGGAAAACCGAGCAAGTGTCGAATCACAGATGATGAAATATGGACGTCAACATTTTGAACGCGCGCCTCAATCCGGTAGTGAGTGCGCCCATTTACGTCAATTTCCACTAGAACAGCAGTGGAGAAGAACTCATCCACGAGGAGCGCAGAGAGAAATCTTGGTCCATGTGAATAAAGGGAGCATACCAGCGACGCGCAGAGTCTCTATTATTTCTCTTCCCATCACTTCACCAGATAACTCCAATAGATCAAGAGTTTCTTCAAGTTTGAAATTTGCAAGGTCCTGGAAAAAAAAAATGATTGATGTTAGAAGTGATATAGGCGCATAGAAACATAAATGATCAAAGTAACATAGGCGTATGAAATATATAGGCGCATAATTGAAACAGGCGCACAAAATTATAGAGAATCAAGGCGCATGATTGAATTAGGCGCATAAAATATTGAAGGCGCATAGAGTTACAAGGCGCATAATATGGTTCTATGTGAATACTAAGGAAAATTAAAACAAACGAAATTTGACTAAGTACGAAGTTAGGCGCATAAGGTTTTTAGGCGCAGAATGATTTAAGCGCATATACAAGTAGAGGCGCATATTCAGGTGCATAAAAATAGGCGCATAAAGAAGTACATAGGCGCATGACGTGAAAATTTTTACTTAGAAAGAAAAACAAACAACAAGCATTCAAATGAAAGAAATGAAAATCAAAAGTTCAAATTTCGAAAACAAGTTAGAAAATTTTTAGAGACCAAAACATGCATAAATGACGAAGAACACGAAGAACGACCCTTGAATGCTCGAAGAACACCAAGAACACGAAAATCATGAAACTTCACCAAACTAGACAAATAATATATCAAATGACCGCATGACGACAAGGAATCTAAATATGCAAACAAAAATAAGAACAAATCAATAATGAAAGCACAATGATCAAAAGAATGCCCGAAATTTGAAAAAATTTTGAAAACAAAAACTCAGATTTGTAACAAACAGAGCATTGATCGTTAAATGTTGGTTTAAAAAGATTCGAAATAAGAATAGAACACAACCCAACAAACGTATAGAAAACGGATCATCGAATCAAGAGAAATCAAAGAAAATGAATCCGGGTTTTAAAAAAACGAAAAACATCACTGAAAATGACGAAAAAAAAACAGAAATATAAGGAGATTAACGGTTGAGAATTCATACCATATCGTCTTGTGTAGATGTTGATGCTTTCTTAGGACCCATAAACTTATATATATGAATGTAAAATGAAGAAGAAAATGGAGATGAAGAGAGAGAGAAATAGAGTAGGTGAGAAGAGAGGAAGGTGATGATGTGTTTTTTATAGGTTTATGGTTTAAAATTTGCACTGATAAAGCAAAACACAGTCAAAAATTTAAAAAGATGGAAGTTGAAGGGATGGCATTTATGAGGGATTTTGAAAATGGCGGCTCATCATGACAAAAGGACATTCATTAATGAGGGATTTTTGGGATTTGAGGGGCATTAATGGCTGAATGACCTAAAGTGTCATGATGTGACATTTAGGTTTTTTGAAAAACTGCTCCACTTTCCCTTAAGTGTATGAGCAATTTTGACTAATTTTTGCACAAACACCAAAAACATCTATTTTGGTGTAAGTTTGGGGTGCAAGAAATATATCCCAGAAAATAAAATTTTTCGAAAAGCGTAAAACGAGGGAAAAATTTTAATTGCACAAGTACCCTTGAACAATTAAAGGAATGTCAAAAGACATAGATTCCTATAATAAATGAACAGAATGAACATACCTGGTACTTGTGTATTTATTACGTTCAATCATTGAAATTGAATTTTGAGAAATGATGAGCCGCAATAGTTAATGCGCGCATGAAGAGGCGCATTACTTCAGCAAGGCGCATACTCATCTAGGCGCATTATTCATCAAGGCGCATTACACATCAAGGCGCGCAGATGGTTGAGCGCGCGCCATGAATTGATAGGCGCGCAGATATTGTGCGCCAGCAGAAAACGAGAGATGGGCGCGCAGTTAGTAAGGCGGCATAGATGGCGCATAATTTCTCTTGAAACTTTTGAAAAATTGATTTAATCATTTGTACCTAATATACTCATAACTCAACATAACATAAAATCATTAGTATTGACAAAAACTATATTGAATTTAGTTGAGTTTCAAGCATAACCCATGTTCACCTCTCAAAAACATGAACCGTTTCGCGTCAAGTGCTTTAGTTAGAATGTCGGCGATTTGATAGTCGGTTCCCACGTGTTCCAAATGAATATTGCCTTTTCCACGGTCTTTGAGGAAGTGATATTTTGATGTCGATGTGCTTGGTCTTTGAGTGCATGACAGGATTTTCAGAAACCGCAATTGTTGATGTATTGTCGCAGTAGATGGGACAATTTTCTTCGATGATATCATAGTCCACCAATGCTGCTTCATCCAGAGTATTTGACAACAACAAACTTCCCGCAGCGATATATTCGGCTTCGGTTGTTGAGACAGATACTGAAGCTTGTTTCTTACTCGCCCATGACACAAGTCTATATCCGAGGAAATGACAAGTGCCACTTGTGCTTTTCCTATCAATTGTGCACGCTGCATAATCCGCATCTGAGTAACCTACAAGTTTAAAGTTCGAACTCTTGGTGTACCAAAGTCCAAGGTTAACAGTGCCAGAGAGATATCTTATAATACGTTTCACAGCAATTAAGTGTGCTTCTCTAGGGTCGGATTGATAACGAGCACAAACACAAACACTAAACATAATATCGGGCCTGCTAGCAGTAAGATAAGGAGTGAGCCAATCATACCTCGATAGAGCGTTTGATCAACACGTTTACCTTTTAGATCTTTGTCGAGTTTGTTGCCGGTGGCCATTGGAGTATCGTATGATTTAGCGTTCTCAAGTCCAAACTTCTTGATTAAGTCCTTTGGTGTATTTGGATGGTTGATAAAAATGCCTTCACTCATTTGCTTGATTTGAAGCCCGAGGAAGAATGTGAGTTCTCCCATCATGCTCATTTCAAACTTGCTCTTCATTAGTTTCTCAAAACGCTTGCACAACAATTCATTATAGAACCAAATATAATATCATCAACATAAATTTGACAAGTAATTTATGACCATTATGTTTGGCAATGAAAAGAGTTGTATCGATTTTACCGCGAGTGAAGGCTTTTTTCGATGAGAAACTTGGATAGTGTATCATACCATGCTCTTGGTGCTTGTTTGAGTCCATACAAAGCTTTCTGGAGTTTGTACACATGATTTGGAATTGTGGATCTTCAAACCCAGGTGGTTGAGCAACATAGACTTGTTCTTGGAGTTCACCATTTAGAAACGCGCTCTTCACATCCATTTGATATAACTTGAAGTTCTTGTGAGCGGCGTAAAGCTAGAATAATCTTATAGCTTCAAGTCTTGCTACGGGCGCAAAGTTTTCATCGTATCAATTCCTTCTTCTTGCCTATAGCCTTGTGCAACCAATCTTGCTTTGTTTCTCGTGATGGTTCCATTCTCATCCATCTTGTTCCTGAACACCCATTTCGTACCAATCACTCCTTGATCATTTGGTCTTGGAACAAGAGTCCAAACCTTACATCGTTCAAATTGATTTGAGTTCTTCTTGCATTGCAATAACCCAATTAGGATCTTGGAGTGCTTCATCAGCCTTCTTCGGTTCAATTTGAGAGATAAAAGCAGTGTAAGCATCAAAGTTTGTAGCTCTCCTTGTAACGAACACCAACTTGTAAATCACCGATGATATTAGCAATTGGGTGACCTCTAACTTCACGAATTTCAGGAGGTAATTTAGGTTGAGTCGTAGAAACTTGAAGATCTTCAATTGGTACCTCTTCACCAGATTCAAAGTCATTGAAATTTGGGGGTTTGAACTGGCTCAGAATTGAAATTTGGGTTTACCCAGATGCAGCAGTAGAAATTGCCGCGTAAGAGGAATCATGAGGCGCATCATTTGAGTGAGGCGCAATAGAGGATTCACCGGCTCGCATAATACATTGAATTAGGCGCATTTGATGTAGATGGATTTCCTTGTGTTGATAGATTCTGACCTTGAGTGGGCGCACAACGTAAATAGGAGCACCTGTATCATTTAACTCAATAGAATCATCACACATTTTTGGAGCCAAATGTGGCTCAGGAGAGAATTGTTCATCAAAGTAACATGTACAGATTCAACTATCACTAATGTAGTTCTATTGAAACACGAAAAAGCTTTAGAGTGTTTGGCATACCCAACAAAAATACCTTCGTCGGCTTTGGCATCGAATTTACCTCTATGTTCGTTTCCGTTGTAGAGGATATAGCATTTGCAACCAAAGATCTTGAAGAATGCAATGTGGGAGTTCTACCACGCCAAAGTTCATACGGCTCTTGTTGTGAAGTTTGTTGATGAGGGGAACGATTTTGAGTAAAACATGCAGTGTTGATAGCTTCTTCCCAAAAGTACTTAGGCAATTTAGCTTCAGCTATCATCGTCTTTCCCGCTTCAATCAACGTTCTATTCTTTCGTTCAACGACGCCATTTTGTTGAGGAACTCCGGCGGTTGAAAAGTTGTGATCTATCCCATGATCTTCACAATATCGAGCAACACCGTTATTTTTGAATTCTGTTCCATTGTCGGGATCGAACACTAACGATGTCATCTTCTTTTTGGGTTTGGAGCAGTCGAAATAAGGTAGTGAGAATATCATAACAATCATCTTTTGTAATCATCATCTCTACCCATGTATATCTTGAATAATCATCCACCACAACTAGAGTATACTTGTTTCTACGAATGCTTGCGGTGGAAAACTGGTCCAAATAGATCAATGTGAAGCAGTTGCAAACATCTTGTAGTTGAAGGATTTGACTTGCTTGAAAATGACTGCTTCGGTTGTTTGCCAAGTTGACATGCGGCGCACTTTTTGTCATGATGATCAGCAACTTGGGGAAGTCCTTTGACAAGATTAATTCCTGCTGAGTTTAGATAGATACTTGAAGTTCAAGTGACTTAAGCGCTTGTGCCACAGCCAACTATTTTCGTTCACACTTTTGCTACACAAAACAAGATTAGTACTAGAGTTCATACTATGAAAATCAATAATATAAATATTTGTCTTACGATATCCCGTGAGTAAGATAGCTCCAGTTTTTGCCATTCTTGATAAGACATTGCGTTGAAGTAAAATGGCATTCTAATCCTTTGTCGCAGAATTGAGATATGGATAATAAGTTGTGCTTGAGCCCTTCCATGAGTGAGACTCTTTCAATGCACACTTTGTCTTTCTTGAGCTTTCCATATGCTACAACTTGACCTTTGTTTATTATCGCCAAATGTTACGGAGGGACCTCTTCTTCATGGCATCTTCTAATAAGGATTCATCTCCATCATGTGTCTTGAACACCCACTATCGAGAATCCATTCATAATTTCTAGCTTTTGAAGATCCAGCCATGAAACAAAGACCTGAAATATAGACATTTAAGCAGGTCCCTTTATTCCTTTTGGGTCCTAGGGTTAGCAACTTTGACAACCCACTCTTGCTTGACCTTAGGATTTTTACGTCCTTTGGCATTGGGAGTGAATCGCAAAAGGCATTCCACGGCCTTGTGTCCTGAACACACAAATGGAACAATGATGAAAGCCACCAATCACGTGAGTTTTCACAAACTCTTTACTTTTCTTGGGGATGGCATTCTTCTTTGGGTCAGATGAACTAGACTTAACAAAATCTTTCTTTTGAAATTTTGGAGCGCTTTTTCTCGAAGGGCGCATAGGGCTAGGAGGCGCACGGCGATGAGGCGCGTGGCTCTTAGGCGCATAATGAGCACTCGGAGAAGGAGCGCGCCTATTTTCAAGAATGATTTTGCTAGGAGATGGTTCATCTGTAGCTATATCTTTCCCATTAGCTTTCCCAAATTGCTTCGTTGGGTAGACATAATGGAATGTTTGTCTCTTGACTTTTTCATGTCCTTTACCCATTGAATTAGAATGTTTTTCCTTGGGAATTTCAAGAGTTTGTTGGTTGGTAAATTCACTATCTCTTTCAGCACAGACATCACATTTAAAGTTGTCACTAGTTGATGAGAATCCCAAGCCACTTTTATCACCACTGACTTTTTGGGACTCAAATATATTCTCCATAGTGACACGAGAATTGGACCACTCATTTGTAATCTTTTTAAGATCAGTGATTTAGCAACCAATTCATCGTTTTGAACTTTAAGAAGTGAGTTCTGTTCTGTTAGAAAAGTGTTTTTTAACGGTAAGAGGAGTCATGCTCTTTATCTGCTCCTTAAGGAGGGTAAGTTCAGATTTAAGTAGAGATTTCTCGGTCTTAAGCTGGGAAATTTCATCACATGATAGTGCTAAAGCTTCCTTCATACTATCAAATCTAGTAATTACCTTTTCAGCCTTTTGAACAATTTTTCTTGTTCAGCAATCACTTCATCATTGATTTTGAGATTGGAGCAGTTGGTTCAACCTGTGGTCTAATGTATGCTCCTTTTCTCAATTTGTTCCTTGCTCCAAGATCACATCGTGAGAATAACAATCCACCATCGTTTTGAGCCGGAGTGAGAAATCCTTGTTCAACGAGCTCGCTGATGGTTGGTCCTTTCTTCTTTTTCGCTTCTTGAAAACCTGCAGATTTCTTGATAGGTTTATTCAAGGCATTCATATCGGGAACATCCTTGGAGAAGTCATCATCAGAATCATAAGCATCAACTTCATCATCATTTGCCATCAAACAAACAAGTCCATCATCGGAATCTTCATCGCTCTCATCGGAGTCTGTTTCAATCCAAGTATTGTGCTCATTTGCTGGTGCTTCTTCTTCAGCAACCATTCCCTTGTGTCGAGTGAACTTGGGGGTGAATTTAGGAGTATGGCTGCTCTTCTTCTGCATATATTCAAATTTGGGATCGGGCAGCTTGATGCAAAATGTCCGGGTTTCCTGCAATTAAAACAAACAAGATCTTCTTTTCTTTTTGAATCACTGCTCCTTGAAAACTTTTGAGGAGCTTTGCTAGTAGATCCTTGAAATTTGTTGGTTGAGCCGGGTCTTGAGAATTTTCTGAACTTTTGAAATTTCTTCACAAATAAAGCGAAGTCTTCATCATCCATGTCTAATAGCTCAGAAGTAGAAATTTTGGGATCGGAGCTTTTCTCATCTTGTACAGGCGCAGGTGTAGGCGCAGGAGTAGGCGCGGCTTCTCTGTGCGCCATCATAGCCATAGATTTTGACTTTCCTTCAGTTTCACTGATTCGTTGGAGTTTGAGTTCGTAAACTTGAGATTTGCATATAGGTTCCTTAAAGTCCAAACATCTAAAGTTCCAGCGTCTTCAAGAGCGCTAGATTTATGAAGGTATCTTGATCCAAAAGCTTGTAGAAAATTTACATTCAAATCTTTGTTGGTAAACTTCATGCCAAGTGAAATACATAGATTGATAATTTCACAGTAGCGTTCATAAGTTTGCCTTAAGTTTTCACCGGGGAGTTGAGAGAAATTGTTGATCTCTTTTGAACTTCGTATTTCTTGTTCTCCTTGCAAACGGTGTCTCCTTCAATATGCTCTTCAATAGCATCCCATAGCTCATTTGCAGTAGCACAATGCATGACTTGTTGTTTCATCGCCGTGCTTAGAGTGCTTAGAAGAATGTTTCTTGCTTTGCCATCATTTGCGACTCTTCTAATTTCTTCCTCGGTCCATTCTTCCCTTGGTTTTAGGACAGTAGGTTGAGCAGCGTTGGTGCGTGGATTTGGATTCGCCTTCATCGGAATATAAGGTCCATAAACGACGGTGTCATGGAGCCTTTCATCGATTGAGTTGAGATGAGTCAATATGCTGAATTTCCATACGTCAAAATGATCTTCATCAAAGACCGGAACGTGAGTGTAGTTTGCAGTTGCCATAGGTTTTGAGTTTGCCATTTAGAATCGGCACCCAAGCTGTTAAGCTTGAAAAACGAAAAATGTTTTATAAAGGTGTTAGCTCTGATACCACTTGTTGGTCCCAAAGGGCAACAAGGGTATGAAAAATAGCTAGAGGGGGGGGGTGAATAGCTGTTTTAAAATTCTTTTCGTACCCTTGAAAAACTCAATTGCGAATGCGCACTTTATCAAGTAAGCGTTATGAAATGCGCCTAAGTGAGTGAGTGAAATGCACAGCGGAATTTAGTAATGAAAGTAGGCGCAAAGTGATAAAGGGAGCGCAACACACACACTAAGTATTTTGGCTCAAAGTGAGTGAAATAAGGAACTAAGGCAAATGATAAAACAAACACAACACAATTCAGTTCAATCAATCTACAATGAGTAAACAAGCAAATAGTGAGTGAAAATAATAACTTGAAAGAAATGACAAGATAATAACACAAGCTATTTGGAGAGGTTCGATCAATGAAAGATCTACGTCCTCTACCAAGATGGTTAGTCTTGGATTTCTAATCGAGATCTTATATAATGAGTGAGTGTTACAAATTACAATGTTTGAGCTTATACACTAACTCAAGATCTATTACTATGAAAGAACAAATCCAAAACAATAACCGGTGTATCTCTAAAAGATGAATCTAAATGATTAATCTTAAAGAGGTGCGTGTGTGTTCTTAGAATCAAGGCTCTTTAGATCTTTGAGATGGAGAGCACAAGAAACTAAAGTGTTAAGGCTTTGAAGATCTGGCTAAGGATGAAGGTATGAAGATGTTCTTGAGAAATCTGGAAAAACGAAGGCAATCTTCAAATCTTCAACAAATGCTTTGAGAGAGAAATTCTTGAAATTCTTAGCAAAACTCAGCAACTTCAAAATGTTGAAGTTATGGGGTATTTATAGTGAACTTCAAAAAACTAGCCGTTTGGAAATCCTTGTGGATAAGATGAGCTGTCGTTCGTTGATTGGAGCATGCATATATTATGGCCATTTTGACACTCAACATAAAGTGACCGTTATGGACGCGTGTCAACAGATTAGGCGCATATGCATCTTTTAACCACCGTTGGATCATTGGCGTAATTTTGAATTCTTTTCAAGTCTTCGAGTCTTCAATAAATCACTGAGTGTTTGAATAAACACTTTGAGGCGCGTTTGAGCCAAGAGGCGCATTTAGCCAATAGGCGCACAGTAAACGTGCGCTTAAAACAAGGGCGCAGAGGCGCGTAAGCTTATGAAGAAATCCTTATGCGCGCGCTCTAAATGGCGCAAGGCGCGAGTGAAGAGGCGCATGGCGCGTGGCGCAGGTGGCGCATAAGCGCGGCTCAAACTCACTGAGTGATTTTTCTTGAAACTTGATCTTCTTGCCCTATTTCTAAGCCTATTCTATAATAATGGACAACCTAAAAAATGAAGTATAAATACTTCTTACATGTGGGTCTAAAGTCCATGAAATAAAACTTAGGTGATGGATCAATCAAATCTAATAAATCCTAATACATTAAAACTGAGATATATGTGGGCATACCCAACATCACGCGCCCGGTTTGGTATATTACATTTTGGAGATGTACATTTTGTAAAGTTTTTATTTATGGATTTTTTTTTGAGATTTCCGGGGCGTGACATGGGATGGCTCCTTATGAAGGATTATATGGGAGAAAATGTCGTTCACCTATTTGTTGGGATGAAGTTGGGGAAGCAAATATTTGGGGTGTTGACATGGTTAATGACTCAGTTGAGAAGGTTAAGCTTATTCGGGATCGATTGACTACTGCCCAGAGTCGACAAAAGGGTTATGCTGATCACCGGAGGCGAGACCTTGAGTTTGAAAAGGGTGACTTTGTGTTTCTAAAAGTTTCACCAAATGTGGGAATTAAAATATATGGGAAGAAAGGCAAGCTAGCACCGAGGTTTGTTGGGCCTTTTGAGATTTTGGGAAGAGTTGGAGATCAAGCTTATCGTCTTGCATTACCTCCTTCTCTTGACAAGATTCATAATGTTTTTCATGTTTCGATGCTTCGAAAGTATGTTTATGATCCTTCTCATGTGTTATCTGAGATACCTGAGGATATTGAACCAAGTATGTCCTATGAGGAGCATCCAGTTCAGTTCAGTGATTGATTCTAAATTTCAAGAATTGAGAACTAAGAGTATTCCTCTTGTTAGAGTTGTGTGGAGGAACCATAATGTGGAAGAATCTACTTGGGAGCTTCGAGAGGAAATTGAGAGAAAGTATCCTTGGTTATTTGACACTTTTGGTAAGTAACTCTAAAATTCGGGACGGATTTTCTTTAAGGGGGAGTGATTGTAACGACCCCAAAACCCGTCCCTATTTATTTTATATTTTTGGGGATTTTAATTTGACCTTATGTGTGCATTTTATGTGTTGCATCATATTTTATGACTTGCACATATTGTTTGATTAATTGTGTTATTTATTTAGTTAGTAGTAATAATGGTTAAAGGGGTTAAATGATTAAGTTGAAACTATAGGGTCCTCTGTAGAAATATAAGTTCAGGGGTTAAAGTGTTTAAAATGAAAGTTGAGTGACCAAAGTAGAAAATGGGGTAACTTTTTTTATTAGAACATGTTTATCCCTTCTCCCTCTCTCTCTGTGTTATTCATACTTTCCCAGAACATTTCTCTCTCGTTCTTTCCTAGGGTTAAGAGAAAAGGTAAGTTCATTTCATTTGATTTTATATCTTTTAAATTACTTATCCGTTTTAAAATCTAATTATATAAAAATGACCAGGGCGTTGAGTAGGTCATTTCTACCCGATCAAAACATATTTCTGCGATACTTTTTCCCGAAATAGGTAAGTTAAAAATTCCCCTTTAAATGTTAAAATGGTTATATATGTTATACTTGATACTTGTGATTGTTATTTTGTGATTTGGATAATTTTTGTGATGCTTGTAATTTTGGGACAAAGGGAGTAATTGTCTAAGTTGTTGGGGTTGTGTTCAAAGATGGTAAGAGTATGTTCTGGGTGGAGTTTGTACTCAGAAGAAGTATGGGAATGTTATAAGTGTTAATGTGTAGTACTTTTGGGACGGTGGAACGAAGGGACTAAATTATCATGTTTTGGGCCTGGCGGGTAGGTTGGGCGGCCGCCCAGAATGGGGCCGGCGACCGCACATCTATCTGAAAGGTTTTTGTCTTGGAACAGATTATCTTGGGCGGCCGCACAGTCTGGTTTGGGCGACCGCCCATGGTTGCTGAAAAGTTGAGTTGTTCCAATCCAAGTGATTTAGAGTTCAATCTTGGTCTAGGTATTAGGTGATATCCTAGAGTACCTAAAGGGTTGTTGTTGAACACTCTAATATTTGAAATGGTTCCTTTGTGAACATATGTGTTTTAGAATTTGACTAAATGTTAATTGGATATTGTTGAACATCTTTTGATGTGTTTTGGATTGTGTAGATACCCCGGGAAACCACAACTTGGCTAGAGCGGTGAATTATCCTAGGATGTCTAACTTGTTTTAGATTGTTTAGAGTCGCCACCTATGTTTTTAAAGGAACATAAGAAAAACCTATAAATAGCCTAATTTATGTACAAAACCAGAGATTCGGGAGAGAAGGGTTCGGGGGTTAGGTGACGGAGTGGGAAGTACTTAAACACCCACTCCGCCCCGCTTATGCGGGTCTTGCTACTATTGGTGTTCAAATGTTAAATGTCATTCAATTTATTAACAGTGCTAACAATTATAATGTAAAGAAAAAAGGGGAAGAAAAGAGAATTTGTTTTATTTATGAATTTATGCTAAACAATTATATTAAGAAATGTATAGGAAATTAAAGTAGAGATTAAAATGTAGGGAGATAACCTTTAACCAACTTTAATGGAATAAAGTGATCGTTAGGTCATGTCCCATTGATGGGGATTGCATACATTGACTAGAACATGAATAGAATAAAAGAAGAAGACTTGTACCTTTAGAAAGAAGACTTCAAACTTGGACTTGAAAATGATGTTGTTGTGTAGAGATTTGTGTAGAGTTTTGTTGTGTAAAACTCTTGTTGGGAGAATTTGTGTAGGGAAAATGATATAGAATTTGTGTAGAGAGAAAGTTCCAAGTCCCTTTCTAAGGTAGAAGATGATGGTTTTTATAGGTAAAAAAGAGAGGGAAAGGTTGGAGGGAAATTGGTCAATCCATGTGAGATGGAATTGACCAATAGGAAATAAGATAAATGAATAAAAGAAAAATAAAAGAAATCAAATAATAAATGAAAGAAATATTAGTTTTTTGGGAAAAGGCTTAGAATTTGGGATTGGGAGTTAATGAGAAAAAGGGGATGAATGTGGATGTAAAAAGGGTTGTTTGTGATCAAGAAAAAGATGTTTGTAAATAAGAAAAGGGAGGGAAATAAGGTGCAATCCGTTACTGCCATAATGGGAGGCGCGCGGGTCCAGCTTTAGGGGAGAGACGCGCGCGCAGCCCGTTGACAGTGTCGGAGGCGCCCGCGGCAGAAAAGGACAGAATGACAGAAATGACTCTAAAGTTAACTCTGTTATGCAGTTTAGTCCAAAACTAACGGAATCAGTTAGGAACTTAACCGAAGTAACAGAAATTAACGAAAATAAGTTAAATAAAAATACTTTGTATGCAATCGGGGTGAGAGGTCCAAGGCGGGGTGTCTACAGAGCCCCTCGGCGACGTGGATTGCAAAGCAAAACGCGTCGACGAAAGTTAAAAACACCCGCCGAGGACAACACCAAGAAAAAGGCAAAGACTCGATGAAAGCAAGAATTTGAAGTTGCGAGAGAGAGTGGTGCGCTCCCTGTGTGAGCGGATTTTGTTGATAGAGGGGGTGGCATGATTCGTTAGGTGAACCTGCCGGCTGAATATCTTGAATGAGGCCGTTAGTGAACCATTTGAACGAGGCCGTTAGTGAACCTTCGAATGAGGCCGTTAGTGAACCTTTAAGGAGGCCGTTAGTGAACCTTTGAGGAGGCCGTTAGTGAACCTTCGTTGAAGAATCCGTTAGTGAAATCCGTTGATGAGGCCGTTAGTGAACCTTTGAGGAGGCCGTTAGTGAACCTTTGAGGAGGCCGTTGGTGAACCCTTGAATGAGGCCGTTAGTGAACCTTTGAGGAGGCCGTTAGTGAACCCTTGAATGAGGCCGTTAGTGAACCTTCGAGGAGGCCGTTAGTGAACCCTTGAATGAGGCCGTTAGTGAACCTTCGAGGCCATTAGTGAACCCTTGAATGAGGCCGTTAGTGAACCTTCGAGGAGGCCGTTAGTGAACCCTTGAATGAGCCCGTTAGTGAACCTTCGAGGCCGTTAGTGAACCTTTGTTGACGAATCCGTTAGTGAAATCCGTTGATGAGGCCGTTAGTGTACCTTGAGGAGGCCGTTAGTGAACCCTTTGAAATGAGGCCGTTAGTGAACCTTTGAGGAGGCCGTTAGTGAACCTTCATTGACGGATCCGTTAGTGAAATCCGTTGTGAGGCCGTTAGTGAACCTTCGAGGCCGTTAGTGAACCTTTGTTGACGAATCCGTTAGTGAAATCCGTTGATGAGGCCGTTACTGAACCTTCGAGGCCGTTAGTGAACCTTTGTTGTCGAATCCGTTAGTGAAATCCATTGAGGAGGCCGTTAGTGAACCTTCGAGGCCGTTAGTGAACCTTTGTTGTCGAATCCGTTAGTGAAATCCGTTGAGGAGGCCGTTAGTGAACCTTCGAGGCCGTTAGTGAACCTTTGTTGTCGAATCCGTTAGTGAAATCCGTTGATGAGGCCGTTAGTGAACCTTCGAGGCCGTTAGTGAACCTTTGTTGTCGAATCCGTTAGTGAAATCCGTTGATGACGCCGTTAGTGAACCTTCGAGGCCGTTAGTGAACCTTTGTTGTCGAATCCGTTGATGAGGTCGTTAGTGAACCTCTGACGAATTGCTGTTTTGAAGTCGTGTGCTGTTTGGCGTTGCAGTTGACTTTTGCGGGGATGCGGGCATGGTTGACTGTGGACCATTTTCTGCTGGGGATGAAGTGCCTTGAGTAGCGGATGCTGTTGACTTCGTGGTGATACCTGTTATGTGTGTGCTTGGCAGGTATATGTGTTTGTGCAAGAAGATGCATGAAGAGAGAAATTGTGCTCGTGGTGCAATGTGATTTGAGAGCAGTTTTGCATGAGAGAGAGCTTTTGTAGGAATGGAGAAAGTGATTTTGTGTGCGGTGTGATTTGAGGAAAGCCTCGGATGCATTCATACCTTCACTTACCATTGCCGCTTGATTGAGGATGGATTGCCGAAGGATGTTGATACTTTTGATGAAGATGATGAACTGCCGTTGCCTTCGATGGAATGTTGTTGAGATGACATTCTGAATGATGGGTTGGTCGTGCCAAAGGCTGCCTACGTATCCTTTGAAGGGAATCAGACCAGCGTAGTTCAAGGATGATGGAGAATGTTGGAGGAGAAGCTAGGAGCAAAGCAAAGTAAAGCACATACTTTTGCACATAAAAGGAGAAAAAGAAAAATCTTTTTTTTTTTTTTTTAGATTAGAAAGGAAAGAATATGCACACATGTGAGGAAAATATTTTTTTTTAGTTCGTGGGTGAACCATTTTAACCATTGTGTGCTTGTGAAGCCAACCCAAGATCAAGTCATGTTCAGTCGAAGTCCGGATTGCCTCGCTTGAATTTTGTTGTCGCCGGTGTGCCCAACGAAGATTGATGTCTAGCCCCAAGAGGTTTGTCGATTATGGGGCTTCAAAAGGCTTTTGATGCCGAGATGAGGGGTTGCTGATTGTAAAGCCCCTAGAATGCCTTTGATGCCAAATTTTGAGGGACTTGCATAGCTCCAAGATAAATCAGCTCTTGGCCCATTCGAGTAAATCGCCCTTTGTTGTTGTAGTGAGCAAGCCCCAAGAGGAGATCGTTGATGCCAAGCTTCGAGAGATTGCAAAGCCCCAAGTGTCGTGGGCTTGTAGATGGCGGGATGTGAAGACCTTTCATTGTAAAGCCCCAAATTATCTCGTGATTGGCTCGGCATTGAGAGCGGATGTACCGTTTGGTAGAATTCTTGATAGAGATCTCCTTCTTGCTCTTACTGGGGAGATGAATGGCCTCATTGTGGTCGATACCCAAATGGCTGAGGGCTTATGTCAAAGGATGCAGTAATGTCTTGCGGTGCCGTCGAGGTCGCGGAGGATAAGGTCTTGGCGTGATAAAGTCTCAAATGAGTATGCTTGCTTGACTCTTCTTGAGTTGAACTAATGACGGATCTTCGGATGCAACTAGTGCTGTGGCCCAACTTTATCTGAGCTGCACCTTGTGCTTTTGATCTTGGAGAAGGGGGTGCTGAATTGCAGAAACATTGGGATTGGCCGTGGCATTTCCCGCTATAACCCTGTTTTGATTAGAGTTTAGCATATTAATCTTTTTCCTTTTCTCTAAGACTTCCTTCAAAATCTCGCTGTGAGTTCTAACAAAAATCATTAACTTCATTCATAACATCGGAGTCTTCATTTAAAACTAAGAGGCCTTTGACTTGAAGTGTTGAGAGACCCTTGAATCTTGATTGTTCTCATGGAGCCATAAGACTACTCCACATTGCACTTGCTCGAGTATTGTTGCCCAAAAGACTGTCGGTCACGAAGCCCTAATACTGCCCTTTGCTCGGATTACTGTAATGCCGTAGCCCAAAAGATTGTAGATTGCGAAGCCCCTTGAGACCTTCGGTGCCGAATTGAGGAAGCTTCCAATGGGGATACTGCTGGGGAGTTAATTGCTCTTTGCCGAGGGAGCCTATAAGACTTGACCGTAGCCCCTAGAGTACCATCATTGATTGCGAGAAAGGTCCATCCTTGATTGGGGGAACGAGCACGGGCACACGTGACAAGAGGGATTTTTGACATCCCTTTTGAGAGACTTTGAGGATAGTCTCACACATCTTTTTCGAGCATAGTCCCTAGGGCTTGTTGATTGTCAAAAGAAGCCCTTGTTCTCGAGTCATATAGCCCCTATGGCGTCACCATTTGTTGAGCAAAGCAAGAGTGACTCGTCCTCGTGCGAGGGAACAAACATGAGAGAATATGGCAAGAGCTACTCCATTTCTCGGGAGCCTTTCGGCGTACTTTAGAAGCACATTCTTGAAGAAGCTTGAAAACTGAGACACATGTTGTTGCTATTTGTTGCCCAAGCCAATTGACTAGCTAGGGATTATTTGTGCAACCCGTGCCCTTTTATGATGGGCTCGTTCTCGGATGGGTCTTGGCTACCACGGGCCTTATTTTCATGAACCCAAAATTGCACACTGCTGGAGAATGATACCAATAACCCAAGACAACGTTTGATGGTGCCATATCTTGTCGAGCTTTTTGCAATCCCAAAGTTGACCCGGTGGGGAATTGACTTGCTGAGGAGATTCAATGTAGAACTTGTCTTCTTTAGAGGCCGGGGATCTCCATTTCTCTTTCCCTTCTCTCTCTCACTCTCTCATTTTTTTTATGACGCACCCTGTTTTTTGCCTAGACCGCCCTATTGGGTTTTCAATCTAGCGGGCATCTCTTTTGCGTCTTCATCATTTTTTTTTTGACTCAATTGATGAGGAAGTGTGCATTGACTCTAGCTGAGGAGATAAGACATGTGATTTTGCGGTGGAGACCTTTTGTCACTAATGATGAGTGACATTGACTTGACTAGGGAAGTGTCCCTAGTATTGACATGTATTTTTTATTGAATTGAATGGCTCGCGAAGGCAAGTAAGTCATTAAGAGAGAAGAGAAGGAAAGCCCCAATTTGATTGCAAGAAATTGGGAGTATGCAGAAAGAATAGAAGCCCTAGACTCGACAAGGAACGGAAAGTGATTCCAAATCTAGGAAAGTTGTTCAATCTTGAGGTGATTAATTCATTGGCAAATGAATCGTAGAAAGATGTCTTGACAAGTTCGAGATGAAGGCCAATCACCATAACACGCTAGGGCTAAACATATCTTCTTTCTTGCATGAGACCGGACCCGCAGGTTGCCTACGTTCCTCCAGTGTAGAGGCTCAGGTCACCGTAGTTCTTGTGTATTCTCCATTTTTCGGGATGGAATTGTTGCTTCGTCGTGTAGCTTCGTCCTCCTTTGGTGGATTGAATGATGTTGATCTTGATGTGAACTTCTTTGATTGAGGGGGATTTTTTTTTTTTTTTTTTTTTTTTGTGCTCTAACTTTTGCCTAGGTTGATTTGAAGAGTTCAGCCTAGCGAGCATTTTTTTTTTTTTTTTTTTTAATCCCCCCTTTGAAACATTGCTTGATTTTTCTCCATGGTTGTTGCTTCACCCTTGATGTCTTGGATTTGTCTTCGTCGTTGATGATGTTGCCTTCGTCACAATGTTTAGCCCCTAGGCGTTCAAGTGATGGCCTTCATTCCAAAACTCGTTTAGACATCTTTTCATCATTTTGCCAAGAATTAGATTGAACAACTTGGAAGAGTGTATGAGGACAAGAACGACTTTTTATTTGATGATGAGACTTGACTTAAAATTTCACATTAATTGGACAAAGAAAACTTAATGCACACTTAAGAGGACTTTGACTCTTTTTTTTTTTTAATTCCTATTACTAGGTAGAGAAAGAGAAACGGAGATTGTTGTTGTAGTCCCCATTGTCGTTGTAGTCTCCTTGTGGCATGATTTCTTGTAGAAGCCCCATTTCGAAACCAAATCATTCTTCTTTGATGAGTTCTTGCATGTTGGCACTCTCTAAAGGTTTCTCTTCACCCACAGTAAATTCGCCGTTGTCGAACAAATCTTGGATGATGTTTCGGAGAAGGAAGCACCCTTCGGTAGTATGGCCACTATGCTTGTGGTAGCCGCACCATTCACCATGTGCATGATTCTTCGGTATCGTCTTCGGCTTGTACCCTCTAAAGGCTTGACCTTTCCACTCGCCACCAAAGTTTCAAATGCTTCGGCTTGGGTTACTCCTAGGAGAGGAGTGAAAACTCGGTTGTTGGCGGTACCTTTGTAGCTTTTGAGGGACGGGCCACTTGAGCATGCTTTACCCTTAAACTTTGCCTTGTTGTCGGTGAGCTCTTGCAAACGGGCTTTGAGCTCGGAAACCTATTCCTTGTGAATCTTCCTCTCGAGATCAAAACGGGCTTGCCTCAAATCGTCTTTTCGTCGGGCATCCTCAGAAATTCTATCCATTTGTTCCCCCATGGCTCTTATTATGTTGAAGAGTCTTTCGTTGGACACGGAGAAGTACCCACCATTGTTGTTGTTGCCGTTGGAAGCCATTGGACCTATTGAAAGAACACGGTTGATCTTAGGTTGGCCCCACAAATACCTTTTGAGTAAAATAAGTTTAACCCACAAACACGAAAAAGACTCAACCATATAAAGAAAATGACTCTTTTTGTTTTTTTTTTATTTACAAAAGTCGGAAGGACGGAGTCATTTTTGGGGTTTCTAGAAAAAATAGTGGAATCGTCACACTAGTATATAGACCTTCTCGCGGTCCCATATACTCATCGGATTCCACAACGCTTGTGAGACCTACATGTGTCGGGATTAAACTAAATTAATGTAGTAAAGCATACATGCGGGGACGGATTTTTATTTTCGTCCAAAATAACCACTTTTGGGGACGGATTTTTATTGCGTCCGTTTCAACAAGTTGGCATGTATGATTTGAAGACATTAGTTTAGGGAAATCTCGGTACATGGAAACGACTTGAGTCACGGAGTGTTAGACCCTAACTAGAATTGTGTGGCTTGTGCTCGGCTTGAATATGAGGCTCAAAGGTCACCCCCGGCATGTAGTCTTGAACTACGCCACGGGCTGAGGTTTACCGCTTCGAAAGAGCCAAGGTCGGGTGGAGCTTGAAACTTTCTAGGACGGGCCTTGACGGGTTTGGGGTTGGACTTGTGCGACTCGATAGTGAGCAGTTCATAGGAATATGTGCATGTAGTGTGAGGTCTAACATGTGACAAAACATTTTTTTTTTCAAAAGAAATAAAAAAAAACAAATAAGCACATAATTACAACTTTCGAATCACCCGTGTGACCGATAAAACAAACAGAAAGTAAAAACTGTTTTGTGCAGGCCCGGTGCCCACACACTGTCAAAACCACTCTGTTCTGTGCACTGTTCTGTTTCTGGAAAATGCCCAGAAGCGCGCGCATTAGGATGCCTACTCGGGAGGCGCGCGCGTTAGACAAAGAGGGGCAGAGGCGCCCGCATCTGGGTAACAACCTGTAAATCAGCGGGTTCAAGGGATTGCCTTGACCCTAAATAAAAATACTTTCCCCTGCAGAATTTGTTAGCACAGAAACATGGAATGGAAGGACAAGAAGGAAGATGGGCGATTCTGGTAATTAGGTCGGACACGCGCGCTTTAGGCCAAGGAGGCCAGAGGCGCGCGCTTCCCACCCTTTTTACCAGAATGCCCAGAAAACAGTAATAAGAACACCAAAGTTAAGAACGCAAGTTTAACCCTCTAAATTCTCCCCAGCGGAGTCGCCACTGTAGATACCCCGGGAAACCACAACTTGGCTAGAGCGGTGAATTATCCTAGGATGTCTAACTTGTTTTAGATTGTTTAGAGTCGCCACCTATGTTTTTAAAGGAACATAAGAAAAACCTATAAATAGCCTAATTTATGTACAAAACCAGAGATTCGGGAGAGAAGGGTTCGGTGGTTAGGTGACGGAGTGGGAAGTACTTAAACACCCACTCCGCCCCGCTTATGCGGGTCTTGCTACTATTGGTGTTCAAATGTTAAATGTCCTTCAA
This sequence comes from Campanula takesimana, assembly GCA_026119855.1. Taxonomy (NCBI): domain Eukaryota; kingdom Viridiplantae; phylum Streptophyta; class Magnoliopsida; order Asterales; family Campanulaceae; genus Campanula; species Campanula takesimana. The sequence continues at coordinate 69,310 of JAOWBW010000284.1, forward strand.
TTTATTAACAGTGCTAACAATTATAATGTAAAGAAAAAAGGGGAAGAAAAGAGAATTTGTTTTATTTATGAATTTATGCTAAACAATTACATTAAGAAATGTATAGGAAATTAAAGTAGAGATTAAAATGTAGGGAGATAACCTTTAACCAACTTTAATGGAATAAAGTGATCGTTAGGTCATGTCCCATTGATGGGGATTACATACATTGACTAGAACATGAATATAATAAAAGAAGAAGACTTGTACCTTTAGAAAGAAGACTTCAAACTTGGACTTGAAAATGATGTTGTTGTGTAGAGATTTGTGTAGAGTTTTGTTGTGTAAAACTCTTTTTGGGAGAATTTGTGTAGGGAAAATGATATAGAATTTGTGTAGAGAGAAAGTTCCAAGTCCCTTTCTAAGGTAGAAAATGATGGTTTTTATAAGTAAAAAAGAGAGGGAAAGGTTGGAGGGAAATTGGTCAATCCATGTGAGATGGAATTGACCAATAGGAAATAAGATAAATGAATAAAAGAAAAATAAAAAAAATAAAAGAAATCAAATAATAAATGAAAGAAATATTAGTTTTTTGGGAAAAGGCTTAGAATTTGGGATTGGGAGTTAATGAGAAAAAGGGGGATGAATGTGGATGTAAAAAGGGTTGTTTGTGATCAAGAAAAAGATGTTTGTAAATAAGAAAAGGGAGGGAAATAAGGTGCAATCCGTTACTGCCATAATGGGAGGCGCGCGGGTCCAGCTTTAGGGGAGAGACGCGCGCGCAGCCCGTTGACAGTGTCGGAGGCGCCCGCGGCAGAAAAGGACAGAATGACAGAAATGACTCTAAAGTTAACTCTGTTATGCAGTTTAGTCCAAAACTAATGGAATCAGTTAGGAACTTAACCGAAGTAACAGAAATTAACGAAAATAACTTAAATAAAAATACTTTGTATGCAATCGGGGTGAGAGGTCCAAGGCGGGGTGTCTACAGATTGGTGCATCTTTGTGATGAGTTTTGTGTGGTTCCCTACTTTGGAATCATGCCCCGGTTGTTGTTTAAGAAAGTATTCATTACTATGCACGTGTTAAAGTCCAGCTGGTACTTGTTGTGGTGTCGGGCAGTGGTAGAGATTATAATGGCACACGAGCCAAGTTCATTGTAAGGCTTCTACCATTGGTTTCCCATTTTTAACCCCCTTCCTTGGGCCACGGATTGGGTTTGGGCTAGCTCTCCTTTGTGTGAGTTTAGTCACCGTTTGGGTTATGACTTTGTGTCATTTTCCTCCCGTTGTTGTTGTTGTTGTTGTTGTTGTTGTTGCTGTTGTTGTTTGGTTCAAGAACCGGTTTCAGCCCTTTGGTGCTGCTCAGTTGATACCTCTCAGATGGTTATATGTTGGATTCGAGAACCTTTGCTCAGTATCCACTTATGAGTGTTTATTTCCACCTTACGTATGGTAAGATGAGTTGGCTTTGCCTATCATGTTACGTGCTATATGAATGTTTATTGACATTGTTCAATTACGAGTATCATTTCAGCATGTAACGTAGTTGCATTTTAGTAGCTTACTGAGATTTATTCACCCCGTTCCTTTCAATGTTGTTTTCCTTATATAAAGGAGAGCCCAGGGGATATGTCACTTCATAAGGGAGGACGTCGAGGTGGTGATTTTGGGTAAGACATTTTGGGACATGTGTTATGTAAAGGCTACATTATGTAAATGTATAACCTTTTGGGTAGTGTACCCGTGACTTCATCTTTGTATCACCTATTTTTGGAACATGTCGGTGATTTGTAAATTTGTAAGTAAAGTGTGTAAGCCTTATGGCTAAGTACTTTGGGTTGTGAAAGTTTGTTTGTGTGACATGCAATCAAGTTTCAAGTAAATGTGTTTGGTTATATGAAACTTTTATGAAAGGACATTTCGAAAAATTTTCCTAAAATGTTTTATGACGTCTTCCGCTCGTGTCTCGAACGTGGGGCCAAGTAGAACCACGGGTCTGGAGCGCGACATTTACACCCAATGGGTTTCACATATTTAGGTAATGGAACAAGATCTCAAACGTCGTTGTCTTTCATAGATTTTAATTCTTCATTTATGACATTGATCCATGTTACGATTTTTCCGCAAGTGCACGGGTTTTTGTAGTATAGATAGTGCAAGAGCGAGTCGTTCCCACGGAGACAACTTTACTTATAAAATGTTTTGCTTTGGATAAAAGAATAAAGAAAAGAGAATGATTGGGGGGTATAAAATTGTTTGTCACGACTAGAAAGTAATAATAAAAACTATTGCTTAGATTGAAAATTCTTATGGTTAAGGAATTCTCGGGATTGCGATACAAACAACATTGTATTCATCAATTAATCATGCTCTTTTCAGATTAAAATTTCATTTTAAAACAAGGATGGTATGCTAGGCCTACACTACTTCTCACGATCAAGCAAGTAGCGTTTGTATTCTCGTACTAATTATGCCCTATCTCTCGATGGCCCATAATTAGTAAAAATCCATTAAGTTTTCTTTATGAAAATCAGCATACTTTCCACTCAAGGAGCATCCCTAAGCCATTACACTACTCTCGTGAGTAATGAACTTAGTTCTGACTATATGGATCCGCTAATCAAGGTTCTCCGATCAGTACTTCCCTTGATTAACTAAGATTCATACAAATCATGGACGTCATCATGGTCGTAGGCGTTAAAGTTTGATATAGTAGAATTGTTTAAGATGAAGAGAATAAATTTAGAGCATGAATATTAGTAAATACAAATGTTGCTTGAGTTATCCAACCCCAAGAAAAAAAAAGGATTACTCACAAGCCATTTGCGAAACAGGAATAAGATAAAGAAGAGAAGATAGAAGAAGAGATACTTATTCCGGAATGAAATGGAGACAAAAAGCTTGAAGAATACCTCTGAATATTATTGATAATGAACTCAGAATTTTGTTCAAGTCAAGTTGATAACTTTCACAAATTCTGAGAATCAAGTAATGATTTGAGAGTAAATTTTGCTATAGTGATATTACAATATGTTTCTAGATATCTAAAACACTGATTTCTACTTCTATATATAAGCCTTGGAGGAGAGGATGCACTTTTTCCCGGATGGATGCTTTGAGAGGTCTCCATTTGAAAAGGCACCTTTTGCTGATTCAGGGGGTGCTCGGCCGAGTCAAGGAAAAGTGCTCGGCCGAGCAAGCCTTTTTTCGAACCTACTGATTTTCCGTCTTTTTATGCTCGGCCGAGTCAAGGGTACTGCTCGGCCGAGTATGTCCTCTTTGGCTGAAACTTTGATTTTTCTTGGTCCAGCTTATTTCCTTCTTTGCCAAGTGTTCCTCCTTCACAAAGATGATGCCTTAGCTTCCTCTTTCCTCAAGAATGTATTGAAAAACCTGCTTGTATCATAAAAACATTCTCCCAAGTGCATTAAATCAAATAAAGAGTAGAAAATAAGTAATTTAGGTTTATTTATTGAAAAATAAGGTTAATAGACTATCTTTTTAGACCTTAAATGACTATAAAATAGTCATTTATCAACTCCCCCACACTAGAATCTTGCTTGTCCTCGAGCAAGTTAAATATTTGAAAAGAGAGGAGTGAAAATGACACTAGTAGAAAAACAAGAAAGGTCTTCAATGCTTCCTCAGAATATTGTTATATAGTATTGCCTTTATAAAATTCTTTCCTTCTAAATTTTTCATCTCAAGAATTTTGTGAAGAAGAAGGTAGGATGATATTGAAAATTAAATAGAGAAGTTTAAATGCTAATATGACATATAAATACCATTGAATAAGAGCATATTGAGATAACCAAATGAATTTGTGGGACACAAGAATGAATTGATAATTAAGGTTACTCTTTTAGAGTGCTTTGTGAAGAAATTTTTCATGCTTGGAAGTACATTTCTTAGACTAAGATTTTATTCCTTAACAAATATGTCCAAAATTTATTATGCTCTTTGAATCACAAAAAGAATGGGCGGAGGATGATAGTGGAAAAAGGCTATTGATTATTATGATTAAACGTGGCAATTGAGTTTCTTGTTTTTAAATTGTCACACTCAATAATGATATATTCATTTAGATATTTGAGTGGACAATTTACAAGAAGGTTATATTGATTTATTTAGCCTTGAAAGTGGAAATGGAAAAGTTTTTGTGATTCGTGAAAAGCATAACAATTTTGTAAATATTTGGAAAATAATATAAATGAGGGTTTTGATATGTACATACAAGAACGTTTAAAAAGTTTCACAAGAATATTGTATCCAAACTTAAATGCCCACAAATTCAATAATAATGTAATGCTTCTATTCAATAGGATTTAAAAGTTCATATTAATTTTGAAAAATTTTCTATTTACCATCCAATACAATCCTATGTTGTTATTATCAAATTTCTCAAGAAGTAAAAGTTAGAAAGGTAAAAAATTTATTTAGACAAATGATAATAGAGATAACATTCTCATCAACGGAAGCATTGGCTAAATTAATTTATTTTTTTTTGAAGAATAAAACCACTAGCAATTAATTAACATATAAAAAAAAAATACTAAAAACGAAAAATAGGAAAAGAAATAAAAAAGAAAGATACTACCCCCCCACACTTAAATGAAACATTGTCCCTAATGTTTTGAAAAGTAGAAATGAAAAATTGGGACAAGAATAATTAGAGGAGAGGGAGAAAAAGAGGTACCGACTAGAATGGTGGCGGTGGTGGCGGTGGTTGCTGATTTGGAGGCCTGAAATTCATCCAATTCCCAATTCCATAGTTGTAAATGTAATCAACTCTTCCCTGAATGTGGTTGACCCGATCCTCCATGTTGGTGCGAAATTGGTCAAAATTGTTGGAATATTGATCGAGTCGGTTAAGGATTTGGGTATTTTGTTGGTACATTTGGTTTTGCTGGATGAACATTTGGTTGAACCGGTCATAAAAATCGGGAGGCATTTGATTTTGGTATTGGTGTTGTTGTGGTTCTTCTTGGTGCTCTCCCATTGGCTCATTTTGTTGAGCATTGGGACCTTGATTACTTGGGAAAGTCCAAGTTTGAGGTTGGTTTAAGGTGATGATGGGCAATTGGTTGTTGGGTAAATGGGTGTACGGTCTTCTATTTGCTTGAACCTCGAACTGGTTCCCAAGCATCCGGTCCTTCCTCAGGTATCTCAATGTGCACATATTCAGCAAATAATGTTATCATTCCCCCAATATGAATATCCCCAGGAAAATTAGGGAAAACATGGTCCAAAAGACGGTCTATCAACCATTTCCCTAGATTAATTCCCCTATATCCGGTCACAAAAGCTCATAGGAGAAACAACTCAGGCCTATTTATTGTTCCTTTATCCTCTCTTGCAAAGACAGTGCACGCATACATTCTATGAATGTAGCGGAGAACGGGGTGGACAATTAAGGAAGCCTTAGCGGTTCTAGGAAGAAAAGGTGTTTTCCCAGTGATTTGTAACCAAAAGAGGTCCGCATTAAATTCTGGAGGGATCTCATTTGTTAATTTTCTAGGGGAAGGCCAACCAAGAATTTCATTTATTTCTTCCAAATCAAGCTTATAGGAATTATTCAAGAGACGAAATGTTAGTCTAATATCGTCAAATTGCTCACCCGATGCTATGTCTATCCTATCCCTTGTTGTTTTTGACACTGTGCTCAGGAATTCGAGGGTGATGCTTTCGTAAGTTTTTGCCTGTAATCGCAAGAAATCTCGCGCTTCCAACCCTATGTGTAAATTCCATATACTTCCTTGAATACCTAGTGACCCCATAGCATCAAGATTTGGGAATTGGGTTGGCTTAACATCTTTTCCCGCTAACCTTTCAAATCTTTTTAGTTCGGGATTAGATTTAAATTGGATTCCCAAGTTGTTTAGAGTAGGAACCAAATTCGAACTCGAACCATCACCATTTTTTTATTTCTTAGTCCCACTACCAGAGGCTTTAGATGCCTTAGAAGTTGCCCTCTTTCCACGACTCTCCATTACAATAATAATCAGAAACAGAGCAAGATTACCCAAGTGATTCTAAAGAGAGAAAGAGTGAAAATTTTTGTTACCCGAATGTTAATGATGGAATGAGCTTCAATCTTTGTTGTTTCTCCTTCAATAGCTTCAAATGACCCAAAAGAATGAACCTTGACCTTCAATTTCAACTAAACCCAGATTTTGAATTTTGGGGCAAAACCTAGGGTTTTGATTTCGGGGTGAGTTGGACTGAAATTGGATGTTTTGAGGTGGGTTAGATGTTTAGAGGTGTAATGGAGATGGGATTTGATGAGAATTGTGGGTTTGATTGATGATTTTCATGGGTTTGGCAATCTTGGGTTATTTTCGGTTTTGGGAGATTTTGGGGTGATTTGGTGGGTTTTGATGGTTGATATGGTGTTTGGGAGGTGAAGAAAGGTTGGGGAGGTGTTATTTGATCGGGTTTAATGGTGTTTTGGCCGGAATTTAGAGAAGAAGAAGGTGGGTTGGCAGTGTAGGATGGTTTAGAGAGAAGAAGAGTTGAAGAAGATGAAGAAAAATGAGGAAAACTCTTCAAGATACCCGACTTTTGACCAAAAGTCGCGTCAGTCAATCCGATGTGCTCGGCCGAGCAGAATTCCTAGACTCGGCCGAGCGTTCCTCTTCTGAATGTACCACTTTCTGACCCTCTTCTGCTCGGCCGTGTCTTGTATGGTGCTCGGCTGAGCGAAACCTGAATTTTTTTTTTTTTATAAAACCTACAAAACAAATGTTGAAAGAAAAACAATACAAATAATAATATGAAATAGAATAAATAAATAAATAAATAAATACAATGAAATAATCCATCGGTTATTATCCCGATGATGCATGGTTTTTGAGATGGTCTATTGTCTTTGACGATTCTCCATTGCATGACCATTGGATTGATCGAGGCCCTATAATCGATGCACAAACGCCGTCCATTTTTCTTTTTAAACGGGATCAACTCCCGGTAGTCCTTACATGCTCGCCATCCCGTTTTCTTCTTCGGTGATACTTCTTTTGACTTTTCAATTATATCATCACCTTCATCTTCGTCATGCAGCAACCTTTTCCAGTCAACACTTTTATCATTGGCCCTTGATTCCTTAATCTCTTTGACATATTTTTCATAAGTATTTAGTTTGTCTATATGATCCATTTTTGGATCCATAGATTGAATGACATTTATTTCCTCATGATTATTGTCAAAGACTTCATTTTTTCGACAAGAGTTTTCAATAGTTGGGCTTTGCTTAGTAAATTCTATTTTCTCATTTCCTACATTTAGAGTAAGCGTTCCCCTTTTAACATCTATAATAGCTCCTGCGGTAGCGAGGAAAGGCCTTCCAAGAATGACCGGAATATTCTCATCCTCCTCAATCTCAAGGATAACAAAGTCGACAGGGATGATTAGGTTCCCTATACGACAAGGCATGTTTTCCATAATACCTATTGGGTATTGTATGGATCGGTCCGCCAATTGTAGAGATATGGTGGTGGGTTTGAGTTCCCCCACACCTAGTCTATCACTAACCGAAAAAGGCATAATACTAACGCTAGCCCCTAGATCAAGCATTGCATTGTCCATGTTACACCTACCTATGCTACAAGGTATTGAAAAAGAGCCGGGGTCTTTAAGCTTTGGGGGAAGTTTCTTTTGTAAGATTGCACTCACATCTTCCAGTAAGATAAAGGTTTCAAATACTTCTAAAGACCTCTTTTTAAAAATCATTTCCTTTAAAGGTTTTGCATAAGCAGGCATTTGGCTCACATTATCAGAATATGGAACCTTAACATTTAATGATTTCAAAGTTTTCAAAAACTCAGCATGTTGATCATTAACCCCTTTCTTGATTAATCTTTGAGGATAGGGTATAGGGGGATCAAAATATCTATTGAAACCAGGGTACCTAATCTCGTTTTTAATCTCTTTATTAGTCTCGACCAACGGTGGGGTCGGACTTTGGTTCTCTATTCCTTTGCTCATTGAGATCACTACGTTAGCATGCTCATTAGGCCTTTGGGGTTGACCGGGAAGACTCCCTTGTGGTATATGAGAGGTATTGGCCTGTTGAGCTTGTTGGTTTTCAAGCATCTTATTATGCGCGGCTAAGTTGTCAAACCTAGCATTCAAAACCTTAAAGCTTTCCCTAAATTCATTGTTGATCGTCTCCTGATTTTTATTTTGTTCTACAATATAATCCATAAGAAGATCTAATTTAGATTTAGGGGGAGGGAAAGAATTATTGAAATTCTTAGGTGCGAATCCCGGCGCTTGATTAGAAGGTTGAGGGTTTAAAGCGTTGTTGCTTCTATAGGAAAAATTGGGGTGATTTTTCCACTCGGGGCTGTATGTGTTTGAATACATACCCCCTCTTTGTCCATTAGAAGCAATAAAATTGGCTTGCTCACTAGAAGTAGTGACAAGCAATTCACAACCATCGGAGTTGTGTGAGGTTGACCCACATAACTCACAAAAAATGTTTATACTACCAACGGGATTTACATTAAGATTTTCAAATTTTTTAAGAAGCATGTCGACTTTAGAAGAGAGAAGAGTAACAACATCAACATTATACTTACCTGGAGTCCCTTGCGGTTGCTCCCTGTCATTGGACCACTGATAGTGGTTCAATGCAATGTTCTCTATTAGGTCGTATGCTTCATCCACGCCCTTGTTCATCAATGCTCCTCCCGCGGCGGCATCGATGGTCTCCCTAGTCTTGAATGTGAGACCGTTGTAGAAAGTATGGACAATCAACCACTTTTCAAGCCCGTGGTGTGGGCAGATCCTTAGAAGCTCTTTGTACCTTTCCCATGCATCATAGAGCGACTCATCTTCTTTTTGACTAAAGTTTGTGATTTTAGTCCGTATCTGAGCAGTCTTGGATGGAGGGAAGAAACGTCCAAGGAAAGCTTCTTGAACTTGGTCCCATGTTGTTAATGAATTGTGGGGGACCGAGTTCAACCATTGTTTTGCCTTGTCCTTCAAAGAGAATGGAAAAAGGCGCATCCGTATCTCTTCGGGTGTGGCACCGAGAACTCGAGTGGTGTCACAATACTCCAGAAAAGATTGGATGTGAAGGTGTGGATCTTCAAGTGCCGAGCCTCCAAATTGGTTGTTCATAACCATGTGTAGAAGTTGAGGCTTAATTTCAAAATGGGTTGTGTCGGCATTTGGAATGACAATGGGTGTCCTAGTCCCCGGGGTACTTGGGTTGACAAAGTCCCGAAGGGTCCTAGGTAAGGGTGTAGCGGGTTCTCCGTCATTACCCTCATTATTTGCACCGTTTCGTGCCATGTCTCCGTACAAAGTTTCTCTTAATTTTCTTAATCTCTCGTGAAATGTTCTCTCAGGTTCCGGATCAAACTCTTCAAGTATGATTCGGGCTCTTTTCATATACCCCGAGAGTACCTAAAAGAAAAAAAATTTAAAGACACAAATTCTTCGACGGGATGTTAAATAATCAACAAAAATTAAAACTAAAAACTAAAAACTAAAAGCAAAAATTTTGAAAGTAAACCGTTGTCCCCGGCAGCGGTGCAAAAAACTTGTTACGATTTTTCCGCAAGTGCACGGGTTTTTGTAGTATAGATAGTGCAAGAGCGAGTCGTTCCACGGAGACAACTTTACTTATAAAATGTTTTGCTTTGGATAAAAGAATAAAGAAAAGAGAATGATTGGGGAGTATAAGATTGTTTGTCACGACTAGAAAGTAATAATAAAAACTATAGCTTAGATTAAAAATTATTATGGTTAAGGAATTCTCGGGATTGGGATACAAACAACATTGTATTCATCAATTAATCATGCTCTTTTCAGATTAAAATTTCATTTTAAAACAAGGATGGTATGCTAGGCCTACACTACTTCTCACGATCAAGCAAGTAGCGTTTGTATTCTCGTACTAATTATGCCCTATCTCTCGATGACCCATAATTAGTAAAAATCCATTAAGTCTTCTTTATGAAAATCAGCATACTTTCCACTCAAGGAGCATCCCTAAGCCATTACACTACTCTCGTGAGTAATGAACTTAGTTCTGACTATATGGATCCGCTAATCAAGGTTCTCCGATCAGTACTTCCCTTGATTAACTAAGATTCATACAAATCATGGACGTCATCATGGTCGTAGGCGTTAAAGTTTGATATAGTAGAATTGTTTAAGATGAAGAGAATAAATTTAGAGCATGAATATTAGTAAATACAAATGTTGCTTGAGTTATCCAACCCCAAGAAAAAAAAAGGATTACTCACAAGCCATTTGTGAAACAGGAATAAGATAAAGAAGAGAAGATAGAAGAAGAGATACTTATTCCGGAATGAAATGGAGACAAAAAGCTTGAAGAATACCTCTGAATATTATTGATAATGAACTCAGAATTTTGTTCAAGTCAAGTTGATAACTTTCACAAATTCTGAGAATCAAGTAATGATTTGAGAGTAAATTTTGCTATAGTGATATTACAATATGTTTTTAGATATCTAAAACACTGATTTCTATTTCTATATATAAGCCTTGGAGGAGAGGATGCACTTTTTCCCTGATGGATGCTTTGAGAGGTCTCCATTTGAAAAGGCACCTTTTGCTGATTCAGGGGGTGCTCGGCCGAGTCAAGGAAAAGTGCTCGGCCGAGCAGGTCCTCTTTGGCTGAAACTTTGATTTTTCTTGGTCCAGCTTATTTCCTTCTTTGCCAAGTGTTCCTCCTTCACAAAGATGATGCCTTAGCTTCCTCTTTCCTCAAGAATGTATTGAAAAACCTGCTTGTATCATAAAAACATTCTCCCAAGTGCATTAAATCAAATAAAGGGTAGAAAATAACTAATTTAGGTTTATTTATTGAAAAATAAGGTTAATATACTATCTTTTTAGACCTTAAATGACTATAAAATAGTCATTTATCAATCCACTTATGAGAATTTAGGACTATTAATGGCTTCATGGAAAGTGAGTGGCTCATCTCCCACTAAATCTAAGTGTCCTTCATTCTCGGCAAGATACACCTCATAATCATCCGGAATTGCACTCCTTCTTACTCTATTGGATCTCCTTAAGGGTACCGGTTCTTCCTCATTTTGAGTTTGTTGAATTTCCTCTTCATGATCAACATTTTCATGTTGTTCAATATTTATAGGGGAATCATTATTTTGAACTGTATGTTCCTTTTGAATTTCAGGTACAAGTACTTGATTTCCAATTGGAACTATGGGAAGAGGTATACAAATGGATGCCTCTTCCTCTTTAAATTCAAAACTATTCTTAATTTTCCCTCTAAATTCAACATCCTTAAAGAACTTAGCATTTCCCGTTTCAAAAAAGGTTCTAGATTTCAGGTTGTAAAATTTATAGCTCCTAGATCTCTTGGCATACCCAACAAAATAGCTACTAACAGTCTTAGCGTCCATTTTTGCCCTTATTAGTCCTATAAGGCCTATCTTCTGCTGGACAACCCCATATATAAAATGATTTAAGGATGGTTTCTTATTCGTCCATAATTCATAAGGGGTTTATTAGTAGCTTTAGAGGGAGCTCTATTGAGAATATAAGCTACGGTTTTAATGTATCGCCCATAATGAGTGAGGTAAAAAAGTACAAGAGATCATACTTCTTACCATATCCTTAAGGGTTCTATTACGTCTCTCAGCTACACCATTCATGCTAGGCGTACCTGGCATAGTGTAGTGAGTGACAATCCCACACTCTTCAAGATAGCGAGCAAAAAAGGACCCAAACGTTGTTCTCCCGAACCGTCATTCCAACCGTAGTATTCACCACCACGGTCGGACCTAACGTTCTTAACAGTCTTCCCAAGTTGATTTTCAACTTCGGCCTTATAAGACTTGAAAAGATCCAAATGTTGAGACTTTTCATGAAGTAAATAAATGTACCCATAATGAGTGTAGTCGTCTATGAACGTAATAAAATATTGTTTGATCATTCCATGAAGGGGTAGTGAATGGCCCACAAATATCCGTATGTATTAGTTCTAGGACACTTGATGCTCTCGAGGATACTTTTCTTTAAGTGTTTGTAAATTTTCTTTTAAGGCATTCAATGCACAAGTCTTTTTCCGGAATATCAAGCTTTGTTTAAGATTCCTTTTGACACAAGCTTGTCAATTTTCCTTGTTAAGAATATGCCTTTGAATCAATGCCTATTGGTTATGGATATGTCCGCGACAAGTCGAGTAATTTTTGGGATTTGAATTGGGCAAGGAAAGGAAATCCTTTTGGTACAAGGATTAATGTTTATTGGTTTAATTAGGTTTCTTATTGGTACAATGAATTATTCAAGAATTAAGAAAGCCATTTCCTAATGAGAATATGATTACTTTGTACATAAGAAATAGGATTCCAATTACATTGTACACAAGGAATATGATCCCTTCTCCTTTTGGGTTTCTAGTATTTATGCCTATAAATACTAACCACTCCTCTAACATTATTTTTGCCGGTTATCTTTGAGAGATACAAGTAGAGATCGAAGATCTAGATTTAGGTTGATGGAATTATTTGCCTAAATAATTCGTGCAACTAGATTAGTGAAGATCGTCTTTTGTAATTGCCGTTGAATAGTTATATATTCACCCTCCGCCCGTGGACGTAGCCAAGTTGGTGAACCACGTAAATTCTTATATTTGTGTTTGATTATCTCGCTTGATCATTGTGCTTCATATTTTGCTCTAACAAGTGGCACCAGAGCTTGGTTGAAAAGGAGAATTAGCATCGACGGAAGAGATCCAAGATCGAAGAAAAACAAGGTAGCAGTTTCTGGTCCGTTTTTATCCAGCGCAACGGTGAAGAAAAAGGCGTAGCGCGTTCGTTCGCCGTTGGATCGTGCTGATTTTTTTTTAGTAGCTTCGGCACTCATAGATCTTCGATCTGAACGGTGGAGATCGGATTTTGAGGTGCGTAGCATCTAAAATTGTATCTGGACAGAAGTGGCTGGTGTTTTGTCTTCGATTGTATGCGTTTGGAGTTTCTTGTAGCGATTTCTCTTATTGGCGACTGGTTGGTTAAAGATCTAGGGTTTCCGCTGCAAAGAAGAAGATGGGTCAAGGATTTGAATCAACGATCGACAAGACTAATGGGAGGAATATTATTTTATTATTTGGTAAATCAAGATGAAGGCCCTGTAGTTCGTGTGCAGTACACATGCAGTTCGCGAGCAGCGATAATGAAGTGCACGTGCAGAGTCTGTGCATAAATCTGGGTGTCTAGGTTGGACACATCAAGACAGGAGTCGTGTTGAATAAACAAGGCTTATTGGCACCCTCGTGACGAGTAGATCTAGTACAAACAGTGATTCAACAGGGATAGTTACGGAAGGCAGGAAGGTTCTAGCAAGAAGAAGAATTTTCCAAAAATCTTCTAGCAAGAGAGGCCCGAGACCTGATGAAGTTTGTAATTTCTATAAGGAGGGGAAGGGAATTGAGGAAGTGATGGATTCTCTAGAGGAGAAAGCGCATGCACAAATCATCATGGGTCTTGGTGATGATGTTCTCGTGGAGGTTACTATGGTAAATAGTAACCATAGTGATTGTGCTCTAACAGAGGAAGAAGGCTCACGGCGCGGGGATGAGTGGCTTCTAAATCCAAGGGTAGAGCAAAGCGAGATAGTTGAGGAAAAGGTGCAGCCGATTTCTACAAGAAGGAGTAGATGGGCAGACGATCCTGAGGTACAAGATGACTATCCGTAGATTGAGTTGGGACAGTTTATCTCGGTGGGCGAGGTTCACGGCCGAATGAACTCGCCAAGCATGAAAAACTGTTAGTCGCCCAGAAGGGGCGGTGCTCTAGATAGGCGGTATAGAGGCACTAAAGAATGCTAGCCTTTGTATATCGTCTGGTTGCTTGGGAGGAGAAAGGTTATCCGGCGTGACAAAGAGTGCTTAAGGTAAAGCACAAGATTGCATTCTATTCGCCTTTAAATGAGTGGGTTCGAAGATTTCTATACTAGTTCGAAGCTCATCATTGGATTGGGATTGAGAAGCAACCGGGACAAGGTACAATCTGGGTATTTAAGGTGTAATCTATTCGAAGGCATAGAAGTAGATACAAAAGTCTAGTCGGCAAAGGGGTACTTAAATTCGAGAGGTTACAGTCTCAAGTGTTCGGCGAAACACTATGTTGATGGTCTAGGAGGCTTTCTGAGACATCAATACTATTTTCTTGGCTCTCATCAGCGTTATGGAGATTTCGAAGAAACAAGATAAGTAAGAGCACATGTTAGTGGAGTATTGTAGCAGTTCGTGCAGACATCGCACAGTCGTGCAGTTCATGTACAATTTCCGTTTGTGCAGATGCTTATAGGGAAGGAATCCAAATAAGTAGTCACGGGTTCGAGATACATTGCCAGAATGAGAAGTGATTTGTTCAAGTCATTCAAGGGTGGTTGTCTGTGCTCGTTGGTGATCCAAGAATAGTTCGAAGCACGTTGAAGTTTGAGACAAGATCGACGGTCGTCATCTGGGTAATATGGTATTCGAATTTGGTGATCGTGGATTTGGTATTTCAGATATGGTGGTCAACGTTGTGGTGAAGGTTCTAGGGATCTAGAAATCATTTCACAAGTTGAGCCGGAAAAGTTGTTTGCTTGACTAAGTAAACGGGGTTGTTCTTGAGTGAACAAAGATGGTGTCTTGACGAAGACAGAAGGCGGTGGCGGAGGTGGAGAGATATGTTCGGAAGCGGGGGATTTAACTCAAGGTGGAGTTGAGGTCGGTTCGTGGATATAAATTATAGTTCGGGGAGATTCAAAGTCAAGGTGGAGATTGTTGAGAATATGCCTTTGAATCAATGCCTATTGATTATGGATATGTCCGCGACAAGTCGAGTAATTTTTGGGATTTGAATTGGGCAAGGAAAAGAAATCATTTTGGTACAAGGATTAATGTTTATTGGTTTAATTAGGTTTCTTATTGGTACAATGAATTATTCAAGAATTAAGAAAGCCGTTTCCTAATGAGAATATGATTACTTTGTACATAAGAAATAGGATTCCAATTACATTGTACACAAGGAATATGATTCCTTCTCCTTTTGGGTTTCTAGTATGTATGCCTATAAATACTAACCCCTCCTCTAACATTATTTTTGCCGGTCATCTTTGAGAGATACAAGTAGAGATCTAAGATCTAGATTTAGGTTGATGGAATTATTTGCCTAAATAATTCGTGCAACTAGATTAGTGAAGATCGTCTTTTGTAATTGCCATTGAATAGTAATATATTCACCCTCCGCCCGTGGACGTAGCCAAGTTGGTGAACCACGTAAATTTTTGTGTCTGTGTTTGATTATTTCGCTTGATCATCGTTCTTCATATTTTGCTCTAACACTCCTCTTGGATATATGACCCAAACTCTTATGCCATAAGGTATAAGAATTTTCACTTGATAACTTTCACTTTCTACCTTTTGGTTTCATTATTGTGGGACTTATTTATTGTTTGAATAGTGTCAAGTAGGGATGGCCAAACCAAACCGGAACCGGCCCGGAACCGGAAAAGCCCGGAACCGGAGCAAACCGGGGAGGAAACCGGAACTGCAAGGCATCCGGGCCGGTTCAGGGTCACATATATGCTGAACCAGACCGGAACCGTAACCGGACCGAAAATCCCTTGTTTTTCAATAATTTTAAAGGGGGGACCGGAACCGTACCGAACCGGAACCGGATTGTGCCAAACCGGAACCGGGGTAAGCGCGGGCCGGTTCAGGGTCACCCTTTTGCCAAACCGGAACCGGCGGTTCCGAACCGGAACCGGGCCCGGAACCGGTTTTGGCCATCGCTAGTGTCAAGTAAATAAAGATTATCATTACTTGACAAAGTACTAGTACCAACAACTTTGGAATTAAAATAAAGACCACATTTATTATTTCCAAACGAACAAGAGTAACCTTCCTTGTCCAATATTGTGATAGATATCAAATTCTGTCTAAATGACGGTACAATAAAAGTATTATTTAATACAAAATAATAACTAGTACTTAACAATAACCGAAAGGTCCCTATGCCTATTACTTCAATGGGATTCCCAGCTCCCAAATAGATGAATCTCTCATCTTCACTGGATCTTCGGTAATTCAGGCAACCCTACATAGACATACTTATGTGAGTTGTTGCACCAGAATCCAACCAACATGTATATGTAGGTATTGAAACCAAATTAGCCTCAGTACAAACAAGACCAAATAACATACCTTTCTTAGCACGCCAAGCGTGATACTTAGGGCAGTCGTACTTCATGTGAGTGAGGTCCTTGCAAAAGAAGCATTTTTTTCCTTATGACCATTAGATGATCCCTTAGGCTTCTTATTACTTGCAACCGCAATTTCATTCCCTCTTCTCTTTGTCCCATGAGAAGAGGTAGATGCCAAACGTTCCTCAAGGATATCAAGGAATGTTTTAGCATCAACATCCTTGGAGACACTGTTCAAAATAGTCTCCGGGACAACAATATTCATGATCATTAGGCTCACGCGGTTGGAGCGTTTCCATTTCTCAGCATTTAAGCGATCTTCTTGAGTGCTTTTATCAGAGAGAGAAAGAGGAAACGGTTCCCTTAATGTGAGATCTGTGTCCATATATCCTAAGATCATTGTCATTTTATTTTTCCAAGTTTTAAAGTTAGTCCCATTTAACATCGGTACGTTACTCATAACAACAATTACGGATGAAGCAATAAGTAAATCTGTTGGAATTTCGAGAACAAGAATGAATACAAAACATGAATAAGAAACTACACAATTAATAAATGATTAATTATATCAATGAAATCCATCAAACAAGACAATCAACATGACATCAAAACTAATCTTTGGATTGCGAGTTAACTCATAAATGATTGCCTTAGGTAACAAGCAATTTGAACAATGTTTCAATCAAATGCTTAATCTTCCTTTGGGCCGACATAAGCATCTAACAAAAAACAACTTCATGTTCATTTCATTTGTTACCACATGGCAAGTTTAGTCAAATGTCAAGATCTTCTTTGGAAAATTCATGTCATTCACATATCAACTTATACATTCAACACTTTAACACTTTTGGATTTAAATAACGTTAATCACTTTGGCGATAATATTATTTAAACAACGTATAAAATTGTTTAGGCATATAATTAATCAAAACTTTATGGTTTGAAAAATGAATGTTTTGTTCAAAAAAAGGGTAAATAAAATAGTGCATAACTTTTTAAAATAAAAGGCCTTTCAACAGTGCTATGTCCGGATTGGATTTTTCTTTAGGGTCCGGCCGGACCAGGCTAAACACCCGACCGGACCAAACGAGGGGGTCCGACCGGACAATGCAAAGTGCCCGCCTAGATCAGTCTTGAATCCGACCGGTCTATACAAATGACCCGCCCGGACTGAACCTGAGGACCGACCGGACGAAAGAAGGCACCCGCCCGGACAAGCCAAAGGTCCGATCGGACCTAACACACTACCCCGCCGGACCATTCCTTGCAAAGTGTCACCGATTCAGATATTCAAGAGGTCCGACCGGACATCACATAAGATCCGGCCGGACCACCTATTCCCAGGTAGTACCGTTTCAGTTGTCTTGCTGCACTTTTTCCAATTTTTTGACCCAAAACAATGAACAACAAGTAGATCCACATGGGTATACATTTATACAGTGTATAGACATGCTATTTAGGGATAATCTTGTTTTTAAAATAATGTAATCAAGCAAGTAGATCCACATAGTTATGTATTACACACAACTATGCTATCTAGGGATAATAATGCTTGAACCATTGTGTTCATTGAACAAAACTTCAAACCTTTTCTTAAAACTTTATTTAGATGATGAATATCAGCACTCTAGAATGAATAGAGTCTTTAAACAACATCAAAACTTGAAGATTCAACATAATCATGAATCAAAATAAAGCATTTTAAGGCTTTCAAAAGAACTCAAACCTAAACCAGAATATGAGCGGGCTCCGATACCAATTGTTGGAACAATCTTAATACATTAATGTCATAAACTCAATTCTGGAATAAGTTTAAGAGAGGGAGATGATGAAAGCAGAAGCGTATACCTGTTGAATCCATCTTTGATGTTGTAGGGAGAATAAGAAGAAGAAGAAGTAAGGAAAGTAATACTTCTAAAATGATTGTGCCTCTTTCTCTCTAGACTTCTTTAACACTTAATGAAGTGAATGTTGAGAGAGTAAAATGAATGATGCAGTAGTTTCTAGGGCTGATGGAGAGCCATTTATATATGAAACCAATATGCACCTCATTTAGGGACTACACCATTTCAATCTTAAGTGATGTGAAATTACCACTTTGCCCATCAAAAATAGGTAATATTACATCTAGGAATTCTACACATTATTTAATCCACTACACTTTATACTAACATTATAATCATGATTTCATGAATGGAACGTTAATGACTTGTTATGCAATCCATGTTCTAACACTATTCTGATTCTTCCTCATCTCATTTGACGGTATATGATAAGTAAAAAAATGATGAATTGCATTTTGGGTCCCAAAGTTTAGGGGTTCCCAAGTCAGACCCCATTCAATCATAATTTACATTTTAGTCCCTAAAGTTGTCATTCTGTTAGCATGTTAGGTCTTTTAACCACTTTCGTTAGAAAAATTCGTTAATGATCACGTACGAGTCACATGTCACTTAACAGATGATGTTTTTTAACAATAACTCATTCATTGTTATTTCAAAGCAAATTGAATGAAAATGAATAATCAAACTAGATTTATCATTCTTTGAAATAATAGATTTTATTATATATAAAATATATTATTATTAATAATAAGAAAAACAAAATTGTAATCATTGTCTAAATAATAAGTTTATTTATAATAAAAAAAAAAAAACTCACATGATATGTGTCTAGAGGCAATCCCCCTATCCCATCTCCCCACAACTATCTCTTTCTTCATCTTCATAACCTTTTTCCTTTGACAAGGACCCAGCCCAGTCCTCTACCCAGCTCCGCCATTCCTTCATCTACCCTCGAATGTCTGTTCCTTCCTCACCTTCCATGCTCGCCCGCCTCCCAATCCCATGTTCGCCTCCTCCCCTACTCGCTACGAATATGCACTTTTCTCAGTCTAGGTCAACTTGAATGGAATTAGGTTAAAAATATTCCATTTCTTCATTTATGAGAAAACTTTGAACTCTTAGCGAATTTCACCAATTCTGAAAGAGTTACATGAAATTTTCTATTTTTCTTCATATTTAAAGTTGTGGGTGTAATTTTGAATTCAAATTTCAGTGTGGTGGGTGTAAACTTTGAATGCTTGAAAGGGAATTCTATTCCGGTGAGTGAGAAAGGGGTGTTTGGTTTTATTGGGGATGTTAGGGCTGATTGGTGAAGGAGACTGTTTTAATAATTAATTTGTTTCACACTTCCATTCCACTAGAATAATGTGAGGTTTAATCTAATACATGAATATTACTTATATGTGTTGGAACAATTCTTTATATCCCTGAATGCCACGCTCATTTTCAGAATAAGAATGAGGAAGAAGATGAAGGCGGAAGCGAAATAATACTTGTTGAATCCATTACAGATGTTGTAGGGAGAATAAGAAGAAGAAGAAGAATTAAGGGGACGGAGTTCTTCTAAATGATTGTGCCTTTTCTCTCTAATGTCTCTAGCAATATGAAGATTATTTAGGAGAGAAAATAAAAATGAATGGAGTGATTTCTAGGGTTGATGGAGAACCCTTTATATATGAAACCAAAAGGCACCTCATTTAGGGACTACACCCTTTCAACCTTTAGTGATGTTAAATTACCACTTTGCCCATCAAAAATAGGTAATATTACATCCAGGAATTCTACACATTATTTTTAATTCACTACACTTTATATTAACATTATATGTATGATTTCATGTATGGAATTACTAAATGACTTGTGTTGCAAGCCATGTCCCAACAATGTCCCACTTGGGTTGCAAAACAAAGTCCTTCCTTTTAATCATAAATATAACACAAATGACAACCCTAATGTGCGTACTTTATTGTCATTTATAACAATCTCGTCCATTAGCCATACAAGTATAGGACTAAAGGGGCAGTCGTTGTAATTGATTTGCAACTAAACCCACAATAATCACGTATACAAATCCAACTAAATGTCATAGATCAAAAGTATAGATGTGTAGCATGAAATCATACTGAATATATACATATTCTTCCAACTAGTCCAACTTAACCAAATGAGATAAAAAATAATAAAACAATTAATGAAGTACAACACAAAACCCCCACTAAATTAAATGTTATCAAATTGTTACACCCATATGAGCAACATGCTCGTCAAACACTAGAGATGATAACGTTTCATAAATGGATCCGTTAAATTATAGAGTTTATTCTAATAAGTTGTATTTCTCTGTTCATTTTGTACTATTTTCTTTATAACAAAATACTTAATGTCTAAATCCATAAACCTTTTGTTAGAGTACGGAACTGCTACCTGATAGTCATATCTTAATTGGTCTTTCGACACTTGTTTTGACAAATCACAGTCCATTAAAACTTATGTAGCCATGTAATTTTAACAAATATCGGAATACCAAATGATCTCAAGATTATCCGATTAAAAATAGGCATGTAGATCTTTGTGTTTTGTAAATACTATATCATTCTTTTGGCTACTACTTAATGTTCTTTCTGGATTGCTTTGTATTGATCAAGCATCCCAACATTGAATGCAAGACTTACGCATTTATTAAGCTTTCTTATTGCTGATGCAAAGAGGGATATTTTCTATATACTTGGATTCATAATTAACTTTAGGACACTGTTTGAGACTAAGCATGTTTCCTTTAAAATTAGGGGTGTCAAGTGGTTTATAGTTTTGCATGCTATACCTTTTGTAATACCTTTTCTATATAGGCCTTTTGTAATAATCCCAAAATACTCCGAGAATACTCACAGTGAACTTGGATTCCTAATACAAAAGGATGCCCCACCAAGAATTTTTATTCCAAAGAAATTTCTTAGTTTCCTTATTAAGGTTTAAAACATTACTAGCAAGCAAATATTACCCACATATAAGACAAAAATTATAATTTTTACTCCCACTGAACTTATGGTATACACAATATTTATCAAGATTCATTTCAAACCAAATGAAAGAATAACTTGATTAAATTCTAAATACCATTAATGAGAAGTTTGCTTAAGTCATAAATGAATTTCTCCATATAGATAGTTTGCTTAATGTCTCCATTAAGAAAAGTTCTCTTAATATCCATTTGATGAAGCTTAAGACACAAATTGATACTAGTGCCATAATGATTTTAAAAGGGTTTTTAGAAGATACCGGGAAATGTTTCTTTCTTGATAATTAATGCCTTTCTTATGAGTTGAAAATTCTTTAGCAACTAGATGGGTCTTTATATATTTCAACATTACTTTTGTGAATCCTTTTAGGTCTTAGAGACCCATTTATAGGTTTCACATCTTTAGGTAATGTAAAAAGATCCCAAAAGTTGTTATCTTTCAAAGATTTCAACTCTTTATATATGGTATTAATCTACTTATGAGAATTAGGACTATTAATAGCTTTATGGTAGATAAATGGCTCATCTCCCACTAAACCTATGTGTCCTTAATTTCTCGGTAAGATACATCTCATAATTATCCGGTATTGCAATCCTTCTTACTCTATTGTATCTCTTTAAGGGCACCGGTTCTTACTAATTCTGAGGTTGTTGAATTTCCTTCTTATGATCAACATTTTCATGTTGTTCAATATTTATAGGGAAACCATATTTATTTTGAATTGTATGTTCTTCTTGAATATCAAGTACAAAATTTGAAATCCAATTGGAACTTATGGAAGAGGTGAAGAAATGGATGCCTCTTCTTTTCCAAATTCAAAATATTACACCTAATCTCCCACTAAATTCAACATCCTCAAAAAACCTAGCTTTTCTCGTTTCAAAATGTTCAAATTTTCGGGTTGTAAAATTTATATATCCCCTAGATCTTTCGGCTAACCTCATGAATAACTACTAACAATCTTATGTCTAACTTGCCCTTAGTAGACTTATAAGGTCTACCCTTATGTTAGACAACCCCATAAATGAAGATGATTTAAGGACGTGTTCCTTATTCGTCCCAAAATCATAAAGGGTTTTTATTAGTAGCTTAGAGGGAGCTTTAATGAGAATAAGGATTGCGGTTTTAATGTATCGCCCATAATGAGTGAGGTAAAAGAAGCACAAAACATGCTTATTACCATTTCCTTAATGATTTTATCATGTCTCTTGTGTACATCATTCATGCTAGACGTACCCGGCTTAATGTAGATGGAGACAATCCCACACTCTTTAAAATAGCGAGTAAAAAGGTCCTAGACGTTGTTCCCTTTAACAATCATTCCAACCATGATATATTCTATCATGATTGGACCTAATGTTCTTAATAGTCTTTCAAAGTTGATTTCCAACTTTGACCTCATAAGACTTGAAAACTTCCATAACTTGAGTCTTTGCATGAAGTAATAAATGCATCCATATTGAGAGTAGTCATTTATAAACGCAATAACTATTGTTGACCTTTCCACGAAAGAATAATGAATGGCCCACAATGTTCATATGTATTAGTTTTAAAGACACTTGATACTCTCGAGAATACTATTCTTTTAATGTTTGTAAATTTCCTTTAAGACATTTAATGAAAAAGTATTTTCCAAAATATCAAGTTTGTTTAAGATTTTCTTTAACATAAGCTTATCAATTTTCCTTTTGGAAATATGACCCAAATGCCTATGCCTTAATGAAAAATAAAATAAAATTTACTTGATAACTTTTGCTTTCTAGTTTTAGTTTCATTATTAAGGGACACATTTATTGTTTGAATAATGTCAAGTGAAGAAAGAATACTTGACAAAGTACTAGTGCCAACAACCTTTGGAATTAAAATAGAGATCACACTTATTATTAATGAACAAGAGTGACCTTCCTTGTCCAATATTGTGATAAATATCATAATTCCATTTAAATGATGGTACAATAAATATATTATTTAATACAAAATAATACTTAGTACTTAACAATAATTTAAATGATTATTATGCCTATAACTCTAACCGGATTCCTAGTTTCCATATAGATGAATTTCTTCATCTTTACTAGGTCTTCGGGTAATTTAGGCAATCCTACTTGAACATCCTTATGTGATTGGTTGCACCAAAATCCAATCACCATGTAAATGTAGGAACTGAAACCAAATTAGCCTTAATACAATACAAACAAGACCAAATGATATACATCTCACGCCAAGCGTGAGACTTAGGATAATCGAACTTCATGTTAGTAAGGTCCTTGCAAAAGAAACATTTCTTTTCTTTATGATCATGAGATGATCCCTTAAGCTTCTTTTTACTTGCAACCACAGTTTCTTTCCCTCTTCTCTTGTCCCATGAGAAAAGGTAGATGCTAAATGAGTACCTTTAGTTTTAAATTATTCTTAACTTATCTTCTTCTTGTGTCATAAGTGAAAGTAATTCATTAATATTTCACTTGTCCTTTTGACATTGATAGGTCACTTCAAAGCAACCAAACCAAGGAAGAAAGATTAAAACTAAATGCACAAGAATATCATCTGATATCCTTAACTTAAGTACCTTTTCGTTTCGTCAATAGATGAACTATTTCTAAAATGTACTCCCTTAAATTCCCGGTACCCTTTATACCTTATGGAAACAAGTTTCCTCAGGGGTATCAAGGAATGTTTGTAGCATCAATATCATCGGAGACACCGTCCAAAAGGTCTCCGGGACAATATTCTTTATGATCATTAAGCTTACGCGGTTAGAGCGTGTCACTTCTCAGCACTCAAGCAATAAGAAGAGAAACGGATCCTTTAATGCGAGTTCTATATAGCCCAAGATTATAATTATTTGTTTTCCAAGTTTTATAATTAGTCCCACATTGCAACGGTACTCATAGCAGTTATTACAGATGAAGCAATAAACAAATTTGTTGGAATTTTGAGAACAGGAATGAATACAAAACATAAATAAGAAACTACACAATAAATAATGATTAATTATATCAATGAAATCCATCAACAAGACAATCAACATGACATCAAAACTAATCTTTGGATTGCGAGTTGACTCATAAATGATTGCCTTAGGCAACAAGTAATTTGAACTTATATTTTAATAAATACTTAATCTTCCTTTGGGCCGACATAAGTACCTAAGAAAATAACCTAATGTTTATTTTACTTGTTACCACATGAATGCCCAAGTTTAGTCAAATGTCAAGATTTTTTTTGGAAAATTCAAGCCATTCACATATCAACTTAAACATCCAACACTTTACAATTTTAGGGTTTAAATAACGTAAATCACTTAGGCGACAATATTATTTAAACAATGAATAAAATTGTCAAAGCATATAATTAATCAAGGACTTTAAGGTTTGAAAATAATTATGGTTTTGTTCAAAAGGGGAAACAAAATTGTGCAACATCTTAAAAAAGGCAAAAATCCTGTGAATATGCGCGACCGGGCAATGCCTAATACCCGACCGGGCAACATACAATGCCCGACCGGGCGGAACCAAAGACCCGACCGTGCAAACATATTTAGTCCAACCGGGTCTTTTCTTGAGGTCCGACCGGGCAGAACATAAGACCCGACCGGGCGGAACTTAATACCCGACCGGGCTAAAGCTACCGTTTCATACATTTTTGCAGCACTTTTTCCATATTTTGTTCCAAAAGGCATGAATAACAAGTAGATCCACATGGTATGTACTTAAAACATAAAACCATGTTATTTAGGATAATCTTGCTTTTAAAATTAATGGAATCAAGTAAGTAGATCCACATGGTATGTACTTAAAACATAAAACCATGTTATGAAGGGATAGTCTAACTTGAACCATTTTAATTTAATGAACAAAATACTTTCAAACCATTTTCTGAATTTTAGATGATGATTATCAGTACTCTATGAACGAATTAGAGTCCCTAATCAACATTAAAACTTAACGATTCAACAGGGAAAATGAATCAAATTGAAAGTACAAAACTTTCCCAAAGAAGAACCCAAACTTAAACCAAAATGAACGGGGCTCTGATACCAATTGTTGGAACAATTCTTTATATCCCTGAATGCCACGCTCATTTTCAGAATAAGAATGAGGAAGAAGATGAAGGCGGAAGCGAAATAATACCTGTTGAATCCATTACAGATGTTGTAGGGAGAATAAGAAGAAGAAGAAGAATTAAGGGGACGGAGTTCTTCTAAATGATTGTGCCTTTTCTCTCTAATGTCTCTAGCAATATGAAGATTATTTAGGAGAGAAAATAAAAATGAATGGAGTGATTTCTGGGGTTGATGGAGAACCCTTTATATATGAAACCAAAAGGCACCTCATTTAGGGACTACACCCTTTCAACCTTTAGTGATGTTAAATTACCACTTTGCCCATAAAAAATAGGTAATATTACATCTAGGAATTCTACACATTATTTTAATTCACTACACTTTCTATTAACATTATAGGTATGATTTCATGTATGAATTTACTAAATGACTTGTGTTGCAAGCCATGTCCCAACAATATGGATAAAAAATCTTTTCGTGAAATGTATTTTTTCATGAGGTTGTTTTTCTAATCATATATATTTGTATAAAACTTTTTAAGAGTTTTTCAGGAAATAATATCCCGTGCAACGCACCCGGCGAAACTCTAGTAGTGTTAGTGAAACCAACTACCAGATGGTTTCACAGGGATTGTGACAATGAAATGTGCCTTGACTCGAGGTAGTGCTATATGAAATAGTCAAAAGGCAATCATCTGCGAGGCTAGTCATTATTCTAGTGAAAATGCCTAAAAATTCTTTTTTAGAAGATCCACTTCCCCACCGATTCTCCACTAAATTAAAATATTTGAGAAATTTCTACGCAGTAGTATATTATATTGCATGCAACATGCATTAGTAAATATATATGATACTGCATCATTACTATTGCATCCAGCCACCACCAGCACCGCCACCACCGACCACCGGAATCAGGTAACTGGCAGTGGCGGACTAGAACTTTTACTCACCGGGTGCACAATTACACTAAATTTTTAAATTTATTTTTCAACAATTAAAGTAAAAAATAATCAATTATAAATAGAAAAAGAAAGAGAAATCAAAAGATAAGAATTTTGTGTATAAGTTTTAACCCTTATTGAAATGAGAAGGAAAAAAACCATTTAAAAATGGAAGAGAAGAAAAGAAGATAGTGGAGTTTGAACCCACTACCTTTTGCACACAAACTTGCATTTCAACCACCTGAGCTATAGAAACTTTTGTTTACCAAGTGCACTTTTATTATATATCCTGAATACAATTTTTTTTCTTCTTATAAATGAAAGTTGACCAGGTGCACTTGCAACCCCTCCATATACTGGATGTCCGCCCCTGGTCACTGGCCGCCGGAATCTGGTCGCCAGCATGCAGTATTATACTCAGTATGCAGTGTTATGTGATGCACTACAATTTGCTGAACAATACAATATGTTGTAAGGAACTTATTTATGGAGAAGAGATTTAAAAAAAAAAAAAAAAAACTTATCGGGCATTGCCCCATTATTCTAAGATCTTAACGCTCTCTTTGGTAGGTCTTTTTGGGTATATACTCCCTCTGTCCCACTCGAATTAAGATAAATTTTCATTTTGGGTGTCCCATTCGAATTAGGACAACCCTAAAATGAAAATGTTTTATTTAAAAGGACCCACAATCACACTCACAACAACTTTCCACTCATTATTCTCTACCTCACTTTCTCTCTCTTATTTTACTTTTCATACTCACAACACCTACTCCACCAACACTTTTTCTTTAATCCTCGTGACCAATCCAAAAATCTTAATTCGGGTGGGACGGAGGGAGTATGAGAAACATTTTTAATTAGCAACCTACATGTCATTTAACGCTCTCTTATACTACCTCTGTCCCTAAATGAGTGTCCAAATTTCATTTTAAGGGACACTGAAAATCTCAACTTTGTGAACAATTTTGTAACAACGATTCATATATAATCTTGTAATCTCCTTTCCAAACCTTTAGTTTTGCACGTATAAAGAAACCGGTGAATTTTTTTTCGAAAAAAAACGTTTAGGGAGAAAGTTATGTTAAAAAAAAGACACTCATTTAGGGACAAATTTTTTTTGAAAATGGACACTCATTTAGGGATAGAGGGAGTATATCATAAATCTTTTTCCTTTTCTGTAGTTTCTGCTTCAGTTTTGATTGATACCCATAATTAATCTCAACTCATGTTTCCACTTTCCAGTAGTTGATCTGCAGCTCAAGTTTATGGTACGACTTGACAACTAACTTCTCACACAGTGACACAGAATTTATGTTTTGGCAGGCTAAAGAATTTCAGCTGGTTTGGACGGATGACCATGCAACGTGACAAATTAATGGCCATTGTCCTAATTAACAATGTGGTAAGAATCCAGTTTGGTTAATGTATCTTTTAATTTTGTGCTTAAATTTATTGCCAATCCATTTAAATGTTTTAAGGTAAAAATATTACTGTACAGTCCTAAAAACAAACACAAAAAATCCCCCTAATTTCTTTACTAAATACAGTCCAAAACACTCACAAATGCACACCAAACTAATATCTCACTTCCTCCTCAATTTTTCCATCAACACGGACCCGTTTAAACGACTCGTAGATGTTCTAAACACTACCACATCGTTAGTGTTTTCTTCTTCTGGCGACTACCCTCTCCTCTCTAAGGTTTTGCAGCTTTTCTTTTTTCTTTTTTCCACTTTCGCTCGAGTTAACTCTTTGCCCGTAATGCTGATCAGATTAGATACATATTTCGTAGCCAACGCATCTTCAATGTGTTGCTTCAAGAGCTGCACTCGAGCCTCAACCAAAGCCATTTCCACCTCCCCATTTACCGGAGTTTCTTGAATCAAAACCTCGTAATCTTCAATGGCAGCCCCCCATCTCTCTAGCTAATAATCCCAACAACATTACAAAACTTCAGTGAGATTATGAAATATAACATCTTCCGTTAGAATTTTATTGGGATGGTTAGATTAACATTAATGTTTGGTCAAAGGTGACTTGTATTGACCATAAAAAATCAAATGAGACTAACTTCCCGTGAAAGAGGGAGTATTACCTTAATGTTGCAGCCAGCTCTTCTGTACCTTGCCTTAGCATAAGAAGGCCGTAAGTTGATTGCTGCAGTACAATCTTCTACTGCTTTCTCGAATCGTTCTAGCTTATAACGACAAGCTGCTCGATTGCATAACAAAACAGAGTTGTAGGGCTCATGTTTTAATCCCTCACTATATGCAATACATGCCTCTGAAAATTTACATTCCCTGAATAAATTGTTCCCTTTTTCTCGAGCCATTGCTACAGCTTTGACTTTCTTTGCTTGTTTCTTCACCTCTTCGCTCGGGTCAAGATCAGTTGCACGCTTCACAGCAGTCATGGCTTCCTCAAACCTATTATCCCATCGCACTTTATATTATCAGAATGACATTTAACGAATACATGTCTTTTAAATCTAATCATTCTAATGAAACTATGAAAATTGTTATTGATTCTCCCTCCGTCTGGAAAGATAGTCTCATATTGACTTTCATGGTCAACTCAAATTGAACTTTGAACATAACTTTATGAAAAACTAATTATCTCCATGCAACTCAAAAAATTGTTGTTCAATACTCCCTCCGTCCCGGACTAAGGTTCTTAGTTTGACTTTACACGGAGATTAAAAAAAAATAAATGTTGTGAGTATGAAAAAGTAAGTAAGAGAAAGTAGGAGAGATAAAGTGGGTAGGGAGTTTTTGTTGTGAGAATGACAAGTGGGTCCCATATTCCATTTTAGGTAATAAAGCAACTAAAAACCTTAGTACGTGACAAACCAAAAAGGAAAGTAATAACCTTAGTCTGAGACGGATGGAGTATTATTCCTTGCGGTGAATCAATTATTTTTTTGGCTTGCATAAAGATCGCAAGATTTCTGATAAAGTTATGGTCAAAATTTACTTGATTTTTCCATAAAAATTAAAGTGAGACTATTTGTCCAAGATAGAGGGAGTGGTACTTTTGGTGCATCACTAGCAGTTTTTAGAATTTCGATTATTAAATTTTCATCAACATTTGGTCAAAGTTCATTTAAGTTGACAAAAAAAAGTCAAGGTGTGACATTTATTTTGGAGGGGGGAGTGCTATATCACTAACCTGCCTGCAGCTAGGTAAGCCTGTGCCCGAAGTGTTAACAAGTTAGCGGTAATGGCTGAGCCAAACAATCGATTGAAAATTCTGACGTCGAAGTTTGGTCCCCTTTGAGTGGCTGAATATGCCTCTTGGTGTCTATGAAGATTCAGTAAGGCCTCTGCTTGCATAGCATAAATCTGTGTACCAAAAATTTCAAATGAGCGTAATAAAGATGTCTATGGTTACATGTTACCCCCTCTCCGTCCCCAAAAGAAAAAAAAAATGGACATTTCATTTTGGGACGGAGGTAATATAAGGTAGAGGTAAGGGGTTCTAGGCTAGCTAGAAGGGAGAAGGTAAGGGGGTTAACCTGTGGAGCTGAATCTGCACCTAAGTAAACTGTAGTATGAGTCTCTTTAAGCAATGTATTCCAGTCTTGTAATTTCCGAGCAATAAAGCACTTGCCAACTTGTATCTTAAGAGCTTGAGCTTGAATTATGTCCTTAGTTTTCGCCTTTGATCCAGCGCACTTATAGAGATAGACCGCCTTCTCTGCTTCTCCCAGTCTATTACAAAATAAAGACAAGTCCTATTAGAAAATCACTTCTTAATTTCTTCATTTGCATATTCTTAAAAAATAAAATATAGTCCAAATGGGACGGAGTGAGTATGTCATAGTTTACCTGAGATAGAGCGTAGCCAGACAATAATAAGCGCGGTGATAGAAAGGTTCAATCCGAATAGCAACTCGACAATCAGAAACAGCCTCCAAAAGTCTGCCTAAACCTATCAAAGCAGCACTTCTGTTGCTGTAATACGAGGCCTTACTTGCATCCATGCCAATAGCTTCATTGTATAAAGAAATCGCCTCTTCAAATCTTCCTTCCTTGTATTTTTGATTACCCATATTCTTAAACACTTCTGAATCCATTTTATTCATCAAATTACCACCATATATGTTTCCCAATTGCAGGCTCCTTCTATAAGTCTTTTCCGCGTTATTTTGTGAGAGATTGTTATCTGAATTCTTGACATCCCCAGTCTGGTTTAAATTGCTCAAGTGACCTATAACCTTGGCATTGTCTGAAGAAACGCAAGATAAGGCTCCGTTTGGCATGGACTTTTTACGAACAGCGACTTTCATATTCTTCTCTCTTTCAGTGCAAGTTGGCTCCTTTCTTAGCTTTCTGGTAGAGGTAGTGTTTATGAGTTGTGATGACTCTTTATTCAGCTTCAAGTCTTTTGGGGTTGAATCAAAACTAGAAGGGTGTTTGGTTGATTTGTCCATTTCCAAAAATTTCACTTTTTTTGAGGTTGAGCTACTCCGCCGCCTCTTGTGGTCACAGTTGCCTGAATTCTTGACCGGAGTGGTGGTTTTGATTGCAGGGAGTGGTGGCAAAGCTGGCGGCGGTTTTTTCACCTTGACGGTGCCGCCACCGCCTCGGTAAAATAGAGCTCTCATAAGCCCACATTCCATTTCCTTCTCTCCCATATAATTTGGTGTTTCTCTCATCTAGACTGAGAAATTCATGTAAAATGAAGGCATGTTATATAATAAAAGAAGCAAGTAGGGAAAATCAAGCAAGAGGTGGCTTGAATTGAAGGGAGTGAATGTGACTGATAGGCCATTTTGCATGGGAGCTTTGTCTTTACTTGGACATAAATAGTTTCATCCACCATGAGGAAGAGGCCATGTGAACAACTTTATTACTCATTAGTCACTCCATTCCATTCATTCAGATTTCTGAGTAAGAGTCCTATTTTTTATATGTTTGAGTCTCATTTTCAAAAAATAAATACTCCTTCCGTCGCATTCGAAATAGGATTCTTGGTCTCGAAACGGAGATTAAGGAATAATAATCTTTTATTATAAAAAGTTTTTTGAAAAATAGGTGTTGTGAATATGAAAGAGAGAGAAAGTGGGTGGGGAATAATAAATGAAAAGTTGTTGTGAGTATGGCAAGTGAGTCATACTAATAAAAAAGTAATAAAAGCTTTCTATTTTGGGATGTCCTATTCCGAGTGGGACACCCAAAATGACAAAACGTCCTATTTCAGGTGGGACGGAGGGAGTATAAAAGAAACACTAAACCAATTTACTTATTACCTACTTGCATAATAAATATTACTAACATTTTAGATAATCATACTCCATCGTTTCAAAATATCTGTCGCTTTAGTACTAAAAATTTGTTTCAAAATATATGTCGCTTTACAATTATTAAAACATTTTTACTCTTTTGTCTCAATTATACACTCATTAGTAGTGAATGTGATCATCTCTTGTATAAGCAATTATTCACCTAGAAAATTGAATTATTTTAATGACAATTGAGTCTTTTTAATACACATTTACTACATTTCTTAGTATGTGTGAAAATGCTTAAAGCGATAAATATTTTGAAACGGAAGGAGTACCGTCAACTCACTTGTAATAATTTATACTATCTCCAAGCGTGTGAAGCTTATGTAAAACTTTTGTTATGAGAGGATGAAGGGAATATAAGAAGGCAACAAAAAAAAATAAAAATGAGACGGTCGTGTGAAAAACGCGTTTTACACTAACCTAAGGAAAAACGTGTTTTTTTTCTAATTGCCTTCTCTAATATTATCATGTGCCTTCTCTAATATTACAAAGTGCTTGTTGTAATATTACACTTATAAATATTCAAGCATACACTTTTATACATTCAAAGAGGCACTTTTGGTGGTAGTTTTAAGACTGCTTGTCTTACTATTAAAAAGTGCCTCTTGGAATATTGAAAAATGTCTCTTACATTGTCAACAAGTGTTTGTTGGGTTTTTAATTTTTTCAAAACAAGTGCCTGCCCTAGTATTAAAAAGTGCCTCCTGTAGTATTGCAAAATGTCTCCTATAGTGTAAAAAAGTGACTGGTGATTTTTTGTAAGTGTCAAGCGAGTTTTTCTAAGTTCTAAAACAAGTGTCTGCCTTAGTATTAAAAAGTGTCTCCTGTAGTATTACAAAATGTCTCATACAGAGTAAAAAAGTGTTAGGTGAGTTTTCGTAAGTTCCAGTTATTTGCAAAAATGCCACCGCGTCTTTTAGTAATGTTTTGTTTATTTACAAAAATACCACTCCGCATATAAAAAACACGTTTTAAACTAAGACGCGTGTAAAACGCGCTTTTCCCAAGATTTTCTGAACAAAAATATCTATAAAATTTTGTCATTGGCGAAGACAGTTGTCTAAAATAGAATCATTAGAAAAGGTAATTAAAATCTCATATCTTGCTTTATTAAATGTAAACACTGTAAGACCTCTAATTATTTCAACTTTTATATGAGTTGTGGACCAATTAATTGATTTATCGTTTATTTTAATTAGGGGTGAGGGCCAGTTCACGTAAAGCATGATCTAAGATGCTTAATCATGAACTATAATTTTTTTACTGGTACCAACAAATTAGTAGATGTGTGACAGGTGGGTCAAAACATAAAGTGAAAAAATGGAAAAGAATGAACGGCCTTCCAAGTAAATGGTTAAATATCGGGGAAATAGCACTTTAGTGCCATAAAATTTACATGAAGTTGCAATGTAAGACCTAAAGTTCCATTTGTTGAAATTTAGTGCATTATATTCACAGTTTGTTGCAATATGGTGCAAAAATGGATGACATTCGATGAAAGCTAACGAAATAAATGGAAAGTGTAACGAGCGTCATTTATTTTTACATATTCAGCCCCTATAGTTTAGTCATTTACAAGAGTGTATTGTAACTATAAATATCAATAGTAAAAAGGCAATATTAAGTAATACCATATAAATGAGTTCGAAAAAAGTTAAAATAATATGTAAGAAAAAAAATAGATAAAATATATGAATGAATTCGAAAAAATTTAAAGCAATATGTTCAGAAAAATAGAGAAAATGTAAGGAAGTAAGAAAATTATTTTAATAAATTATACATATCCTTTAAAAGATTATATTGTAAAAATTAATACACTTAATAGCCTAATACAAATAATATAACATACAAACACTCTTAGAAAAAAAAAACATCAAAGAGATGGTTTTGTTAATAAATATATTTAAAGAGATGGATGTTAGAACGTTTTTTTTTATTATTTGAGAAAGTAAAAATTAGTATGAAAAAATATTTTTTCAATAAATATTAAACTTATTTTTTTTCACCAGATAATGCTTTATTTATTAATATTTATTGCTAAAATATTTTTTCACAAAACTATTAAACTTCAGGGGCTGAATAAGCAAATTGAAAAGACACTCGTTACACTTTTCATCTATTTCGTTAGTTTTTGTCAAGTGTCATCCATTTTTGCACCGGATTGCAATAAATTGTGAACATAATGTACTAAATTGCAACAAATAAAACTTTAGGTCCCACATTGCAACTTCATGTAAACTTTGTGGCACTAAAGTGCTATTTCCTCTTAAATATCATTTGGACAGTCAAAAATGATAAACAAGAGAAAGATATAGGAAGAGAAGTAAGTGGGCATCGAAGGTGGGTCCAAGATAAAATAAAATTGGTGAGAGCACTAAGCATTACTTTTTTGGGCACAAAATAAATGATTTTTTATTTTAAGAGTAAGGGTAGACTTTGTTTAATAAAAATTTGATTGCTTCGCAATTGTTGGGTTTTACCCTTAAGCTTCGTGCTTGCAGAATAATCTTTTAGGAGATTATTATAGAGGGATTTTTATCCTAGTTGTTTGAAGGGTTGATTTCGATCAATCCTTGGTTATTATTCCGCTGCGTTTCACATTAATTGGTAATGTAGCGTGATGCTACAATAAGAGTAAAGTCTATGACGACTTTAAACAATCGTCGTAGAATCGCAGCGGAAATCAACCCCTAAGAAAACCCTAAGGAATTTTTGAAACAAAAACAGAAGAATTCAAAGAAATCTTCAACAAGCCAAAAGGCTTCAAGGTAAAAACCCCCAAAATTGCAAAGCAATCAAAATTCAATAAAAATAATCATATTTTCGGATTACATATTTATGCCTATTTTATAGTGCCCATAATTCTTGAAAAAGAAGTAAAAACCTACTAAAATTACTCCTAACATATATATAGTAACCTAATATGACTTAAAAACTAGTAAATCAACTCAAAATCTAACCTAGAATCCACTAAAATTGTCCTACCAAAATTAATGACGAAAATACAACTAAAAATACTTAATAAAAATAATAATTAAATCTTAACTAAAAAGAAAATACCAATATAATTATAATGTTTGATACAATTATATTTTCGTCCCGCATCAGTTTAGATATTCATTTTCAGACATACTCTCTCCGTCCCATTTTAAACTTTAAAAATTTCTCTTTTGGGTGTCCCATTTTAAAATTCAACTTCCAAAAAAGGAAAGTTATTTCTATTTTTTTATTTAGTGGGATCTACATGTCATACACACAACAACTATCCACTAACTATTTCCTACCCCACTTTCTCTCTCTTACCCACTTTCTATACTCACAACACTCTACCCCACTATCTATATTTAATAATAAAAAGATTCTCATCTTAATTCTTATGCCCACTTTTTTTTTAAGTTTAAAATGGGACGGAGGGAGTAAGTATTACTACCTCGGTATTTAAATGAATGTCTGAAAAAAAAATTAAATTTGCTTTTTCTCTTGATCAAAAGCAAATTTGAAAACTTTTCGGATATTCATTTAGAAACGGAAGGAGTACAGCTTATTAGTATATCACAAATTTACAATACTAATATATTGGGTGCACCTGCACTCAATATCTATACGTTGAGATTGCCTCAAGTGGTGTCCAAATTTAGTAGTCCGGCAATAGACTATGTTGGGGGTTCCACCTTAAAACCGATTGGTGATAAGGGGAGTAACTCCTCAAGTCTATATACCGGTCCGTGTTTTCTCTCTTTAAAAGATGTGGGATAATTGTCTCTTACAAAATTTGAATAGTAATTTTGATTTTGACCATTATGATAATCCGATGGATGCCGTTAATTTGTAACCCTAAAACCTCACACGAAGGCAAATCTGGTGAAGAGCTCTTGGATCCGGGGAGAAGAGTAGTAAATTAGTAAAAACTCGGATGTTGATATTTTTGTTGGTTTGTGTAGGAGTAGTACTTGTGAGTTTATGTGAGTTATGATTGGAATGGGACCATTTGGCTGGCATCTTCTAAAAATCTATTTTAGATTTCACAAAATCATGTACACTCTCCATCAAAATAATTGAATTTTACTATTTTTGTTTGTCATAAAATTATTTTATCTTTAAATAATAGACAAATTAAAAGACTAAAAGGAGGAAGTATGATGTTTTTAATTAGTTGGTGTCGACAAGAACACTCACCACAAATTAGAATTAGCGGTGAACGGTAGTCCAAAAAAACACGTACTACACATTTATTGGGACATCAATTTGCTCCCTTGTATTACGGGATGATGAGTCTCTAAGTTATAATCCTTTTGGATTGAAAAAAAACTTGTGTGATACGGTCTCACACACGTGATACGAGTTTCGTTGAAAGATTAATAGTTTCCCCTTATGGACGGGCCGGCCCGGGTCAAAGCCCATTTTCTTTCTCAACGAGACCCGTCTCATATGTGAGACCGTCTCACACAAAACTTCGTCGATGGATTGTTATACTTTAGTCTCGAAATATAAAAGATGTACTACCTCTTTTTTATACTCCCTTTGTCCCATTTTAAGAGTCAAAATTTTATTAAAAAGGCGTCTCATTTTAAGAGTCAAAATCCTAAAATGTAAAGTGGGTCTTCATGTTATACTCACAACAATTATCCACTAACTCTTCTATACCTCACTTTCTCTCTCCTACCCAACTATCAACACTCACAACACATCATCTTTTCCTTAATTCTTGAACCCACCATTTTTTGACTCTTAAAATGGGACGGAAGGAGTATCTCTTTCTTTAAATGAATGTCTATTTTCTCGACTTTTTTTAAATGAATATTTTTTATTTTTTGAAAAAAGCTTTTTCCTTAAATATTTCTTTACCATTTTTTTTTTGTCTATATATTTGGAAAGATGATTACAAGAATATATACGAATCTTTGCCACAAATTGTACTTCCTCCATCCCAAAATGAAGATCAAATTTACTTTTGATTAAGAGTACATGAAGAACGAATTTGCTTTTGATCAAAAGTAAATTCAATTATGAGGGTTCGAGGGTTAGGTTAAGGAAACAGGAAGGTGTTACACTAATACCCCGCCCGACCTTATGGCCGGTCTTGTTACTTAGTGTGTTTTGGGTGATGTCTAAATCTAGTAGTCCTTCCTATGTTTGATTAGTACCTAATGGGGAATTTAAGAAGATTTGAGATGTAAAGATATAACCTTAGACTAAAACTTCCGTGTGGATGGTGATACCCGTCTCATCCACGAGACAGGTCGGTTTTTGGCCCTCCCGTCCGACCCACTGGACCAGCTCCAGGACCCACTGGACCGGCTCCAAGACCCAGGAGTCGAACCTGTCACGTGGCAGCCTCTCATAGGCCAAAAAAATAATTTTTTTTTTTTTGTTTTTTTTTTTCGGTTTGTCAAAAGTAATAGTTACTATAACTTAATGTAATGACTGTATTCATATAAAGTAACAGTTTGTATACATAAAAGTAATACATATATATAGAAAAGTAAAAGTGTTTTTTTCTATGTTTTCTTCGTTTCCCAAAAGTAATACTTATTACAACTAAAATGTAACGAACGTGTTACTTAAATGTAATAATGTTTATACATAATTGTAGAAAAAGTAATAATTCAACCATTTACATTTTTAGAGCTAAAAACACTTGATTAGTGTTACATGTAAAAGTATTACATTATCTATAGAAATATGTTATAATTTCTTTTATTAAAGTGTTACATTTACATTCATATATGAGTTGTTACTTTTCAAATGTTACTTTCTTTCAAAAAATTAAATCAAAATACACAATATTTTATATTTTTGCAAAAGCATTATTACATTTCAGTATAAATGATAATTATATTTAGATATTGTTTGGGTTACATGTAATTATAGTTAGTATTACATTTGAAAAAATTGGTAAAACGAGCTTTTGTTTTTGTAAAGCAGGTGTTACGTTATCTTATGAACAATGTTACTTTATATGTATACAGTCATTACATTAAGTTATGGTAACTATTACTTTTGGTGAACGGCTGAAAAGCCGAAAAAATAATATAAAAACTAAAAAAAAAAAAAAAAGATTTTGGACCTCTGGGAGGCTGCCACGTGGCGGGTCATGCCCCATGGGTCATGGATCGACCCGTCTCATACATGAGACGAATCCCCTTGTTCTCATGGGAGAC
Organism: Campanula takesimana; assembly: GCA_026119855.1. Classification (NCBI taxonomy): domain Eukaryota; kingdom Viridiplantae; phylum Streptophyta; class Magnoliopsida; order Asterales; family Campanulaceae; genus Campanula; species Campanula takesimana. The sequence continues at coordinate 106,809 of JAOWBW010000284.1, forward strand.
CACCTTATAACCTTAACTAACTTCAATACATAAAATGGTCAATTTTGGTTATGTCCCATTTATGGGAATTGCATACATTGTAAAATGGGCAAATTGCCAATTAGTTACCTGAGTTTGTCGTCAAGTTTCAATTAGTTACCCAATTTGTGTTTCGGTCAATTTAGTTATTGAATTTGTCTTTTTGTTTCAATTGGTGTAAAATCAGTTTGTTTGTCAAAAAACTAACGAAAATTGATGAAAAACGTAACAAAGTTCTTTCAAAATTGCAATGATCAACCCTAAAGTTTAAATTATTCCATTACACCCCCAAACTAACGAATGTTAAAAGCTATCTTCTTTCTCAAAACCCGGTCATCACCACCACCCAAATCCGGCACTACAATAACCACCTATCTTCTTTCCAGCGGCGATCCTTCCCCTGCACACCATATTTTCCGGCAATTGTTCATATTTTCCGGCGAAAAAAAAAATCAAAAAATCGGACCAGAAAAAATACGAATTCCTGCTTCGTTAACCGTTGGATCGTCTTCAAACTTCTGGGGAATGTTCGAATCACCTAGGCGCACCTTTTCACCGTTGGGATCTGCCAAAAAATCACCGGAGCGGGAGATAAGTCCGCCGGAAAAAGTCTGGCGAAAATCTCCCAAAAATCGCCTTTCTCTCGCTCCGGCGGACTTATCTCCCTCTCCGGTGATTTTTTGGCAGATCCCAACGGTGTAAAAGTTCACCTAGGTGATGCGAACATTCCCCAGAAGTTTGAAGACGATCCAACGGTTAACGAAGCAGGAATCGTATTTTTTCTGGTCCGATTTTTTGGTTTTTTTTTTTCGCCGGAAAATATGGACAATTGCCGGAAAATATGGTGTGCAGGGGAAGGATCGCCGCTGGAAAGAAGATAGGTGGTTATGGTAGTGGCCGGATTTGGGTGGTGGTGATGACCGGGTTTTGAGAAAGAAGATAGCTTTTAACATTCGTTAGTTTGGGGGTGTAATGGAATAATTTAAACTTTAGGGTTGATCATTGCAATTTTGAAAGAACTTTGTTACGTTTTTCATCAATTTTCGTTAGTTTTTTGACAAACAAACGGATTTTACACCAATTGAAACAAAAAGACAAATTCAATAACTAAATTGACCGAAACACAAACTGGGTAACTAATTGAAACTTGACGACAAACTCAGGTAACTAATTGGCAATTTGCCCTTGTAAAAAACATGTGAATAGAATAATAATAGTAAACAAAGAGATGAAGAAGAGAAGGGAAATAATAAAGTTACAAAAAATGGCTACAAAATGTGGCTTACAAAATGAGGTGTCATAATTGTATTGGGGTTTTTAATATGAGTGTGCCAGGTCCACTATCGATGTGGCCAATAAAATATCGCCACCACACCTTGTATCCTTCATTTTGTAAACTTCTTTTGTAAGCCTAGCATTACCCAGAAGAGAGAATGGTTGAGTTTATATCTAGTCTTGGAATTAGAAAATGCTTCAATTGCCGGGCTCTTTTGAGAGTAAGTTTGTGGTGAGATCTTGGTAGTGAAGGACAGGAGGAGTTGTCTCTTTTGCCTAGAGTTTGGGTGTGAAATTGTTTGTCATTCAAAGAAGCAGAAGGGGTCCTTTTTTAGGTGAAGAATGGGTGAATTTGGTACAAAAATGATCATTCCCGAATTGTCCATAATGGAGATTGAGGGATCACAAATCAAATATGAAAAATGTGGAGGGACATCAGATTCTGGAAAGTGAGACGCGCGCATCACGCCTATAGGCTCATCAGCGCGCACCTCAAGGGCTTACGGGAAGGGTGCGATTTAGGATAAAAAGACATAAAAGGAATGAGAGTTGACTTCATTATTTAGTTTAGGGCAAATAGCACATTAGTGCCCCAAAGTTCCATTTGAGTTGCAATATAGGTCCTAATGTTCCAATTTTGGCAATTTAGTGCCTAATGTCACATTTTGTGGCGAAATGATTCTTTTTTGGATGATAATGGATGGAAGCTAACAGAATTAACGAAAAATCTAACGAGCTTATTTGAAACTTGCATTTCTTACCCATAAAGTTCAATAATTATTTATGTTGTCTCCAATTTGTTAAAAACTTTACAACTCCTTAAATTATATACTCCCTCCGTCTCAGGTTAGTGTGAACTTATTTCTTTTTTCGTCCGTCTCAGGTTAGTGTGAACTGCCCAAAAATAACAAAGAATCTTTACTATTCCTCCCACTCATTATCTGTCCTACTTTACTTTTACACTCACAACATTAATCAACTTACTATTCTCCCCACTCATTCTCCCTCATATTTAATTTTTCATACTCACAAACACCTACTTCCATTATTTATCTCTTTTACTTTTTCTTAATTTGTGTGCCCAAAATTTTAGTTCACACTAAGTATAGACGGAGGGAGTATATATATATATATATATATATATATATATATATACACACACATACATATATATATATATATTAATAAAAGAATATATATTTTAATTAACCCAAAAAAACATATCAAATATCAAAGTAAAATATTGTTTATCATTTAAAATAATAATTTTTTTGTATAGTAGTGAAAACTAAAGTCATTTATAATTCTACTTCCTTAAGTAAAGGGAAAAATTATGTTTTTTTTTTTTTTTTTTTTTTTTTTTTAAAGTAAAGGGCTAAATTTAGATATCAGTCTATAGATAATAGCCTTAAAAAACTTCTATTAACCTGAATTTGCTTGAAAAGGGAAATTAAAAATCAAACATAAACTTCTACCTTCTTCGTCTCCTTCCCCCCCACCCTACCCCACCCACCGACCACCTTCACATCTCTTCTTCTCCCATGCTTTCTCTTACCCTCACAATGCCAACTTGCCTTTCTGAGTAAGAAATCCAATTTTTAAAGAAGCTCGTTAAATTTTTCATTAATTTTCTTAACTTCCATTCATGACCATCCAAAAAAGACCAATTTCGCTACAAAAGGTGAACATTAGGCACAAAATTGACAAAATTAGAACATTAGGACCTAAATTGCAACTCACATGAAACTTTGGGGCACTAATTTGCTATTTGCCCTTTAAATCAGATCTAAACTAACAGAATTAGTTAGAAAGTTAAGGATAACAAAAATCAACAAAAACAAGTAAATAAAAGACTATGTATTCAATCGGGAGTGAGAGGTCAAAGGCGGAGTGTCTACCGTATGTATGCGTGCGTGTTGAATGAGAAGAGGGGAAGAGGTGGGTGATTTTATTTGGATAAATGGTTGGTTTGGAATTGAAAATATTAACGGACCCTATGGTATTTTATTTTGAAGTGTTGGATTAGGTGGTAAATTGAAATAATGGTGTGGACTAAGGGGTAGTTTCGCTTAAGATTGAGGATTAAGTGGTAATTTTTCCTTTGTTTGTTTGAGAAAATAGTCCATTTTTCAAGCTTCAACCTATCTGACTCCAATTCTCCGCCCCAACTCTGGAAATGGATTTCCTCCAAGATATCAATTGAAGAAGCGAAAGGGATCGATCCGTCCTTTCTTACCGGTTCTTCAATTCCATCGGGCAATTAGTTTTCCTTTTCTATTGATCTGTGCCGTACTTGTGTGTGTGCGGGCAATCTTATAGTCACACCTTCCACCTGTTCGACGAAATGACTCTGAGTAGGCTGCGCAGCGTTGTCAAAAACCACCTGTTCCATCTCTACAAACCTCATACGTCTCTCCTCTTCTTTTCTTCTACTCCTCGAACCCGCATTGTTAGTACGTCTGGTCACTTGCTAATTGAGCACCAATTTTCGCCAGAAACAGCTTCGAAAGTCTCTACAGTTGTGCCTCATCTTCAACACCCAGAAAAGACTGATTCTGTGCTATCATACTTGCGTGCTCAAAGACCCAACTCGAACATTTTGTTCAGAACCTGCCCAAAATTCTGGGTTTTGAAGTTGAAACCACCATTAAGCCTAAAATTAAGATTTTCCAAGACATGGGTTTCTCTCCAACCGAGATTGCCGATATCATTTCAGCTGAACCGCGGATTCTGAAACATAGCAATGATACAAATAATCATCTTAAGCGATCACTTTTGGCGTTGCGCAAAGTTTTGGGTTCCAATTTGACTGTTTCTGTTGTCAACAAATATTACAGGTGCTTGCGACATCATGATTTGGACAAGTTTTTGGTGTCGAATGTAGAGTTCTTGCGAAGCTTGGGAATCAGATCTTCGCATATTAAGTTTCTTGTCTCTCACTATCCAAGTTATATAATCACTAAGCCTGATACTCTCAAGGAGACTGCAAAGAAGGTGGAAGAAATGGGGGTCAGTAGGGAATCCATGATGTTTATTTATGCTTTACCCACTCTCACAAGCATGACAGCTGAGAATTGGGAACGCAAATTGGCTGTCTTCCGTGCCTTAGGATTATCTGAATGTGATATTATGTTGACTTTTAGGAGGGTGCCATTTGTATTTGCTGTATCTGAAAAGAAAATCAAAGAAATGACAGAGCTTCTGCTTGGTTCTGGGCTGTACACTGTCTCATTTATCGTTGAGCAGCCTCAGGTTCTTATTTACAGCGTTGAGCGCACGATCAAACCGAGGCTACAGGTTCTGAAAAGAAACAACCTCTTAAATGTGAAGGCTAGTACATATCCGTATATTATGTCTGAGAAGAAATTCAAATCTCATTTTGTGCTCCCTTTTGTGGATAGAGCCCCAGAATTGTTGGAGATGGTCAGTGAGGCTAAACTTAAAACTTAGACTTGAGCCCTCTCAGTTTTAGAATCTCATGAATTTGCTCAATTTGTGAAGTGAATACTCTCTGGATCTGTAGTTGTCAGGGAAAAATACATCATTAGTCCTTGTTCTTTGCGTTGATTACACCTTGGTTCCCAAACTTTAGCATAACTTTTGACATGTACTCGTAATATTCTTTTTTTGCGCGCATTTGTTCTATCCATCCGATTACGTAGACAGAAATTCTAACATGTGCGATCCACCGAGTTTGGAGCGTTGCTCTGCTATAGGGATGTGCTTTTGGCACATCCAACTAGGTCAAGAATATTTGGGCTCCACATTAGCGCAATTATTATTGACTGCCTTAACTGGAAGAAGGGATGTGCGTCAAAATCCAGCCTGCATCTCACAGCAGTTTCTCGTCCCTCATCCTCACAAGCATCAGGGGGGAGGATCAAACCGAGATTTAAGGTGAGAAAATTGCAAAAGGAAACAGTCAGATGCCTATTTAGCATTCCTTATAAGAAGTTATTTGATCAGTACGTGTGGCCGAACATGAATAACGTTCGTGACCAGTTACGCATCTTTAATGAAGGTTGGAACAAAGCAACAGAAGGTGGAGAACAAGGGCAAGATGAAAGAAACACTAGGAGTAGACTAGTAGCTTATTTGAGGACTTTCCAATAAAACACCCAAAATGGTAAAATGGGTCATTTGTTATTGGACAGACGGAGTATATAGACAGAAATTCTAATTCTAACATGGTCACTTGTCTCTTCTTTTGCATATCCCTCCATGGATTAAATCTTCTAAGAAGTATAATAATGTGATCATGATAGCAGCAGCCCTTTTTCCAGCCACCATGATGATGATTATTCCTCTTGCACTTTCGAAACGCCCCAACAAGCCTTCCGGTTGGGGACTTACGTGGTCCAAGTCCCCAACGATCAAGTTTACCGGGTCCCCACCCGAGCACGCCAGCTCAGGCTACAGCCTCAATGAAAGAGGTCTTGTTGGTCTTGCTCTTGTGTTCTCATTTCCACTTTTGTCCTTCTCCCCATTCTTGCCATAATCGGAGGCATTTGCTTTGTCTTGATCAACAAAGACGACCCCAATATACGCGTTGATCATGTCCTTGTCAAGAATAGTAGTAATTCCCATCATCACCACCCAGACTACGAAATCACATTGGGATCCGAATCAGCACACGGGCCTTTTCTATGGTTAGAACGGGGATGCTTCTCTCTCTTTTAAATCAAAGGAAATTGCTACGAGCAAGTAACCGGTAATTGATCAAGGCCCCAGAAGTTCACGTTTTCATCAAATATCCCTCTATGGTTCAAATGTTGTTGCATTGCCTAAGGAAATAAGGCAAAGCATAAACAGCACCAAAACCAAATCGCACGTGGATTTTATATTACAAGTGAAATTCCCGGTGAGAATGAAGGTTGGGGCGTTTGTGATTAAGAACAGGATGGTGAAAGTGGTGTGCGCAATCAAAGTTGACACTTACTCATATCCTGTCCCAAGATTTGCCAAACCATCGAGTAAATTCATCAAAAAAAAATAAAAAAAAATAAAAAATAAAAATAAAAATGGCAATGGCGGCAATGAGGTGGTGGTTGTAGTGGACCTGGTGGTGGGCGGTGGTAAACCGTACCAATTTAAAGACAGTTTTGTTTTCTTTTCTTTACAACTCAAGTTACTCTGCACATTTCTTTCCTTCCTCTCTATTCTTGAGATGACTATTTCTGTAGTGTAGTAACTAGTAACCACGGGGAATGAGCGTGACAATGTTAAAATCTTGTTTCTTGATCCGTGATAATATGTACTTTCTAGAGAGGTAGTAGCTTGATTATCAATGTGTGCACAATTATACTTATGGTTTAGAATCCCTATCTGCCAATGCATAGAGAAGGCAGTTATCAGTAAGTGATCATTTTCCCATAATTTTACACTTTAACACGTACTTGGAATCAGGATTAATTGACGTTTTAAGTATAGAAAGACATAAAATTTAACAAGTATAATGTTACATATCTTACTAGAAAAAATAAAATTTAGAGTTTGCTTCTGAATGGCATGGTCCAGGTTTATATAGCACACAATGGTTTGATTTCTGGGAACTTGTTTGCGGTACCAGTTCTTGAAATGATTTAATCATCTATGTTAATTTTAACTCTGTATTTTCTTACTCAACGGTGTAATGTCAGATGGAAAGGCCCTAAACTTAACGGGAGGATGGATGCACGAACATGTATGAGGCCATAATCCACATCAAAAGCTACTTAGAGAATCGCTCCTCGTTCAGAAAGGGATCTTTTTTCAGAAGAGAGCGATGCAGGTTTCCTTTTCCCATTGAATTGGAATGAAAATCCTTCACTCTCTTTTCATTCGTGTTAAAGAGTTTTAGTGAATGGATTATCTGGGATAGGGCTTAAGAGTAAGACCTTGCAGGCCTACTGGGCATTCATCAGCCCACTAAGCAAGCTTAATATAGTGGTCTGTTATAATGTGAAGCTTTACAGTTTTTATAAGTACTCCCTCCGTCTCAAAAATGATCTTCTCATTTGTCATTTATCATTGTCCAAAAAGTTCTTCCTATTTCTACAATTTAGGCTTAAATGTGCATAAACAAAACATGCCTAGTGAAGCAAGTGTTCATGTCCTTAAAAAGTTTGAATAGTCAAATGTGAAGATCATTTTGCGTCGGAGGGAGTATTATTTTCTATACAGTGGTCCATAGTTGAGGGAAGACTGACTTTCATATTGATCTTAATTCCTTAATTTACTAATTTCCATCGCGTGCTACTCTGTTATGTACTCCCTCCGTTTCATGTCACTTGAGACTTATTTCCTTTTCCGTCCGTTTCACGTGACTTGAGACTGTCCAAAATGGTAAAGAATCTTTACTATTCCTCCTACTCATTCTCTCTCTTACTTTACTTTTACACTCACAGCACCAATTGACCCGCCCGAACCCGACCCGCATGCTTAGTTCATGTAGGGTTTTCATATTCTACCCTTATACCACTCCATTATTACCCCCATACTTGGTATATATTATTAAGTCTTTTTGTTGAAGTCTTAGTTAAATAAATTTGTATGTTGGAAATGGGCTAAAGCCCAAATAGGATGAAGTTATTGATGAAGCAAAAAAAATGTTGTTGTGTAGTCGGGCCGGGTTCGGGCGGGCACGGGTTTGATGACCTTCGGGTCCGGCCCGGGTTGAATGATATTTTGCTCGGGTCGGGTTCGGATTTGGGCAAACCGTGCCCGACCCGTTGCCGTCCCTACTCACAAACACCTCCTCCCACTATTTCTCTCTCCTTTTGGTCTCAAGTGACAGGAAACGGAGGGAATATAGTTAGATGACAACGATCAATCTTAGAAAGTACTCGCACAATTTTCCAGAAATCGAACATCTCCCAGAACCCTTTTAACTGGTTTATAGAATGAAGGCTTGGTCAGTTTTACCAGCCATTCCAATGTCTCTAACTCATTTAGAACTATCATATTGCAAGTTGACATTGCTGAACTGTCTTCTGCTAAAAACATGGCTAAGTATTGCTAAACTACTTTAAATTCTGTTACCCTTGACACTTGTTCCTTTAGCTGTCTATGATAAATCCATATGAAGTACGTCTGATTTTGCATCTCCAATGTCAGGCACTTGCCACAATCAACAAACTATAAGAAAACATATACTCCCTCCGTCCCAATATGATAGTCCCATTTCCCCTTTTTGTTTGTCCCAGAAAGTTAGTCCCATTTCCAAAATGAAGGCTTCAAAACCACTGAATTTCCAAAGCTTATAATGTAACCTTAAAAATGTTTGAAAAGTTAAACGGGACTATCGTTTTGGGACGGAGGGAGTATATGTTTCAGTCATTGAGGACTTGAAATATGATCTCTGAACTGCAAAATATGTTGAAGTGAAAAGTTGATGCATATTAGTGTGACTCGTGAAAAACCAGGTTGTAGTGGGGAGTGCAATCTTTTCACCAATAATTGGGGTTGATATGACTTAATTTATATTCAGTTTCAGGTACCAATGATGCGTTGAATCTAGTGGAAGGCGTTTCTTTACACGTCTGAAAAGGGAGGAAGTTTTTTTCAAGGCCTGGAACTACATGTCTTATTGACAGTAAGCTCTCTGTCATAAGTGGACTCCAACTCTTCTTCAACCATACATACTATATGTTCCTACAAAGTGGGTTTCCCTTTCAACACCTACCCCCCCCCCCCCCCTCCCCACACCCACCCCGTGCGAAAGTAGAAGTTCTAATCAAATAAGAAACTATATAAAATATATTATTTTTCATCTTTTTAGGTGAGATCTCACAAATCTAAGTGCCCAATAGTTTACTTCCTCTTCTTATGTTCTGGAGCAATCCCCTTCTTCCGCCCATATTATATCATAAATCCCTGAACTGAGCTAGATGATCGCCTTGAATATGCAGGCTGAATTTATATTACTCCCTCCGTCCCAAAATGAATGTCCAAAAAAAAAATTCAAATTTGCTCTTGAGCAAGAGCAAATCTGAGAACTTTTTGGACATTTATTTTTGGACAGGCGTAATATTTTTTTTTTTTTTCGTTTTTGTTCATGTATAATGCAGTTAATTCCTGACACGTTTCGCCTAACATCTAATCTTTTTTGTTTGAACCAAGTAATTTTATATGTTTACTAACAGTAGACGCCTCCATGTCTGAATAATGAGCTTGGTCCTAGTATTTAACAGAGTTAAATCTATTAAGAACATATTACTATTGTTTAAGGACTCCATTCCTATGTCTGTCAGTTTTCTGACAATTTTCTGACACAAAGATGAAAACAGAGAAGGTGGAAGAAATTAGGGCAGTGTCACACACTAAATCACAATGACAATGAGATTATTTGACTTTAAAACAAACTTGCTTGTATTATTACTCCTTTTTTTATTCCTTAAATCTATATTGGCTCTTTACCTTAAAAAGGTTAGAATCATGCTAATCAAAGCTAAGATGCTTGCCTAACATGCCTCTTTATCCCAATTATTGATCACTTAATCATTCATTTCTGTGACAAAACTTCCCAAGTACAACCTAAACTGTGGGTGGGATATTATTAACCTTCTTTTCCGCTAGAACTAGAATTAGAACGTGATCCCTAAATGCTTTAATCCTGCAAGAATAACTTCATGTCACGCTCAGATGATCTAAGAAATCTAGCATTTTTCTTTCACGCCAATTCAGGATTCCGAATTCAGGAAAAAAAGAAGTCGTTATTCGAATCATTATTTGATTAGTTAGTGACTTATCTTAACGTGGAGCTACAGTATATATTTCCTTGATTAGAAACAGTGTCAGACATGAGGTCACAATCATTGGGAAAGGAATAGTTTTAATTTTCTTTAACATTTATATTTATTAAGCTAAATGTATTTGTTAAATCATGCAATGCAAGTGGTAATATTGTTTGACGGCGTAAATTTATATCTTCTTTTTTGTGTAGGCGTGCAAACGCACACATGTGCAGCTCATGGGGGTCATCTGACCCTGTTGATTATGGAGTTTTGTCATTTTCACAACCTTAAGTTTAGAAAAATAAAAGTTTTATCGAAGTAGTATTGTTTGCAGTTTTGATCCCCTTCAATTCGTGAAAAAATTACTCTATAACATAATTTTGACCCCCTTCCAACAAATTTCTGGCTTCGGCACTGCACGTGTGTGTGTGTGTGTATGTGTGTGTTTAACGCATGCACTACCACGATAACTTGTCGTATGGCCAAGTTGTTAAAGTGAAGGAATTGACAACCAATATTGAAACTGACTCCCTTTGTGTCTTTTCCCTTGCAGGGACCGAACCATCGTTTTTTGTGCAAAGGCAAGGCTTCTATTCAACTGCTATAGTTCGACTAAACTAAAAGACGAAAGGTAACATGGATTTTCCTAATGTAGTTGCTGATCTTTTTTTCTAAAACTGTTTCAGTGCTATCTGACTTGGATCCTAAATATCATGAAACTCTTATATACTACCTCCGTCCCAAAATGAATGTCCAAATTTAAATTTTTGGTCAAGAGCAAATTTGGGCATTCATTTTTGAGATGGAGGGAGTACATTCTAGCTTTAGTACACTATGTTGCGAGTTAGCCCAAATGAATGACTCCCCCTCGCACTAAGCAGTCCCACAAGTCAACACCCGTGCCATGTGCATATGCAGCTACCCTCTAATAACAAAGGGACACACGATATGAGGCTCAAGTATATATAGAATAGAGCAATTTATTACCCGAAAAGGCGAAAAGTAGTTGAATTAGCGTGGTTTGAAATAGGGTGTCTGACAGATGCACGAAATGATAAAACTACTAATATTCTAGCTCAAAAGTTGAGTTAAAGTCAAGTTCGATCTTTTTTTTTTTTTTTTGTGTTTGTGTTTGTGTTAAGGCATGAAAGAAATGCTGGTTTTAGGTCATTACTTAATTGATGAAAGGTTCCACAAGGTAAAACCCTTTGGACCACCTCCACCTGCCATGTCTAGTTTTGCATACTCCGCAAGATGAGATTAAGGTGGTTTTATTTATTTATTTTTTTTTTTTTTTTTTTTAAGTTCTAAATCTTGAATACTGATTTCACGTCTGAAAATCTGATTTATATAAGAGGCAGTAAGTATCTGAAGGCTGAAGACTGATTCTTTGTGGTGGTTGGTACTTTTCACTTTCTAAAGTCTTCAATTTATAACAGAAAGTTCACATTTCACAAATGAAGTGATTAAACATACTATGTTGATTGCAGTGACTGGAAAAATAGATATACAACGACAAATTTATGCGTTGCACATACAAAAGAAATGATATCAAGACTAAATATTTTCAACTCTATTTACAAAATTAACTTTGCCATTTAAGTAAACTGATCCAAGTTAGAAACCTCTGCACAACTTCAGCAATTCCTCACTTGTTAAATTCCATCAATGGTGGAGTAAAATTTCCCCCAATGTGTTTGTTATTGTTAGTCTTTGCTTCCTCTCTAAAGTTCTCTTTCCAAAGTCCTCTTCCATGCCACCAACCGTTGCAAGAAATTCATAACCTGTAAAAACAACAACTTTAAATTAATTAGTCTGTCAAGCGAAATTCAACTAATAAAAATTAACTAAAACTATTGGAGTTTTTTTTTTTTTTTTTTTCGAGAGTACTTGCCTCAGATGGTTCTTGTAAAGAATAGGAAGCTGCTGTTTCTTTTGGCGACTTGGACACGAGTATACCAAACCCCTTGCCTCTTTTACGCAGAACATTAAAAGCATCCTCATCCGTCCGATCATCTCCAATGTAGACTGGCAGAACATCCATGGAGTTGGCATATCCTGTAGATATTGCATAAAATAACGAATTACTACGACAAAATTTCAATGATATATTTGGGCATTTTATAAATTGTGAATTGGTCATGGGTTTTTACCTAGTGACTCTAGCAAGAATTCAAGGGCTTTACCCTTGTCCCATTTGATGGTTGGACGGATCTCTAAGACCTGTAAATTTTGACCATATCAGAACTCATAAGTCGTAAGGCACATTCCTTTTCATGCATACCTCTATATTTGTGTGTATATGTATATGTATATGTCATATTTTTTAAATAAATAATAATGAGCGATGAAAATAAGTAGTACCTTCCTCCCTTGTGTCAATTTAAGCTTAGGATATTCGTTGAGAACTGATCGAACTTGCTCAGCTAATTCATTCCATCTCTGAATAATAATACATTAAAGAACATTAGATTAATGCATTTACCTAGACAGAGGGAGGGAGAGAAAAAGAGTAGGTGGTTTATACCTTTTCATCGACACGTCGGAAGTGTACGGATAGGCAAAATTTATTGTTTTCCACCTGAGCTCCCGGTGTTGCTTTCGTTTTCTCCACCAATATTTTATACACCTCGTCCATCATTGGTAAGAATTCTTTGGCTGGCTGATAACTTACTGAGCCATTACCCTGATGAATTAGCCAAATATTAGCACTAGAAAATGAAGATTTTTAACAAGAAGAGATTAGTGCATTATTTGGTCAGTTGCTCACTTTCTGACATTTTTGCCCTTTGGATGCTGCTGATGGTCCCTTAATATCCATTCCATGGCTTCCCGCGTAGTAAAGCTCAGATAATTTAACAAAGTTATACACCTGCATAATTGATTCAAGTCAAATACTTGCGGGACGAATCAAGAATATTAATGTAAGAACTCGTTTCGTGAATAAGAAAGAAATTGGTTGCACTTACCTTCGCTCTGCATCTCCCACTGACAATGGCTGTGGGGAAGTATTTAGCAACATCTTTCACTGCGGCCCTCATCTGATTAACCAAATCCATAACCAGATTGTGTAAGTTTGATTAAAGATTACATGTTTTCGCAAGGAAATTGAAAAATAAAAAAATAAAATGATACCTCTTTTGACATGAAAGCTCGATCAGGGTCTTCAACAATTGGCGAAAGGGTGCCATCATAATCAAGAAACACAACAATTTGTTTCCCTTTTGAAGCACTCATAATCTCCTCAAACACGTCCAAAGCCGATGGATGGTTCCTCTGTTTTTCAACAAACAATTAGATATATATATATCTTCAAAACCAATAATTATCAATATTCTGTCAATAAAACAGTAAAATTTGTAGCAGAAACTTACAATCCAAGAATCTTGTATGAATTCAGACTCAGATGATTTACGACCTGGAGAAGAAGCTCGCAACGAATCAACCCAAGCATTGATTTTTCCTGAACCACCATCAACGCCAGTTTCAATCTTCTTGAGCATTATTTTCTTCCTAGAAGAAATAGTAATGTAATTATAACCGCCGGACCTTTTCTGAACTGCCGGAGAGAAAAGAGCCGAGTTGGTGAGGGTCATGGCGATAGCCATTCCGACACCTGATTTCACTTCGGAAACCATCAACTTTGTGTTAGTCATTTTCTCTCTTTTCTAGTTGTCAAATCAATAGAAAGAGTTTGAACTTTGAACACAAACACAAACAGAGCAGTACCCTGGCTGCAGTTTATAGTTGAGAGGAGAGAGGGGGAAATGAGGGGTTTAAGGTAAACAACTGAGAAAGTGTAAGGAAAAGAAAGAAACGCGGTGGTGTTGTCGAATGAAAAACACAAGTGAATTTATAGGCAAATTTCATGGTAAAGAGAGTGAGAAAGAGGAAGCATCCTAATACTTTTCCTCATTTCTTCTACGGAGTACTTCTTTTACCCGAGGTAGCCACGGAAAGAAAGAGAGTATTATTAAACGGCAATGCCAGGCTTAACAAAAAAAAGGGTTAATGACAATTTAGACCCTGAAGTATGATACCACCCTTCTAATCGAGCCCCGGATGTCTTTTTTCGCCAGATCGGACCTTGAGGTGATTCATTTTCGCCAGTTAGGGCCTTTTTGACGGAATTCGTTAAAAACTCAGTTAAAAGGCATGTGCCATGACATGACTAACGGAATTGGGTTGTTTGAAGTTGATATTTCATTTAAGAGGCTTAATGAAAATTCCAAACTTAACAGGGTTGAAATCAAAACAATTATCAAAAAATTTTATTTGAGCAAAAAACAATTATCAAAATATTAAATAAAACCATTCAATATAATTTTATTATCATTACTTTCATCAATTTTTTAAATTTACAAAATTTTGAATTTTTTGTTTTAAAAAACTATTTATTGATTTTGTTAAACCAATAAATTTTCTTTTCGAGCATTCACTATTTATATATTTTATCTTATATAAATAATCATTTTCTTTCAAGACAAAATGAAAAATTAACTATTTTATTTTCTTTTTTATTACTTCTTAATTACTCTCTCTCCTTCTCAAAATAATTTTTATTTGGCTATTAATTTTTTTTTTTGCTCGTTTGATAGACCGGTACGTATAAGCATTACTCCCTCCGTCCCATCCGAATTAGGATTTTCTCTCCCGACACGGGGATTAAGGAATAATAGTATTATATTGTGAAAAGTGATAATGAAATTGAATTAAGAGATTTAACATTTATGATTAAGCACTAATCATTTACCTAAAAATTGTCCAAAAATAAAATTTAAGTACAGTCAAATTTGTTAATAAAATTCAAAATACAAATTTTACATTTCAACCAAATTATCATCACCATTCTCTCCACCATTACTACCACCAGCCCACCACCATTACTACCACCGGACCACCACACAACCACGCCACCACCGCACCATCACCATCGGACAGCCACACCGCACACCGACCAAACACCGCCACTGCCCACACATGAACACACACATATTATACACACAAACCAAGAAACACATACAAACACTCCAGATCTGAAATCAAAAATCAAAACTTCAAAAATCAAAATTCAAACGAAAAAATAAGAAGATGGGGAGGTGATTCCTGTTCTTGCGGGAACCGATTTATTAGCCCCTTTTTGAAATTGGAACAGCTTCGCTCATCCAACGAACACGATCCTCCCCAATCAGCCGGTAAACGGAACAATTCTGTCCACAAAAGATGGGAAATACAAATTCGTCGATTCCAAAAAACTCTTCAGTGAAATTACCCAAAAGATTAAGATTAGGGCATAGAGATAAGCGAACCTGGAAGACAATCACAATTCTCGGCTTCTTTCCGAACAACATCAAGAAACGAATCAATTAAATCAGCATCTCGATATAATGCCCCTTGGCACAATTGTTTCCATCTTTAGACTGGCCAAAAACAAAAGTTATCCGGCCTGAAAATCTGGCTATAGGGACCAGATCCGAGACTGTCCATGGTAACATGCTCGAGATCCATGAGAATAGCCCTAGGTACAAACGACTTCCCAGAACTTGGCACCAATTTCGTTGCCGCATTGGCCGGCGAGATATGGTCGAAGGAGTACAGGAAGAAGCTCGCCGGAGTTAGGGAGGGAGATGGACGCCGGAGTTGGGGAAGGAGACGACGACGGAGTTGGGGAGGGAGAGATTTTTTTTTTTTATCCTTACCCAGTTTTGATCCAGTTTCCGGCGATTGGATTGTTGTTTGGCCGGAGGTGAGATTTTTTTATCCTTACCCAGTTAATCTGGATAGGGAAAGAGGATGGGAAAGGTTAATAAGTTTTGAGTTTTTGTTTACCCCTCCCTTCAGTTTTTAGATATGCTATTTAACACCTTTAATAGTTAATCTTAATTCAAACTACCTATTTCCGTTAGTCACGTGCATGGCACATGCCTTTTAACTGAGTTTTTAACGAATTCCGTCAAAAAGACCCTAACTGGCGAAAATGAATCACCCCAAGGTCCGATCTGGCGAAAAAAAAAAGACACCCGGGGCTCGATTGGAAGTGTGGTATCATACTTCAGGGTCTAAATTGTCATTAACCCTAAAAAAATGTTTACAAATTAAAGGATACAAAATGTGGTAGTGATATTTCATTAGTTATATCGATAGTGGACCCGACATACTCCAATTAAAAAACACAAACACAATTATGACACTTCATTTTGTAGACCACATTTTGTAGCCATCTTTTATAACTTTATTATTTCTCATTATTAAAACCATCCACAGTGTTAAGAGGTTTTATGTTAGCATTTTATTTTAGAAAGCTTTTTATAAGTCACATCATTATTAAGTTAGTAACTAAAAGTGTAACAATTTCTCTACTATAATAGAGCTATTTTCGTATTATAGAGAATTGGTGAAAATTAATAAAAAGTAGCTATTTTTATTGTAGTAAGAGCTTCTCTTTAGTAATTTTTTTTTTAAAAGCCCCACAATAGTAAAAAATTATTATAGCCCTTTCATTAAAATAAAACTTATGAAAAGCTCAAATTGTAGATGCTGTAAGTGCTTCATCCTTTTACTAATAACTAGTATAATACTCGTGCGTTAAACGCAATATCATAAAAACTTTGACAAAATGAAATAACATACTTCCTCCATCCCTATTCATTTCAGACTAATGACCAACTTGATTACACTTTAGCACAAAATAAAAAAAAAAAAAAAAAAAAAAAAACTACAAAATAATGATTCTAAACATTAAATAACTTCAAATTTGGCAAACACCAAAAACTCATTGAGGAGCCTAATCCAAAAGCGTGTTGCTTTTCGTCTTGGGTCTTTAACATCAGTCATACATCGTAAGCTTTGGAGTGAGGTTCGTGGGGAGTCATGTATGATAATAGCAAAAGTTACTTCTTGTATTCACAATAGATGATTTTATATAGTACAAGAGGTAGTGTCCTAATTATGTACAAAATAAAAGTTGCCTAATCTAAATACAAATCTAGTCTCTACAATAATTATCAAGATACACGGAATATCAAAAGAGTAGAGAACAAGCAAACCTAGGAACCCTAGGCAATGGGTCGACCGGATATAGCTTGGGTTGGATCCGGGTCGGCCGGTTTATATCCTGGCCAAAACGAAGAATAGACAAGGAGGTATAGGGGGGACGGAGTTTTGTTGAGAATAAATAATGATGGGTCGGCTAGTGAGGGGTGAAAGCCATAGGAAAGAAGAAATATTTTAAGTTCATTGAACCAGGCACGGGGTGCTTGTTTAAGACCATAAATCGCCTTGGAGAGGCAACATACATGGGTAGGATGGGTGGAATCAACAAAGCCTGGGGGTTGTGTCATAAAGACGGTTTCAGAGAGAGTACCTTCTAGGAAGGCAATGTTGACATCAAGTTGTCGAAGAGGCCATTTGTGGGTGGTGGCAAGGGAAAGAAGCATACAAACAGTAGCGGGTTTGACAACCGGGCTAAAGGTTTCAGAGTAGTCTACACCGGGTTGTTGGTGAAAGCGTTTGGCGACAAGGCGGGCTTTATATTTTTGGATAGAGTTGTCGGGGTTGTACTTGACACTGAACACCCATTTGCAACCAACAATATTGTGAGTAGCGGAAGGAGGAACAAGTTACCAAGTTTGGCTACGGGTGAGTGCTTGACATTCTTCAAGCATGGCGTCACGCTAATGAGGTATGGAGAGAGCTTGTTTAGTAGTGGTTGGTAAGCCCGATGGGGAGGAGTGTTGAGATAAGTGGGCATATTTGGGATTGGGTTTAATGATGCCATGTGAGAGACGAGTGGAAATGGTGCGGGCAGGGGGTGCGGTAGGGTCAGCCGAGGTATTTAGAATGGGGGTTGAGGTCCGGTCGGGTGTTGGGGAGGGTGCGACCGGATCTTGGATGAGGGAATTAGAGTTAGGGGGAGTCCGACCGGGTGTAGGAGAGTGGGTGGGGGAATTAGCGTTAAGGGGAGTCCGACCGGGTGAGGGAGGACGTCTGGTCGGATCATGGAGTTGGGGAGTAGGCGGATTTGTGGGTTGGGGAATGGGATGGGTGGGTGGGGTAGGGGATGATAGAGATGGGGTTGGGTTTGGAGAGGGAAGAATAGAGAGTGAGAAGGAGGTCCAGTCCTAGGGGGAGATAGAGATGGGGGAGGGCGGATTGGTGGTGAGAGTGGAGTAGGGGAAGGCAGTTTCAACGAATTTGACATGACGAGAGGTGTAAACTCGATGAGTGTTGGTCCCAAAGGGGAAATAAGGGTATAAAAATAGCTAGAGGGGGGGGTGAATAGCTGTTTTGAAATTCTTTTCGTACCCTTGAAAAACTCAATTGCAAATGCGCACTTTATCAAATAAGCGTTATGAAATGCGCCTAAGTGAGTGAGTGAAATGCATAGCGGAATTTAGTAATGTAAAGAGGCGCAAAGTATGATAAAGGGGGCGCACACACACTCTAAGTATTTTGGCTCAAAGTGGGTGAAAGATGAAACTAAGGCAAATGAGAAACAAACACAACACAATTCAATCCAATCAATCTACAATGATTAAATAAGAAAATAGTGAGAGAAGATATAAACTTGAAAGTAAATGACAATAAGTAAGTACGCGCAATTTGGAGAGGTTCGATCGGGAAATGATCTACGTCCTCTACCAAGATTGTTAGTCTTGGATTTCTAATGGAGATCTTATAATATGAGTGAGTATTACAAATTACAACTTTTGAGCTCAATACTAACTCAAGATCTATTATCTATGAAAGAACAAATCCTAGACAAAACCGGTGTATCTTTTAAAAAAAGATCTAAGTGATCAAACTTAAAGAGGTGCGTGTGTGTTCTTAGTATCAAGGCTCTTTAGATCTATGAGATTGAGAGTACAAGAAAACTAAAGTGTTTTTGCTTGAGGATCTGGGCTAAGGATGAAGGTATGAAGGTGTTCTTGAGAAATCTGGGAATTCAAAGAGCAATCTTCAAATCTTCAACAAATACTTGAGAGAGAAATTTAGAGACTCAGCAACTTCAAATGGTTAAAGTTTTGGGGTATTTATAGGTGAGCTCAAAAAACTAGCCGTTGGAAATCCCTTGCGGATAAGATCAAGGACAGATGTGCTGGAGCTCATTGAGTGGAACACGTGTCCTTTTATAGCCGTTAGACACATAACATAAATATGACCGTTGTGGACAGGTGTCCTCAAATCTAGGTGCATACATATTATTTGTCCACCGTTGGATCTTTGGCGTAGTTTGAATTTCGTCAAGTCTTCATGTCTTTAATAAATCACTAAGTGTTGAGATGTATCATATGAGGCGCGAAGAACCTACCAGGTGCATAACCTTGCGCGCGCCACTAGGCGCATCGGCGCAGAAGATTAGAGGGGCGTATGCTCACACTTGTGATATTTCTTGAATCTTGATATTCTTGCCCTATTCCTAAGCCTATTCTATTCAAATGGACTACCTAAAAAATGAAGTATAAATACTTCTTACATATGGGTCTAAAGTCCATGAAATAAAACTTAGGTGATGGATCAATCAAATCTAATCAATCCTATACATTAAAAACTGAGATATAAGTGGGCATACCTAACAATCTCCCCCTATTTGATTGATGCCATTACTTACTATATCAGGGAAAAACATTATACTTGATAACAACATGTCCAAATAAATGAAATTGGTAAATCATGTCTCAAGTTAATACACACACTAGTCCAAGATATAGATTTCTAATCTATTCCAATAAAGATAAATCATTACAAATTGAAAGATAGAAACAACAGTTTAACACATTCAAAAGTATATGAGTTTTAGTTTTGAACTGTGTTTAAACAAAGTTTAAACTCAATGCATGAAAGTATGAAATAATTCAAATATAATGCATATGATTTTAAACAAAAGATTCATTGCTCTACAAACACGAAGTTTGAATGAACAAGGTTTGAGATAAACATGATGCATTTGTTCTCATTAATACTTGAAATATAAGAGTTGACGATTACAAGTATTCAATAGAACAAAATCAAAAGGTGCTAAAACATTTAAGCATAAAAGTTTCTAACATCAAAAAGCTTATAAACAACCTACAATAAAAAATAAACTAAGGATTAGGAGGCGCAAGAGAGTCTTCCTTCAATCCTTCTTCAATTTCGCTCACTGAGCGAGAAATCTGTTTTGCAAACTGAGTGGTCCTGTTGACTGCTTAGAAAGTATCAGAAACTCCATCTCTGATGTAGCGCAAGTGACCATCATTGATTGATTGGTACTCATCAATGGAGTGCTGAGTAATTGCCTACTGTTGAGAAAAGTTTTCAGCCAACACTTGTAAGTTCGCTTCAACTGCAGTTTGCGCTGTAAGAATGTCAGCAGATACTTGTTCAGTGCGCCTATCTGCGCTAGAGTGCGCTGCGCTGAAGTGAGTCACGATCAGCTCCTTCAAGACATCTAACTTGGAAATGAGAGCGTTAATGTCAACTAGAGGCACGCTTGAGTCAGCGCTAAGAGTAGGCGTGGAGGTCTCAGGCGCCTTAGGTTCTGCGCTAGGCTCTGCGCCATCCACTGTTAATCCCAAAACTTCAAGCTCAACCTGTACTTCCTTGATCTTATCAAACACATTCAATAATTTTTTACTGTCCCCAGCAACCATCTCAAACAATCTCCTGATATCTGAAGCAATGTTAGTTTTCCCTTATTTTATATCATCAAAAATATCCTGACATTCATTAAGTTTGATGCCTCCATCAATCTTGTCCTGGAGAGAAGTGAGTGTAGCTTTAAATAATTCGCTCATTTGATTAATAGCATCATTCCACTGCTGAGGAGTGAGAAAGTGCTTATCCCTGATATCATTGCCAATGCGCGTTATCTCCCCCTTAATGGCAGCAATCTCATCTGCCTGACTTGCTATCATTGAAGTGTGAAGCTCAAACTGAGATTCAATGCGAGCTTGCCCCTGCTGAAGTTGTTAAAGTAAAGAAATGACTAAACTCATATCAGCAGACGGAGGAGGCGCAGGAGAAGTGGATGGCGCAGGAGTGGGGCGCTTAACTGGAGAGTGAATATGCGCACGGTGAGGAGAAGGAAGATACTCATCACTGGAACCACCAGAATCACTAAAAGCATCGGTAATCTGTTCACGAACAAACGATTCAAGAGAAGTAGTTTAAACTAGAGGGGGCGGCGCAGGGGGTTGGGGCGAAGAAGATGTTTTGCACCTTTTGAGGTCCCCTTGCTCCCCCTGAACTTGTACATCTCCCAAATCGCCAAAAAGTTCAGAAGAGAGTCTATCTCTAAGTTGTTGTTGTTGAGGAGTGAGGGTGGTTGAAGGAGTAGTTGTTGTTTTTGGTACTGGCTTAGAGAGAGGCGCGCGAGGTAGAGGAGGCGCAGTAGGGGCAGGCGTGCTTTGAACATCTGTGCTAGAACATGCGCCTTTTCGCCTTTCTTTCTGAGCTAAGGCAGCATCCCGCTTCAACTGGTATTCTTCATCTATTTTTCTCTGCGCTTCAACGAGGCTGGCTTCCTGCGTGCGTTTGATATCTTGTTGCTCATCTTTGGCTGATCTGGGGCACTTTGGTGGTCTTCCTCCATGCTCAATGAAGTCAATTGTCCCACCAGAGATATCTCGAGGCGCATGGCCACATTGAACCCTTCTAAGTTCAGATAGACCTACTTCATTCAAACCCTCTTCATCTACAACAATTCCTTTGCCTCGATCCTGATTTTTGCCTGGAACTGCACTAGGTTGTGTGCCAGTTTCAGTGCCAGATGCAATCTCAGCATTTACGCCATCTTCTACGCCTTCAGCCTCGGCCTCATCGGATTCAGTGGCTTCATCAACCAATGCATCACCATGAACTCTAGGCGCGCGCTTTGCAATGCGCTTCTTGCGCCTCTTCAAAACCAAGTTATTTTTCCCAAGTATTGGGACTTCATCTAATTTATGGCCCGTGTTCTCTTCAAGAAAGCGCGCAAGAGCAGGATAACTGAGAAATATCTTCGTAAGAATACGGCAGTGGGTCTTGAACTTCATTTTTCGTTCATTTTTGCTCTTGTTTTATTTGTCTATCTGCTCCATCAAAGTCTTCAGGAAAACTTGAGGCCAATTTAGTCTGGCCTTACCCATTATGGCAGCAGTATACTCCCATTGCTCAACTGTGAATCTGTTCACATTCCCTGTCTTGAATACAATAGACGTATCAACCAAATGCGCTATATACACCAGAAGGTCTCCACCATCTCTAATCTCCACCGATTTAATGTTGTTCTAAAGAGTTGGGATATTTAAGTGCGCGCTTGCCACTAAGTTCTGTGCAGCGAGTGAATAAGTGTTGGCGCGCCCAGCCACACTTTGGGAGCAAGGTGCTGAAACTTAACACATTCTTGATGGTGCCAGAGGAGATAGTAACCTCAACATCATGCACAATGGCGCGAATTCTGAATCTCACTTGGCCTTCAACGTCAGTTGGAATCTCAATAATTTGGGCAGAGGAGAAGAATTCATCCACCAGAAGGGGCGAGTAGAAGGGCTGGTCCATTGTATATATAGAAGTGAGTCCAGCTGAGTTGATGTAGTCAATGATGTCCAGGCCCATTTGAACTGAGGAAAGCTCAGGGAGATTAAGAGTCTCACCAGGCTTAAAATTTGCAAATTTGCAGTATCCATTTCGTCTTGAGGGCCTTTAGCTTTAGGTGGTGTTCCTCTTTTAGGACCCATTTATAAATGAAAATGCAAAGAAATGGAGAAGAAATGAAATAAATAGAGTAGAGAGAGAAAGAGAGAGAGAGAGAGTTACGGTGAGAGAGAGAGAGACTGGAAAAGAGTTTGGAAAGGGTAGAGAGAGAGTTGCAGAGAGTGGAGTAGAGAGAGAATAGAGGGATTTTTAGCACTAATGAAGAAATGGAAGTTAAAAGTCAACTTATATAGTACTAAGGTTTTTGAAAGGATGGGAAGATGAAAGGACAATCATTTAACGAAGGTGTCATAAAAGTACATCGATGTGACACCAAGTGTGCAGAAAAATTGTCTCACTTTCCTAATAAGTGTATGAACAATTTTGACTAATTTTTGCACAAACACTAAAAACATCTGTTTTGGTGTAAGTTTGGGGTGCAAGAAATAAATCCCCAGAAAATAAAAATTTTGAAAAACGGAAAATGAGGGAAAAATTAATTGCACAAGTACCCTTGAACAATCATGGAATATCGTGAAACGACATTGATTCTATATGCAATAAATAATAACAAACATACCTGGTACTTGTGAAAATTAAATAGGCTCAATCATTGAAATATTAAATGAGGAGCATTGATTGAACAGCATTAATAAGTTTTGTGCTAGAACAGGCTCAATTGATCATAGGCACGCAGAATGGGATGAGGCGCATTAGCATCGGCGCGCTATATGATTTTAGGCGCGTAAGAGGCGCATGAAGTTTCCTTGAAACTTTGAAAGTCGGTTCCCACGTGTTCCAAATGAATGTTGCCTTTCTCCACGTGGTCTTTGAGGAAATGATACTTGATGTCTATGTGTTTGGTCTTGGAGTGCATGACAAGATTTTCTGAAACTGCAATTGTTGAAGTATTGTCGCAGTAGATGGGACAATTTTCTTCAATGATGTCGTAATCCACCAATTGCTGTTTCATCCATAGAATCTGACAGCAACAACTTCCAGCAGCGATATATTCTGCTTCCGTAGTTGAGAAAGAAACTGAAGCTTGTTTCTTGCTAGCCCATGACACAAGTCTATATCCGAGGAAATGACAAGTGCCACTGGTACTTTTCCTGTCAATCGTGCACGCTGCATAATCCGCATCTGAGTAACCTACAAGTTTAAAATTTGAATCTTTGGTGTACCAAAGTCCAAGGTTAACAGTACCGGATCTTATAATACGTCTTACAGCAATTAAATGCGCTTCTCTAGGGTCAGATTGATAACGAGCGCAAACACATACACTAAACATAATATCATGCCTACTAGCATTAAGATAAAGAAGTGAGCTAATCATACCTCGGTAGAGAGTTTGATCAACCTTTTTACCTTTTAAGTCTTTGTCGAGTTTGTTGCCGGTAGCCATTGGAGTGTCGTATGCTTTAGCATTTTCAAGTCCAAACTTTTTGATTAGATCCCTTGTATACTTGGCTTGATTGATAAATATGCCTTCATTCATTTGCTTGATTTGAAGCCCGAGGAAGAATGTAAGTTCTCCCATCATGCTCATTTCAAAATTGCTCTTCATTAACCATCAGGCTTTAGCCTGGTGGCCAGAGCTCATGGCTTCCAACCTGGAGGTCATGGGTTCGATCCCCCCTCCCCCCAGAAGTTAGAGAGAAGTTTTTCTCTCCCTAGGATTTGTCTCCTAGGCGCTTCTGCTGATGATTATGTATTGAGTTCAACTATGAATTAAATTTGAAAAAAAAATTAAAAAAAATTGCTCTTCATTAGTTTCTCAAAGCGATTGCACAACAATTCATTAGTAGAACCAAATATAATATCGTCAACGTAAATTTGAACAAGTGATTTATGATCATTATATTTGGCGATGAAAAGAGTAGTATCGATTTTACCGCGCGTGAAGCCTTTCTCAATGAGAAACTTGGATAGTGTATCATACCATGCTCTTGGTGCTTGCTTGAGCCCATACAAAGCTTTCTGGAGTTTGTAAACATGATTTGGAAATTGTGAATCTTCAAACCCAGGTGGTTGAGCTACGTAGACTTGTTCTTGGAGTTCACCATTTAGAAACACGATCTTCACATCCATTTGATATAACTTGAAGTTCTTGTCAGCGGCGTAAGCTAGAAAGATTCTTATAGCTTTAAGTCTTGCTACGGGCACAAAAGTTTCATCGTAGTCAATTCCTTCCTCTTGCCTATAGCCTTGTGCAACCAATCTTGCTTTGTTTCTTGTGATGGTTCCATTCTCGTCCATCTTGTTTCTGAACACCCATTTCGTACAAATCACTCCTTGATCATGAGGTCTTGGAACTAGAGTCTAAACCTTACATCGTTTAAATTGATTGAGTTCTTCTTGCATTGCAACAACCCAATTAGGATCTTGGAGCGCTTCATCAGCCTTCTTTGGTTCAATTTGAGAGATAAATGCAGTGTACGCATCAAAGTTAGTAGCTCTCCTTGTACGAACACCAAATAGATCACCAATGATATTATTGATTGGGTGACCTCTAACTTCACGAATTTTAGGAGGTAAGTTAGGTTGAGTTGTAGTCACTTGAAGGTCTTCAATTGGTACATCTTTACCAGCTTCAAAATCATCAAAGATAGGGGGTTGAACTGGTTCAGAATTAAAAGTGGGAGTGACACCAGGTGAAGCATTAGAGTTGGGCGCAGGAGTGAATACAGGCGCATTGTACGGTTCAACTGAATCTTCACTTGTTGCGCTATTATTAAAATTCAACGCAACTGATGTAGATAGATTTCCTTGAGTTGATGCATTCTGATCTTGTGTAGGCGCAACTTGAATAGGAGAACCTGTCTCAATAGACTCAACAGAATTATCAGAAACATTTGGAGCCAAATGTGGCTTAAGGAGATAATGTTCATCAAATGTAACATGTACAGGTTCAACTATCACCAATGTAGATCTATTAAAAACACGAAAAGCTTTAGAATGTTTGGCATACCCAACAAAAATACCTTCATCGGCTTTGGCATCGAATTTACCTTTATGTTCGTTTCTGTTATAGAGGATATAGCATTTGCAACCAAAGATCTTGAAGAATGCAATGTTGGGAGTTCTACAACGCTAAAGTTCATACGAAGTCTTGTTGTGAAGTTTGTTGATGAGGGAACGATTCTGAGTAAAACACGCAGTATTGACAGCTTTTTCCCAAAAGTACATAGGTAGTTTTGCTTCTGCTATCATCGTTTTTTCCGCTTCAATCAACGTCTTATTCTTTCTTTCCACAACGCCATTTTGTTGAGGAACTCCAGAAGTTGAGAAGTTATGATCTATCCCATGATCGTCACAGTATCGAGCAACACCGTTGTTCTTCAATTCTGTTCCATTGTCGGATCGAACACTAACGATGTCATCTTATCTTTGGGTTTGTGTAAGTACCCCAATCTGAAATTAACCAACTTTAGAGGAACTCTTAGCACTATTCAGGGATAAACTGATAGGCTGGGACCTCACTAAGATAAACCTAAAATTCCAGGACTATTCTGGAATTAAAATTGGAAAAATCCAGAAGCTCGCCAGGCTGAGCCGTACGATGGTTTGGACATGGGAAATCCCCAGCCGTGCGGCTACTATGGGTACCCTCAGTCCCTATAAATTCAGACCCTCGCTGATCATTTTAGGGGGGGAGAAAAATGATTTGTGTGTGTAAACTCTGCCAAACTGAGGGCAGATTAGGGATACAAACACATTCTTGAGGGAAAAGAGAGAAAGAAGATAGGCTTAGAACCAAAATTGGAGAGGCCTCCTCCCCATCTTCTCTTCATCTCATATTCTATCTTCCTTTTGTTTAATTTATGTAAATGTCTTTACTTTTCTTGTAAATATTATGAATTGGAACCAAGTCTCTTGATGTGAATCAATGGTACCCTCATGTTCTATGCATGATCAAGGGTTCAAACCTAAGATGATCAAGGCTTGTTATCATTTAATGTCCCTTTACATTATGTCTTTACATTAATGCACTTTACATTATGTCTTTATATTAATGTCTCTTTACATTATGTCTTTACTTTAATGAAATTTACTTTCAAGTCTTTACATTTATGCACCTTACTTTCATGTCTTTACATTAATTTTGATTGATTTGTGAGGATGATCAAGTTTTGAGGGTAAAGTTTTAATCTTTACCATTTAAACTTGATCAAACTACAATAATGTCCCTTTGGATGGTAAAGATTCAATCTTTATCCATCCAAAGGTTGATTTCTTACTTTTCCTGTTAGGCCCAATTGGTAGGAAAATAGGCTAGAGGGGGGGGGGTGAATAGCCTATTTAAAACTTTTTCAAAGAAACACTTTTAAATGCAAAGTCACTTATCAGTTTGCAAACTATTATCAGTAAGCGCAGCGGGTAAAATATGACTTAGTTTTAACTCACACAAAATCAGTGAATAAAAGATTTTCAGAGCTTAGTTTAGACACAAATTTGTTTCCAAAAGTTCAATGCAGTTTCAAGAGATTGGTCAAATGAAATAATGTTGAATCAGCAAGAACAGTAATGATTTGCCGGTGATAGAGTTCCAACCGGCAAGGACAGTAAGTAACAAGGGACACAAGTATTTGGAGAGGTTCTCAGTGTAAATACTGCTACGTCCTCTACCAAGTTTGGTCAGAACTTGGATTTGGGTTAAGAGCACTATTAAATATCCCTAGTCTATTACAAGCACGGCTTTGCCGGATACAAAGACTAAATTCTAGAGATAGTTAATGAATCATAAAACAAATATCTGACCAAGTGTATTTGAGCGGCAAGTTCAAAAGAACTTGTCTCACTCAGGTGGGTGTGTGAAAGACTCAAACAACGTATTCCTTAAAATGATCTAGTTCGGGAATACTAACAATGTTGTTGAGTTTGTGCACAAGTGTATATCCTATTAAATGATCTAATGATTATCTGGACTCGGAATGTTTAAGCTTCAATGAATGCTGCAAACAACCAACTCTCTTCAATGCACTAAAATCACCAACCTTCTTCAATGCACTGAGTCCTCTATTTATAGGAGGAGTTAATTTCTTAGATTGTTGAAGAAGGATAACATTTGAATTTCTAGCTGGGTAGGTGAGGAGCATTTAATGCAGTATCCTTGGCATTAATGGCGAAGATACGCGTGCCTTAAAAGTCTGATGGGTAAAGACCCCTTTGTCTCAACCGGTTACCTGCAAAAGCAAGTAGAGACAGAGTATAGCTAAAAGTAGCTATGTGTCAGACGGCGGAGTAATCATTACAGAGCAGGTAAACTACTTTATGATAAAAACAGTATAGAGACAATCAACAAGGTTGACTTTAATGAAATGATGTCACCTGACTGACAGTGCAGACTGTCTATAATATCGGCATGTTGAGAATGGAGTTGATCGGGAACTTCTTTAATAAGTTGATCGGCAACTTGTGTAGCAAGTTGATCGGCAACTTGTCACATGTTAAGAATAGAGTTGATCGGCAACTTGTTTACTGGTCTGCTGATTTGCTTCCTCTGCTGGTTTGTCTTGTTTTGAAGAGTTGTAATACACCTGTGCTGGTCACAAAGAATCCTAAAGGTACCTAAAAAGGTTCTAATAAAATTGGGGGATCTTAAGTGCAAACATGATTGGGATTAAGTAATTCTATGATCTAGGAATCTATTTGAACAACAATCTCCTCCTAATTACTTAAGTCCAATCACCCTTAATACTAAGGACATCTCTTAACATAGGGAAGGTTTTCTATGAATATCTAGGTAAAATCATTTCCTAAGTTAAGTCACACTAAATGTCTAAAGTAAAAGGTGGATTCACCAAAATAAATGGTGAAGCCGGTTCAATGAATCGGCAGAATGTTAATCTGCAAAGAGGATTAGCACAGAATAATGCAGATAACATATATATAAGAAAGAAAACATATTAGCACAAACAAAATATCATTGAGCAAAGAGATTTGTCTATGAATGTCTTCATAAGATATCTACATCATTGGCTATGTTGACTCAAGAATCAGCAGCTGGATCAGGATCAGAAGTCTTGGGATCTGCTGGAGTCGAGTCCTTTGTAGATTCAGACTTTCTTGCTTTCTTCTTTGCTCTTTCTTCTTTCTTTTCCGCTTTCCTTTTTTCCTTGATCTGCCTTCTCTAAGCACTCTCTAATCTATCAGATAACATCTTGTTGTTTGCCTCAAGAGCAGCAATCTTCAATTTGGCTTCAAGAAGTTCATTCTGAATATCAGCAAGTTTCTCATCGGAGGCTTCAAGTTTGCTGCTGGTGTCATTGTGCTCGGCAAGTAAAATTTTCTGTTGAGTGACAAGAGAGCCATTTAAATCAGACAGATTAAAAACGCGTTCAGTTCTATCTTGCAGCAGATTTTTCATGTCATTGTAGACAGATGTCCTGATTCTGATCACATCCTCCTCCTGATTGGACTTATGAATCTGCTTAGAGAGCTCCTTCGTGGATTGTTTGAACAGGTCCGCAATGGAGTGGGAGAAGTCAACCAAATCACCACGAGTAGGAGGCGCATTCTGATTAAAATCATCTCCTTCTTCAAAGCAATGAAAATCATAGAGGCTGTTGAAGACAATGGGTCTATCAACATAGATCGGAGCAGCAAAAGAATTTGGATTTCGGAGAACCAGAGAAGGGACAAATTCTTCATTTTCCAGGTCAGCATCCTCGATCTGTACCTCATCGGCAACAATCTGCGTATCATCGTCGGAAATAACAATCGGCAGAGGAGAAGAAGGAACAGGAACAGGAGGTGGAGGCAAAGATAGAATCCTTTGCAGCACAGGATCTTCATCATCGGCAAGATCTAAGTCATCAGCAGAAACAAGATCGGCATCATCAGCAGGAGTAGCAACAATCTCAGTAGCAGAAAGAACATCAACAGGAATGAATGTGGAGACAATATCACCGGCAGGTCTTGAATAAACAATCTCCAGAGGAAAGTTTGGATGGACAATGATGTCTCTATCCCCTGAAAGATGAAATATGCCGTTGTCTTCCATAGAGAGCAGCAAAGCAAGCTGAAACTTCAAACAAGCAATGCCTTCCAATATCATGATCACCAATCTGGCATTCATCAGCCTAGATCTGTAAACCATATGATCGGCACGCTGACGAGGATGAAACATCGGCAGAGTAATGGCAAGTGCAGCTGATTTGACTAAGTGCATAAGGCCACGAGCGTTGAGATGCCGATACTCCAGAATGTCTTTAAGCTCATCATTGATCATAGAGCATCTCCTCATCCATCCATTTGAAGTGATGTGAACTTCTTTAGGAGATGTACCAGGGAGAACGATCTTACCACCTATCTTCAGTTTACCAGGTAGTAGACATCTAGGTTCATAGACAATTTTTCGCTTCAGTCTAGAAATCCGAGGAGTCTTTCCCTTAGTACGAATACGGTCATCTTTGATCCATGGAAGGAATATTGGTCTGTCACTGGTTGAAGCACCAGAAGAAAATGAATGCTTGGTGACATGAGGGTGATCTCTGCCAAACGGAAGTGGACGCCTTTGGAGGGTATATTTGAATGATATCCTCGGATGAACATTAAAGAGAGGCTGTCCAAAGCTGTTGGAAGGGATAGAAACATTGGTAGTGTACCAGTTTGAGCACATCATATCCTTCCCATTCTGAAAATAATCATAGCTGGGAGGTGGAGAATTATCAACAGCATCAGGATCAACAAAAGCTTGTTCTCCAACCTCCATGTAGTCAGCAGGATCAGCTTCATCAACATGATTTCCATCGGCACGAACATCAGTTGGAGCAGGAAGAGGAAGGGGTGTAACAACCGTCGGCAAGCTGAATAAAGGCTGTAGAAGAATTTCTTCAAATTGCAGGCTAGCAGCAATGTCAGCATCCAAATTAGGAGTACTTCCTTCAGTACCTCCTCCCAATTCCACAACCTCCTTAATACCAGTAGGTGGGACAATCTGTATTTTAGGAGTAACTGCAACTAACTGAGTGTCTGTAGTTTGCTCAGCAAGATGAGTGTCGGCAGTTTTCTCATCAGTCTCTCCTCCTGAAACAGATACATCCATCTGTTGAGTGTCCATAGTTGTCTCAACTGGGGCAGGTAGGTCGGTAGATACATCCAACAGAGGTTGAGTGTCTGTAGTTATCTCAACTTGAAATTCCACTATCTCCTTAAAAGATTCATCAGTATGACTTCCTTCAACACTACTATCATCCTTCAATACAGACTCTGCAAAGACTTCAGCAGAGGGAGCTTTAGTCATGACAGTTCTGATTGGCATCTTGTCACTATCTGTTGTAAGTGAAGTGGAAGGAGAGTTAGCAGCAATTTTGTGAGCACAAACCAAATCACCAAATAAATCAGCACCATCATCAGCATCACTATCAGTAGAATCACTATCTTTATCAGCATCATCATGTCCATCGGCAACAAACTCTTTATCAGCAGCATCTGCATCGTCGACAGAGTGAACATCGGCATCTGTCTCGGTCTTGCTGCTGCTGGGCGAAGGAACATGAGCATCTTGATCGGCAAGGTCTTCAGCAGCACGGCGATCGGCATCTTGCTTCAACAGAAATTCATTAGACTTTTCAATCAAGTCCATCGTGACCTTCTTTACTGATCTATGAAAATGAGCGTTGAGAGGGCTGACAGCAGGAGCCTCATCATCGTTGTATGGCAGCAAATCTTCATCATTTTCAAGTCTTCCAATCTGATAAGGATCAAACTCTGTGAATTGGGAGAGCTGATTGAAAGTTCTGGCATAAATGATCCACACATCTTGAACCATCAAGTCTTGTCTGATTCGATCTTGAAAGAGATAGACTTGGTTCCAGTGTAGTGGTAGAAAGTCAAAATAGCGACCAAAATTGAGCTTCAGTTCAGCCTCTTTCAACTGCTTGAACTTAGAGAGAGGGAAGAACTTCTCATTCCACATATCAGTGCGAATGTTCAAACTCCGGTAATCAACATAATCAAAAGTTTTTCCAGATGGCACGGTATCCTTCATTTCTTCATGAAATTGGAGGCAGATGATCAATCGGAAAGACCCATTTCTTGTTCAAGACCTTATTGGTGAAGGACCAAGGATTCTTGTAGAAGGTGTAGAAGGTGGGATTCCTGATGGGTGCACATTTCTTTGAAGTCTGAGACTTCAGTTTTTCAATAACATCTTCAATACTTTTGCCATCAGTAAAGTCATCAGTGAATTCTTCAGAAGGAACTTCAACTTTGACAATAGGATCGGCAGTAAGAGAAGCACCGGCAAGATGAGAAGGCGCAAATCTAATCAGCTTGGCTCTTGGATCAGCAGAAGGAATGGGAGCAGAAGGAACTTCGTCGGCAACTTACTTCTCCATTGGCAAGATCATCTTATCGGGGAACTTGAGTAGACTTCTTTATCGGCAAGTCTGGTTCGTCGGTAACCTTTGTCTTCTTTGACACCACTTTGTCAGCAACCTTCACCAATTTTCTTTTCTTTGGAGCACCAGGAGTAGAATCGGCAAGAATTCTATCGGTTGAAGGAGCAGGAGTAGAGACTGCTGATTGGGAAGAAACTAAAGGAATTTTCTTGGCTCTTTTCTTCTTTGGAGCGACAGCAGCAGCAGGAGCATCAGCAGGAGTGATAGCACTAGAAGCATTCTTTGCTATTCTCTGCCAATCTTTAGCATTATAAGACTTTAGCTTGCTGAAGGCAATGCTTGATGGAAAACGATCTGCAGCTACTATGTTTAAATTTCTCCTTAAGATCATGTTGATTAACAGATAATGGCAACCTTTCCCAGGATTAGGTTTGTTCTTCAGCTTTATCAGAAGACCATTTATCAGCAGCAGTGGCAATGATCCTGAATATGTAGGCACACCAGTTGAACTCAATCTGCAGAACAATGGCGGCCATAGCTTCAAACTGAACGTCAGTGACATTGCTATAAGATCCAAATCGGCAGATAAGACATCTATCAACTATCTCAGCCAAAGCATAGTACCGGCGAGGATAATGAATTTTCAGATGACTGGTGCCACTGAGTCTTGGACCAGCTTCTCTCATGATAACCCAAGCCCTATCCAATTCTTTATCATCAACTAAAGCACTCAACCCTTCATTCCCGAGAGAGGGAAAAACTTCAGAAATAGAAGAGGGAGTAAGAGAGACTTGCACGCCCAAAACAGAGGAGTTGATGGAGACGATGACTGAGGAGTCAGCACGAGAGCGGACAACAGAGGAGTTTGAGAAGAATTCTTTGACGAGATCCAAGAACACTGAATTAACTCCAGATGGAGTGATGAATGAGTCGAGCAGGGACCCAATAAGAAGATTCTTCAAGAAAACCCCGTCGGCTTCATCGTTGAAGAAGTCGGAGTCAACATAGCCTCCGTAGATATCTTTTTCGCCGGACATTTTCTGCAATATTACTCAAACAACTCACAATGTTAGAAACAAAGACAAATCAAACCATGAATGATTAGAAATGAGCAAAGTTTAAACATTAACACTTACCAGATTTAGAAGATATAAGCAAATAAAACAGTGATTCAATAAACTGGTTAGAGGAGCGAGAGAGATAGAGTAGAGAAGAAAAATGGCGAAGAAAGCTTAAAGGAATTTTGAAAGGCGTTATATATGTTATGGGGGAGAGAGAGAATATGAGAGGATAAGGAATAATGAGAAGTAACTGTACCTATAACCTCGGAGAACGTGCGCACGCAAAATTTAATGCGCACAAAACGGTGAGAAATGAACAGTTAAAAGAAAGAGAGAGAAAGGGTAAATTAGTCAAAATTAATAAGATAAGTGATGATGACCTGTTACCTTGCTGATGTATCGCATTAAATGGAATACATCTTGACACGATTTTGGGTAAGAAAGGTACACACACGTGTCAGGGAGATGGTGTGACCGATGTACCTTTGATTTGATTGCTTACGTCATGTGTCAGGAATCTTATCTTTTTGCAGAGACGTGCTGATTTGATACTTTTTAAATATCGGCAAGATAGTTTGAACCAGCAAGATAATTTAGTCGGCAAGATATTATGATCGGCATGATGTTGTCAGCAATATTTTGTCGGCAATGTAATTTGGTCGGCACGATTTTCACACTTGCTGATGAGATCGGCAAAATAATTTGGCCGGCAAGATTTTTATACTTGCTGATGAGATCGGCAAGACTAGCACAATAGGTAGAGTTAGCACAGTTTTAACCATAGAAATCAATCATACCTAGTTCACCTCTTAGGAATTCAAATCTTTTCTGGTCTAAGGGATTTGTCAGTATGTCTGCTCTTTGGTAATCGGTATGAACTTTGAGCAGCACCACGTTCCCTTTTTCAACATGTTCCTTCAGAAAGTGATACTTGATGTCTATGTGCTTTGTTTTGGAGTGCATGACCGGGTTGTTTGAAACTGAGATTGCTGATTGGTTGTCACAATAAATGGGACAAATTTGAGATGGAACTTCATAGTCAACAAGCTGCTGCTTCATCCACAGGATCTGTGAACAGCAACTGCCGGCAGCTATGTACTCAGCTTCAGTAGTAGAAGTGGAAATTGATGCTTGTTTCTTACAGGACCAAGACACCAGTCTATCACCAAGAAATTGGCAAGTTCCACTAGTACTCTTTCTTGTTACCCTGCAAGCTGCAAAGTCTGCATCTGAATAACCTATTAGATTAAAAGATGAATCTCTAGCATACCATAATCCAAGTTTTAGCAGTGCCACAAAGATATTTAATGATACGTTTAACAGCTTTCAGATGAGATTCCCTAGGGTCAGCTTGAAACCTGGCACAAACACAAACAGCAAACATAATATCTGGTCTACTGGCAGTAAGATAGAGGAGTGAGCCGATCATACCTCGGTAGAGTGTCACATCTACTTTCTTACCAGACTCATCCTTATCTAAGTGAATGTTAGTGCCCATAGGTGTGCTTTGAGAGTGAGCATTGTCAAAGCCAAACTTCTTGATTAATTCTTTTGCATACTTGGCTTGACTGATGAATATTCCCTCATTGGATTGCTTGACTTGAAGTCCAAGGAAGTATGGTAGTTCACCCATCATGCTCATCTCGAACTTTCTCTGCATTAGCTTTTTCAAATCTCTTGCAAAGTGATTCATTAGTGGAACCAAAAATTATATCATCGACATATATTTGAACAAACAATGAATGACCCTTATGCTTGGCAACAAATAAAGTAGTATCGATTTTACCTCGAGTGAAGCCTAAGCCATCGCTAAGTAAAAACTTAGATAGGGTTTCATACCATGCTCTTGGAGCTTTCTTTAGGCCATAGAGAGCTTTCTTCAATCGGTAGACATGATCAGGCTTCTTGGAGTCCTCAAAACCTGGTGGTTGTTCAACATAAACTAGTTCTTGGAGTTCTCCATTCAGGAAGGCACTTTTCACGTCCATTTGATATAGCTTGAATTCTTTGAAGGCAGCATAGGCTAAGAAAAGTCTTATAGCTTCCAATCTTGCAACAGGAGCAAATGTCTCATCGTAGTCGATTCCTTCTTCTTGTCGGTAGCCTTTAGCAACTAGCCTTGCTTTGTTTCTAATGATTTTCCCAGCTTCATCCAATTTGTTCCTGTAAACCCACTTAGTACCAATAACTTGCTGAGAAGTTGGTCTTGGCACAAGTTCCCATACTTTGCATCTTTCAAACTGATTTAGCTTCTCCTGCATAGCTTCCACCCAGCCAGGATCAGCAAGAGCTTCTTCAGTCTTCTTTGGTTCTATATTGGAAACCATAGTAGATGAGAAGAGACTCTCGGCGAATGCTCTACTAAGGGTTCTTGTCAATCTTGGTCCAAAGACATCACCAATCACATTTTCTAATGGATGATCACGAACTGTTCTAACCTCCCTTGGCACATCTTATCTTACTGATTCTTGTTGTAAAGATTCTAGAGGAGGGTCAAGATCAGCAGGTGGAGTAGGAGAATTAGAATTTTGGGTGAGAGGTGGATTAGGTTGAGAGCTTGTTGGGAAGGGCCTTATAACAGAAATTGGTTAAGGGCTTGATCTGTTTTCAGAATGATCAGCAGAGTTTGCATCGGCAAACGGATTATGAAATTCATCAGCATGTTCTGGTTGTGCCGATGAAGGAAAGTACAGAGCATCTGCTGATTCTTCTACTGAAATGACTGGATCAGCAGCTGGTACTTGATCTGCAGGGTTAATATTACTGGATTCACCTGTCTCATGAGCACTAGACACATTAGTACTATTTGGAGCCTTGTCAGACTCTAGCAAATCAAATTCATCAAAGGTTACATGAACAGATTCAACAATTTTCAAAAGTTTCTTATTGAAAACTCGAAAGGCCTTACTGTGTTTAGCGTATCCAACAAAGATTCCTTCATCAGCTTTTTCATCAAATTTACCTCTGTGCTCTTTACCGTTGTAAAGCACGTAACATTTGCAGCCGAATATTCTAAAGAATCCAATGTTGGGAATTCTGCCTCTCCAGAGTTCATAAGGAGTCTTGTTATGGAATTTGTTGATGAGAGATCTGTTCTGAGTGAAGCAGGCGGTATTGATGGCTTCAGCCCAAAAATATTTCGGCAGCCTGGCTTCAGCAATCATGGTCTTACCAGCTTCAATGAGAGTTCTGTTCTTTCTCTCAACGATACCATTTTGTTGTGGTGTATAGGCAGCTGAGAAGTTGTGGTCTATGCCATGATCATCACAGTACTGAGCAATACCATTGTTCTTGAATTCAGTGCCGTTGTCTGATCTCATGCTGATGATATCGCTCTCCTTCTGGGTCTGTAGTAGTCTGAATAACTTGGTAGCAACGGCATAAGTGTCATCTTTGTGACTTAAAGTTTCCACCCAAGTATATCTAGAGAAATCATCTACTACAACCAAGGTATATCTACTTCCCCCAATACTTGCAGTGGTTGTGGGGCCAAATAGATCCATATGTAGCAATTGGAGGCACCTAGAAGTTGACATGCAGGGCTTGCTTCGGAAAGATGACTTATGTTGTTTTCCAAGCTGGCAGGCCTTGCATTTCTTTGCATGATCAGTAGACACTTGAGGCAGACCGGTTACCAGATTTGAACCGGCAAGCTTGGATAGATACTTGAAGTTCAAGTGATTGAGTCTCTTGTGCCATAGCCATGAGTTCTCACTGATGTTCTTAGATACAAAACAAACATTAGCAACACCAGTAATAGCACTTAAGTCTACTGCATAAATGTTACCTTTTCTTTTGGCAGTGAGAAGAGTTTCATTGGAAGCAATGTCTTTCACATAGCAACTGGAAGTAGTAAATACACATTGCATTCCTTTATCAAAGAATTGTGATATTGATAGAAGGTTGTGTTTCAGACCATCCACTACAGAGACCTTCTGTACCTTTGGCATTATCACCGAAAACCACTGGGGGACCTGATGCTTCTGAGATATCGGCAAGTAGATCTGCAAATCCTGTCATGTGTCTTGAACATCCACTATCTAGAATCCACAAATCCTTGCTTGCACCAGTTGAGGCCATGAAGCATTCCTGAAATAAAACGGTATGCTTATGGTCCCCCTTATTCTTGGGTTTTTGGCAACCACATCTGGCCACCACTAGAGGATGCAACCTCAGTGGGTCCAGATAGGTCCTTCAAGAGGCATTCATGAGCCTTGTGACCATAATCAGAACAATTAGAACATCTCACTTGATTGATAGGCTGTGGAGTCGGTAGAACGTCATTCTGTTTAGTCATTGCATGGGCAGAACTAGGGAATTGAGCAGGCACAAACTTAGTAGGTTTAAAGGTTTTAGTATTGCCTTTCTTTCCATTCTGTTTACCTTTGGCAGTTACCTTTTTAGGTACTTGTCCATCGGCAGCAGATGTGGTTAGACCGGCAGTACTAGCTCTGCTGATGTATTCACCAAGAATACCGTTATCGGCAGACTCAGTATCAGCAACCTTAACATATTTTGTTTGTGCTTGTCATTCCTTTTGTTCTGGTTCTTAGGATACTTCATTGCCACAGCACTGTATATTGGCTTAGCATCCTTATGCACTGAGTTAACAGGACTACATTTATCTTTCTCATCCTTTTTCTCGGTCGCACAAGTTTCAGTAGAGCTACTGATGCTGGAATCAAATCCTAACCCAGATTGGTCCTTATATGACATTTGGGTCTGTAGGATTGTTTCAACAGCAACTCTTGATTTTGTGTAAGAATCAACAATCCTTGAGAGATGATTGTTTCTTTTCACAAGATCTTCGATCTGAGCTATCAATACTGCTACTTGGCTTTTGAGATCCAGGTTGTCTTTCTTTAGAAGAACAGACTCAAGCTCATGTCCTTTGAGAACCTTAAGTTCAGATACAAGCAAGTCATTCTCTGCAGAAATTCTATTGAAATCAGCAGCCATCACTTTATGAACGCTACTCAGCTTCTCATGATCAATAAAAAGTTCATCCATTGTCTCTACCATTTCAGCTTTGGATATTTCAGGAAAGGGATCAGCTGAAATTTTGGGGGCAGAGGGAATAGGTTTAGGAGAGAAGTCAGGTAGAGAAGAGATGGGTTTAGATAAGCTTTTGGCAATGCTGGGATGCTCGGTGAATGAGAATTTTCTGGTCATTGGTAAGGGTTTAGGTGTGATGGTAGTGAATTGAATAGAGTTACACTGACCATAGAGAGAGGTTCCCACTTGGTGAACTCTGTATCCATTTGGGTTCTCTGCTTTGACACTAATCTCTTTGAAGTGTGGTTGAGGTCTTCCAGTAGCTTCTTCTCTGACTGGAGATCTTGGAGGAGATGGATCTCGGTAGACTGGAGTCGGCAATGTGGATGTATCGGCATCTTCCATGTCTAGGGCGACAAAGCTTACATCGGCATCTTCATCTTCATCGGCATCTTCATCTGAGTCAGTTTCACACCAAACCGGCAAGGCCTTTTCTGTGCTTTCATCGACAGCAAAGCTTCGAGACTTGGGATGTCTCTTGTTGAATGACTTCCTCACGTACTCATATTTTGGTTGAGGACATTTAGAAGCAAAGTGACCAGGTTTTCTGCAGTTGAAGCAAACAAGATCACCTTTGTTGTTCTTTCAGTCGGTAGCACTTGTTGATGGTTTGTTGTAACTTGCTGGTTTTTGAAAAGTTGGTGTGAATGATTTTGGTTGCTGGTAGTTTCCTTTTTGCATCCTTTTGAAGTCCTTAAACCTTTTGTAGTTCCTAGCGAAGGCGGCAAATTCGTCTTCTTCCATAGGCTGTTCTGAGGTAGTTTCAGGGGTTTTGGAGCTGCAGGGTATAGGATGGTGATCTATAGGAGGGAATTTGTTTGAAGGGAAGGATATCTGTGACTGAGCTGATAGAGACAAGTTTTTGAAATTTTTATCGAGAACGTTAAGTTTTTGTAGTTCTCTCTCATACAGAAATAGACTAGACACAAGATTCTGAATAGAAGTTTTTATCAAGTCTCTCACTTCTCTAACAGCGGTGACCTTGGTATGATATTCATTTCCCAAAGAACTTAGATAACGAATATTCAGGTCTTTCATAGTATAAATCTTTCCTAATGAAGCACATAAATTACTTACCTCGCAGAATCTGTCGTAGGCACTCCTTAGTGATTCACCATCTTGTTTCTTGAAGGATTCAAACTCAGCAATACAATCGTAGAGTCTGTTGTCCTTTACCTGCTCATCAACTTCAAAGTATGCAAGGATCTTGTTCCAGCATTCTTAAGCCGTGGAGCACAAGTCAATGAGTTTGTATTGCTTGTCGTCCAAACCACAAGAAATAATGTGGCATGCTTTTCCATCCAGGGCAGCTGAAAGTTTATCGTCCTCAGTCCATTCCTCTCTTGGTTTCTCGACCAAGGTTTCTTCAATCTGAACATGGGTTTCTTGTTCAGTGTCACGATCAGCATGTTGTGTCAGCGGAGTGGAGGGAATAGGTCTATAGGTGGTTGAGACTTTTAAAGGAATGATTGGACCACCTTCTATGACCTTCATCAACCGATCATCGATTAAGTTCATATACTTTATCATTCGAGATTTCCAGACACCAAACTCGTTGACATTTAACAACGGTATGGTAGTGATGTTAAATGACTGCATGATTTTTCCTGCCATGGTATCGGCAATACAACCTGCAAAGCTTGGAAATTTCTTTCAAAATTCCAAGCTCTGATACCAATTTTTAGGCCCAATTGGTAGGAAAATAGGCTAGAGGGGGGGGGTGAATAGCCTATTTAAAACTTTTTCAAAGAAACACTTTTAAATGCAAAGTCACTTATCAGTTTGCAAACTATTATCAGTAAGCGCAGCGGGTAAAATATGACTTAGTTTTAACTCACACAAAATCAGTGAATAAAAGATTTTCAGAGCTTAGTTTAGACACAAAGTTGTTTCCAAAAGTTCAATGCAGTTTAAAGAGATTGGTCAAAGGAAATAATGATGAATCAGCAAGAACAGTAATGATTTGCCGGTGATAGAGTTCCAACCGGCAAGGACAGTAAGTAACAAGGGACACAAGTATTTGGAGAGGTTCACAGTGTAAA
Source organism: Campanula takesimana (assembly GCA_026119855.1). Lineage (NCBI taxonomy): Eukaryota > Viridiplantae > Streptophyta > Magnoliopsida > Asterales > Campanulaceae > Campanula > Campanula takesimana. Next base: position 146,975 of record JAOWBW010000284.1, read on the forward strand.
TACTGCTACGTCCTCTACCAAGTTTGGTCAGAACATGGATTTGGGTTAAGAGCACTATTAAATATCCCTAGTCTATTACAAGCACGGCTTTACCGGATACAAAGACTAAATTCTAGAGATAGTTAATGAATCATAAAACAAATATCTGACCAAGTGTATTTGAGCGGCAAGTTCAAAAGAACTTGTCTCACTCAGGTGGGTGTGTGAAAGACTCAAACAACGTATTCCTTAAAATGATCTAGTTCGGGAATACTAACAATGTTCTTGAGTTTGTGCACAAGTGTATATCCTATTAAATAATCTAATGATTATCTGGACACGGAATGTTTGAGCTTCAATGAATGCTGCAAACAACCAACTCTCTTCAATGCACTAAAATCACCAACCTTCTTCAATGCACTGAGTCCTCTATTTATAGGAGGAGTTAATGTCTTAGCTTGTTGAAGAAGGATAACATTTGAATTTCCAGCTGGGTAGGTGAGGAGCATTTAATGCAGTATCCTTGGCATTAATGGCGAAGATACACGTGCCTTAAAAGTCTGATGGGTAAAGACCCCTTTGTCTCAACCGGTTACCTGCAAAAGCAAGTAGAGACAGAGTATAGCTAAAAGTAGCTATGTGTCAGACGGCGGAGTAATCATTACAGAGCAGGTAAACTACTTTATGATAAAAATAGTATAGAGACAATCAGCAAGGTTGAATTTAATGAAATGATGTCACTTGACTGACAGTGCAGACTGTCTATAATATCGGCATGTTGAGAATGGAGTTGATCGGCAACTTCTTTAATAAGTTGATCGGCAACTTGTGTAGCAAGTTGATCGGCAACTTGTCGCATGTTAAGAATAGAGTTGATCGGCAACTTGTTTACTGGTCTGCTGATTTGCTTCCTCTGCTGGTTTGTCTTGTTTTGAAGAGTTGTAATATACCTGTGCTGGTCACAAAGAATCCTAAAGGTACCTAAAAAGGTTCTAATAAAATTGGGGGATCCTAAGTGCAAACATGATTGGGATTAAGTAATTCTATGATCTAGGAATCTATTTGAACAACATTTCCAAATCTTTTCCCTCGATGAATCATCCATTTGGATGTTAAAGTTTCAATCTTTAACCATCCAAATGATGAGTTTGGCTCAAAAGCCATGTTCATCAAATTTCTCTATTTTCCCCAATTATTGCCTTGATCACACCCAAAAACATGTGTTTTTGGTGTTTAACTAGTGATCAATGGCATAGGGATGATCTAATCCATGCTTTGTAAAAAACAAATAAACTGAAAAATGTAAAACAGTTCAGTTTCAGCAGAATGCTCTGTTTCTGCCTGAAACTGGACTGATTTCTTGACAATCTGCAAAAAACCCCAGGGATGACCTTTCTAGCCGTACAGCTAGTTTGGCCAGAGGGGTGATTTTTCAGTCTTTCCCCTCTTCTGTTAAACTGTTTACAAAAAAACCCTTTTTGTTAAGTTTCAAACTGATTCCGTTAAAAGTCAGTTTCTCCCATTTTCAAAAACAAACACACACACACACACACACACACACTTGCACATTTTTGGTCAACAAACTTAGGGAGACTCGGTTTTCCGAGGCACCTTGGGTGAACCTCGATTAAGTTCTTCCCAAGGTGTAACGTGACCTCCGAACTCATTTTCTCTAACCTTTTCCGTTAAATTTGGGTTTAAAATTAAATTAACGTGGCGTCTCCATTTTATTTGAAAATAAGGTTCCGTGTTTGATTCTCGATGGAACTTTCCATTTCCCGCGGGTATCTTAAAGTTTGGAGCAGTCTGAATAGAGTGGTTAGAATGTCATAACAATTGTCTTTAGAGATTATCATTTCCACCCACGTATATCTTGAGTAATCATCCACCACAACTAGAGTATATTTGTCTCCTCTAATACTTACAGTGGTAACTGGTCCAAATAGATCAATGTGCAGCAGTTGCAAACATCTAGTAGTTGAGGGATTTGTCTTGCAAGAGAAAGACTGCTTCAGTTGTTTGCCAAGTTGACATGCGGCGCACTTCTTGTCATGATGATCAGCAACCTTGGGAAGTCCTTTAACAAGATTATTCATGCTGAGTTTAGATATATACTTGAAGTTCAAGTGACTTAAGCGCTTGTGCCACAGCCAACTATTTTCACTCACACTTTTAGCTACAAAACAAAGATTAGTACTAGAGTTCATATTTTGGAAATCAATAATATAAATATTTGTCTTACGATATCCAGTGAGTAATGTAGCTCCAGATTTGCCATCCTTGATAAGACATTTCGTTGAAGTAAAATTGCATTCTAACCTTTCTCGTAGAATTGAGATATGGATAATAAATTGTGCTTGAGTCCTTCAACAAGAGAGACTCTTTCAATGCACACTTTGTCCTTCTTGAGCTTTCCATATGCTACAACATGTCCTTTGTTATTATCACCAAAAGTTACTGAGGGATCTCTTTCTTCATGAACATCTTTAAGTAAGGATTCATCTCCAATCATGTGTCGAGAACACCCACTGTTGAGAATTCATTCACATATTCTAGCTTTTGAAGATCCAGCCATGAAGCAAAGAACCTGAAATATAAACATTAAAGCAGGTCTCCTTTATTCCTTTTTGGGTCCTAGAGTTAGCAACTCTTGACAACCTATAGACACCCCGCCTTGGACCGCTCACCCCGATTGCACGGTTGATTTTGTGTTTCTCCCTCTTTTAAGTGTTTTTTGTCAGTTTCTGTTCTTGACTAACCCCGTTAAGTCTAGGGACTAAACTGAATAGCAGGGCTGACTTTCCAGTCCATTCTGTCAAAAAATCCACTCCTGAGTCGCGCGCCTCCGACCATAGGAGCCAGAAGCGCGCGCCTTCCACACCCAAGGTGGGAAGCGCGCGCCTCTGGGCGTCAGTTACAGATTTATGTCCAAGAATCTCTCCCTTGCTCATTTTACATGATTTTGCCCGGGAAAGATTTCTTGGTGACTGAGTTTTGGCACCAAAAACTTGTGTTTTAAAACTATATAAACCCCTCTTCTCCACCATTGGAAGAGGGACTCCTTTTGGAAGAAAGAAAACTATACACAAAGATATTCAAGGCATTTCGAAGGCAATTTCTCAAGAAATATTTGAAGTCACCTTGAAGCATAGGTAAAAGACCATTCTCTTCCCTCTTCCCTACTTCATCTTTCTTCTTCTCTTTCATTTCATCAAAAGTGCAATCACCCAAACATTTTCGGACATGACACCAAAGATTACTTCACTTAATTGAAGTTAGTCAAGGAGTTATCTCCCTACATTCTAAAAACCCCCTTTTTAACCCCTTTTATCATCATCGAAGATTAGGAAGAACATTTTGATTATGTAGATTTTGAACAAGCAAGACCAACATTAGTTGGGCAAGATGGGTGTTTAAGTACTTCCCATCTCGTAACCTAACCCCCGAACCTCATAAACAAGAATCTCTGTTTTCGTAAATCAAATTTAGGCTATACATTAGGTTTTTCTTATGTTCCTCTAAAACATAGGTGGCGACTCTAAAACACAAATAGACATCCTAGGAATCGACCCGCGTTCCCTAGCCTAAGGCCGCGCTCGCCCGGGGTATCTACAGTGGCGACTCTGCTGGGGACGTTTGAGGGTTAAACTTGCATTTTGTTCAAAATTTACATCTTTTCTGGGCATTCTGGTCTCTGATGGGGGAGGCGTGCGCCTCTGGCCTTCTTGGCCTAAAGCGCGCGCATCCCACATCAAGGACCAGAGTCGCCCGCATCCCATATGTTCTTCCTAGTTTTCTCTTCTTTTTTCTACACTAATCATTTCTGCAGGGGTTACAATACATTCAGGACCAGGGCAATCCCCTGAGTCCAAATTCTGATGTTCTGACAGGTTTGCCCAGAAGCGGGCGCCTCCCATAGACATTGCGCCATGCGCGCGCTTCCCACATCACCATCCAGAGACGCGCGCTTCTGGTTAGGTTTCCAAGACAAGAACAGGTTTCAGAGCAGAGCAGATTCGATGGGGTGTGGGCACAGTTGCCTGCATCAGGCCTAATCTGGCCTTTTGGACTGTTTTACTTTCGTGTTTTATTTTATCGGTCAAACGGGTGATTCGAGAGTTGTAATTTATGTGCTTTTCTTTCAAAAAAAAAAGTAAAAATGTTTTGTCACGTGTTGGACCTCACACTACATGCACAAATTCCTATAAATTGCTCACTATCGAGTCGTACAAGTTCATAACCCCAAACCCGTCGAGGCCCGTCCTAGGAAGTTTCAAGCTCCACCAGACCTTGACTCTTTCGAAGCGGTAAACCTCAGCCCGTGGCGTAGTTCATGACTACATGCCGGGGGTGACCTTAAGCCTCTCTTTAGCCGAGCACAAGCCAACACAATTCTAGTTAGGGTCTAACACTCCGTGACTAAAGTCGGTTTTCATGTGTCAAGATTTCCCTAAACTAATGTCTTCAAATCATACATGCCAAGTGGTTATCATGGACGAAATAAAACTCCGTCCCCAAGTGTTTATTAGGGACGAAAATAAAATCTGTCCCCGCATGTATGCTTTACTCATTAATTTAGTTTAATCCCGACACGTGTAGGATTCACAAGCGTGATGGAATCCGATGAGTATATGGGACCGCGAGAAGGTCTATATACTAGTGTGACGATTCCATTATTTTTCTTAGAAACTCAAAAGGGATTCTGTCCCTCCGACTTATATAAAAAAATAGTCATTTTTCTTATGTGGTTGAGTCTTTTCTTGCTTGTGGGTCGAATTATTTTTACCCAAAAGGTATTTGTGGGGACAACCTAAGATCAACCGTGTTCCTCCATAGGTCCAATGGCTTCCGACGGCAATAACAATGGTGGGAATATTTCCGTGTCCAACGAAGGGTTATTCAACATGGTGAAAGCATTAAAAGGGCAAATTGATACACTAGCCGAGGATGTCCGACGCAAGGATGATTTGTGGCAAGCCCGTCTCAAGCATGAGAGAATGACCCATAAGAATGAATTTTCTAAGCTCGAGAACCAATTGAAGGAGCTCACGAATGAAGTAAAAATGGTCCAAAGCATTGATAACATTTTGGTCAACACTCTCATGTCCTACATTGACCAAAAGCTTAGTGGGCTAAATTTGCACAAAGGACCAAGCTCCAATCTTCATCATGCTTATTTTCTCATGAACACTATGGTGGCCCTTCTCGAAAATTCAAGATGCCCGATATTGGCAAGTTCAAAGGCACCTCTTGTCCCGATGCTCATGTCGACTCCTATATTTGGGCCATGCTACCGAAGAAGGTGTCTCCTCAAATAATGGCACAATGCTTCCCACTCACTCTTGATGGGGTCGCAAAAGATTGGTATATGGGTCTCCCGGTTTCCACCCGCCTCAATTGGGATGCCGATATGCTTGCCTTTAAGTTACAATATGAAGGCAATTAAATGCACCGTCCCACGAAGAAAGAATTAGAGAACACCATGCAAGAGGGCAATGAATCATTTGGGGATTTTTCTCGCCGTTGGAATGACAAGTTAGTCGATATTGTGGATAGGCCCTCAATGAAGGAACAAATGGATCTTCTTGAAATGTTTGACTTTGGACCACCGAACTCATCTTAGTGGGGCCTTTTATCCAGATTTTGCAAGCATGTATGATGCGAGAATTAGAGTTGACAATTTGCTCCAAGAAGTGGCCGAGTCCTCCTATGAGATAAGCTTCAAAGATGAAGGGTTCCCGAGCAATCCGAGCAACGACATGGAAGAATGTAGTGACATGGAAGACTACAACGACAATGAGGACTACAACGACATGGGGGACGACGACAACAACCTCCGTTTCTCTTTCTCTACCTCCTAGTAATAGGAATAAAAAAAAAAGTCAAAAGTCCTCTTATGTGTGCATTAAGTTTTCTTCATTCTCATTAATGTCAAAGTTTGATTCGGTCTTCAATAAATAAAAGTCGTTCTTGTTCTCATACACTCTTACAAGTTGTTCAATCTAATTCTTGGAAAAATGATGAAAAGATGTCTAAGCAAGTTTTGGAACGAAGGCCATCACTTGAACGCCTAGGGGCTAAACATCGTGACGAAGGCGACAACATCAACGACAAATCCAAGAAGCAAAACAAGGTGGAGCAACATCAAGCAAAGTTTTCAAAGGGGGATTAAAAAAAAAGAAAAAAAAAAGCTCGCTAGGTTGACTCTTCAAAACAATCTAGGCAAAAGTTAGAGCACAAAAAAAAAAAAAAAAAAAAATCCCCCTCATTCAAAAAAGTTCACATCAAGATCAACATCATTCCACCAATGAAGGACGAAGCAACCATCACGAAGAATGGAGCATTCACAAGAACTACGGTGACCTGAGCCTCTACACTGGAGGAACGTAGGCAACCTGCGGGTCCGGTCTCATGCAAGAAAGAAGATATGTTTAGCCCTAACATGTTATGGTGATCGACGTTCATCTCGAACTTGTCAAGACATCTTTGTACGAGTCATTTGCCAATGAATTAATCACCACAAGATTGAACAACTTTCTTAGAATTGGAATCGCTTTGCGTTCCTTATCGAGTCTAGGGGCTTCTTATCCTTCAGCGATACTCCCAGTTTCTTGCAATCAAATTGGAGCTTGCTTTCTCTTCTCTCTTAATGACTTACCTACCTTTGTGAGTCATTCAATAAATAAAAATACATGTCAATACTAGGGGCTACTTCCCTAGTCAAGTCAATGTCACTCATCATTAGTGACAAAAAGGTCTCCACTGTAAAATCACATGTCTCTCATCCTCAGCTAGAGTCAATGCACGCTTCCTCATTAATCAAGTCAAAATGAAGACACAAAAGAGATGCCCGCTAGATTGAAAACCCAAAAGGGCGGTCTAGGCAAAAAACAGGGTGCGTCATAAAAAAGAGAGAGTAAGAGAGAGAAGGGAAAGAGAAATGGATATCCCTGGACTCTAAAGAAGACAAGTTCTACATTGAATTTCCTCAGCAAGCCAGTTCCCCACCAAGTCAACTTTGGGAATTGCAATAGGTTTGACAACACATGGCACGATCAAATGTTGTTTGGGGTTCATGTGAAAGAAGCCCCATGGTAACCGAGATCCATCCGAGAATGAGCCCATCATTAAGGGGTACGAGGTTGCACAAATAGTCCCCAGTGAGTCAATTGGTTTGGGCAGCAAATGGCAACAACATGTGACTCAGTTTTTCAAGATTCTCCAAGCATGTACCCCTACGGTATATCGAAAGGCTTCCCGAGAATGGAGTAGCTCTTGCCATGTCCTCTTATGTTTGTGCTCCCGCACGAGGACGAGTCTCTTGCTTTGCTCGACAAATGATGACGCCCTAGGGGCTTTGTGACTCAAGAACGAGAGCTTCTTTTGGCTTCGTTTGACAATTAAAGAGCCCTAGGGGCTATGTTCAAGAAAGATGTGTGAGACTATCCTCAAAGTCTCTCAAAAGGAATGATGAAAAGCCTTCTCGTTCTAATTGCAATCAATTGTGTCACCCTAGGGGCTACAACCAAGTTTGAAAGGCTCCCTCAGCAAGAAGCAATTCATTTCACCTCCCGACAATGGCCTTAGCAAAGTCATATGCAACATTGGAAGCATCCTCAATCATTTTGGCACCAAAGGTCTCAAGGGGCTTCGCAATCTACAATCTTTTGGGCTACGGCATTACAATAATCCGAGCAAAGGGTAATATTGGGGCTTTGCAATTGGCAATATTTTTGGGGCAATGATACTCAAGCAATTCAATGTGAGGAATAATATTAATGGAACCAAGCAAACTTCAAGGGTCTCTTTGTACTTCATGTCAAAGGTCTTCTGGTTTGAAAGGAGGGCTCTGAAGTTATGAATGAATTTGATGATTCTTGTTAGAAATTACAACGAGATTATGAAGGAAGTCTTAGAGAAAAGGAAAAAGATTCAATATGCTAAACTCTATCAAAACAAGGTTATAGCAGGAAATGCCTCGGCCAGTCCCAATGTTTCTGCAATTCAGCACCCCCTTCTCCAAGATCGAAAGCAAAAAAAGTGTGGCTCTCACACCTCAAGCACTAGTTGCATCCGAAGACCCGTCATTAGTTCAACTCAAGAAGACTCAAGCAAGCATACCCATTTGGGGACTTTATCACACCAAGACCTTATCATCCACGACCTCGACGGCACCACAAGACATTACTGCATTTGGGTACCGACCACAATGAGGCCATTCATCTCCCCAGTAAAAGCAAGAAGGAGATCACTATCAAGAGTTCTACCAAACGGTATAATGCCAAGCCGATTCCAAGATAATTTGGGGCTTTACATCGAAAGGTCTTCACATTCCAACATCTTGAAGCTCGCAAACAACAAGTACATAACATTTGGGGCTTTGCAACCTCTCGAAGCTTGCTATCAATAATTTTCTCTTGGGGCTTGCTCACGCCAACAACAAAGGACGATTCATTTGAACGGGTCAAGAGCTGATTTATCTTGGGGCTTCACAAGTCACTCAATGTTTGGCATCAAAGGCATTCTAGGGGATTTACAATAAAAAACCCCTTGGTATCCCGGCATCGAAAGTCTTTTAAAGCCCTATACTCGACGAATCTCTTAGGGCTAGACATCAATCTTCGTTGGGCACAAAGGCAACGATGACATAATTCAAGCGAAGCAATCCGGACTTCGATCGAACATGACTTGATCTTGGGTTGGCTTTACAAACACACGATGGCTAAAATGGTTCACCCACGAACTAAAAAAAAAAAATAAAAAAATTCTCACATATGTACATATTCATTTCCTTCTAATCTTAAAAAAAAAACGACAAAAAGATTTTTATTTTTATTTTTCTTGTCTCTTTACTTGCGTAAAAGTATTTGCTCCTAGCTTCTTCCCCAGCATTCTCCATCATCCTTGAACTACGCTGGTCTGATTCCCTTCAAGGTATACGTAGGCAGCCTTTGGCATGACCAACCCATCATTCAGAATGTCATCTCACCAACATTCCATAGAAAGCAAAAGCAATTCATCATCTTCATCAAAGCCATAACATCTCCATCCAGAATCAAGCGGCCATGGTAAGTAAAGGTATGAACATCATTCATTAATACTTTCCTTAAAATCACACTGCACACAAAAGCAACTTCTCCATTCTTGAAAAATCTCTCTCTCAAGCAATCTCTGCTTCCCAAATCATATCACACCACAATCACAATTTTTTCACATCTCACATAAGCACATATATCTGCAAAAGCATACATATAACAGGTACAAGCATTCGACAAACGGATTCATCAAACGGATTCACTAACGGATTCATCAACAAGGGTTCACTAACGAACTCATTCAATAGATTCACCAATGGATTCATCAAGCGGATTCACTAACGGATTCGTCAACAAGTGTTCACTAACGGACTCATTCAATGGATTCACCAACGGATTCATCAAATGGATTCACTAACGGATTCATCAACAAGAGTTCACTAACGGGATCCTTCAAGAGGATTCACTAACGGATTCATTCAACGGATTCACTAACAGATTCGTCAACAAGGATTCACTAACGGATTCATCAAACGGATTCACTAACGGATTCACCTACAAGGGTTCACTAACGGACTCATTCAAAGGATCCACTAACGGATTCGTTCAACAGATTCACTAACAGATTTATCCAACAGATTTAACCAGCGGATTCACAAATAGATCATGCCACCCCCTCTATCAACAAAAGCCACTCACACAGGGAGCACACCCCTATCTCTCGCAATTTCAAATTCCTGCTTTCATCGATTCTTTACTTTTTCTTGGTGATGTCCTCGGCGGATGTCTTTTCTTTCGTCGGCGAGTTTTGCTCCGCAATCCACGCCGCTGAGGGGCTCTATAGACACCCCGCCTTGGACCGTTCACCCAGATTGCACGGTTGATTTTGTGTTTCTCCATCTTTTAAGTGTTTTTTGTCAGTTTTTGTTACTTCTGTTAAGTTCCTGACTGACCCCGTTAAGTCCAGGGACTAAACTGAATAGCAGGGCTGACTTTCCAGTCCATTCTATCAAAAAAGCCATCCTTGAGTCGCGCGCCTCCGACCATAGGAGCCATAAGTGCGCGCCTTCCACACCCAAGGTGGGAAGCGCGCGCCTCTGGGCGTCAGTTACAAATTTCTGTCCAAGAATCTCTCCCTTGCTCATTTTACATGATTTTGCCCAGGAAAGATTTCTTGGTGACTGAGTTTTGGCACCAAAAACTTGTGTTTTACAACTATATAAACCCCTCTTCTCCACCATTGGAAGAGGGACTCCTTTTGGAAGAAAGAAAACAATACACAAAGATATTCAAGGCATTTCGAAGGCAATTTCTCAAGAAATATTTGAAGTCACCTTAAAGCATAGGTAAAAGACCATTCTCTTCCCTCTTCCCTACTTCATCTTTCTTCTTCTCTTTTATTTCATCAAAAGTGCAATCACCCAAACATTTTCGGACATGACACCAAAGATTACTTCACTTCATTGAAGTTAGTCAAGGAGTTATCTCCCTACATTCTAAAAACCCCCTTTTTAACCCCTTTTATCATCATCGAAGAATAGGAAGAACATTTTGATTATGTATATTTTGAAAAAGCAAGACCAACATTAGTTGGGCGTACTTCCCATCTCGTAACCTAACCCCCGAACCTCATAAATAAGAATCTCTGTTTTCGTAAATTAAATTTAGGCTATATATTAGGTTTTTCTTATGTTCCTCTAAAACATAGGTGGCGACTCTAAAACATAAATAGACATCCTAAGAATCGACTCGCGTGCCCTAGCCTAAGGCCGCGCTCGCCCGGGGTATCTACACAACCCACTCTTGCTTGACCTTAGGATTTTTACATCCTTTGGCATTGAGAGTGAATCGCAAAAGGCATTCCACAGCCTTGTGTCCAGAACAATCACAAATGGAACAATGATGAAAGCCACCAATCATGTGAGTTTTCACAAACTCCTTACTTTTCTTTGGGATAGCATTCTTCTTTGGGTCAGATGAACTAGCCTTAACAAAATCCTTCTTTTGAAATTTTGGAGCGCTTTTTCTAGGAGCACACAGGGCTAGGAAGCGCACGGCGATGAGGCGCGTGGTTCCTAGGCGCATGATGTTCGCTCGTAGATGGAGCACACCTTGTTTCAAGAATGATTTTGCTAGAGGATGATCCATCTGTAGCTATTTCCTTCCCTTTAGCTTTCCTAAATTGATTCGTTGGGTAGACATAATGGAATGTTTGTCTCTTGACGTGTTCCTATCCTTTACCCATTAAATTAGAATGTTTTTCCTTGGGAATTTCACGAGTTTGCTGAGGTGTAAATTCAGTGTCTCTTTCAGCACAAACATCACACATAAAGTTGTCACTAGTTGATGTGAATCCCAAGCCTCCTTTATCACCACTGGCTTTTTGGGACTCAAAGATACTGTTCATAGTGACACGAGAGTTGGACCACTTATTTGTAATCTTTTTAAGATCAGTAATTTGAGTGACCAATTCATCGTTTTGAACTTTAAGTAGTGAGTTTTGTTCTGTTAGATAAGTGTTTTTAACAGTAAAAGGTGTCATGCTCTTTATCTGCTCCTTAAGGAGGGTGAGTTCAGATTTTAATAGAGATTTCTCGGTCTTAAGCTGGGAAATTTCATCACATGATAGTGCTAAAGCTTCCTTCATATCACTAAATCGACTGATTACCTTTTCAGCCTCTTTGAATAACTTTTCTTGCTTTACAATGTCCTCATCATGATTGATTTTAGGAATAGGTAGTGCAACTTGTGGTCTAATGTAATCTCCTTTTCTGATCTTGCTTCTTGCACTCAGATCACATCTGGAGAGTAGCAATCCACCATTGCTTTGAGCTGGAGTAAGACACCCTTGTTCAACTAGCTCGCTGATGGTTGGTCCTTTCTTATTTTTCACCTCTTGATAACTTGCAGATTTCTTAACAGGTTTATTCAAGATCTTCATATCAGGAACATCTTTTGAGTAGCATCATCAGAATCATAATCATCTTCATCTTTTGCCACCAAGCACACGAGTCCATCATCTGAATCTTCATCGCTCTCTTCCGAGTCTGTTTCAATCCACGTATTACGATCATTTGATGGAGAATCTTCTTCAGTAACCATTCCTTTGTGATGATTGAATTTAAGAGTGTGGCTGCTCTTTTTCTGCAAGTACTCGAACTTAGGAATTGGGCAGCTTAATGCAAAATGTCCTGGTTTCCTGCAATTAAAACAAACAAGGTCTTCTTTCCTTTTTGAATAACTGCTCCTTGTGAATTTTGGAGGAGCGCTGCTGGTAGATCCTTGAGCTTTGCTGGTTGATCCGGGTTTTGAGAATTTTCTGAACTTCTGGAATCTCTTCACAAATAAAGAGTAGTCTTCGTCATCCATATCCAATAACTCAGAAGTAGAAATTTTGGGGTCAGAACTTTTCTCCACGGGCGCTTCCTCTCTTTGCGCTACCATTTCTATGGACTTTGACTTTCCTTCAGTTTCACTGATGTGCTGAAGTTTGAGCTCATAAACCTTGAGATTTGCATAAAGGTTCCTTAAAGTCCAATCATCCAAAGTTCCAGCGTCTTTAAGGGAGCTAGATTTATGGAGATATCTAGATCCAAATGCAGCAAGGAAATTAACATTTAATTCCTTATTAGAAAACTTCTTTCCAAGTGAAATACATAGATTGATAATTTCACAATAGCGTTCATAAGTCTGTCTTAAAGTTTCACCAGGGAGTTGAGAGAAATTGTTGAATCTCTTTTGTACTTCATATCTCTTGTTCTCTTTGCAAACAGTGTCTCCTTCAATATGCTCTTCAATAGCATCCCATAATTCATTGGCGGTACCACAATGCATGACTTCTTGTTTCATAGCCGTGCTTAGAGTGCTTAGGAGAATGTTTCTTACTTTCCCATCATTTGCAACTCTTCTTATTTCTTCTTCAGTCCATTCTTCCTTTGGTTTCTGAATTGTTGGTTGAGCAGCGTTGGTGCACGGATTTGTATTCGCTTTCATTGGGATGTAAGGTCCATAAACCATGGTGTCATGAAGCCTTTCATCGATTGAGCTGAGATGTGTCAAGATGCTGAATTTCTATACGTCAAAATGATCTTCATCAAAGACTGGAACATGAGTGTAGTTTGCAGTTGCCATAGGTTTTGAGTTTGCCATTTCGAATCGGCACCCAAGCTGTTAAGCTTTAAAAACAAAAACGTTTTATAAAGGTGTTTGCTCTGATACCACTTGTTGGTCCCAAAAGGGCAACAAGGGTATAAAAATAGCTAGAGGGGGGGGGGTGAATAGCTGTTTTGAAATTCTTTTTGTACCCTTGAAAAACTCAATTGCAAATGCACACTTTATCAAATAAGCGTTATGAAATGCGTCTAAGTGAGTGAGTGAAATGCACAGCGGAATTTAGTAATGTAAAGAGGCGCAAAGTATGATAAAGGGGGCGCGCACACACTCTAAGTATTTTGGCTCAGTGGGTGAAAGATGAAACTAAGGCAAACGAGAAACAAACACAACACAATTCAATCGAATCAATCTACAATGATTAAACAAGCAAATAGTGAGATAAGATATAAACTTGAAAGTAAATGACAATAAGTAAGTACGCGCAATTTGGAGAGGTTTGATCGGGAAATGATCTACGTTCTCTACCAAGATGGTTAGTCTTGGATTTCAAATTACAACTTTTGAGCTCAATACTAACTCAAGATCTATTATCTATGAAAGGAAAAAATTCTAGACAAAACCCGTGTATCTCTTAAAGAAAGATCTAAGTGATCAAACTTAAAGAGGTGCGTGTGTTCTTAGTATCAAGGCTCTTTAGATCTATGAGATTGAGAGCACAAGAAAACTAAAGTATGTTTGGTTGAGGATCTGGGCTAAGGATGAAGGTATGAAGGTGTTCTTGAGAAATCTGGGAATTCAAAGAGCAATCTTCAAATCTTCAACAAATACATGATAGAGAAATTCAGAGCAACTTAGCAACTTCAAATGGTTGAAGTTATGGGGTATTTATAGGTGAGCTCCAAAAACTAGCCATTGGAAATCCCTTGTGGATAAGATCAAGGACAGATGTGCTGGAGCTCATTGAGTGGAACAGGTATCCTTTTATAGACGTTAGACACATAACATAAATATGACCGTTGTGGACAGGTGTCCTCAAATCTAGGTGCATACGTGTTATTTGTCCACCGTTGGATCTTTGGCGTAGTTTGAATTTCGTCAAGTCTTCATGTCTTCAATAAATCACTAAGTGTTGAGATGTATCATATGAGGCACGAAGAGCCTACCAGGCGCATAACCTTGCACGCGCCACTAGGGGCATGGGCGCAGAAGATTAGAGGCGCGTAGGCGCGTATACTCACACTTGTGATATTTCTTGAATCTTGATATTCTTGCCCTATTCTTAAGCCTATTCTATTCAAATGGACTGCATAAAAATGAAGTATAAATACTTCTTATATATGGGTCTAAAGTCCATGAAATAAAACTTAGGTGATGGATCAATCAAATCTAATCAATCCTATACATTAAAAACTGAGATATAAGTGGGCATACCCAACAATGAGTTTGAAGGTCAAGACAATAGTATGCACTTTGGGTAGGGGAGTAGCCAACAAAGATGCACGGGATGGATTTGGGAGCCAGTTTGTGAGGGGTGTAGGGACGTAGCCATGGGTAACATAAACACTCAAAGCTGTGGAGTTTAGAGTAATTGGGGGTCTATGTAAAAAACATGCCTAATAAACTAAGAATAAGGAGGGAGGGGTGTCCTAATCTATGATGCCAAAACAAAGAGGTGGAGACAGCGCCAGAGTGAGCTTGAATGGGAGAAGGATGCCACAGGTAGACTCCATGTTCAAGTGTGCCATGGAGAAGGATTTGATTCGTTTCTTTGGCCTTGAAAAGAAAAGAAGAGTGTGAGAACTCAGTAATTGCATTGTTATCACGACAAAATTGAGAGACAAAAAGAATGTTACGTGAAATAAGAGGAACATGCAAGACGTTGTGAAAATAAAGAGAAGTAGGAGAGGAAGTGATGGAGAAAGAACCTATGTGAGATATGGGAAGAGAGGAACCGTCACCAATGATTACATAATTACTGCCATTGTAGGAGGTATGGAGAGCAAGGTTGGAGAGATTATTAGTAATGTGATTGGTAGCACCGGTGTCAACAAGCCAAGAAGAAGGGGGAGCCGGTGTGTGGTGGGCAGCGGTGTGAGCTTGCGGGTTGGTTGAGGAGGATCGGTTTTGTCGGTTAGTGGCGGAGGGAGGAGGGAAGGTGATATTGGGATAGGCTTTCTGAAACTGGTGACATTGGGAGATAACATGACCAATATTGCGGCAGTATTGGCACTTACCTTTGAAGGTGGTGGTGTTGTTGTTGGAAGAGGTGGCAGATGCGAATGAATTGTGGGAGGCGGGTTTAGGGGGTTGTCGTGGGAAGTTGGATTGGTGGTGGGCGGTCATGGCAGTGGTGGGGAATGATGAAGGTGGGGGAGTTGATTGTTTGAGAGTGAGTTCATGATGGATGAGTTTTTCATGAAGGGCATTAAAAAAGATAGGGGTGTCACGGGCACGGACGGAATCAATAATGGGTTTGTATGGTTCATAATCAAGGCCTTTGAGGATTTTGGCTATTATGTCTTCAGAGTCCATGGGTTTTCCAAGAATTGCTAGCTTATCAGTGTAGGATTTAATGGATTGCATGTAGTCGATGATAGATATGTTTTGTTTGGTGAGGGTGGCGAGGTTATTTTAGATTTGGAGAATATGGCCACGAGAGGGATTGACATAGGTTGTTTTGAGAATTTTCCAAGCTTCATGGGAGGTAGCGGCTTGATTGACGAGAGGTGAAACAGTGGGGTCTAGGGTTCCGATGAAAGCACCAAGGATTAAGCGATCCTGGCGGTTCCAGGTGGTGGCAGCAGGATTGGGGGTGGTAGTGGTGGTGGTGGTCGGTTTGGCGGGTTAGTCACCAGTAGCGGCGACGGGTGGGGTTGTGACAGTGAGGTTGTCGTCAGGTTTGGGATGAGAGCCATCGACAAATTTGAGAAGGTCGAGGCCAAAGAGGATTGAGGTGATTTGAGAGGCCCAAATGAGATAGGTAAGGGGAGTTAAGATGCGGCAATAGGAGAGGTTGACAAGGAGGAGGGGTTGGTCGGGCTCAACCGAGTTGGGAATGGTGGATGTGGAGCCGACCATGGCAAAGAAGCGGCGGCGGTGGGAGGTTGAGTGGTAGCCGAAAAGGAGGAGGTAGGGTTGGATCTTTTCTTGCTCTATACCATATGATAATAGCAAAAGTTGCTTCTTGTATTCACAATAGATGATTATATAGTACAAGAGGTAGTATCCTAATTATGTACAAAATAATAGTTGCCTAATCTAAATACAAATCTAATCTCTACAATAATTATCAAGATACACGGAATATCAAAAGAGTAGAGAACAAGTAAACCTAGGAGCCCTAGGCAATGGGTGGACCGGATGTAGCTTGGGTTGGATCCGGGTCGGGTCGGTTTATATCCTTAATATCATGCACCTATGAAGGCTTGCACCACCAAGAAGAAAACCATCATCTTTTAGTATTTATTCATATGCAGCATAAGAAGAAAGAAACATCAACTATTCTGAGTCAACAAAAAAGAATTAAAAAATTCATGAGAAGATCCTTTTTTGATCCCACTTGTCTTGATAAAAAAAAATATCCGCCCAAAATAAAAAGGTTTATGGTAAGGTAATATTGTTTTTCCTTTCCACACATGAAGGTGTCTTGCTTGAAGAGGGGATTAAAATTTCCCCAGCAAAAAGATGAACATGAATAAAACCAACAGGAAATTGCCCAATTATCAACAAAGAATGTGGTAACAGCTAGCGCCTTCGATGGGAGGGATTTGAATTAACAAATGTTAATTTTCTTAATAGCCTCAAAGCAAGCCTATTAAGAAAATTTAAACACATTATTTTAATTTCTACATTTAAAACCAAATAATGCAATGTTATGTCTACTGTAATGCTCACATGCCAATACATATCTCCTTTGTAAAGCCGGATGCTCCAACTCCACTCTTGCCGCCGATATCTTTAATCAACCCAAAATCCATATAAATGTATTAACATAAATTAATTAATTTCAAGGTAGTTTTAATATAGTGAGAATATCATCAAATAAATGCTGCTGCTTTTAAAATGCCTAAACAAATTCAGTTCACAAACATAGTGAAATGTTCCAGAATAACCCATTCCCAGGTTTCCGTTTATAGAAGAGGTGTTTGAACCGGAAACCATTTAGATACGAGTTGAGATCTCATGTACCACTTTTGTGTGCCACTCCATGTACCACTTGTAATCCAACCATTCACATGTTTGCATAATATTACAATAATATAAATCTCAATAACTATGAGCCATTAGATGGCACATGAAATGGTACACGAAGTGGCACAGAGGATTTGAACTATTTAGATACTTCACTCATTATTTATATATAGATATAGATACGGAGTAATAAGTATTGCAGCTAATTTTAAAATTATTAACTAAATGCATTTTATTTAATTGTACATTATTTATATATTACACTTAAACTATTTTTTAAATTCAAAAATGTTACACTTACTAATACAGTTTTTCTTTTATCGGGTTCTTTATTTAATGAATGCCGCTTGAACCCATGACCTTTCATATATACTCCATATAGAAAGAAAAACCGGATGCCGCTTGAACTAGACTTTGTTGTTGGCTATTACTATTACGGTTATAATGAAATTGGTCTATTATGATTATATTGAAATACTATGTTTTATTAGTCTAATTGTGTGTCTTATTAGTCATTTGTTTGATTCTTTTAATTTATTCCCTCTTCCTCTTTTATTTATTTATCTTTTTCGATTTATAGATTAGTTAAGGAGCACCTTATCGCCCTTTTTTTTTTTTTTTTGAGTAAACAATAATTCAATTTCATTCACAATTTAAAAAGAGACGGCACTCCACAAAGACCGGAGGCTCACCCCGAATAACAATAGCGGTTCCATTTCTTAACATACAACAACGATATTTTCGATCAAAATCTTGAGACGTACGAATTCCACTCCAAGTCAAACTTGGACACTGCCTCAATCCGGCATTTAAAAAATCTCCCTCCCGGTAATATTTTATGCTGAGCCCTTGATATGCAGAATTCGGGTTGATGAGTAAACGCCCACCAGACATCTCAAAATCCGCGAACCATCCTTGTGCAGTAAGATGATTGGCATCCACTTCATTGTGTGAAAATGCAAGAATCGTCAACATTCTAACATGAAAAAACAACAAACAAAAACAAAAGAACATAGGCTCTCACGAAGAAGAGAATACGACGGCTCTCACTATGGAGAGAAAACAACGGCTCTCACAAAGGAGAGATGATGCTGTCAAAAATGTGTCGGATCAGCCCTTCGTCTAGCGGTTCGGATAAATCCAGCAATGAGATCTTCCCCGTTTGGATCTGCGCACAATAAACAAACGTAAACTACGCCGGGGCTTCACCGGCGAAGGCCCTCCGGCGTGAGAGTAAGAATACGGGTGGTATATGTGAATAAAGAAATCAATTGACTAGTTTGGAGTCAAAGAGTTCATTACCCGTTTTCTGTGTTGAGGACCTGTTTATATAGGTGTGGGTGAATGAGTCCTAACTTGTTAGAGAAGATAGGGAGCCCGTATTACTGTGGGACTCGTATTCCTTGGAGATAGACTCCGGATAAGGATGAGTGGTATCCCATTTATCTTGTAGAAGAGATATCCCTGTTTAGATAAGGATCTTCACTGTTAGAGTTGTAATCAAACTCTGTAAGTGGACTCCCTGTGAGTAAGGAAGGTTTTTGGTATAAGTCGGCCTGCCATCCAGCTCAGCTCGTCATAGAGGCCACCTAGGGATTGGGCTTCTTGGAACTCGGCCTAGGCAAGGTTTACCCGTTCGGCCTGTACGATGTCGGCCTATAAGTGTAGGCTTCAGGTGAATGGGCCTCTCGGCATAGGCCTCCTAGGTGTATGGGCCCAGAGCATATGGGTCCCACTCACCCAAGTCGGTTTATGTCGTTCAGTGGCCCCCGAGTTTCTATCTCAGCATGCCGAGTAAGAACTGTAGTCTGTACTTCGCTTGCAACTTCATTAATATTGATATGACCCGTAGCCACCAAAAATCCTTTTTCACCTGGATTTGCTGATGTCACTGCGGATTTAATTCAGATGGAATCATTATTCCTCTTGGAGAGCGGACATTCATTAATTGGGGCTCAATTATGACTGAGATAAATACTGCACCCCCTCATATTCTGGGGGTATATAAGGTCTGCCTCTTGATCTTTCATTCTTCAAACCGTTTCCTTCTTTTCTCTTCAAGATCCTCCAGATAGCCCCAAAAAGGACGTACGATGATGCGTTCCCAGAGGAAGTTGATACAGAATCAGAAAATCAAGTTGAGAATTATGCTTCCTCAAGCTGTGATGATTTCATGTTTTCATCCGAGTACCGTTCGTCTTTTTCGGCGGAGGAGTCACCATCCGACAGTAATGGTGAATTTGGAGAACATGACCCAAACGATGAATTTTCCGATGATGATTCTGATGCAGAAAATTCAGAGGATGAGGATGAGGATGATGATGAAGATGATGAAGATGATCCAGAACCCATCATTATTGATGAATATGGGTATGATGGAAACGTTGAGTGGGAGGAAGATGATGGAGACCAAGATCAAGATTGTGATTTTTCTTGAATCTTTGGTTAGAGTGATCCAGTAGTTTCTTTTTTGACTTTGTACAGGTCAGGCCCCCGGCCTCGTTGTGGGGGTCCTTTTTGTTATATATATATATATATATAATGGGATTTTACCCTTTCAGTCACCATTGTTCTGATTGTGATTTGACTTTATGGCTTGAATTCCTTACATCTTGCATGACCTTGATTTTTATCTCATTAACACTACCTTTTTCATGATGTCGTCTTAAAGTAATGCCGATCGCCTGATCCTTGTTGACATATCGGCATATAATGCACTTGTATCTGGTAACCTTTTCGTAATTTAATCAAATCTGGTCAAAGCCATGGTGTCGCTAAGTTATATGTCAGTCTGTGCTGGCAGTCTCTTGACCGTTCGCTACTCCCCAGGCTAATGATGTCAGACTTGTGATGTTAGCCGTGCCAGGCGGCGAAGGACAAGTGAAGGGACATGTGCTTTATGGGGAAATCACCATCCTTAAACGTAGGTAATGATGGTTTAGGGTGATTTCGTGTGTAACCGCCACTTACCGCGAGATTTCACGAGATCTCGGGCGAGTTGAGGTCAATTTCTCGGGGTATACCCGAATCGAGAATTCTAAACGGTTGAAATCCCTAAAATCCCCCCTTTCACCCTTTAATTCCATTTGAACTGTCAGACAATCTTTTGACCTCAAGGCTTACGGCGATTCCACCGGCAGCCCTTGTACATTGCTTGATTCCGGCGAGTTTCAACCAGTGCTTTCGGCAATACTTCTTCTTTTGGTCTGCCCATCCTCTTACTTTGACTTTCATCGATTTTCTAGGTATCCTTCTATCCCCCTTGCATTTTTGATTTTTCTGCGCCATTTTCCGCCTTAGCTTTGTTTCGCCTCTGTTCTTCATTCAAATGTATTTTGATTGTTCGTCCTTGGTCCGTTTGGGCTTCTATAGAATGAACCGTAGGATTTACCAAAGAACGGATGGGCCCTGGTTTTTATTGGCTCTGAGCAAAATTAGAAAATTCCTTGTAACACACAGGACTTTTAATGGCACCGTGAAATGGCCTGTCAATAGCCATCGGTTCGATCGTTTGGGGGAGATGAATCCCAACTTAGTGGTTTTCCTTTGTCTATCTGACCTTTTGACTCATATTTCTTCCCATTATGTATTGTCTGAGGACGAGGTATTCCCCTCGGCTTCAGTGAATGAGGAGAGGGGGGTAAATGCAGCTCATACCTTGATTTCTGATGCTAACCCCTTTCTTTCCTCTGCAGCCATGTCGGGGGAGAGTACTTCGGAATAAATAGTGGATCACTTTAGTGCCGCCATCCCCGAAGGGAGTCGAGGTCGAAGGAATGCCAGTCGGAGGGGGAAGGCGGTAGCGTCTGCCAGGCCGAAGCAACCCAAGGCCGGAGACGAGATGATCGAGTATCTTCATGATACCTGCAGGATTTCCCGTGAAGATTACGATCTGGTGTATCAGCGTGCTTCCCCTTTGAGTACTAATGAGGAAAAGGCTTCCTTTTATTTGAACCACACTGAGGTTGCATTCTTTTTTAAGCAATTTGAACTAAGGCTCCGTTTACCCCTTGACCCTTCATTTGTGAATTCCTAGAGGATTGGCAGGCCGTCCCCGCCATGCTAGGTGCCAACGCAGTTAGGTACCTTACTTCCTATACTACTCTATGCCGAAGCTTGTGTTTTGAGCCATGTCCCTGGGCCTTTTACCAGTTTTTTTAGGGCAGCTTTAACGAAAACACTTGCGTGTTGACTCTGAGAAGCAGACAAAGTAGGCCCAAAATTATCGCTCCGATCTCCAGTTCGGTCAGTAAAGTGTTAGGTTGGAATAATCACGTTATCAAAGTCGAGAGCCGCTATGACTGGGAGTTTCCCATTCTGACAAGCATTCCCAAGGATCCTGAAACATGTTACAAGGCCCCGTGGAGCGATGCCTTAGTCCAAAGGTTAACAGAGTTTGCCTCGGTGCAGCAGTTGGAATGGTCGGCCTTAGAAAACAACCACGGCTACTACGTCCAAGTTGCTATTATGCCGGGACCGTGGGCCGATGTGAACGTCATGGTGCCCATAGTTAGGGGAAATCGTTACCCGGATTGGGTTGTTCATCCTGATTCTGTTTTTATCAAGGATTGTGATATTTTCCGCACTCAGGACGAGGCTTGCCTGAAATTCCGAAAAGTTGTTGGATGTAAACTTCTGATCTCGTCATTTCTGTTCATACTATGATAACCTCGTGTTCAGCTTCTAACTCTTATCTTTGTGATTGTCAGATTTGACCATGGAGGAAAAGAGAGAGTTGGCCCGTGCGTATTCCTCAGACCCCAATAAGCTCCTGAACAAGAGAAGGCTGAAATCAAAGGCTTCGGGGCGCTCCAAGAGGCATGCCGATATGGGAGCTCGGTAGGAGGTTTTGATCACCAAGGAAGCTGGCCCACTCCCTACAATTGATGTTGCTGTCGGAGGACGGGCTGAGGTGCATGCTAGTGATGCAGCGGCAACGACGGGTGCTCCGGAGCCGGACCAGGCTGCAGAAATAGTTTTTGAGGATGTAGGTGAAGGAGATGGCGGTGAGTCCCTTGGTGAGAAAAGGGGAAGAGATGGTGGTGACGAGGTGTTGGATTAACCTTCTCCCAAAAGGCATTTATCTGCTGCTCCTCCTACTGGTACTCCGTCTGTTTTTTCCTCCGAGATAGATGCTTTGATAGCCGATTTTGCCGATGTCCGTCCACTGAAGAGCTTGGATGTTACTGCTCGATCTGGTCCAATGATGAGACTCGGCCGACCAATTTTGGAACGGGCTTTTGATGTTGACCTTTTGCGAGGATTGGATTCCATGCCGCCTACTTATGCCCATATGGCTGAACGCAAGGGTCTCATTATCGCCGAGGTAACGTATTGACTTGTTTGTTTTCTGATTGCTCTTTGTTCCCATAATTGATTTCAATTTCCTCGTTCAGCTTGCCACCCTTGCCAAACATGAGGTGGCGAAATGGGCTGGAGTAGGTAAGAAGATGGCCGATCTGGAAGGCAAGGCGTCTCGGGCCCAAGTGAAGCTCGGCCAAACTGTGGAGTTGGTCCATAAAGCACGCGAAAGCGCCAAATTGGCTCATACCGAGAGGGTTAAAGCTGCTGGGGATGCCGAGGCCGAGGTAGAGAAACAGATGACCGTTGCAAGGCAGTTTGAAGAGGAGGCTAAGTTACTCAGGGAGGATATTGAGAAGGAGAGGGCGAGTGCCGCCCTGTTAGCCAAGGAGAAGGAGGAGGTGGAGATGAAGTTTCAACAGCTGGAAGAGAGTATTCTGGCTAAGGACAAGGCTGCTGTGTTGAACTTTCAACGTACCGTGATGCCATCGATCATTGATGATCAGGTGAAAACTACTTCTGTCGATGGTTATATGCACGCAGCTCGCCAGCTCCACATTGATCCTGAAGTGGACGTCCCTATTGAGAAACTGGCTCGCCTTCTACTAAACGACTCTTATAGTGTCGAGGCCTGCGCCGCTCACTCCATGATCCCTTATTCCAAGAAGACTTTAGGGTTGATAGCTCAGAACGATGAGCCTAATGAGAGGCTGGCCTAGAGTGTTCCCCCAGTGGACCCCAAAAACTTTCATGCTTTGGTGGAGCGTTTCAAGGAAGAGTTGGGCTTCGATGATGAAGAAGACGAAGAGGAGGAATAGTAGGCTCCATGAGTTTCATAAAATTTGTCCGTTGATGTAGGTTTGGTGTGACCTGGTACAATTTTTATCTTTTACCTGCGAGCCGGTTTGGCTTGAAAGAATCTTTTTTTTTTTGTAAGTATCCAACTACCCGGGCCCAGCGTAGTCTGGGGGGGCATAAACAACGCTTGCTTTTGTTTATTTAAGTATTTGTCTGCTTTGAGCCAGTGTTAACTGGGGGGGCGTAAACACTCGTTATTTGTAGGGATTGGCCTACCTCGATTTGAGGTGTAAATTAGCACTTGTTTTCTAAACTGCTTTTGTAAGTGTTATCTTGTCACTTGTTCATGTTACTTTATCTCGGTTTGAGATGTCTTAACTGTCTGAAATGACGAGATATGGCAGCTGGTTTAGGCCATGTTGTAGGCCGTGACGAGTGTTAAGTGCTCGATTTTGTACGGACTAACTCATGGCTAGTCTCAAATTGTCGTGGGGACTAGATGTAATAATCTTAACCCAGATTTGAGAGTATTGGCCGGTAGAATTAGGTTTTTTAAATGTATCCCCGCTGGGCTATGTTTGTAGGCCGTAGTCGTTCACCGTTATGGTCGTGAAGAGCATTAGGAGCTCGGTTTATAAGAACTAATTCGTGGTTAGTCTCAAATTGTCGTGGGAACTAGATGTATTAATCTTAACCCAAATTTGAGAGCACTAACTGATAGAATTAGGTTTTGATTGTCTTGAGTCGTGACGTTTAAATCTTAACTCGGAATGACGATCTCGGCATTCCTAAGTAATGCTTGGACCGTGCTTAAGAATCAGAGTTGTAAAAAGAAAAACTTTATTGATAATAATAAAGGAATATCTAATTTGGTAAATGCTATGAACTAGAGACTGGAAATCTAATCTAGAAAGCAAAAAATATAGATAGGGTGCCGAAGAGTTACTGATAGTATTTCCTCAAGTGCTCCGAATGCCATGGGTGTTTAGGCTCTTTTTCTTCTGGAGTTTTGATCATGTAGGTTCCTTCTCTGATAACGTGAGTAACAATGTAGGAACCTTCCCAATTCGGAGAGAGCTTATTGTTGGTAGTGGTGCCCTAGGCACGTTTAATAAACGTTGTAATTGTTATCATTTATTTCATATCAATAAAGAGATGTTTTGATTATTATTGTTGTTCATGTTTACTTATAATAATCCCCGTCCCTAGTACTTATTAAGCACTAGTATAAAGGCTAAATGATCATGGGATGATCATGTTAGATTTATGGGTACTTGTTTGGAACAAGGTACTGGACATGACCCGCTGTATGAGATTTATGTCATGGTCTATGTCAAACATATATCTCATATTAGTTATGTCATTTGAATCCTTAGACATGAAGTTATTATAGTCTTCCACTTGATGAACATTGTGTTTGACGTATTCAAACGCTACCTTAACACGGTAGTTATAAAGGGTATGATTGGCATGATCGGATTCCCGTTGGGAAGAATAATGAGCTAAATGGATTTGTCCCTCCATGGAGAGATGTCAAGCTTGGGCCTCTCGTAGGAATGATGTTGATGAAATGTTCGGCCGGACTCAAATGAATCGATTGGATCAATGTTATTTGGATTATCAACATATTCGGAATCGAGAAAGTATTGAACGAAACAAGTTGACTCTTTGACCATGACTTGTGTTCAATGACATCGTGGACAAAGGGATTGTGACATATTCTAAAGGAATGCGAACTTGTATCTAGTTATTCTATTTGGGTAGGTATGACGGTTTGCTAGAACCTAATCATATCTTATGGGATCATGTTTGAGCCCATTGCCAACTTAGTATAATCCTAGAGGGTCACACACAATAGAACGAATCTTAAATAAAAGAAATATATTGGCATTTAGGGTCGGAGGACTTCCAAGGAATTTCTGGAAAGTTCTGGGCCTTCTGGTCAACCAAGCGGGCGCTTGGGTTGCATCAGGCGGGCGCCTGAACAAGCCGGAAAAGAATTGGACTTTCTGTCCAAACAAGCGGGCGCCTGGGTAGGACCAGGCGGGCGCCCGGTATGCCGATTGGAAATTTCTTAATTCGATTAGGAATGGTTTTTGACACAAGTTACCTATTTGGAATAGGTCTTAATTGTGTATAAAAACACCAATTCGGCCAGACCATATTAACTAGTGCCTTTTGTGAGTCTCAAAGAGTTTGAGAGAGATTTTATTTTTTGTTCTAAGATATCATTGATTGAGGAACAAAATAATTCACAAAATAAATTCCATATAGTTCTTTATTAAATTGTGAAAGCGTGTTTTACAATTATTGGTCTAGCAACCAAGATCAAAGAAGCTCCTTTGATATTCGTTCGAAGTGTGGATACCGCTAGAGGGTGAAAATCATCATCTTCAAAGTTCGTGTTCAAGCTTTGTGATCGTGATCAAGTCTTCAAGTTTCTCCACCAAAGATCAAGAGAAAATTCATAGCCATCAAGGGTTAGTTATTCCTCTATTCATCTTGTTGTATTTGATTTAATCATATGAACGGATCCATGGCTTTGGGTTTCTTAAAATTTTAATTGCTATATTCCGCTGCGCATGTTACTTGGAAACCCAACACTTATTTTGGTGAGCCTTCAACTGTGTCGACTCGATCTTTCTGAGTACCCAGTCACCGACTTCAAAAACTCTTTTCTTTACCTTGTTGTCATGGTAGGCCTTGGTCTTTTGCTTATAATTGATCATTCTGAGTTGAGCCGTCAGCCTTTTTACCTTAACTAGATCTAGGTCTAGGAGTCGGTTGTATTCATTGACCACCTCGTCATAATTGGACACCCTGAAGGTAGGTAAGGCCATCTCGGCTGGAGCCATAGCTTCTGATCCGTAAGTTAACGCAAAGGGGGTCTCCCCGGTCGGCCCCCGAGTGGTTGTACGAACTGTCCATTAAGCGAGGGGGAGGTCATCCAGCCACTTTCCTTGACTTCCTTCTAAACTATTGGTCAGGGATTTCAATATTAATTTGTTTGCTGCCTCGTTTTTCCCATTACCTGAGGATGACTGACTGATGACTTTTTCTGCTTGACCCCTAGTCTGTTTAATTCTTCGATGAAAGCGTCAGAGAACTGGAGTCCGTTGTC
Organism: Campanula takesimana; assembly: GCA_026119855.1. NCBI lineage: Eukaryota > Viridiplantae > Streptophyta > Magnoliopsida > Asterales > Campanulaceae > Campanula > Campanula takesimana. The sequence goes on from JAOWBW010000284.1 coordinate 173,513, forward strand.
GGTCACAATAGAATGTGGGACGCCGAACCGACACCATATATAGTTATGGATGAAGTTGATGGCATTCTCCTCTGTTATTTTAGCCAAGGGCTTAGCCTCCTCCCACTTGGTGAAGTAGTCGACCGCTACAATTACGAACTTGTTGCTTCCTTTTTCCAAGGGGAATGGTCCAATGATGTCGACTCCCCACATGTCAAATGGCCATGTTGATATGATAAGGCTTTGTTCTACCGGTGGCACCTTGGGTAGGTCCGAGAAGCGCTGGCATTTGTCACACTTCTTCACATATGCCTGGGCTTCTTCTCTTAAGTTTGGCCAGTAATAGCCGAGTGTGATCACTTTATCAGCCAGGGTTCTGGCCCCTGGGTGTCCTCCAAAAACTCCTTCATGTACCTCGGCCAGAAGCTTCTCGGTATCTTTAGGGGAGACACATCTTAGGAGGGGCCTGGAGAATGATCTTCGGCACAAGATATCGTTCCATACTATGTACCTGTCCGTCTTCTTCTTTATCATCTTGGCCGCCAACTCAGCTTCTGGTAGTTTTCCTTTCTCGATGTAGTCCTTGTAGTCTTCAATCCAGGTTCTTTCTTCATCATCCAGAATCAAGATCTCCAATCTCTCGTAGGCAGGTTGGTCGGCATAGATGACCAGAGGATTGGTTTCTTCTGATGTGGCCATTTTGGATAACAAGTCGGCCTCCTGGTTATGTTCTCGTCCTACTTACCTTATTTCCCAAAATTTTAAGTTTTTGGTCAAATTCAAGACGAGATCCCTGTACTTGGTCAGCATGTGGTTCTCGGTATTGTATTCCCCTTTTACTTGGTTTACCACAAGTTGGGAATCACTGTATGCCACTAGTTTATTTGCACCAAAGAACTTGGCCCTTTCAATTCCCAAAATCAAGGCCTCATATTTCGCCTAGTTGTTTGAGGCTGAGAATTTGAATCTGATGAAGTCACGGGCTATGTGTTCACCTCCCGGGCTTGTTAGGTACACGCCGGCTCTACTTTTTCCTTTTGTTGTTGATCCATCTGTGTATAAGATCCAACAATCAGTTGGCAGTTCCTCCGGTGGTTCCCTATCCATGGGAGTCTTCCTTTTCCTATTGGTCGGCGTATATTCACTTGAGAACGCGGTCTCGACTAGAAAGTCAACCAAGGGTTGTGCCATCAAGGTCTTCCTCGGCTTGTAGGTTATGTCGAACTCGGTCAATTCGATGGACCAGTTCAATAGTCTTCCTGAGCTGTCCATCTTGTGTAGTATCTTCTTGAGTGGAGCGTCGGTGTAAACCGTGATGGGATGAGCAGAGAAGTGCGCACGCAGTTTTTTGGCGGCAATGACCAAGGCGTATGCTATATTTTCGGCATTATAGTATTTTCTCTCGGTGTCTGACAACGCTTTTCTTACATAGTACACCGGCTTCTGAATTCCATTATCTTCTCGTACTAATACGGCCGCCACAGCTCTGTCTGTCGCCGCAAGGAATACGGAGAGTGTCTCTCCCATAATCGGACTGCTAAGTAGTGGAGGTGAACCTAGGTATTCTTTTATCTGCTAGAATGCTGCTGAGCATTCTGGGGTCCAGTCGAAGTCCTTAGTTCCTTTCAAAGCCTTGAAGAATGGTAATGACTTTTCTGCTGACTTGGCGATAAACCTTCCCAGGGTGGCCACTCTTCCATTCAACCTTTGAACTTATTTTACACATGTCGGCTCTTTCATATCGATTAGGGCCTAGATCTTCTCCGTATTTGCCTCGATGCCTGGTTGGGAGACCATGAAACCGAGGAACTTTCCCGCCGTGACCCCAAAAACACATTTACTTGGGTTGAGCTTTATGTCATTCTCTTTCAGGTTTTTTATAGTCTCCGTCAGGTCCAGGACGTGGCTTCCTGACTTGGTTTTCATTACCATGTCGTCAATATAGGCTTCCATGTTCCTGCCGATCTGGGATTTGAACACCTTGTTCACCATCCTCTGATAAGTTACGCCAGGATTCTTGAGGCCAAAAGGCATCATCACATAACAATAGATCCCTCCTGCTGCTTGAAAGGCGGTTTTTTCGATGTCGTCTTCGGCCATCTTGACTTGGTGGTAACCAGAATAAGCGTCTAGGAAGCTCAAGGTTTGATGTCCAGCAATGGATTTGACTAATTTGTCTATCCTGGGTAGGGGTAGCTATCCTTTGTGTAACGACCCCAAAACCCGTCCCTATTTATTTTATATTTTTGGGGATTTTAATTTGACATTATGTGTGCATTTTATGTGTTGCATCATATTTTATGATTTGCACATCTTACTTGATTATTTGTGTTATTTATTTAGATAGTAGTAATAATGGTTAAGGGAGTTAAATGATTAAGTTGAAACTATAGGGTCCTTTGTGAAATTATAACTATAGGGGCTTAAGTGTTGAAAATAAAAGTCCAGTGACTAAAGTTGGAAAAATGGGTAAAGATTGTTACAAAACATGTTTATCAGGGGCTTAAGTGTTGAAAATGAAAGTTCAGTGACTAAAGTTGGAAAAATGGGTAAAGATTGTTACAAAACATGTTTATCTCCTCTATCTCTGTGTTTCATTTTCACCCAGAACATTTCCTCGTTTCAACTTAGGGTTAAGAAGAAAAGGTAAGTTCAACCTATTTCAATTTAATTCTTTTTAATTACTTATCCGTTTTAAAATCTAATTATATAAAAATGATCAGGGCGTTGAGTAGGTCATTTCTACCCGAACAAAACATATTTCTGCGATTTTTTTTCCCGAACTAGGTAAGTTACTAATTCCCCTTTAAATGTTAAAATGGTCATCTATGTTATACTTGACACTTGTGATTGTTATTTTTGTGAATTGGATGATTTTTTTGATACTTGTAATTTTGGGACAAAGGGAGTATAAACCTATTGTGTAAACTGATGAAAGAAAATTGAAAGTAATGGTTTGAGATTGTTATGCATTCCTGGGTTTGTTAGTTGTTAATAGAAAGTTTACTCCTACGCTTGGGTCAGCGAATTATTAAGCCTGGGAAAGAAATGAGCTTTGGCTGGAAATAGCACCAGGCGCCCGCCTGGTAGTCTACGAGCGCCCGCCTAGGTAGAATAAGAGTCCAACCGGGTAAGAGTGAGAGCCCGACCAGGTATAAGAGTGAGCGCCCGCCCGGTTTAGTTTGAGCGCCCGCTCGCCCCTATTTTCAGAAATCTTCTTTTTGTTTGATTAAGACTAGGATGTATTCTTAGTCTAGGTTTTGGGTACTACTCCAGTTGACTAAAATGGTCATTGTGGAACACTCTAGTGTTTGAAATTGGTTCCTTTGTGAATAAATGTGTTATGAAATGTGAATAAGTGTTAAATGGGGTATTGTTGAACATCTTTTGATGTGTGTTGGATTGGTTCATCTTATTGATGAGTTTAGTATGGTTCCATACTTTGGAATCATGCCCCGATTGTTGTTTAAGCTAGTATTCATTACTATGCTCGTTTTTAAAGTCCAGCTGGTACTTGTTGTGGAGTCGGGCAGTGGTAGGGATTATAATGGCACACGAGCCAAGTTCATTGTAAGGCTTCTACCATTGGTTTCCCATTTTTAACCCCCTTCATTGGGCCACGGATTGGGTTTGGGCTAGCTCTCCTTTGTGTGAATTTAGTCACCGTTTGGGTTATGACTTTGTGTCATTCCCCCCTATTGTTGTTGTTGTTGTTGTTGTTGTTGTTTGGTTCATGAACCGGTTTCAGCCCTTTGGTGCTGCTCAGTTGATACCTCTCAGATGGTTATATGTTTGATTCGAGAACCTTGGCTCAGTATCCACAGTTGAGTGTTTATTTCCGCCTTACGTGTGGAAAGATGAGTTGGCTTTGCCTATCATGTTACGTGCTATGTGATTGTTTATTGGCATTATTCAATTATGAGTATCATTTCAGCATGTAACGTAGTTGCATTTTAGTAGCTTACTGAGATTCATTCTCACCCTTTATTTGTTTACTGTTTTAGATAAAGGAGAGCCCAGGGGATAGGTCACTTCACAGGGGAGGACGTTGAGGTGGTGATTTTGGGTAAGACATTTTGGGAAAGTAAGTTTGGTATGTAAAGGCTACATTATGTAAATGTATAACCTTTTGGGTAGTGTACCCGTGACTTTATCTTTGTATCACCTATTTTTGGATCATGTTGGTGATTTGTAAATTTGTAAGTAAAGTGTGTAAGCCTTATGGATAAGTACTTTGGATTGTGAAAGTTTGTTGTGTGGAATGAAGTCAAGTTTTAAGTAAATGTGTTTGGTTATATGAAACTTTTATGAAAGGACATTTCGAAAAATTTTCCTAAAATGTTTTTTGACGTCTTCCGATCGTGACCCGAGCGTGGGGCCAAGTAGGACCATGGGTACAGGGCGCGACAGTTGGTATCAGAGCTAGGTTGTAGTTGGTCTAGAATGACTAAGTGACCTAGGAGGGTAGTTGTGTATTGAGTGAGTAACGTTGAGTGTCTTATGCAGGTACTTATTGAAAATGGTTGAGACTGAAGGAGATCAGGCTGGTTCTTCAGGGAAAGGGAATGCCAGAGAAGAGGCCCGAATTATGTTTCAGGGGATGTTCGAAGTAGCCATGAAAACTTTAAATGATCAGAGGCAAGGAGGAGAACAAGCACCTCCGAGATATGGGTTAGAACAGTTCCTGAAGATGAAACCAATGGGTTATGAAGAAGAACCAGAGGTAATAAAGGTCGAGAGGTGGATAGAGTCGATGGAGAAAATATTTGATGTCTTGAGATGTACAGATGAAGAACAAGTTAGGTTTGCTACTTATAAACTGAGTGGAGCTGCTGAGCACTGGTGGAGAGCTTTGAAAAAAAATTGGGATGAGAATCATGTACCCTATACTTGGGAGATTTTTCTGAAGAAATTCAAGGAACATTTCATTCCTCGGGTATATCAAGACAAGAAGGAAATGGAGTTTCTTAACTTGGAGCAGAACAATATGTCTGTGGCTCAGTATACGTCCAAATTCACGGAGTTATCCAGGTACTGTACTCACTTGGTGGCAACTGAGGAAAGGAAAGCAACTAGATTTGTAAAGGGTTTGGGAACTGTGATTCGAAGTCAACTAGTTTCCCACAAGTTGCAAGATTTTTAAGATGCTGTTGATAGAGCATATCAGGTGGAGCATGATATAGAAGAGCATAAGAGGAAAGTTGAATTGGCAGGTACAGGATGACAAGAAAGACCTCAACCACAGTGTGCTGATAATCGAGGAGGTCAGGGAATACCATCACAATTTAGAGGACAACCAATTATCAGAAATCAAGGTAACACCCCGGGAAATCAAGGTAGAAGAATATGTAATTATTATCAGAAGGAAGGGCACTCTGAAGAGCGATGTTGGAAGAAGCAGGGAAAGTGTTTGAATTGTGGTCAGCTTGGCCATTTTCAGAGGGATTGTCCAAGAGCAAGGATTGTACCATATGGGAGTGGAGCACGATCATCTCAGGGTCAGAAGAGGGATGTCTTAGGGAAGCCTAAAGTGCAAGGTCGTGTTTTTCTATCAACCAACAGCAGGCTTCAGATTCTTCTAATGTGATAGGAGGTATAATTTCTATATCTAGTTTGAGGGCACGAGCACTTATAGACCCTGGCTCTTCCCATTCTTATCTGTCTGTGCATTTTGCTTCTCGATTGCATGTTTCTTCTGAATCTCTACCTTATGTGTTAGAGGTGTCTACTCCTATAAGGGAGTGTTTGGTGACCAATAAGGTGTTACATGGCTGTGATGTGCATATTTGGGAGCATGTTTTATTTACTGATTTAGTTGTTTTGCCATTACAAGATTTTGATATTATCTTGGGAATGGATTGGTTGAGTAAATACCATGCTTCAGTTGATTGTTATAAAAAGGTGGTTGCATTTTCTATTCCTGATGTGCCTGAATTTACTTTTGAGGCTGCTCCTTTGGGTAAGGGAATTCATATTATTTCTTATGTGAAAGCTAGAAAGTTGTTGCATCGTGGTTGTACGGGGTATTTGGCCAGTGTTCTGGATACTACTAAAAAGTTGCCTGAAGTAGAGGATGTTCATATTGTGAAAGAGTTTCCTGATGTGTTCTCTACTGAGTATTCTATGCCTCCTGATAGGGAGATCGAGTTTTGTATTGACTTACTTCCAGGTACTACCCCGATATCTGAATCACCTTACAGAATGGCTCCAGCTAAATTAAAGGAGTTGAAAATTCAACTGCAAGAGTTACTTGATAGGGGTTTCATCCGACCTAGTGTATCACCGTGGGGAGCTCCTGTGTTGTTTGTAAAGAAGAAAGATGGGTCCTTGAGACTATGCATCGACTATAGAAAACTGAATCAGGTGACTGTAAAGAACAAATATCCTTTGCCTCACATTGATGATTTATTTGATCAATTCCAAGGGTCAGTTGTATTTTCAAAGCTTGATTTGAGGAGTGGGTATCATCAGTTAAAGATTTACTCAGAAGACATTCCTAAGACTGCTTTTCGTAGTAGGTATGGTCATTATGAGTTTCTTGTTATGCCTTTCGGGTTAACAAATGCTCCAGCTGTTTTCATGGATATGATGAATCGGGTTTTCAAGCCTTATCTTGATTCTTTTGTGGTTGTGTTTATTGATGACATCCTTGTTTATTCTAAGTCTCGGGAGGAGCATGAGCAACACTTGCGAATGGTTCTATCTATTCTTCGGGAGAAGCAGTTGTTTGCAAAATTCAGTAAGTGTGCTTTTTGGCTCGATGAAGTTTCTTTTCTGGGACATGTGGTTTCTAATAGAGGTATATCTGTGGATCCTTCAAAAATAGAAGCCATTGTGAATTGGAAGAGGCCAGAATCAGTCACTGAAATTCGAAGTTTCTTGGGGTTAGCAGGGTACTACAGAAGATTCATTGAGGGGTTTTCTAAAATTGTAACACCATTGACTCAGTTGACTCGAAAGAATGTGCCATATGTGTGGGATGACAAATGTCAAGTCAGTTTTGAGGAGTTAAAGAAGAGGTTGACCACCGCTCCTATTCTTGCACTACCTAATGGGAATGATGAATTGGTGATTTAGAGTGATGCTTCAAAAGAAGGCTTGGGGTGTGTTTTAATGCAGAGTGGAAAGGTAATTGCGTATGCTTCAAGGAAGTTAACTCCTAGTGAGCAGAATTATCCAACCCATGACATGGAGCTAGCTGCGATTGTTTTTGTGTTACACAAATGGAAGCATTATCTATATAGAGCAAAGTTTGAGATTTTCACAGATCATCAGAGTTTAAAGTATCTTTTCTCCCAGAAAGAGTTAAATAACAGACAGCGTAGATGGATGGAGCTGTTGAAGGATTATGATTGCACCATTTCTTATCATCCGGGCAAGGAGAACATGGTAGCCGATGCTATTAGTAGGAAGTCTTATGTAGCTTCATTGATGGTACGGGAATGGAAGATGTTAGAAGATGCTCGAGATTGGTGTCCTTATGAGTCGAGGCATGGGGCTATATTTGCGAATATCAGAATATTACCAACCTTAATTCAACAATTAAAGGATGCTCAGAAAGATGACCCCGAGTTAGTAAAGATAATGGGTAAAATCAAAGATGGAAGATTTGAATACTTTTCTATCAGTTTTGAAGGAGTATTGACTTTCAGAGGTAGATTGTGTGTGCCTGATGTTGATGGGATTAAACTTCAAGTTCTCAAGGAAGGCCATAAGTCGAGGTATACTATTCATCCCGGGAGTACCAAAACGTATCAAGATTTGAAGCAACACTTTTGGTGGAACAACATGAAGCGGGTTATAGCGGATTATGTGTCGAAGTGCTTGACTTGTCAACAAGTGAAAGCTGAACATCAGAGACCCACAGGTTTGCTTCAACCTTTAGAGATACTGGAATGGAAATGGGAACATGTTACTATGGATTTTGTGTCAGGGTTACCTCGTACTCGAAGAAGGCATGATGCAGTTTGGGTGGTTATAGATAGATTGACAAAGTCTTCTCATTTCCTACATATTGAGATTGGTTATTCGATGGAAAGGCTTGCTACTTTGTACATTAATGAGATAGTGAAGTTGCATGGAGTTCCAGTTAGCATTGTTTCTGATCGGGATCCTAAATTCACTTCTCGGTTTTGGCAAGCATTTCAGAAGGCTTTGGGTTCAGAATTGAGATTCAGTACTGCTTTTCATCCTCAAACAGATGGCCAGTCAGAAAGGACCATTCAGACTCTTGAGGACATGTTGAGAGCTTGTTCAGTTGATTTTGCAGATTCTTGGGATATTCATTTGCCTCTCGTGGAATTTGCTTATAATAACAGTTTTCAGTCGAGTATTGGGATGGCTCCTTATGAAGCATTGTATAGGAGAAAATGTCGTTCACCTATTTGTTGGGATGAAGTAGGGGAAGCAAAGATTTGGGGTGTTGACATGGTTAATGATTCAGTTGAGAAGGTTAAGCTTATTCGGGATCGATTGACTACTGCCCAGAGTCGTCAAAAGAGTTATGCTGATCACCGGAGGCGAGACCTTGAGTTTGAAGAGGGTGACTTTGTGTTCTTGAAAGTTTCTCCAAAGGTGGGAATTAAAAGATATGGGAAGAAAGGTAAGTTAGCACCAAGGTTCGTAGGACCTTTTGAGATTTTGGGAAGAGTTGGAGATCGAGCTTATCGTCTTGCGTTACCTCCTACTCTTGACAAGATTCATAATGTGTTTCATATTTCAATGCTTCGAAAGTATGTGTATGATCCATCTCATGTGTTATCTGAGATACATGAGGATATTGAACCAAGTATGTCCTATGAGGAGCATCCAGTTCAGGTGATTGATTCTAAAGTTCAAGAATTGAGAACTAAGAGTATTCCTCTTGTTAGAGTTGTGTGGAGTGTTGGGTATGCCCACATATATATCTCAGTTTTAATGTAATAGGATTTATTAGATTTGATTGATCCATCACCTAAGCTTTATTTCATGGACTTTAGGCCCACATGTAAGAAGTATTTATACTTCATTTTTTAAGATGTCCATTGTTATAAAATAGGCTTAGAAATAGGGCAAGAAGATCAAGATTCGAAGAAAAATCACTCAGTAAGTTTGAGCCGCGCATACGCGCCATGCGCCTCTCTTCATTTGCGCCCTGCGCCCTTCATAGCGCGCGCAAGGACTTATTACTAGCTATGCTATGCGCCTATGCGCCCCTTGTTTTAGCGCACATCATGTGCGCCTCTTGGCTCAAACGCGCCTCAAAGTGTTTATTCAACACTCAGTGATTTATTGAAGATTCAAAGACTTGAAGAGAATTCAAATTACGCCAATGATCCAACGGTGGTTAAAAGATGCATATAGGCCTAATCCGTTGACACGTGTCCATAACGGTCATATTTATGTTGAGTGTCAAAGTGACCATAATATATGCATGCTCCAATCAACGAGCGACAGCTCATCTTATCCACAAGGATTTCCAACGGCTAGTTTTTTGAAGTTCACTATAAATACCCCATAACTTCAACATTTTGAAGTTGCTGAGTTTTGCTAAGAATTTCAAGAATTTCTCTCTCTAAGCATTTGTTGAAGATTTGAAGATTGCCATCGTTTTTCCAGATTTCTCAAGAACATCTTCATACCTTCATCCTTAGCCCAGATCTTCAAGCCTTAACACTTTAGTTTCTCGTGCTCTCCATCTCAAAGATCTAAAGAGCCTTGATACTAAGAACACACACGCACCTCTTCAAAGATTAATCATTTAGATTCTTCTTTAAGAGATACACCGGTTATTGTTTTGGATTTGTTCTTTCATAGTAATAGATCTTGAGTTAGTGTATAAGCTCAAACATTGTAATTTGTAACACTCACTCATTATATAAGATCTCCATTAGAAATCCAAGACTAACCATCTTGGTAGAGGACGTAGATCTTTCATTGATCGAACCTCTCCAAATAGCTTGTGTGATTATCTTGTCATTTCTTTCAAGTTATTATTTTCACTCACTATTTGCTTATTTACTCATTGTAGATTGATTGAACTGAATTGTGTTGTGATTGTTATATCATTTGCCTTAGTTCCTTATTTCACTCACTTTGAGCCAAAATACTTAGTGTGTGTGTTGCGCTCCCTTTATCACTTTGCGCCTATTTTCATTACTAAATTCCGCTGTGCATTTCACTCACTCACTTAGGCGCATTTCATTACGCTTACTTGATAAAGTGCGCATTTGCAATTGAGTTTATCAAGGGTACGAAAAGAATTTTAAAACAGCTATTCACCCCCCCCCTCTAGCTATTTTTCATACCCTTGTTGCCCTTTGGGACCAACAAGTGGTATCAGAGCAAACACCTTTATAAAACACTTTTGTTTTTCAAGCTTAACAGCTTGGGTGCCGATTCTAAATGGCAAACTCAAAACCTATGGCAACTGCAAACTACACTCACGTTCCGGTCTTTGATGAAGATCATTTTGACGTGTGGAAATTCAGCATATTGACTCATCTCAACTCAATCGATGAAAGGCTCCATGACACCGTCATTTATGGACCTTATATTCCGATGAAGGCGAATCCAAATCCACGCACCAACGCTGCCCAACCTACAGTTCTCAAACCAAGGGAAGAATGGACCGAGGAAGAAATTAGAAGAGTTGCAAATGATGGCAAAGCAAGAAACATTCTTCTAAGCACTCTAAGCACGGCTATGAAACAACAAGTCATGCATTGTGCTACTGCAAATGAGCTATGGGATGCTATTAAAGAGCATATTGAAGGAGACACCGTGTGCAAGGAGAACAAGAAATACGAAGTTCAAAAGAGGTTCAACAATTTCTCTCAACTCCCCGGTGAAAACTTAAGGCAAACTTATGAACGCTACTGTGAAATTATCAATCTATGTATTTCACTTGGCATGAAGTTTACCAACAAAGATTTGAATGTAAATTTTCTACAAGCTTTTGGATCAAGATACCTACATAAATCTAGCACTCTTGAAGACGCTGGAACCTTAGATGTTTGGACTTTAAGGAACCTTTATGCAAATCTCAAAGTTTACGAACTCAAACTCCAACGAATCAGCGAAACTGAAGGAAAGTCAAAATCTATGGCTATGATGGTGCACAGAGAAGCTGCGCCTACACCTGCGCCTACTCCTGCGCCTGTACAAGATGAGAAAAGCTCCGATCCCAAAATTTCTACTTCTGAGCTATTAGACATGGATGATGAAGACTTCGCTTTATTTGTGAAGAAATTTCAAAAGTTCAGAAAATTCTCAAGACCCGGCTCAACCAACAAATTTCAAGGATCTACCAGCAAAGCTCCTCAAAAGTTTTCAAGGAGCAGTGATTCAAAAAGAAAAGAAGATCTTGTTTGTTTTAATTGCAGGAAACCCGGACATTTTGCATCAAGCTGCCCGATCCCCAAATTTGAATATATGCAGAAGAAGAGCAGCCATACTCCCAAATTCACTCCCAAGTTCACTCATCACAAGGGAATGGTTGCTGAAGAAGAAGCACCAACAAATGAGCACAACACTTGGATTGAAACAGACTCCGATGAGAGCGATGAAGATTCCGATGATGGACTCGTTTGTTTGATGGCAAATGATGATGAAGTTGATGCTTATGATTCTGATGATGACTTCTCCAAGGATGTTCCCGATATGAATGCCTTGAACAAACCTATCAAGAAATCTGCAGGTTTTCAAGAAGTGAAAAAGAAGAAAGGACCAACCATCAGCGAGCTCGTTGAACAAGGATTTCTCACTCCGGCTCAAAACGATGGTGGATTGCTATTCTCACGATGTGATCTTGGAGCAAGGAACAAATTGAGAAAAGGAGCATACATTAGACCACATGTTGAACCAACTGCTCCAATCTCCAAAATCAATGATGATGAAGTGATTGCTGAACAAGAAAAAATGTTCAAAAAGGCTGAAAAGGTAATCACTAGATTTGATAGTATGAAGGAAGCTTTAGCACTATCATGTGATGAAATTTCCCAGCTTAAGACCGAGAAATCTCTACTTAAATCTGAACTCACCCTCCTTAAGGAGCAGATAAAGAGCATGACTCCTCTTACTGTTAAAAACACTTTTCTAACAGAACAGAACTCACTTCTTAAAGTTCAAAACGATGAATTGGTTGCTCAAATTACTGATCTTAAAAAGATTACAAATGAGTGGTCCAATTCTCGTGTCACTATGGAGAATATATTTGAGTCCCAAAAAGTCAGTGGTGATAAAAGTGGCTTGGGATTCTTATTAACTAGTGACAACTTTAAATGTGATGTCTGTGCTGAAAGAGATAGTGAATTTACCAACCAACAAACTTTTGAAATTCCCAAGGAAAAACATTCAAATTCAATGGGTAAAGGACAGGAAAAAGTCAAGAGACAAACATTCCATTATGTCTACCCAACGAAGCAATTTGGGAAAGCTAATGGGAAAGATATAGCTACAGATGAACCATCTCCTAGCAAAATCATTCTTGAAAATAGGCGCGCTCCTTCTCCGAGTGCTCATTATGCGCCTAAGAGCCACGCGCCTCATCGTCGTGCGCCTCCTAGTCCTATGCGCCCTCCGAGAAATAGGGCTCCAAAATTTCAAAAAGATTTTGTTAAGGCTAGTTCATTTGACCCAAAGAAGAATGCCATCCCCAAGAAAAGTAAAGAGTTTGTGAAAACTCATATGATTGGTGGCTTTCATCATTGTTCTATTTGTGATTGTTCAGGACACAAGGCCGTGGAATGCCTTTTGCGATTCACTCCCAATGCCAAAGGACGTAAAAATCCTAAGGTCAAGCAAGAGTGGGTTGTCAAAAGTTGCTAACCCTAGGACCCAAAAACGATAAAGGGGACCTGCTTAAATGTCTATATTTCAGGTTCTTTGTTTCCTGGCTGGATCTTCAAAAGCTAGAAATTATGAATGGATTCTCGATAGTGGGTGTTCAAGACACATGACTGGAGATGAATCCTTATTAGAAGATGTCCATGAAGAAAGAGGTCCCTCCGTAACATTTGGCGATAATAACAAAGGTCAAGTTGTAGCATATGGAAAGCTCAAGAAAGACAAAGTGTGCATTGAAAGAGTCTCACTCGTCGAAGGGCTCAAGCACAACTTATTATCCATATCTCAATTCTGCGACAAAGGATTAGAATGCCATTTCACTTCAACGCAATGTCTTATCAAGAATGGCAAAACTGGAGCTATCTTACTCACGGGATATCGTAAGACAAATATTTATATTATTGATTTCCATAGTATGAACTCTAGTACTAATCTTTGTTTTGTAGCAAAAAGTGTGAACGAAAATAGTTGGCTGTGGCACAAGCGCTTAAGTCACTTGAACTTCAAGTATCTATCTAAACTCAGCAGGAATAATCTTGTCAAAGGACTTCCCAAAGTTGCTGATCATCATGACAAAAAGTGCGCCGCATGTCAACTTGGCAAACAACCGAAGCAGTCATTTTCAAGCAAGTCAAATCCTTCAACTACAAGATGCTTGCAACTGCTTCACATTGATCTATTTGGACCAGTTTCCACCGCAAGCATTCGAAGAAACAAGTATACTCTAGTTGTGGTGGATGATTATTCAAGATATACATGGGTAGAGATGATGATTACAAAAGATGATTGTTATGATATTCTCACTACCTTATTTCGACTGCTCCAAACCCAAAAAGAAGATGACATCGTTAGTGTTCGATCTGACAATGGAACAGAATTCAAGAACAACGGTGTTGCTCGATATTGTGAAGATCATGGGATAGATCACAACTTTTCAACCGCCGGAGTCCCTCAACAAAATGGCGTTGTTGAACGAAAGAATAGAACGTTGATTGAAGCGGGAAAGACGATGATAGCTGAAGCTAAATTGCCTAAGTACTTTTGGGAAGAAGCTATCAACACTGCATGTTTTACTCAAAATCGTTCCCTCATCAACAAACTTCACAACAAGACTCCGTATGAACTTTGGCGTGGTAGAACTCCCAACATTGCATTCTTCAAGATCTTTGGTTGCAAATGTTATATCCTCTACAACGGAAACGAACATAGAGGTAAATTCGATGCCAAAGCCGACGAAGGTATTTTTGTTGGGTATGCCAAACACTCTAAAGCTTTTCGTGTTTTTAATAGAACTACATTAGTGATAGTTGAATCTGTACATGTTACATTTGATGAACATTCTCTCCTTGAGCCACATTTGGCTCCAAATGTTGCTGATGATTCTATTGAGCTAAATGATACAGGTGCTCCTATTTATGTTGCGCCCACTCAAGATCAGAATCTATCAGCACAAGGAAATCCATCTACATCAAATGCGCCTAATTCAATGTATAATGCGCCTGGTGAATCATCTATTGCGCCTCACTCAAATGATGCGCCTCATGATTCCTCTCACGCGCCTATTTCTACTGCTGCATCTGGTGTACACCCAAATTTCAACTCTGAGCCAGTTCAACCCCCAAATTTCAATGACTTTGAATCTGGTGAAGGTGTACCAATTGAAGACCTTCAAGTTTCTACGACTCAACCTAACTTACCTCCTGAAATTCGTGAAGTTAGAGGTCACCCAATTGCTGATATCATCGGTGATCTACAAGTTGGTGTTCGTACAAGGAGAGCTACAAACTTTGATGCTTACACTGTTTTTATCTCTCAAATTGAACCAAAGAAGGCTGATGAAGCGCTCCAAGATCCCAATTGGGTTGTTGCAATGCAAGAAGAACTCAATCAATTTGAACGATGTAAGGTTTGGACTCTAGTTCCAAGACCAAATGATCATGGAGTGATTGGTACAAAATGGGTGTTCAGGAACAAGATGGATGAGAATGGAACCATCACGAGAAACAAAGCAAGATTGGTTGCACAAGGCTATAGGCAAGAAGAAGGAATTGACTACGATGAAACTTTTGCGCCCGTAGCAAGACTTGAAGCTATCAGATTATTTCTAGCTTACGCCGCTCACAAGAACTTCAAGTTATATCAAATGGATGTGAAGAGCGCGTTTCTAAATGGTGAACTCCAAGAACAAGTCTATGTTGCTCAACCACCTGGGTTTGAAGATTCACAATTTCCAAATCATGTGTACAAACTCCAGAAAGCTTTGTATGGACTCAAACAAGCACCAAGAGCATGGTATGATACACTATCAAAGTTTCTCATCGAAAAAGGCTTCACTCGCGGTAAAATCGATACAAATCTTTTCATTGCCAAACATAATGGTCATAAATTACTTGTTCAAATTTATGTTGATGATATTATATTTGGTTCTACTAATGAATTGTTGTGCAAGCGTTTTGAGAAACTAATGAAGAGCAAGTTTGAAATGAGCATGATGGGAGAACTCACATTCTTCCTCGGGCTTCAAATCAAGCAAATGAGTGAAGGCATCTTTATAAATCAAGCCAAGTACACAAAGGACTTAATCAAAAAGTTTGGACTTGAGAACGCTAAAGCATACGATACTCCAATGGCCACCGGCAACAAACTCGACAAAGATCTAAAAGGTAAACGTGTTGATCAAACGCTCTATCGAGGTATGATTGGCTCACTCCTTTACCTTACTGCTAGTAGGCCTGATATTATGTTTAGTGTTTGTGTTTGTGCTCGTTATCAATCCGACCCTAGAGAAGCACACTTAATTGCTGTGAAACGTATTATAAGATATCTCTCTGGCACTGTTAACCTTAGACTTTGGTACACCAAAGATTCGAACTTTAAACTTGTAGGTTATTCAGATGCGGATTATGCAGCGTGCACGATTGACAGGAAAAGCACTAGTGGCACCTGTCATTTCCTCGGATATCGACTTGTGTCATGGGCAAGTAAGAAACAAGCTTCTGTATCTGTTTCAACAACCGAAGCCGAATATATCGCTGCGAGAAGTTGTTGTTGTCAAATACTCTGGATGAAGCAGCAATTGGTGGACTATGATATCATCGAAGAAAATTATCCCATCTACTGCGACAATACATTAACAATTGCGGTTTCTGAAAATCCTGTCATGCACTCAAAGACCAAGCACATCGACATCAAATATCACTTCCTCAAAGACCACGTGGAGAAAGGCAATATACATTTGGAACACGTGGGAACCGACTATCAAATCGCCGACATTCTAACGAAAGCACTTGACGCGAAACGGTTCATGTTTTTGAGAGGCGAAATGGGTATGCTTGAACTCAACTAAATTCAATATAGTTTTGTCAATACTCATGATTTTATGTTTTGTTGAGTTATGTATATTAGGACAAAATGACAAATTATTTCAAGTTTCAAGGAAACTATGAGCGCCTAATACTTCTGCGCGCTCAACTCTTTGCGCGCCAAATTCTAGCGCGCGCCCAGCATTTAATGCCTCTTAAGTCATTCTGCGCGCCTAGATGAGTATGCGCCCTGTTGAAATAATGCGCCCCTTCATGCGCGCATTAACTTTTGCGGCTCAATCAATTCTCAAATTTAATTCCAATGATTGAACGTATTAAATACACAAGTACCAGGTATGTTCATTCCGTTCATTTATTATAAGAATCTTTGTCTTTTGACATTCCTTTAATTGTTCAAGGGTACTTGTGCAATTAATTTTTCCCTCGTTTTACGCTTTTCGAAAAACTTTATTTTATGGGGATATATTTCTTGCACCCCAAACTTACACCAAAATAGATGTTTTTGGGGTTTGTGCAAAAATTAGTCAAAATTGCTCATACACTTAAAGGGAAAGTGGAGCAGTTTTTCTTTTACCCAATATGTCACATCATGACACTTTATGTCATTCTGCATTTAATGCCCTTCAAATCCATAAATCCCTCATTAATGCGCCGTACACATGTCATGATGAGCCGAAATCACAAAAACCCCTCATAAATACACATCCTTTCAACTTCCCATCTTTTTTTTTTTTTTTTTAATTTTTGACAGTATTATTTCCATATCAGTGCATTTTTTTAAAAAACTAACCTATATATACACTTCCCTTCACTCTCTCTCTCTCACCAACTCCCTCATCATCTCCCTACACCTCCCTACCAACTCTCTCTCTCTCCCAGTCTCTCCGTTTCTCTCTCTCTCTCTCTTTCGTTTCTCTATTTTTCATTATATATATCTCGTTAATGGGTCCTAAGAGAACTACAAAATCTACCCAAGACGAAATGGTATGGATCCTTACACCCTTAAACTCCTAAATTTCTGCAATTTTTTTCTGTTTCGTCATTTTTTTTCAAAAACCCGAAATTGCACTTTTTCTTGATTAATCTTGCTTCGGTGATCCGTTTTCAAAATCGTTCGTTAGGTTATGTTCGTTTTGTGATTTCGAGTCTTTATAACTAACTTTTTCAACGATCAATTCGCTATTTGGTGCGAATCTGAAAAATCACCATTTTCGACTTTTCGGTTTTTAAGATCTTTGAATCCATTTTTTTGGATTCGTTGTTGATTTTTACTTGTTTTGATTTACATATTTGTTATCCTTGTCTTCGTGCGGTCATTTTGATATATTGTATGCTTGATTTGGTGAAGTTTCACGAATTATGTGTTCTTGGTGTTCTTGGTGTTCTTCGAGCACTCAAGACATGTTCTTCGTGTTCTTCATTATTTTTGCTTGACTTGGGTCTCATAATTTTCAAAACGTGTTTTTCAAAATTTTCATTTTTTGATTCTAAAAACTTGCATATGTATGTTTGGATGTGTTTGTGAGTTTTTATACTTAGTTTAAATTTCTACATAAGTAATGCGCCTATATATGAATTCATGCGCCTAGTATAATTATGCGCACATTGATATTATGCGCCTCAAAGAGATTCTTGCGCTCACATGTGTTTGCGCCTCAATCCTTTATGCGCTTAATATCATCCTGCGCCTACACTTACTATGCGCCCCCAAATTCATACTTAGCCAATTTTTATGTTCAAATTTTCCTTTGTATATTTCATAGAACCATAAATATGCGCCCCGTATTTCTATGCGCCTCATAATTTCATGCGCCCACTATAATCATGCGCCTTGACTCACTGTGCTCTCTTATGCGCTCATGAATCTATGCGCCTAATTATTTTATGCGCCTAAAATTTTGTATGCGCCTAGTCCTCACTTTGCCTATTTATAATTCTATGCGCCTAATTCACACTAATTCCTTTAAATGTTTATTTTTTTCAGGATCTATCTAACTTCAGACCTGGTGAAACATTTGATTTAAACGAGCTATCTGCTGATCCTATGGGTGTCGAAGTTATGGATTATATCAGACTAGCTGGACTTCTCCCTTTGTTCACTCTGGAGCAACCTTTCTACTCTCCGCTCCTCGTTGATGAATTTTTCTCTACAACAGAATTTGTGGAAATTCCAACAGACATTGAAGGGATGGTGCGCTATCGCATTCGCGCAGTAGTTCAAGACGTTGAGATAACCATGTCTGCCGGCACTATAAAGAACACTGTCAACTTCAACAAAACTGGCCCCTTGAGTGTAGCTGGCAAAGTCAATTCTTATTCAGCCGCCGCTCAAAACATTATGGCGCGTACTCTTCTTCGTATTCCTACTCTTCAAAACAATATCAAAACGGTGGAAATTAGAGATGGTGGTGATTTATTGGCGCATATTGCGCATCTGGTTGGCACTTCCATTATCTTCAAAACTAGAAATGTCAACAGATTTACTATGGAGCAGTGGGAATTCAGAGCTGCCATCATGGCAAAAACCATCCTCAACTGGCCTCAGATCTTATTTACTAATCTTCAGGACCAGATTGACAAGTACAATAAAAACAAAGCTGACGGCAAGACGAAGTTCAAGACTCACTGCCGCATTCTCTCTAAAATCTTCCTCTCCTACCCCGCGCTTACTAATTTTCTTGCTGAGAACCCAGCCTACCAGACCACTGATGTCCCTATCTTTGGTAAGGACAGTTTAGTGATGAAGAGGCGCAGAAAGCGCATGGCCAAGCGCGCGCCAAGGGTGAAAGGCGCTCAGTTGGTAGATGAAGCCACTGAGTCTTATGAAGAAGCAGCTGGCGCAGATGGAGAAGAAGAAGCTACAGTAGCGCCACGCGCAGAACCTATTCCTGGCGCAGTGAAAGGCAAAGGCAAAGGGATTGCTGAAGAACCAAGCAGACCTGCTAAGCGCCCCAGAACTGACACTGAAGAAGAAAAGGAGCTGAAACGCGCTAAAGAAGCCAGTAGACTTGAAGCGCAGTTAAAAAGAGATGAAGAATTCAGATTGAAACAGGCTGCTGATTTATCTAAATCTGAAAGGCGCAAAGGCGCAGGGTCTAGCGCTGATGCACGCGCGCCTGCTCATGATGCGCCTCCAACCGTTCATGCGCCTACTCCAACACCATCTTTTGATCGTCAACAAGTCAGAGATAAAATTTCTGCAGATTTATTTGGTGAAGATATTGAGGATCAACCTCAGGGGGAGCCAGATCAGTTAAGGCGCAAACCATCATCTGTGCGCCCAAAGGTTCCTGCGCCTCATCCTGAAGAAATTTCTTCAAGTGCAGAATATATTCCATCTCCTCCGCGCGCTCCTACTCCGCGCCCCTCTACTCCTGCGCCTCCTCCTCCCACTCCTGATATGAGTGTGGTTATTTCTCTTCTAAAGCAACTCCAGCAAGGCCAGTCTCAAATGAACTCACAATTAGAGCTTCATACTTCAATGCTTACCCAGCAGGCTGATGAGATTGTTGCCATTAAGGGGGAGATAAAGCGCATAGATGCCAACATCAAGGACAAACACTTCCTGACCCCTCAACAGTGGAATGATGCTATTGATCAGATGAACGATTTATTCAAAGGTACTCTTGCTTCTCTTCACGAGCGAATTAGCGCTGGCATCCAACTCACCGATGGCCAAGATTTTATAAACGCTATAAAGGAAGTAGAGTTGAACATAGCGGGGGATATAAGGAAATTGTTTGAAATGGTGGCTGGAGATAGCCATAAGTTATTGAGCGTTGTTGATAAGCTCAAAGAAGTTAAGGATGAGCTACAAATCCTGGGACTATCTGTATATGGCGCAGATCCAAATGATGAACCCAGCGCTGCTCCAATTGCTCCTGATGCACATGCGCCTGGATCAAATGCGCCCTCTTCCAGCTCTGCTCCTGCTCTCAGCGCGCCTATTGACATTAACTCCCTGCTTTCAAAGATTGATGTCTTGAAGGAGTTAGTTGTCACTCACTTCAACGCCGCACACTCCAGCGCAGACAGGCGCTCAGATAGGATTTCCTCTGACATTGTTTCAGCGCAGGCTGCTATTGAAGCTAACTTTCAGAACGTTGCAGAAAACGCCGCTCAACAGCAAGCCATTACTCAACGCACCATTGATGAATATCAAAACATCAATGTTGGTCATTTGCGCTACCTCAGAGACGGCGTCACAGACACTCATGGTTTAGTGAACCGCGCCTATCAACTTTCGAAACAAATCCAGCGCTCCGTTTCTGAAATTGAAGAAGGTTTGAAGGAAGATGACGCGCCTCCTAATCCTTAGTTTTCTTTGAATGTAAGTTAGAATTTTTTTGTTAGTAAATCCCTTTTGAAGATAGTGATTTTAGTGCTTACTTGTTTTAGCACATCTTTTGTCTTTGTTCTATTCGAAACTTGTAATTTGTAACTCCTACTTCCCAAGTTTTAATGAGAACAATGCATCACTTATTATCAAACTTTGTTCACTCAAACTCCTTGTTTGTAGAACAATGAATATTGTTTAAATTCATATGCATCATATTGAATTGTTTCATACTTTCATGCATTGAGTTTAAACTTGGTTTAAACACTTTTCAAAACTAAAATTCATACATCATTTTGAATGGGTTAAACTGTTATTTCTATCTTTCCATATGTAATGTGTTAACCTTATTGGAATAGATTAGAAATCTATATCTTGGACTAGTGTGTACATTAACTTGAGACATGATTTACCAATTTCATTCATTTGGACATGTTTTTATCAAGTATAATGTTTGTCCTTGATATAGTAGGTAATGACATCAATCAAATAGGGGGAGATTGTTGGGTATGCCCACATATATATCTCAGTTTTAATGTAATAGGATTTATTAGATTTGATTGATCCATCACCTAAGCTTTATTTCATGGACTTTAGGCCCACATGTAAGAAGTATTTATACTTCATTTTTTAAGATGTCCATTGTTATAAAATAGGCTTATAAATAGGGCAAGAAGATCAAGATTCGAAGAAAAATCACTCAGTAAGTTTGAGCCGCGCATACGCGCCATGCGCCTCTCTTCATTTGCGCCCTGCGCCCTTGATAGCGCGCGCAAGGACTTATTACTAGCTATGCTATGCGCCTATGCGCCCCTTGTTTTAGCGCACATCATGTGCGCCTCTTGGCTCAAACGCGCCTCAAAGTGTTTATTCAACACTCAGTGATTTATTGAAGATTCAAAGACTTGAAGAGAATTCAAATTACGCCAATGATCCAACGGTGGTTAAAAGATGCATATAGGCCTAATCCGTTGACACGTGTCCATAACGGTCATATTTATGTTGAGTGTCAAAGTGACCATAATATATGCATGCTCCAATCAACGAGCGACAGCTCATCTTATCCACAAGGATTTCCAACGGCTAGTTTTTTGAAGTTCACTATAAATACCCCATAACTTCAACATTTTGAAGTTGCTGAGTTTTGCTAAGAATTTCAAGAATTTCTCTCTCTAAGCATTTGTTGAAGATTTGAAGATTGCCTTCGTTTTTCCAGATTTCTCAAGAACATCTTCATACCTTCATCCTTAGCCCAGATCTTCAAGCCTTAACACTTTAGTTTCTCGTGCTCTCCATCTCAAAGATCTAAAGAGCCTTGATACTAAGAACACACACGCACCTCTTCAAAGATTAATCATTTAGATTCTTCTTTAAGAGATACACCGGTTATTGTTTTGGATTTGTTCTTTCATAGTAATAGATCTTGAGTTAGTGTATAAGCTCAAACATTGTAATTTGTAACACTCACTCATTATATAAGATCTCCATTAGAAATCCAAGACTAACCATCTTGGTAGAGGACGTAGATCTTTCATTGATCGAACCTCTCCAAATAGCTTGTGTGATTATCTTGTCATTTCTTTCAAGTTATTATTTTCACTCACTATTTGCTTGTTTACTCATTGTAGATTGATTGAACTGAATTGTGTTGTGATTGTTATATCATTTGCCTTAGTTCCTTATTTCACTCACTTTGAGCCAAAATACTTAGTGTGTGTGTTGCGCTCCCTTTATCACTTTGCGCCTATTTTCATTACTAAATTCCGCTGTGCATTTCACTCACTCACTTAGGCGCATTTCATTACGCTTACTTGATAAAGTGCGCATTTGCAATTGAGTTTATCAAGGGTACGAAAATAATTTTAAAACAGCTATTCACCCCCCCCCTCTAGCTATTTTTCATACCCTTGTTGCCCTTTGGGACCAACATGGAGAAACCATAATGTTGAGGAGTCTACTTAGGAGCTTCGGGAGGAAATGGAGAGAAAATATCATTGGTTGTTTGATTCGTTTGGTAAGTTATCCTAAAATTCGGGACGAATTTTCTTTAAGGGGGAGTGATTGTAACGACCCCAAAACCCGTCCCTATTTATTTTATATTTTTGGGGATTTTAATTTGACATTATGTATGCATTTTATGTGTTGCATCATATTTTATGATTTGCACATCTTACTTGATTATTTGTGTTATTTATTTAGTTAGTAGTAATAATGGTTAAGGGAGTTAAATGATTAAGTTGAAATTATAGGGTCATTTGTGAAATTATAACTACAGGAGCTTAAGTGTTGAAAATGAAAGTCCAGTGACTAAAGTTGAAAAAATGGGTAAAGATTGTTACAAAACATGTTTATCTCCTCTCTCTCTGTGTTTCATTTTCAACCAGAACATTTCCTCGTTTCAACTTAGGGTTAAGAAGAAAAGGTAAGTTCAACCTATTTCGATTTAATTCTTTTTAATTACTTATCCGTTTTAAAATCTAATTATATAAAAATGATCAGGGCATTGAGTAGGTCATTTCTACGCGAACAAAACATATTCCTGCGATACTTTTTCCCGAACTAGGTAAGTTACTAATTCCCCTTTAAATGTTAAAATGGTCATCTATGTTATACTTGACACTTGTGATTGTTATTTTTGTGAATTGGATGATTTTTGTGATACTTGTAGTTTTAGGACAAATGGAGTATAAACCTATTGTGTAAAATGATGAAAGAAAATTGAAAGTAATGGTTTGAGATTGTTATGCATTCCTGGGTTTGTTAGTTGTTAGTAGAAAGTTTACTCCTACGCTTGGGACGGAGAATTATTAAGCCTGGGAAATAAATAAGCTTTGGCTAGACATAGCACCAGGCGCCCGCCTGGTAGTCTACGAGCGCCCGCCTGGGTAGAGTAAGAGCCCGACCGGGTAAGAGTGAGAGCCCGACCAGGTATAAGAGTAAGCGCCCGCTCGCCCCTATTTTCAGAAATCTTCTTTTTGTTTGATTAAGACTAGGATGTATTCTTAGTCTAGGTTTTGGGTACTACTCCAGTTGACTAAAATGGTCATTGTGGAACACTCTAGTGTTTGAAATTGGTTCCTTTGTGAACAAATGTGTTATGAAATGTGAATAAGTGTTAAATGGGGTATTGCTGAACATCTTTTGATGTGTGTTGGATTGGTTCATCTTATTGATGAGTTTAGTGTGGTTCCCTACTTTGGAATCATGCCCCGATTGTTGTTTAAGCAAGTATTCATTACTATGCTCGTGTTTAAAGTCCAGCTGGTACTTGTTGTGGAGTCGGGCAGTGGTAGGGATTATAATGGCACACGAGCCAAGTTCATTGTAAGGCTTCTACCATTGGTTTCCCATTTTTAACCCCCTTCCTTGGGCCACAGATTGGGTTTGGGCTAGCTCTCCTTTGTGTGAATTTAGTCACCGTTTGGGTTATGACTTTGTGTCATTTTCCCCCCGTTGTTGTTGTTGCTATTGTTGTTGTTTGGTTCATGAACCGGTTTCAGCCCTTTGGTGCTGCTCAGTTGATACCTCTCAGATGGTTATATGTTTGATTCGAGAACCTTGGCTCAGTATCCACAGTTGAGTGTTTATTTCCGCCTTACGTGTGGAAAGATGAGTTGGCTTTGCCTATCATGTTACATGCTATGTGAATGTTTATTGGCATTGTTCAATTATGAGTATCATTTCAGCATGTAACGTAGTTGCATTTTAGTAGCTTATTGAGATTCATTCTCACCCTTTATTTTTTTACTGTTTTAGATAAAGGAGAGCCCAGGGGATAGGTCACTTCACAAGGGAGGACGTCGAGGTGGTGATTTTGGGTAAGACAGTTTGGGAAAGTAAGTTTGGTATGTAAAGGCTACATTATGTAAATGTATAACCTTTTGGGTAGTGTACCCGTGACTTCATCTTTGTATTACCTATTTTTGGAACATTTTGGTGATTTGTAGATTTGTAAGTAAAGTGTGTAAGCCTTATGGCTAAGTACTTGGATTGTGATAGTTTGTTGTGTGGAATGAAGTCAAGTTTTAAGTAAATGTGTTTGGTTATATGAAACTTTTATGAAATGACATTTCGAAAATTTTTCCTAAAATGTTTTATGACGTCTTCCGATCGTGACCCGAGCGTGGGGCCAAGTAGGACCATGGGTACGGGGCGCGACACTTTGGGTATGCTTTGTTGAGATCTGTGAAGTCGACACACATTCTCCACTTGCCATTTTGTTTCTTCACCATTACGACATTAGCCAGCCACTCGGGATATGTCTCTTCTCGGATGATCCCTGCCTTCATCAATTTATCCACCTCGATCTCGATTGCCTTTTCTTTATCTATAGAGAAGACCCTTCGTCCCTGCTTGACTGGTTTGAAAAAAATGTCCACCTCTAGTTTGTGGATAGCGATGGCTTTTTTAACTCCAACCATGTCCTCAACTTTCCATGCAAACACGTCTAGGTTGTTTTTTAGCAGGTTGATAATATCCTCTTTCTCTTCCGGGGGAAGTTGTTTTCCAATTCTTACCTTCTGTTCTGGGTAGTCAGGGTTGATTATGACCTCATCTAGCTGGTCAACCGGTCTCAACTCGGGACCGTCCCTGAATTCCAAGGTTTCCACAATTATTTGCTTTACTTTTTCCTTGTCTTTGCCTTCTAGGATCAAATTCTCCATATCTAGGAGTCTGTCAATCTCGGCATCCATTGGGTCAGGTATTGTGGCCCCCGAGCTTGGGTCGGGGACGAGGTCTGAACCGCTCGGCTCGTCCGAAGCTGTGTTCATGGCGACACAGCCGAATCCATCCAATCCATATGTCATTTCTGTCTCTGTCATGGCCTTATCATCATCCAGTACGACCCATTCTTCGGGTATGTCTACTGTTATCACGCCGATGTTGGGGGCTAACGTAGTGACCGTGGTCGACTTCGATATAGTAATATTCCTTTCTGGAGTGTCAATCTCCATCTTGGTTTTTGCCTTTCAGGACCTCATCACGTGCTCTAAGAAGTGTTTGGGGTTGCCTAGGACGCAACCTATTCCTTCTGGGGTTGGGAATTTCACCCTGTGGTGAGGGAGGGAAGCAACCATTCCCAATTTTCCTTGACTAGGAGAACCGAGGATGGCATGGTAGTCACTTGACAAATCCATAACGATGAAAGTGATCGTAGCCGATGTTTTGTAGGGGTGCTCACCAACTTCTAGTACCAAGTCCACGGTTCCCTTAGCTTCGGCTTTATGATTTGTAAATCCTTCTAGTCTTCCGTTGTACGGGGTCAGCATGGTATCCGAAAGCTCCATCTCCTTGAAGGTTCTGTAATAGAGCACGTCTTTAGCGGCCGCAGAATATATTAAGAGCCTTTCTGACTCACAGTTGTTAATTCGGCCTGTGATGACCAGCGGCTGTTCTCTCATGGCCCTGTTCCCAGCTAGTTCGTTAGAGGAGAAACTAATCACCTCCTCCCCTTTGTGAATCCAATGGGGGATATGGTAAACCTTGCTTAGCTCATAGATCTGCTCTTTTAACTTGGTGTTGGAGGGAATTTCCTCCCTGATTACACCGATCAGCTTTGCCCGAGGTGGTCTATCTTCGCGGTCTTTCACCGCCTCGCCCTCTCTCGGACATTTGTTGTCTTTCTTTGCTAAGTATTCATTTAGTTTCCCCTGATCGGCCCACCTCTGTAGTATTTTCTTTAGGGCAAAGCAGTTGTCCGTCTTGTGCCCGTTATATCGGTGGTAAGCGCAGTACTTGCTTGTGTCCCTTGGGAACTTTGGGTTATCTTTAAGGGGTTTTGGATTTGGGAGATTCACCAGGTTCATGATCTCAGAAAATGGCTTTATAAGGGGGGTAAAGACCACGGTTGGTCTCGTTCTGTTCTTCCCTCGATTTCCACTTCCATTGGTACCCTGGACCGAGTCAGTAGTGGGTGGTCTGCTTTCCCTTCCTCGATCCCGATCTCTGTATCCGGACATCAGTTTTTGTTTTTTCTTCGGCAGTGGCTGTCGCATAGGCCATCTGGTATTGCTCAGATTTCGTAAGGGGTTCTCTTACCGACAATTCATAGGTGAGCTCATCTGATCTTTGTCCATTATAGAAGCACATTATTATTTCCCTGTCGGTGAGTCTCTCTTCAATTGAGTCAGCCAAGTCTCGGAACCTATTGTAGAAGTCCATAGTTGACACGCTCTTTCCCTGAACTATGTTTGCTAGGTCTGACAATCTTTCTTTCTAGCACCGGCAGTGGCAAAATACTCTAGGAAACTTGATTTTAGTTTGGAGAAGGAGTTGATGCTTCTTCTTTCTAGGTCCATAAACCAAGACCTGGCTGATCCAACTAACGTACTAGCGAAGGCCTTGCAAAGCACATCGTCTTTGTTGGAAACCAAGGCCATCATACCTTCGAAAGACTGGAGGTGGTCCATAGCGTCAGAACTGCCAGAATATTTGTCCAGGTGAGGAAGCTTCAACTGGGGATTGGGTGGAGAATCCTTTATCCACTGAGCAAATGGACGCATTTCGTCATAGTCAGTCTTCGGCTTTCTCTGCCCCTGGTTCATCTCTATATTGTCCATCCTCTCCTGCAAATCCAATATGATCTGCTCACTAAATCCTGAGCTGGGATGGGAGCTTCTCGGCCTGTCTCTTTCTCTGTCTCGGCCCCTCCCAATAACACGACTTGTGTCTGGATCATCACGAGGTTGTCTCAGAGGAGTACGACGAGGTGGATCCTATCTGGGTGGGACTTGATCTTGATTTTACCATCGTCGCCTTTCTCCTAGAAATCTCATATCTGGAGATTCTGCCTCTTCTTCTCTCCTACGGTTTATTTGATCCCTCAGATCTCTTCCATCGGGATTAATTGGGCCAAGTCGTCTTGGTGGAGCAGCTCGATTTCCTGGGGACGCGTCACGCGGTTCCTGATGACGTCTGTCCCCAGTGCGTGTGTTCCCCCTACGGTCACTTCTTTCTCCACTTCCCAAAGCTCCTCTCGTGCCAGAGGGCTGGGCAAAGGGTGCCAAGGAATGGTCAGGGTCAAATTCTAGAAGAGCCCTCTGAGCATCAGCTAGTTGCTGAAGGGTTGAGAGATTCTGACGTAATAATGCCCTCCGATCAATTGGTGCCGGCCTAGAAGGGCCAGCCTCGGTAAGCTGACGTGAAGTCGTTCGTCTCCGCCGTCCATGCTGGTGAGTAATTTCAGGCGCCGGCCCTCTGGAACGGGTGTGCATCCCGCCCCTGAGGCGGAGGAGGGAGGCCTTGATTCAGAGCGTTGTTATTTGCCACGTTAGGTGGTGGCGGGTTGAGATTGGCATCTGGTGTAACGCTAGCTTCCCGACCGTCGGCGCGAACTCCAGACATGAGGAATCTGTGATTTTCCGAACAGAAAGATTCTCCGATCGACGTTCCCGGCAATGGAACCAAACTGATACTGCCAAAAATGTGTCGGATCAGCCCTTCGTCTAGCGGTTCGGATAAATCCAACAATGAGATCTTCCCTGTTTGGATCTGCGCACAATAAACAAACGTAAACTACGCCGGGACTTCACCGGCGAAGGCCCTCCGGCGTGAGAGTAAGAATACGGGTGGTATATGTGAATAAAGAAATCAATTGACTAGTTTGGAGTCAAAGAGTTCATTACCCGTTTCCTGTGTTGAGCACCTGTTTATATAGGTGTGGGTGAATGAGTCCTAAATTGTTAGAGAAGCTAGGGAGACCGTATTATTGTGGGACTCGTATTCCTTGGAGATAGACTCCGGATAAGGATGAGTGGTATCCCAGTTATCTTGTAGAAGAGATATCCCTGTTTAGATAAGTATCTTCACTGTTAGAGTTGTAATCAAACTCTGTAAGTGGACTCCCTATGAGTAAGGAAGGTTTTCGGTACAAGTCGGCCCGCCATCCAGCTCGGCTCGTCATAGAGGCTGCCTAGGGATTGGGCTTCTTGGAACTCGGCCTAGGCAAGGTTTACCCATTCGGCCTGTACGATGTCGGCCTATAAGTGTAGGCTTCAGGTGAATGGGCCTCTCGGTATAGGCCTCCTAGGTGTATGGGCTCAGAGCATATGAGTCCCACTCACCCAAGTCGGTTTATGTCGTTCAAGAGAAATTTATTATACAACAAAAGGGAAAAACTAGAAAAAAAAAAATCAACAACACAATTGTTTGTATTCTCAAAAGGTTGATATTAAAAAAAATTGTGTGGTTGTTGAATGTGTACAACGAGAATGAACAACAAAATGAAAAAAATTGATAGAAGTAATGGAGATGGAGAAGAAGAAGAAGATGGTGGTTGTTTTGGGATGGTTGATTATCAGGAAAAAGGGAAGAAGAAGTTGAGAGGTTCTTGACTTGAGTTAAGAAATTATTGCCGTGAATCTTTCTAAAATTGGATTCGATATCTCTTGTACCACTTTGTGTGTCATTCTCTTTCTATGTACTACTTGTAATCCAACTTTTTACATGTTTGGATAATATAAATATAATGTCAATCTTAAAAACTGTGAGCCATTGAATCACTTGTGATACAGGGAGTGACACATAAAGTGGTACATAAAATTTGGACTCTAAGCTTGTAATCTTGTAACATTTTTTCTCGCCAAGTGATGGAGATAGAATTTTGCAAGATTTCAAAAAAAGTAAAACAATTTATTACTATAATGAATCTTTATTTGGTTCTTTGATCTCTATTTTTTCCCCCTAGATGGGTGCTATGGAGTGAGGACCACATAATCTAACATTTAAGGGTGTCTCTCATTTTGACACTAAAAATTACTCCTTCGGTCCCAAAATGATCTTCTCATTTGTCATTTCTCATTATCCCAAAAAGTTCTTCATATTTCTACATTTTAGGCTTAAACAAAGTATGGCTAGTGAAGCAAGTGTTCATATCCTTAAAAAGTTTGAATAGTCACACGCGAAAATCATTTTGAGACGGAGGGAGTATGAAATTACTTAAGGGTCCACTATTACTACATACTTAGCTTGGATTTCGGTACATGATTCTTCTAAATCTTCTTTTTATCCTTTCCACATTTGCAAATCATGGAGATTGCGACATATTCGTAGGATTTTAAACTTCCATAAATCAGATTATTACAACCACATGTATATATAAAATATGGTGGGCCTGCATTTATAATTAGTTATAGGTGGTATCTTGTGAGAACACCTTAATCTGTTTCATAGAAGAGACGGGTCGACCCATGACCCGTGTGCAACATTCTCTGCGAAGCATAGGATCCCAACCCATGCTCCACTCAAAATCTGTCACGTGGCAGCGAGCTATGGCCCAATTTTTTAATTTTATTTTTCAGATTTTTTTTTTTTTAGTTTTTATATTTTTTTTTTACTGTTTTTTTCGTTTGCCAAAAGTAATACTTAGTATAACTAAATGTAACAACTGAGTTACTTATAAAATAACATTGTTTATAAGTAAACGTAACACCAGTTTTACAAAAAAAAATAGCCCATTTTACTCATCTTTCAACTGTAATACTAACTATAAATACGTGTAACACTAACAATAGCTAAATGTAATTATCGTTATACTGAAATGTAATAGTGTTTTTCAAGATTTTTTTATTTTTTTTGATTTTATTTTTTGAAAGAAGATGAAATTTGAAAAATAACAACTTATATACATAAATGTAATTCTTTGTACAAGTAAATGTAACACTTTAGTAGATGAAATTGTAACAGATTTCTATAGATAATGTAATACTTTTACATGTATCATGATAAATTGAATTCATTGTAACTTATTATTTGAAAACATATGGATATACTATTATACAAGTAAACGTAACTGTTTCACAATGTTATTATACAAGTAAAATGTAACATTCATTTATAAAAATTGTTACTTTCTTATTTTTACAATGTTACTAACACAAGTGTTTTTAGTTCTAAAGTGTAAATGGATGAATTATTACTTTTTTATACATATGTGTTACAATTATGTATAAACACTGTTACATATAAGTAACACGTTCGTTACATTTTAGTTATAATAAGTATTACTTTTGGCAAATGAAGAAACGTAAAAAAAACATTGTTACTTTTCTGTATATATGTATTACTTTTATGTATACAAACTGTTACATATAGGTAACACGTTTGTTGCATTTAGTTATAGTAACTATTATTTTTGGCAAACCGAAAAAACACCAAAATAAAAATATAAAAACAAATTTTTTTTTTTCCCGCGGGTCATGGATCCGGGGCATGGGTCAAAAATGACCCGTCTCTACTATGAGACGGGTCATAATGTTCTCGTACACGTTTTTGTATTATAATTATATACTTCATCCATCCAAATAGATGTCTATTTGTTATTCAAGGGATCTTATGCATATGTTAAAATTCAACGACGGAGATTATACTCTCTCTGTCTCGAAAAGTTTGTCTCATTTTAATTTTTAATTGTCAACAAAAATGAACTTTGACCAAATATTGATATCAATTTACTCATTCTATTGGAATTCTAAAAATTGTAATGACAAATTATTATGTGATTTATCATTAACAATTTTTAAAATTTCATTGTGATAATTAGATTAACACCAATACTTGGTCAAAGTTCATTTATTTTGAGTATAAAAAGTTAAAATGAGACAAACTTTTCGAGAGAGTGGGAGTAATATTCTTATTTAGGAAAAAGTTAGGGATGAAGTTATTTACAAAGTAAAAATAAAAAAACAAAACAAAAGGGTGGGAATAAAAATACTCCATCCGCCCCATTTGAACCTTCACCTTTTACCCAAATGGGTGTCCCGTTAGAAGCTTCACCCTTTTCCTAAAATGGTAAAAAAGGTAGGCTCACTTGTCATACCCACTCACTTCTTCCTCTCACATACTTAAATTATGGAGTCCACTTGTTATACTCACTAACTTTCCCCTCTCACATATTTAAATGTAGGTCCCACTTGTCATACCCACTAACTTTTTCTCTCTCACAACCCTTCTTACACTCATCATTTTTCTTAATTTTTTTTCCATCATCAAAATGGTGAAGCTTCAAATGGGACGGAGGGAGTATTTAAAATCGGTTACCCTTAAGTATATATATATATATATGTGTGCGCGCGCGCGCGCGCGCTCAAATGAGAATCACAATTGTGTGAGAACCGTGAGAACCAAGCATAACCATTATATTGGAATCAAAATCAAGGGTTCAGATACAGTGAATACACTTGGATACAGTACCTAAATTTTGATATTGCACTTGGATACAATAGCTAAATAACTACTGCTTCCAAGTGTTTTTAAAAATTGCACTTGGATACAGTAGCTTAAATGACTAATGAATCCAAGTGTATTTTGAAATTAGCTACTTTATTCAAGTGTATTCACTGTATCTATAATCTGGACCTTTGATTAAATTATATTAAATCAAACGGTTATGCTTGATTCTCATGCACGGTTTTCATTGCAGCGCGACCCTATATATATATATGGACCACATAAATGCCCATATTTGGAAGGTTTGATGTTAGACCATTGAAGGCATCTGAATATCTTTACTACTCATTTGAAGGCTTCTGATTATCTTTAATTGAACGTCATTTGAATTGATATAACAATTTTTGGCATATGCTAATTGATTGACATTGCTTTAGGGTATTCTAGAAGATCATTTTGGGGCGGAGGGAGTATATGTATAATTATTTGTAATTAAGTTGGAACGTTTGGCAAAAGGGTTGTTTGGAAAACGATTAAGAAAATAAATTGGTATAAAATGAGAAATAATAAAGTTATAAAAAATAGCTACAAAATGTGGCTTACAAAATGAGGTGTCATAATTGTGTTGGTGTTTTTAATTAGAGTGTGCCGGGTCCACTATCGATGTAGCCAATAAAATATCACCACCACATCTTATATCTTTTATGTTGTAAACTTCTTTTGTAACCCTAGCATTGCCATTGTAAAATTGCCGACACAAAGACAGTGTGCATGGGATGCATGAGAAAGCAGCAGCGGATTCGTCTGTTACTTACTGCTCAAGTTTAATAAAGAATGACACCATGTCCCACTAATATAACAATTTACGTACCTGACAAAAATACGACGTTTTTGTTTTTACAAATTCCCTTTCATTATGTTTATATTATCACTAAGTTTTATGAAAAAATATCTGCTAAGTGTTAACACTACGAGTTCAAATCCTCTGTGCCATTTTGTGTATCACTTCATGTACTACAAGTGATCTAATGACACATATTTATTGAGATGGGTATTATCGTAATATTATGCAAACATGTGAACGGCTGGATTGCAAGTGGTACTTAGAGAGGCACACAAAAGTGGTACAGGAGATCCCGACTCTAACACTACCAAAAATAAATAAATTATAGCATCAGATAGATACAGTCATTTGAATGCTATAAACGAGTTTTTAGCCATTTTGACCTGCGTACTATTTGGGCGTAGTGTATGTGACATGCGTACTTCATAAACAACAAATGTGACCTGCGTACTTTAGTTTCGTTTTCAATTTGACCTATTTTTCTAACGCCAGTTAAATTTAACGACATAGTCAATGAAAGGTTTTTTTTTTTGTTATTTTTTTTTTTGAAATTCAAACCACCATTATATTAGATACAAAAGCACAAAAGTTTGAGTAGGCTCTCCACAAATTTTAGAGGCTCAACCCATATAATATCAATCATTACAATGGCAATTTGAACTACATATAAAATGTTCACATAGGCTTGACAAACGAGGGTGTTTGTGCATAAAATTATAATGCCACCAAATGCGTTAGTACCCTTGTGAAGCCATGGATCACCCAGAAAGCGGATTTTCTGACCGTTCACCATCTTCAACGTACTACTTAGTTTGAAGTTGATTTTCATTTTAAGGGGTTTATTGAAAATTTCATAAAATAAAAGGTTTGTGAATAAAAAATTTGAAACAATATTTAAAGCTTAAAATAAATATTTTTTTATGAGAAAAAATATTTTTTAATAATATGAAATGATAATAATAAATTATTAGCCCTTAATGGGTAAAATATTTTATTTAAACTTTAAATATGTATCATCCACAGCGGCACAAACATCATCCACGCTTTAAGATTTATCCCCCAGTAAAGATCCGGCAATCAAAATCAGCGTAATCACCGTGAAAACTCACTAAAACCACACCATCGACGCCATCGGGTAAGGTGGCGGAGATCATCTGCCAGGCGTTGTCGCCTTTGTTTAGCCAGTCGGTATGGCGGCGATGTGTTGGCTTGGTATACTATGGGTGTTACTGTCATCGCC
This sequence comes from Campanula takesimana, assembly GCA_026119855.1. NCBI lineage: Eukaryota > Viridiplantae > Streptophyta > Magnoliopsida > Asterales > Campanulaceae > Campanula > Campanula takesimana. The sequence goes on from JAOWBW010000284.1 coordinate 207,226, forward strand.
ATAACTTGCCTAATTCAATTTTATTTTTTTTGAAACCGAGTTTTTGATTTTTTTGAAAAAAAATGATATACAAGGTTAAACTGTTCATTTATTAACAATGTTTATTATTTTAGATACATTGGTCATTTATTAAATATTTTTTAATCCAAATATTTGTTTTTTAAGATGCGTTCAAAAATAATTAAAATTATAAAAAATATATATTTATTTTAATCTTTAAGTATTAATGTTTCAAGTATTTTGTTCACAACCCTTTTAATTATGGTATTTTCAACGAAGCCCTTAAAAGGAAAATCTACTTCAAATTCAAACTAACTAGTACGTTAACTTTCATTGACTGGTTCGTTAAATTTTAACTGGCGTTAGAAAAATAGATCAAATTGAAAACGAAACTAAAGTACGCAGGTCACATTTGCTGTTTATGAAGTACGCATGTTACATTAACTACGCCCAAATAATACGCAGGTCAAAATGGTTAAAAACTCTGCTATAAATGGTAGGTTGAGGTCTAGCTAGTTGAAAGAGTATTAATTTTATTCAAAAATAAAAAAATCACTAAAAACAGTTTTTAATTTTACTAAAAAAATTGAGTTAAAAGAGTTTTAATTTGTAAATTGATATTTATTTTTATCCCCAATTTGCAACTTAAAACAACCAAATAAGTTTTTTTTTTTTTTTTTTTTTTATGAAAAAAAATAATAAACCAATAAGTTGGAGTTATAAATTGTGAATTGGAAGATTTAAAACCCTCAATTTTAATTTCGTAGCTATAAGAAAAACTCATTTTTATATAAAAATCTGATGTTAGGTTTTAAAATTATTTTATTTTACTATGGTTTTGTTACAAGACTATTTTATTTTACAATAGTTTGCTAGAGTATTTAAAATCATTTTGATTAAATTCAGTTGAACTTGCCCTAAAAATTGTTGTATAAAACTCCCTTGAGAATTAATTTTACCATGCTTTTATTATTCATTGTGATTAGTGAACTTTCACCACTAACTTACCAATTTAATTTCCTAATAAAAGTCTACAATAAACTCCCCCCATCTTGTAAATATAGTCTCATTTGATTTTATTTCAAAAATATAGTTATTTAATTTTTGATAGCCAACACAAGTATACTTTAAGTACACATCAATATCAATATAATCATCCAAATAAATTCTAAAAAATTGAAATTGATAAAGGACTTATCAACAAAAAAACTTAATATTTCATTGAGATGATTATAGAGTTTTTTTTTTTTAAAGAGATGATTATAGAGTTAGTCTCATGTAAAACGCATTTTTAGTAATCTTTTGTCAAATTTAAGTCAGGTTAGCCAAAAAAAAAAAAAACAAACCAAAGGGAGACTAATTTTTTAGGACATTAGAGAATATTACTCCCTTCATCTCATAATAATATTTTTACCGTTTTGTTGTCAATCTGAGTGAAATTTAAAAATCTAAAACTTTTATACTATTAAGAATAATTTTTATATTTTCTTTAATAACTTAATTAACATTACATTATTATTAAATATTTATTCAAATTACTAAAGAAAAGGACAATCATTCTAAGATTCCGTACAGGGAAAGTGTATTATTTTGGTTAGGGGTGATCATGGTCCGGTCTGGTCCATTTTCTGCCAAAAAATCATAGAATCAGGACCGGAACCAATATTCTGGTTCTATACAAATTTAGAACCAGGACCAAACCAATACTTGTGAGAACCAATACACTGGTTCTGCTTCTATTGGTCTGGTATGGTTCGTTTCTAATCATTTGAAGTTTATTTGTTTTCAAATAAACCAAATTTGGGAGGGAGAGAGGTGGCGCAGTTGAAGAGTCGAAGACTAAGGTTTCACTCTTTGGGTGAGTTTATGAATTATGAAAATGAAAGTTGAAAAGTGAAAATACTGAATAAGGATTAGTAGTCTAGGACTTGGCTTTGACGATTTGGGACCTTGGGGCTCGGGTTGGGTACAAACTTACAAATAATTAAATGGATCTTTTTTTATTAAGCAATTTAAATAAATCTTAGAAACTTACTAAATTAGAACGATGATTGTTTGAGAACGATGATTCATAAAAAGAACTAGTGAATTGACAAATCCGTGAATTGCTATAGCACATACACAATCCGTGAAGTTGCTATAGTGAAAACTCTAATTCTGGCACAGAACAGAGAATTCTAGCATATATTCATAAAAAGAACTAGTGAATTGGCCAAATCCACAAACCCTAGTTATAAATCTAAAATCAGAACAAGCAAAATTATGAATAGATTAAACAAGAGAATAAGAAAATTACCTCAATTGAAATAAAGTAGGTTCAAGCTCACAATCCAAAGTAATGGAGTTTAGTTCTCCACGAAAGGGTTACAAAAGCTCCAGAGAAAAAGAGTACGTGATATTCAAAAGTGAAAAAAAGATCCTAATCTAATCATGAAAAGTGTTTTAAATACCATAGTCTCATAATAATTCAAAAAGGAAAACAAATAAAGAAAAATAGAAAAATAAAACAAAATCCCGTCACTCCTTGGAACAAGCCGCACATGCCTGGTTCGTCGTGCTAGGCCAAAAAAAAAATGAGTGTGTTTTGGAGGAAACTAGTTCCTCCATAAGTTATAAAAAGTTTTGTTTTGAACCCTTAAACCCCAAACCTAAAACCATAAACCCTAAACCTTAAACTCTAAACCCTAAACCTTAAACCCTATAAAAACAAGACTTTTTATAACTTATGAAGAAACTAGTTTCCCCCAAAATTTTCTCAAAAAAATATGATCCTCCTTTTTTTTTTCTTTTCCAAGGTTGACTCACTCCACGATCTTCCTTGTTGACTTGACTTGATCTCCACTTTGACTAGACTAAACTACCCCCGGAATACAATAAAGCTCACATGATAAAATATTTCCACAAATACATCAAATCTAGTCTAAGTACATCAAAATGAACCAAAATGCATAGGAAAACTAAGGAAATAACATATACAAAATCCGCCACACCAAATTCCCCCACGCTTAGACCGTTACTCATCCCAGAGTAACATCCCAACCCCACTCTAAACTCCGGTCTATACAGCGTAGCATGGGAGAAAATGACCCATAGTCTCCTCTAATCTCCACAGTCAAAAAGTCAACAAACACTCTCGGAGTATAGGAAACCCCGTCCCCATATAACTCCCAAACAAATAAAAGTCAATAGCCTTAGCGCGATACAATTCCATATAATGCAACAAAAACGTATCCGAACAAAGGTCCATATATAAAATCTAGGGGGAACTAAACATGTCCTAAGTTTCCCCCACGCTTATCTCGCACTACTATCTCCCTCGTAAAAATAAATTTTATGCCCGGGAAGTGATCCCGAACCAAACTTACCTTGTGAAAAGCACCAACACCCCTTATCACTCTAAGCAAAGAACGAGGGTTTCTAACCTATCTCCTCTAACCGCGCCTCCACACCATAAATGTCAATCCTTACCCGAGACTCCAAACCCTCTCTTATGATGTTGGGTTTCGTAGACACATGCGCAGCGGAAATAAGCATTTAAAATTTTATGAAACCCAAAGCCCATAGATCCGCTCATATGATTGAATCAAATACTTGCAATATGAATACTAGAAAACTAACCCTTGATGACTTTGAATTTGGTCTTTGAACTTGGTGGAGAATTTGAAACTTTAATCACGAACAAGTAAGAACACGAACTCGAAGATGATAAGCTTCACCCTCTAGCGGTATCCACACCACGAACGAATATTAAGAACACTTGATCTTGGTTGCTAGACCAAAATTGTGAAACACGTTTTCACAATCAATATGAACTATATGGAATTTTCTTTGTGTATTATTTTTTTCTTCAATCAAGGATGTCTTAGAACAAAATAAAACTCTCTCAAACCCTTTGGAGACTTGCACAAAATCTATATCTTGTTCTGGCCCAAATTTGGCTGTTTATATACAAGTTAGACCTATTCCAAATAGGAAACTTGTGTCTAAACCCGTCCAAAATTCCTTTCCAAATCAAATTAAGAAACCAGTCCCGACAGGGTGTGCGGCCGCCCAAAACCCTTGTGCGGTCGCACATCTATCTGGAAGGTTTCTGGTACTATCTGACCCAAAATGTGCGGCCGCCCAACCCAGACTGTGCGGTCGCCCACTTGTCCAGATTTCCAGAAATTCCAAAATTCCAATATAGTCCTTATTTAAGATTCGTTCTATTGTGTGTGACCCTCTAGGATTATACTAAGTTGGCAATGGGTTCAAATATGAAACCATAAAATATGATTAGGTTCTAGCAAACCGTCATACCTACCCAAATAGTATAACTAGATACAAGTTCGCATTCCTTTAGAACATGTCATAATCCCTTTGTCCACGATGTCATTGAACACAAGTCATGGTCAACAAGTCAACTTGTTTTGTTCAATACTTTCTCGATTCCGAATATGTTGATAATCTAAATGACATTGATCTAATCAATTCATTTGAGTCCGGCCGAACATTTCCATCAACATCATTCCTACGAGAGGCCCAAGCTTGACATCTCTCCGAAGAGGGACAAATCCATTTAGCATATTATTCTTCCCTACGTGAATCCGATTATGCCAATCATACCCTTTATAACTACCCAGTTAAAGGTAGCGTTTGAATATGTCAAACATAATGTTCATCAAGTGGAAGACTATAATAACTTCATGTCTAAGGATTCAAATGACATAACTAATATGAGATATATGTACGACATAGACCATGACATAATCTTATACAGCGGGTCATGTTCAGTACCTTGTTCCAAACAAGTACCCATAAATCTAACATGATCATCCCATGATCATTTAGCCTTTATACTAGCGCTTAACAAGTACTAGGGACGGAGATTATTATAAGTAAACATGAACAACAATAATAATTAAAACATCTCTTTATTGATATGAAATAATTGATAACAATTACAGCGTTTATTAAACGTGCCTAGGGCACCACTACCAACAATCTCCCACTTGCCCTAGGCCCAATCTCCCACGTATCTAATACCCATGGACCTAACATGACCTTCATGTTTAGCTTGTGGAAGTCCCTTTGTTAGCGGGTTCGCAACATTGTCATCAGTAGGTACTCTGCATATATTTACGTCTCCCCTATCAACGATTTCTCGAATGATATGAAAACGCCTAAGTATGTGTTTGGATTTCTGATGAGCTCTTGGTTCCTTTGCTTGAGCAATAGCACCATTATTATCGCAATAAAGGTCTATTGGATTAGAAATACTAGGAACCACTTCAAGTTCAGTGATGAACTTCTTAATCCAAACAGCTTCCTTTGTAGCATCCGATACAGCAATATGCTCAGCTTCTGTTGTAGAATCAACGGTTGTACTTTGCTTGGAACTCTTCCAGCTTACAGCTCCACCATTTAACATAAACACAAAACCCGATTGCGATTTACTATCATCTTTGTCAGTTTGGAAGCTTGCATCCGTGTAAGCATTTACCACGAGATCATCTTCCATTCCTCCATATACTAAAAACGAATCTTTAGTTCTTCTCAAGTACTTAAGAATCGTTTTTACAGCCATCCAGTGATTTTCACCGGGGTCGGATTGGTATCTACTTGTCATGCTTAAAGCATAAGATACATCCGGCCTTGTACAAATCATGGCATACATGATGGACCCAATTGCCGAAGCATATGGAACATCATTCATTTTCTCACGCTCATCTTTTGTCTTAGGACATTGAGTCTTTCTTAGAGAAATTCCATGTAATACTGGTAAGGTTCCTCTTTTAGAATTTTCCATACGGAATCTTCTAATGACCTTGTCAATGTATGTACTTTGGCTTAAACCAAGTAGCCTCCTTGATCTATCTCTATAGATCTTAATGCCAAGTATATATGCGGCTTCTCCCATATCTTTCATTGCGAAACACTTTCCTAACCAAGTCTTTACGGACTGAAGTGTAGGAATGTCATTTCCAATGAGTAATATGTCATCCACATATAAAATAAGGAATAGCACTATGATTCCACTAATCTTCTTGTATACACAAGGCTCATCTTCGTTCTTGATGAAGCCAAATTCTTTGACCGATTCATCAAAACGGAGATTCCAACTCCTAGAAGCTTGCTTCAATCCATAGATAGATCTCTGCAATTTGCATACCTTAGAATTCTGTTCAAAACCTTCCGGTTGTGTCATATACACATCCTCTTGAAGTTTTCCATTTAGGAAAGCGGTTTTGACGTCCATCTGCCATATTTCATAGTCATGATATGCGGCAATGGCAAGCAGAATTCTTATAGACTTGATCATTGCTACAGGTGAAAAGGTTTCATCATAGTCAATACCATGAACTTGCCTATAACCCTTCGCTACAAGTCTAGCTTTGTAAGTATGCACCTTCCCATCCATGTCGGTCTTCTTCTTGAAGACCCATTTGCATCCTATGGTTTTTACACCTTCGGGCGCATCAATCAAGTTCCAAACTTGATTGTCCTGCATGGATTGCAATTCAGATTCCATGGCTCCAAGCCACTTATCTGAATCAGGAGAAGATATCGCCTCTTGGTAGGTTGACGGTTCATCATTCTCAATGATTTCCATCCCATTACTATCCGTTACGAGAAATCCGTATCTCTCGGGCTCGGATCGTAACCTACTAGATCTGCGAGTCGCTTGTGTATTTTGAACAGGTTCCACAACTCCTTGTGGTTCTTGTTCTTGTTCCACTATTGGTTCAATGTCATTTTCTGGGTCTCGAATCTCTTCAAGATTTATTTTACTCCCACTGATTTCTTTGGAGAGAAACTCTTTCTCTAGAAAGACACCAGTTCGAGCAACAAACACTTTGTTGTCCTCTCGGTTGTAAAAGTAGTATCCTTTAGTTTCCTTAGGATATCCCACGAAAATACATTTATCAGATTTGTGTGCTAGTTTGTCGGAGACAAGTATTTTGACAAAAACTTCGCAACCCCAAATCCTCATGAAAGACAAACTAGGTTTCTTTCCGCTCCACATCACATATGGAGTCTTTGGAACCGATTTAGTTGGAACTTGATTTAGTGTAAAAGCAGCGGTTTCTAGAGCGTAACCCCAAAAGGATATTGGAAGATCAACTTGACTCATCATTGATCGAACCATGTCTAACAAAGTCCGATTTCTTCTCTCAGACACACCATTCCATTGTGGTGTTCCGGGTGGAGTTAATTGTGAAACTATTCCACAATTTTTTAGATGATCATCAAATTCATGACTCAAGTATTCTCCACCTCGATCTGATCGAAGTGCCTTAATACTTTTGCCAAGTTGTTTTTCTACTTCATTTTGAAATATTCTAAATATCTCAAATGCTTCACTTTTATGTTTCATTAGGTAAACATACCCAAATCTACTATAATCATCAGTGAATATTATGAAGTATTGAAATCCTCCCCTAGCATTGCTACTTAATGGTCCGCATACATCGGAATGTATCAACCCCAATAAGTCGCTTTCCCTTTCACCTAGCTTGGTAAAAGGTGTCTTAGTCATTTTTCCAAGAAGACACGACTCACAAGTATCGTATGACCCAAGGTCACATGAACCCAAGAGACCGTCCCCATGGAGTTTTGAGATACGCTTCTCATTAATATGACCAAGACGGCAATACCACAAATAAGTATGATTTACATCATTAGGTTTAGATTTCTTATTTATATGATAGACATTGTCATTATTTTCATTCTTGACATTCAAGACATAAAGGTCATTAAATGAATTAGCAATACCATAAAGCACATCTGTTAGGATTCATTGTTAGTACACCCACCTGATTTGATTGACCCATTCCACGTGTCTTTTTATGGACTTTAGGTTTACTTGTAATGAAGTTTTACTTCAATTTTTAGACAAGTCCATTTCTAGATGTTTAGTAGTTAGGCTGAGTTATGATCGGTTTATCCATAGCGGTTTAGTGTCCCTCAAGCCGCCATCTTCAACCGCCAGCATGGAGCCTTAAGTCCTTCATCAAACCGCAGTTTGTGTCTTTGATGAAACCGCATTTCAAGTTCATTCATGAAACCGCACATGCATCTGGTGGAACCGCCGACCAAGATATTGAAGAAGTTATTGCTGTCATTTACTCCTTGAAGACAAACATTCGCTTTTCAACCGTAAATGAATGACTGATGACTTGTCCTTAAACTTCAAGTCATGGTTCAGTTATTCTTGGAATGTCGGTTTGTCTCGCTTTTTGAAAAGTTACCGTTGTACTTTTCCAACAACTAAAAAGGACAATGTCAGGTAGTGATTCAACAACTCCCTGCCACAAAGCAAAAGCAAAGGACGACAGTGACAGGTCAACCAATGGGATTGTGACAGCGCATAAAACCGCCATACAATGACTCACCTCATTGTCCAACGGTCACTAATGCCTTCACTATAAATAGCCTTCATTGTTCAACATTGAAGGTTGCTGAGCTTCAAAGAGAATATCCCAAGTATTCAAGTTTGCTTTGAAGATTGAAAACCCAGATACTCATATCTTCATCATCTCCTTAGCAAACCCAGAGTTCTTCATTAAAGCTTCAAGCCTTCAAATCATCACAACTCAGCCTTGCACAGAAAGTAATCATTTGCTCACCATCACTTAGATATTTTAAGCTCTTGATTTCTTTCCACACTACACACCCGGAGTATATTTTCTTATAGATTATATACCTCGAAAACACAGGTTGTGATAATAGCATTGTTAGGTTAGATTGTTTATTTAGAGTTTGGATTCTTTTGTAATCTTGTAAAAACTCCTCTAAATCAATACAAGTCTAGTGGCTATTAGAAAATCCTAGGCTAACCACCTAGGTAGAGGACGTAGTTCTTTCAAGAACGAACCTCTTCAAATTGTGTGTCCTTGATCTTTATTTTCTGTCTTGTCATTTACATTTATGTTTATGAGCTTTATTTACTTTTATGTGAAATGACTTGATAAATGATTTGCATACTTTTGTGATACTTCAGTTGAGCTTTGTCAGTTGCATCATTCCATTTTCAACCACTTAAACTGCCCTACACTTCATAATTCAGTTTGGCCAAAACCGCAAAACTCCGCTGTGCATTTTATCTGAGCGGTTCTAGTGCTTTAAACCGCAATAGACCAAAATGATAAGTACTTGGTTGAATTTCAAGGGTATTTCGAAAAAGTTTTTAAACCGCTATTCACCCCTCCCCCTCTAGCGGTTCTATACCCTTGTTGCCCTTTGGGACCAACAACATCATTTAAATAAATAGAAAATTTCTTATTCTCAATAAGAAACTAAAAACCTTCATTATCCAAACAAGAAATTGAAATACTATTTCTACTTAAATCCGGAACATAATAACAATTGTTCAAAACAAGAATTAGTCCGGTAGGTAAAGTGACTTCATAAGTCCCTACGGCTAATGCATCAACTCTTGCTCCATTCCCCACGCGTAGGTCTACTTCACCCTCTTTAAGTAGTCTCCTATTCTTTAGACCCTGCACATTTAAACAAATGTGAGAACTACATCCGGTATCCAATACCCAAGAATCAGTGGTAGAAAGGAGAATATCTATCATATAGATACCTGAAGTCGACGCAGCCTTGCTGCTCTTCTTCTTCTTTTGCTCTTCCAAGAAAACCTTGCAATTACGTTTCCAATGACCAATTTCTTGACAATGGAAACAGATTGCATCCTTTTGTGAATCGGGTTTTGCCTCAGAAGCCTTGGCAACATTTGCCTTGCTTATCTTAGGTTTGACAACTTTCTTACCCTTTCCTTTGGTACTGGCCTTCTTCCCATCATGAACCAAGAGCACGGGAGAACCTTTCTCCGCAATCTTCATCTCCGCAGTTTTAAGCATCCCATGCAACTCAGAGAGATTCTTATGCATTCCATGCATGTTATAATTCATCACAAACTGATTATAACTTTTAGCCAATGAATTAAGAATGAAATCCGTGGCTAGCTCCAATGGGATTGGATAGCCAAGTTTCTCAAGGTGCTCTACATAACCTTTCATTTTCTGTATGTGAGGACTCACTTGTTGCCCTTCATTCATTTTGCAAGTAGTGAATGCAACAATGGTCTTGTACCTCTCTTGCCTAGCTTGCTCTTGAAACATGGCTCTTAACTCCACGCCTATCTCATAGGCTTCCAAATGTTCCAAACTTTGTTGGAGTTTTGAGCACATGGTAGCAAGCATGAGACAGCTTACATCTCTAGAATCATTACGATGTTTCTTGTAACTATCTCTTTCTGCCCTAGGGGCAGTAGGTTCTGGTTCAGCAGGAAGTGGCCCATCGAGAATGTACAACTTATCTTCTTGCCTTAGAAAAATTCTTAGGCTACGGATCCAATCCATAAAGTTAGTACCATTCTCTTGAAGCTTATCCTTCTCAAGGATCGATCGCAACGAAATTGATTGAGTGTTAGTAGTCATTATCTACAAATATGCAAAATTTCCAAAATTTAATAAGTACCAATTTTCATTAAAGAAATAAACAATGTATTTTTCAAACGAAAATACTCCCACTAAATTATACAACCTTCTTATACATCCAATGTATAATATAATTTAAATGGGTTAAGATCCCGCTTTAATTTAATTTTAAGTCCGCTAAGGCGGATTACACAAAATCAAATTAATTAGGTAGACAACTCTTGTCAATCATATCTCATATGACTCTTAGTTCCTTTTATGAGATTCTTTAAGAAATCCTATTTCAAAAAGCATGTTAAATCTCATTTTTGCCTAGGCTCAAAACTGTTTTGACGCCCAATTAAGTCCAACCATTTTAAACGTATAGTTAATGTGCCTCGCTATGGCGTGCCCACATTATCTATCTTGCTCATACATAAATAAAGTCAATGCATCTCGCTAAGGCGAGTCTACATTAAATTCACCCATGCATTAACAAGTGTTTTAATCATGACATGGCAATAAAGGACTTAAAACTTTCTTTGAAGGTTCATCATATATAGCATACAACACATTTATGAGCACATAATATAAACATGTTACGCATCAAGTATAGCCACTAAATTAATCTCCATTAATTTAAGCATAATATTTATGTGTCATTAGTTTCTCTATAATTATGAGGATGAGATTATTTCAACTTTGGTTATTATCTCCAAATCAAGACAACAAGAAGTGCGGCCGAAACTAAGCCATAAGGCATCCACAATTCCGCACTAATTCAAGAAACCAAGAAAGTAGTCCATGTGGCCGAAACTAAGCAATATATGGTCTCGATGAACGTAGGCCAATTGCATCCACAATTCCACATGGATCTCCAATCATTGAATCAAGAACTTTGTTTCTCAATTTTAGCAATTATGAACTCTTCATAATTCTAACTTCGTTTTATCTTTGAAACTTTGATTGCGATCAAGTTTGGGAAATACAATCTCGATGAACGTAGATTAGCCATCCAAACCTTGAACCAATCTTAGAATCACAAGATCAAAACAAATAGGAAAATCAAACCCAAAGATCCACACCAAAACCAACTGTCCCAAAACCCGCTCCAGATCAGCAGGTCTGGCCGGTATTGTCACTGATTCGGTTGGACCCCATCAAAATTCCAGAATCTGATTCTGATTCTGATCAACTGTGCGGTCGCCCACGAAAATCTGTGCGGTCGCACAATATTTTCTGTGCGGTCGCACTGTAGCATCAGACGAATTTTAAAGTTCGAAAATTTGTCTCAAAATTGTTTTCCCCGATTATTAAAACTTTGATCCAATCAAAAATTAATAATCAAACAATTCAGAATCCACCATAATTTTTAGTGCGATTCAATAGTGCGATTAAAGTTCTAAAACAATGAACCACATAAAATAACATAACACATAAACATCATATAATCCAATATTCATATCATGCTAGGCACATAAACAATTTATATACACACAACATGATCTAAGTATTAAAATAATCAACATGAACGGGGCTCTGATACCACTGTTGGGTTTCGTAGACACATGCGCAGCGGAAATAAGCATTTAAAATTTTATGAAACCCAAAGCCCATAGATCCGTTCATATGATTGAATCAAATACTTGCAATATGAATACTAGAAAACTAACCCTTGATGACTTTGAATTTGGTCTTTGAACTTGGTGGAGAATTTGAAACTTTAATCACGAACAAGTAAGAACACGAACTCGAAGATGATAAGCTTCACCCTCTAGCGGTATCCACACCACGAACAAATATCAAGAACACTTGATCTTGGTTGCTAGACCAAAATTGTGAAACACGTTTTCACAATCAATATGAACTATATAGAATTTTCTTTGTGTATTATTTTGTTCTTCAATCAAGGATGTCTTAGAACAAAATAAAACTCTCTCAAACCCTTTGGAGACTTGTACAAAATCTATATCTTGTTCTGGCCCGAATTTGGCTGTTTATATACAAGTTAGACCTATTCCAAATAGGAAACTTGTGTCTAAACCCGTCCAAAATTCCTTTCCAAATCAAATTAGGAATCTAGTCCCGACAGGCTGTGCGGCCGCCCAAAACTCTTGTGCGGTCGCACATCTATCTGGAAGGTTTCTGGTACTATCTGACCCAAAATGTGCGGCCGCCCAACCCAGACTGTGCGGTCGCCCACTTGTCCAGATTTCTAGAAATTCCAAAATTCCAATATAGTCCTTATTTAAGATTCGTTCTATTGTGTATGACCCTCTAGGATTATACTAAGTTGGCAATGGGTTCAAACATGAAACCATAAGATATGATTGGTTCTAGCAAACCGTCATACCTACCCAAATAGTATAACTAGATACAAGTTCGCATTCCTTTAGAACATGTCATAATCCCTTTGTCCACGATGTCATTGAACACAAGTCATGGTCAACAAGTCAACTTGTTTTGTTCAATACTTTCTCGATTCTGAATATGTTGATAATCCAAATGACATTGATCTAATCAATTCATTTGAGTCCGGTCGAACATTTCCATCAACATCATTCCTACGAGAGGCCCAAGCTTGACATCTCTCCGAAGAGGGACAAATACATTTAGCTTATTATTCTTCCCTACGTGAATCCGATTATGCCAATCATACCCTTTATAACTACCCGGTTAAAGGTAGCGTTTGAATATGTCAAACATAATGTTCATCAAGTGGAAGACTATAATAACTTCATGTCTAAGTATTCAAATGACATAACTAATATGAGATATATGTACGACATAGACCATGACATAAATCTCATACAGCGGGTCATGTCCAGTACCTTGTTCCAAACAAGTACCCATAAATCTAACATGATCATCCCATGATCATTTAGCCTTTATACTAGCGCTTAACAAGTACTAGGGACGGAGATTATTATAAGTAAACATGAACAACAATAATAATTAAAACATCTCTTTATTGATATGAAATAATTGATAACAATTACAGAGTTTATTAAACATGCCTAGGGCACCACTACCAACAATTGATGCCAACACCGATGAATAAATGATAATACACTCAAAGCCTAACCTTTTGCCTAAGCGCCCTTTTGGGTTTTCACTTAGCCTCGCTTTTTTTTCTTTTTTTTATTATTATTTTTTAAGAAAAAGAAAAATACGTACTATACATAATACAAACGCCCCCCACGCTTAAACTACACAGTGTCCTCAATGTGTGTGAAACAGTAAAAATATAGGATAGTAAAAACGTAGGGAAAAGGTGTACCCTCACTGTGGCCACTGCCACTACCAGTGGGCCTGTGAGTAATACTGGGGCTGCGGTGGATACTGAGGCTAGGGCGGGTCCTGAAACTGTGAACTGGAGCCCTCTCCCTGATGTCGGGTCCGTCTGGATGCACGCCTCTATTCCCGAGCCTCTGCCCGGGATGCCATCATGGCGTAGTACTCATCCTACACCGGTACATACTGCGAAGGCCCCTACTGCTGCATCATCTAGGACTCCATCCACTGATGTCTCCGGGTTATAATAGCCTGCTGGTCCTCGACCCCCTCTATTCTATCTGAAAGCTCCTCCGAGCGCCTATCGTCAAAGGCATACCTATTCTAATGCATCTGATCCTCATATGTGTGCTGGGACTGCACAATAGATATCATCTCTTGGTGTTTGCCCTCTAAAAATGACCGCATCTGTGACTAGTCCTCAAAAGCATCAGAACCGCCCTTCTGCTGCAGCATCTCCTGCATCTCCTCATCCTCTGGTACATCCTCCTCCTCATCACCATCATCATTGCCACCACCCTGAACCCACAGTATACTCCTGATGTCAAGTACACCTGGCATTCTCCAATCCCTAGCTGCCGTGCCCGACGGGAAAACAGCCCCACGCTCACACATCACAAAAATTCCGTCCCCATAATGGAACTTCAAAACATTTCCCACACGTGTGAAATCATCATATCGGCTCAGATAATCCTGGTCATAATAGTTAGGTCCCCCAACAAACTCAGCCGCATCGGGATGATCTTGAACAAAATGTTCCACCAATAAGGTAATCATGCCCCCCATCGGGATTTTACCACAACCCCGACTCACACAAGTCGCACACCTAACCAAAAGATATCCACCAAATCCGGGAGTGTTCTAGAAGCCTTGGGCAGTGCCGTCCTCAATAACACAACATTCATGGTGTTAAGTTGCGCCGGCTCCCCCTTCGCCAGAAAAGTCATAGATAGGCCTCTATAGAGAAGCCTCAAAGCAGGGTGGGTCAGACTGGTGGCGACATTGTCGGGCTTGGAGAACGTGAAACCTGTCAACTCCACAATGAAATGGTGTGCCAACTGATCATTCTCCTCGAATGTCCCTCTCGGTTCCGACACCCCAAATATCCTCCTAACTTCAGAATATGAAAAAGTTTTCACTTGGTTATTGAGGTGAAACCTAATACACGGCACCCCCTTTAATTTCACCCTCTCAAAAGTGGACAGAAACTCAAGCGTGTAACGCTTGTAAACTGCCGCCTTCTTCCCTAGAAATAGTTCAAGTCCAGTCTCTCTCAACAATTTTCGGACTTGAACTTCCAACCCTATTATAAAAAGCACATCCACATCCAAAATATTTGTAACTTGTAATTTACGGTTGTACTTATCTAAACTCCTCTATTTTCCCTTTTGGGTGTCATTCAATTTTTTAAGGCCTAAAAAGATATCTCTCTCGGGATGATTCGGTATAAGCACACTCTTTTTAGCCTTCTTTGCGGCTTTACTTCCCTCTCCACTACTTTCCCCAACCTTATTCCTTCCCATACTTCTGAACAAAATATTTGTTGGGTTTTGAAAAAATATTGCGCAGCGGAAAGATCAAACCCAAAGCCTAGATCCATTCAAGATGATTAAATTAATTCATAAGTAAATTTAGATTACTAACCGTAATGATGCTTTAAAATTTTCCGGATCCTTTAAATCTTCTTGCTAGTGTTCTTCGTGTTCTTCAAATCACGATCACAAACTTGAAGGAATTGAGATCAACCTCCTCTATTGGTATCCACACGTCGAACGAACTCAAGAACGCTTCTTGATTAGATTGCTAGATCTAGACTTGAAACCTTTGAAGAAACTATTTCTTCCTTGGAATTACTTTGCCACACAAAATTATTGAGTCTTGATGATTCCAAATCGTAAAACCAATAACCCTCTATTAGTATATGTTATTCTCTCTCAAACAAAGAGCTTTGATTTCCAAAATCAAGGTACAAGGTTGTGAAACCCGGATGCCTCATTATATAGTGAATAGAGATTTAATTTTGGTGGGTTTTGGACTGCTTTTCGTACAAGAAAAGCAAAACTGCCAAAATTAATGTCGGCGGCGAACATGGCCACGTGGCCATGATTTCTCTCTAAGGCAATGATGACCGCATGTCGACTTCTTGACCTGAAGTCAAAAGTGGCCGCTTGGCCATTATTTCCATTGTAATTTTTCAAGCCTTTTAATTCGTTATTTGTGTGTGACCCAATAGGATTATATTAAGTTGGCAACGAGTCCAAAATACATTTGTACTCGTTAATCATGAGCGGACTCTAGCAAGCCATCATGACTACCCAATTAATATAACTCTGTCAAAGTTCGTGAATCCATTATAGTTTGTATATCACAATACTTTTGTCAACGATGTCATTGAACATAAGCCACGGTCCAACGGTCAACTTAAATTTGTTCACTACTTTCTCGATATCCGAATATGTTGATAAATCAAATGCAATTAATATCATTAATTCGTTTGGGTTTGGCCAAACACTTTCATCAACATCATTCATCAAGAGGCCTAAATCTTTGACATCTCTTATTTTAGAGTGACAAATCCATTCTTGAATTATTACTCTTCCCTACTTGATTCCGGTCATGCCAATCACACCCTTTATGATTACCCGGTTAAAGGTAACGTTAGAATGAGTCAAACATAATGTTCACCAAGTGGAAGACTGTAATAATCTCATGTCTAAGGATAACAATGATTATAACTATATGAGATTTATATATGACTATAGACCATGACATAAATCTCATAGACGGGTCATGCCAGTATACATCTCACAACATATACCCATAAGTCTGATTTGTATCTCATACATATAATCATCTCATGATTATCAACCAGCCCTTATATTAGTTTCTATATTAGCCAACTAGGGACGGGATTATATGAATAAACATGTAACAGTAATAATCCAAATATCTCTTTATATAATGAATTAAATAATAACATAAACATCGTTAATAATAACGTGCCTAGGGCATACACACCAACAATATTATCACCCAAAACAATTCACAATTTCACGCACACTACCAACGTTCACAATCACTCACCAACAACAATTCAACAATAATATGAACACCACAATAACAACTCTCCACAACAAAATACCAATTATCCCACAATTTGAAATCGAGAGAAAAATTGTAATTTATTACCGCTAAATACCCCAACAATGCTCCTAGATAGTCCTTGTCCCTCCAAGAATGCTCCAAGAGTGATGAGTGAAAAAGCCCCAAAATTTGAAAATTAGGGTTCTTGAATCTTGCATGAAACTCAAAATTGATGGTCTATGGTGGTGGTTTGGTTTGTATTTACGGTGGGAGGGTGATTTATGGTGAAAGAATGAAGGAATTTGATGAATTTTTGATGAAGTTAGAAAGTGGGTGGAGATGGTGAAAGTGAGTGATTTGAGGGAGGAAAAGTGTTTAGGGAGGTAGAAGATGAAGAAGGGGAGGGATTTTAGTGGAGGGGAGGGTGATTTAGTAGGAGAGATGGTGGTGTAAAGGAGTAGGGCGGCGGGTATGGCAGAAGATATATATATATAGAGAGAGAGGGGCCGATGGGTTATGGGGAAGAAGGGCAATGCGTTGGGGAATTTTGTGCACGCCTGGAGTTTTACTGCAAGGGGAGAGCACGAGTCGTGTACCCTGGCGCGAGTCATGCCGTGCTGGGGCACGCGTGATCACGCCTGTAGCATCCATGCTGATACCAATCTTTCCAAAGAGGGACTCGTGAGCACGAGTCAAGCACACGGGCTGATAGAAGACGCTTTCATCCTGCACGAGTCGTGCCCTACGTCACGAGTCGTGACTAGGCACGGCACACGTGATACCTAGTGCAGCAGACGTGCAGATGTAAATTTCCAAGGGAAGGACTCGTGCGCACGCCTGGATCACACGGGCATAAGCGAAACTGTTCAACTGGCACGAGTTGTGCCATGGAGAACGAGTCATGATTTCCTGCACCCACACAAACAAAAATATACCCTTCAGTAGCATCGATTCTAGACATTAACATTAAAAGAGTAATGTACACAAATAAACAAAATAAGCAAATAAATCCGGGTTGCCTCCCGGTTAGCCGCCCTTCTTTACCGTCTTTAGCTAGACCCAATGCCGGGAAAGCACTCGACATGCATCAAAGTTTAAAGTCTTTGACAAGACTCGGACCCAAAGTTATCAAACATATACCGGGTTTTGGAGATCAATCACCTCTAAATCCGCGGTATGGACCGCTTCGTTCTCAAAATACAGTTTTAACCGTTGACCATTAACTCTGAATCCTTTGTCCTCATTAGGACTAGAGATTACCACCGTTCCAAGCAGGGACACCTCCCTCACCATATAAGGGCCGGTCCACCGAGACCGTAACTTTCCCGGAAACAAACGAAACATGAATAAAAAAGAAGGACCTTTTGGCCAACCTTAAAGTCCTTTGTAATGATCATATTATCATGCCAAATCTTCGCTCGCTTTTTGTAAAGAAGATTATTCTCATAGGCATCTCTCATAATCTCATCCAACTCACTCAAGTGAAATTTTCGCTCCTTACTGGAACCCTCTAAGTTCAAGTTGAACTTTTTAACCGCCCAATAGGCTTTGTATTCAAGCTCCACAGGTAAATGGAAAGGTTTTCCAAACACCAATCGATATGGTGACATATCAATCGGTGTCTTATATGTCATCCGGTAAGCCCACAACACATCATCAAGCCTTTGACTCCAATCCTTCCTATTTGGGTTCACAGTTTTTTCAAGGATGGATTTTATCTCTCTATTAGATACCTCGGCTTGACCATTTGTTTGGGGATGATACGCAGTCGACACCTTATGGGTGATGTGATATTTCTTGACTAGATCTTCAACTGTCTTATTGCAAAAATGAGTCCCCCTATCACTAATAATGGCCCTTGGCATCCCAAACCGACATAAGATGTTGCTCCTAAGGAAATTGACCACTACTTTTGAATCATCGGTGCGGGTAGGGATGGCTTCCACCCATTTGGACACATAGTCTACCGCAAGAAAAATGTACACAAACCCAAAAGAATCTGGGAACGGACCCATAAAGTATATCCCCCACACATCAAAGATTTCACAATTCACAATGAGGGTTTGTACCATTTAATCTTGATGCCCAATATTACCAACCCTTTAGCACCTATCACAAGATCTACAAAAAGTGACCGCATCCCGGAACAAAGTTGGCCAAAAGAAGCCACAATCCAAGACTTTCCTAGCGGTCTTTTTCGCACCAAAATGACCAACACACGCATACTCATGATAAAACTTGAGAATAGAGGCAACCTCACTATCAGGAATACACCTATGAATGACTTGGTCAGCATACTTGGCATCACTACGGACTTTGTCTCTTTTAGATTTTGACATCCCCGGAGGGAATTTATTAGAGACAAGAAAATTGACCAAGTCCGCATACCATGGGGAAACTGAATTAACTGCCCAAAGAACCTCATTAGGAAACTCACCCCGGATTGGGGCTTGTTTATAAGGCTTGTCCTCCTCTACTACATGGCGACTCAAATGATCGGCAACTAAATTTTCAGCCCCCTTTTTGTCCTTAACCTCTATATCAAACTCACTCAATAAGAGAATCCACCGAATAAGTCTCAGTTTAGCCTCTTTCTTATACACCAAGTACTTAAATGTGGCGTGGTCGGTGTAAACAATGATTTTAGTACCCAACAAGTAGGACCTAAATTTCTCTAGTACAAAGACTACCGCCAACATCTCTTTTTCAGTAGTGGAGTAATTTCTTTGTGCCCCATTTAAGGTCATAGACGCATAATAAATCACATGCGAGGCACGCTCCACTTTTTGACCGAAAACCGCCCCCACGGTATAATCACTAGCATCACACATGATCTCAAAGGGATGAGACCAATCGGGTGCTTGAATAATGGGGGTGGTTATCAACCTAGACTTCAACTCATCAAAAGATTGCTTACAAGTATCATCAAAATTAAAATCAACCTCTTTTTGCAACAGGGTGCATAGAGGTAAATCAATCTTTGAAAAATCTTTAATGAAATGCTGGTAAAACCCGGCATGACCAAGGAAAGACCAGACTTCACGGACATTGGTAGGGTAAGGAAGTGAAGAAATGACATCAATCTTAGCTTTGTTAACTTCAATACCCTTGTTAGACACAACATGACCCAACACAATGCCTTGCTTAACCATAAAGTGATATTTTTCAAAATTTAGGACCAAATTAGTTTCAATGCACCTATCCAACACTAGTCCTAAGTGAGCAAGGCATTCATCAAATGAGTCTCCATGGACAGTGAAGTCATCCATAAATACTTCCATAAACTTTTCCACATACTCGGAGAAAATGCTCATCATGCACCTTTGAAAAGTCGCAGGTGCATTGCACAATCCAAATGGAATTCTCCGATAGGCAAAGGCGACAAAGGGGAAAGTAAATGTAGTTTTCTCTTGTCTTCTGGGGCAATAGGTATTTGAAAATACCCGGAAAAACTATCGAGAAATCAAAAATACGCCCTTCCGGCTAACTTCTAACATTTGATCAATAAAGGGGAGGAGGAAATGGTCTTTACGAGTTACCTCATTTAACCGTCAGAGATCAATGCACACACGAATCCCCGTCTACTCCTGGGTTGGTACCAACTCTCCATTTTGATTTTGGGAAACCGTGATCCTACCCCTTTTAGGCACATACTGTGTGGGGTTCACCCACTTGCTTTCGGAGATGGGATAGATGATCCCCATCTGTAGTAGATTCAAGACCTCCTTCTTCACCGCCTCCATCATCGAAGGATTAAGCCTCCTGTGTGGTTGCCTCACCGGCTTATGTAAGTACCCCAATCTGAAACCAACCAACTTTAGAGGAATTCTTAGCACCATTCAGGGATAAAATGATAGGCTAGGACCTCACTAGGATTAACTAAAAATTCCAGGACTGCTTTGGAATTAAATTTGGAAAAATCCAGAAGCTCGCCAGGCTGAGTCGTACGAATGGTTTGGGTACTAGAGGGTCCTATCTCTACGGCTGGTTTAGGCACCCTCAGTCCCTATAAATTGAGACCCTTGCTGATCATTTCAGGGGGGGGGAGAAATTGTGATTAAAGAGTGGAAACTCTGCAGAATCAAAAGCTGAGAGAAAACCACCAAATAAATTGAGTGAAAAGAGAGGAAGATAGGCAAGAACCCCACCATAGGTGAAGCCTCCTTCTCCCCATCTTTTCTCCATCTCAAAATTCTTTTATTTCTTGATTATCTTGTTTATGTTCTTGTATTGCTCTTTATTTTACCTTGCAAGCCTTGTCCATTCAAGCACTTTTACATTCTTGTAAGACTTGTCCATTCAAGCACATATATTGCTACATATATATACATATTGTGATCCAAATCATGAAATGACTCAAGGTGCCCTCCATCTTGGTATGAGAAATGGTTAAAACCTAGGATGATCATGATTTGTAAGTTCCTTGTTATAAAAAGCTTAAGGATCCATTTATATGGTGAAAGCATATATATATTTATGTTTATATTAAATGATCTTGGCCATGATGATCATGTTTGGGGATAAAGTCTTAATCTTTATCATCCCCATTTTTGATTTAGCCCAAAATCCCCAAGTTTGGGTCATAAAGATTCAATCTTTATGTTATATTTTTGTCCCTAAAGGATTAATCTTGCATGAAAGGGCCATTTTGATGGTAAAGTTCCAATCTTTACTCATCAAATGGTCACTTTGGTTCAAAAGGGCATGTTTGCCACCCTTCTTGATATTTCTCCAATGATTGCTTTAATCACACTCAAATCCATGTATTTGAGGGCCATTTGGTGATTAATGTGCATAGGAATGATTTTAATCAAAGTTTGTTGGTTAACATTCAAACTGAAAGTAAACAGATCAGTCCAGTTTTAGCAGAATACTCTGTTTCTGCCTGAAACTGGACAATTTCTGGACAAACTGTAAAATCCCCGGGAAGACCCCTCCTAGCCGTACGCCTAAGTTGGGTCAGAGGGATTTTTTTCCTTTCTGTCTTGTTTTGTCAATGTTTATGCAAATAAACCCTTTTTCCTCTGTTAAAATCAATAACCAGTTAAAACTACAGTTTTCCGTTAAACACACACACACACACATGAACTTTTCGTTAACAAACATAAGGGAGACTCGGCTTTGTCCGAGGCTACTTGGGTGACGTCAAACTCTTCCCAAGTCATAACGTGACCTCCGAACTCATTAATCTCTAACCATTTTCATTTGTTGGGTTAAAAGTTAACAAATGTGGCGACTCCGTTAAATATGTTTAGTTCCCGTGTTTGGCTTTTCTTCCTCGAGCGAACCCGTTTCGCCCCGAGGGGGAGGATCCTTACAGTGGCGACTCTGCTGGGGAATAAAGTGTTTCCAAACTTCTTTTTAGAATCTTTCTGAATGCTTTTTTGTGGGTCAAACTTCCGTCCCCGTTTGTTAACTTTGTGCTTATTTTGAGTGTGTTTTATGTTTCTGTTTTGATTCCTGTGAGTATGACTGTTCTGGAAATTCAAATAAACTGGGGCTTGACAATCAGAAGGTGAAAGTTTGCAAAAAATAATGGATCTCCTGCTCTAGCCATACGGCTAGTTTGTCTGGGCCCATAGAATGTTTCAAATTAACAATTTTGTGCAGGGCAGAAAATTCTGATGGTCCCCTTGCTTCCTCTAGTCCAGGT
This sequence comes from Campanula takesimana, assembly GCA_026119855.1. NCBI lineage: Eukaryota > Viridiplantae > Streptophyta > Magnoliopsida > Asterales > Campanulaceae > Campanula > Campanula takesimana. The sequence continues at coordinate 229,663 of JAOWBW010000284.1, forward strand.
TCCAATTTACAGCCTCTACTTGTACACTTTCACCTTCTTTTCCTTAGCCAAAATTGGATTTTTAAAAGTCTTGGTCATGCACAACTTTTTTGGACATAAAATTGGGTTTTCAAAACCTTATTGTGCGTGATCCCTTTTAAAGTTTTGGTCTTCAAAATCTTTTGTTATGCACAACCTTGTTTCATAAAAGATTTTCAAAAGGTTTTTCCTTGTTGTAAAGATTTTGGTTTTAATACCTTTGGTTGTGAACAATATTTTCATGTACAAATTTTGGTTCTTGCTTGTTAATATGTTTGTTTACTTGCTTGTACAAAATACTTGTTCATCTTACTCGTTCATCATACTTCTTCATACAATTGTTCATACAATACTCATGATATTAAAACGGACCGAAAATTTCTATTTTGACTTAAAAGGGAACATAGAAGGCTTCACACAACGCGCACTTGACCTTGTGCACGTTCCAAAAACCCTCAAAACCCAAGATGGATGGCACGATGCAGCTTGATTGGTGCTCTTGTGCCCTTCTCGCGTGCACGGGTCCATTCCACCTCCCCTTCCGAGCTGAGTCAACCACACATGTCCGTGACACACAAATACCGTGAACATGGTTGGTTTTTGGTTTAGATCACATCATCACATCCCAAATACGTGCCCAAAGTTAATTATGGCCAAGCTAACGTCCTTGTGAAAGCAAGCGTGACCAAGGTCATCTTTGACCCGATCTTTGACTTGTGCGTTAATGTTAACCATAATTAACCTACGTCATGTATTAAGGATAGGATGACACCGTGTCATTAAGCCTTATGCTTGGCCCATCCTAATCATCCTTAAGCCCAAGGTTAAGGTCCGAGATCCCTCATTAAAATGAGGTCATACCGGAATTTCGTTGAAGCGTTAAGTCAATATTAACCTTGACCAGGGCTTAATTATGATAAGAATGGCCCACGCGTCGGAACTTTGTGACGCACTAGACCTTAGGTTTGTTTCTTTTGGTTGGTGGAAGCCGCGTGCCCTATAGGACCCTCGCCCAGGATAGTCCGTTCTTGGGAGTATGCAATATAGGTGAAAAACAAGGGGTCTATAGAGGTAGTGTTCCACTAATCCAGGATTTAGAGTAGTTACAAAAAAGAAGAGAAATCTTTTCCAACCATTTAGGAATAAAAATGCATTTTAAGTAAACTTGAACGGATAACTAACTGCACCTTGCATGAATTTGCTCTGTTTTGCTTCTTGTCTTTGACACATTGGTTTCTTGCATTAACAAGCGTCATCCCGTCAATTTTTGGATGGATCCTCGACTCCTGTTAAATCCTTAGGTGTTGTCCCCTAGGAACCCGTTAAGTCCTTGGAAGATCTCCGAGGCACCCGTTAATCTTTGGATGGATCCCAGTTATCCTCCAAGACTCCCGTTAAATCCCTAGGCGTTGTCCCCTAGGAACCCGTTATGATTCCCGTTAGAAACCCTAGGCGTTGTCCCATAGGTCCCCGTTATGATTTCCGTTAGAAACCCTAGGCGTTGTCCCCTAGGTCCCCGTTATGATTCCCGTTAGAAATCCTAGGCGTTGCCCCCTAGGTCCTCATTAAGATCCCCGTTAAATCCCTAGGAATAGTCCCCTATGAAGTTAGTCAAGTCCTTGGATGGATCCCCGTTATCCTCCAAGAAATCAGTCATGTTCATCTTTTCCTCTTAGAATTCCAAACCCGTTCGAACTACGGTAACTTGAGCCTCTTATCGCGTGGGACCCCCTCCCTCGTGGTGAGGGGAACATAGGCAACTTCGGCCTGGTCAAATATCCCAAGTAGAGACACGTGTGTCTTCGGCCCAAGCAATTTTTACCCAAGTCTAAACTACCCTTTTTTTCCGCCACAACAAGAATGAAGTGGAAAAGAGCACCGTGTCACCGCCTGTTCAGCATGGAGTCTGATAGTTCCTCAGTCGCTACAACTTCTCCACTCCAGTACCTTGGAATGACCAGTTCAGAGGAAAGTATTTGGGAGAGTGATTGCGCAGATAACCAGGACAGTCCAACCAAAGAAGAGTTGCTCCAAGCGTTAGAAGCCTCCAGGGCTCGGGAAGAGATTACCAGGAAACGCCACGAAAAGGCACAGGATCAGTTTTGTCGAGTCAATGGGACAGAAAGGTGTTAAGATTTTGTTTCAAACTGATGGGTCCTTCATTGAGGTTGCTGACCATGAGGAAGAGGTCGAAATCACCCAACCTCCAAATCGTAACCAAACCCCGCCCCCTCAACCTTGCGAAAACACCAAATCCCCCCATTCTTTATCTCAACATACCATCACTCAAAGCTTACCTCCCACTCAAAGCTTACCTCCCACTCCAAGCTTACCTCCTACTCAAGCTCCCTGCACTCCGCCTCACCCCGGATCCAACATTCCCTATTGGTTACCTCCCATAAATCCCCGAATACAATACACTCAAAACACCCATGTCTCACCATTCACATCGATCATGCCTCAACCATCACTCCCACGATATCTGCCTAATTACACCACTTTCCGGTTCGAGATCGCCAATCGAATCCCAAGAACTCAGTCACCATATGTGGGTACCCGATCAACCATCGGATTCCATGATGACCCGTATCAGATCTACAATCCAAGACCTTTGGGACCACAAGCTCTTTGCATGCCTCTGATGTATATTCCTGTAAGCAACCGAGGTTATGAGTATGCCTACACCCACGCGCCTCCACAGAATCCTTATGTTTCACCTCAGTCGGGTAGATGGGAAAGAGAAAGCAAATGGAATATAAGGAACCCCTTGTCTCGATCAGTGGTAATTCTCATCACCACTACACTTCGGTCAAAGGTAAAGGAAAATCCAAACGCCAACCCAAGATCCATTTCGTAAGGTTCGAGGATTTCGGAATGCCCATAAGAAAGGTATTTGAGGGTTTGGTTAAGCAAGGCCTCGCAAAGCCTCTTGTTAACTACCAACCCAGGAACCCCGAGAAATACCTTGACAAGAGTAAGAGATGTGCCTTTCACAATTATTACGGACACAACACCGATGAGTGCTCTATTGTAAAACGCATCATTCTGGATTTGATTAAGGAGGGAAAGCTTGAACGCCCCCACGCCCCCGATACAACCAATGACACGAGTATCAACATGCTTGAGTTCACAGAATCTAATCCCATGGCCTCCCCGATGGTCGATAAATGGAGTGGTGTCTGCCCCAAGGAAAATGAGTCCCTGATTGATGAAGTTGTTAATCTCGAAACGGGAAAGCCTATTTTGGAAAAGTTGACAAAATCAGTGTCCAAGGTGGTGGTTCCTAAAATTAGTAAACCGAAATGGCGGAAGGTGTTTAGAAAGGATCAGTGGCACAGAAAATGTCTGAAGGGCTAAATGCCCCGGGTTGGGAAATGAATGGTGCTGTGGTTGCCATAACAGATGATGAAGTTTCAAAACCCCTTCCATCAACCTCCCCTTAGGAAGAGTCAAAGTCCATTGTTAGGTTGTGTGATAAGCACTTAAGAAAAGAAAAGGTGTCTGTTAGGTTTAGTTGGAGTCTTGACTCCCCGGTTGATGACATGTGGTGACCATTTTGAATCCATTGTCAGTTTTCTTAATAAGATTATTATTATTATTGCTTTGTCAAAAGTTTGCATAAAATGTGTGTGAGTCTTTCACTCAAAACAAAAGTGTGTCTTAAAAAAAAAAAGAGTTTTCTTAAAATAAAAGATCAAGTTTTTCTTAAAAGGCTAATCCAATAATGAAGCATTTTTCTCAAATCATTGTTATAATTTCACCTTGAGGTTTAATATGCTAAAAGTCCTTCGCGGTTCTGTCCATTGGAAACATTGACCAAGAAGCCCACATCTGAATTGGCTTCCGAGACAACCGTCCACATGAGCAATGAGATCAAACAATTGGGACACCGTCTACAAGAAGAAGCCCGAGCTTCGGAAGGCCAAAGGCGGTTACATCAAAGCGAAATCCGAATGCAATGCATGGAGATTACGCACCTTGAAAGGAAATCACCAAAAGGAGATAGCCCAAAGCAAACTCCCAACTCACGAGAAGACTAATCCGGCAATTACAACGCCAAGCCAAATGGAGACCTCGCGACATCTTTCCCAATGACACGGAACCCGTGTTCCCCGTGGAAGACATGGAATATGCCGCTGACAACCCCTCCAACAATTGAGGAAGAAAATGGATCATCGTGCTTCATGGGAACCCATCCCTAAAAAAAAGCAAAAAACAAAAAAACAAAAAAAAATGATGAGTCTTCCAGCCTCGTAGGATCTAGATTTTCATTAAAGTCCGTCTTGGACTGTGTCTTTTTACTTTTATAAAGGTCCACACTTGGGACATGTATGTGTAAAGTTATCTAAATAAAAGAGTCATTTTCCTTCTCTTCTCTCTAGACTTGAGACATTATTTGCAATATATATTTACTCTTGAAATTGCCTTGCTTGTTATTATCAATTGATTGCTACTAGTCAATGACGACTCATTAAGGACGAATGGACCTAACACAAATGAAAATTGCTAAATGCAAACAATTAATCTTGGTATGAATAAATGTTGTGATCAATTGGCATGAAGAAACCGTTAATGGCAAGCCTTTCCTGATACACATCCCCGATACACATTCCCCGATACACAAACCGATACCCCTTTCCGATACAAATTCTGGATGCACATTAAAGGCATCCCAAGACAATGAAAAGGCAAGGATTTTGTTGCTCAACCATCAAGATTCGACCGTGATCGTACGTGCGCAAAGGACTTCCCGGAACTTCAAAGAAGTGACAGACATTCCACCAAGGGGCTACAGATGAGCCAATGTCCAAGTTGGGGTTAGTGTTTCCCCTCTCTCTCAAAAAAAAAAAAAAGAAAAGAAAAAAAATAAAAGGAGAGAAAAGAAATGAATGTATGGAAAGAAGGAAAAGGAATGAATATACGCGAAGAGGAAGTTTGCCTCACAAGCTCACCAAAGAGGGTTCACCCCAAAAGGTCCATCACGAGGAGTTCACCACAAGGCAAAGCGATCTACATCAGCAGAGCAATAACATCCTTCAAAAGGACACCAACTTCAACAAAAGACGATCCAAGGCCAAACTACGGTGACCTGAGCTCCTCAAAATTAGGGAAACGTAGGCAACCTTCGGTTCCGGTCAAAACATGAAACAAAACCATCAAACCATGGTCCTCTCAAAATGACCAAGTTTTCTCCCTTCGGTCCCATCAATGACCGATGTCCCAAATACACCTTCTTCTCCCGATCTTGCCATTGATTGAATCTTAATCTTAATTGATCACAACATTTATACATGTTAAGGCTAATTGCTTGCTATAATCTTGACTTAATGACAAACATGGTCCATTCAAGCAATCATTTGATGATATTAACTAAGGCAAATTTAAAATGTCTCAACAAGTCTTTTCCTCTATATCTTAGGAAAGAGCTAAACACTTGTATTCTGTCGAGCAAGGGCTTCCTCCCATACATTGCTCAAAGAGCTCACCAACATAAATGGACTCTCTCCTAAATAAAATGCCCTTGCATGTTTTCTCCAAGAAAAATACTTTAAAGTCCCCGTTCTATCGAGTCGGCTGGATTATTCATATAAAAAAAAAGGCACAAAAAAGTAGCCCGCTAGGTTGAAAACCCGTAAGGGCGGCCTAGGCAAAAAATATGGTGTGCCATCAAAGATGCAAAAGAGATGCCCGCTAGGTTGAAAACCTGAAAGGGCGGCTTAGGCAAAAGAAAGGGTGCGTCATGAAAAGGGATGGGTTCCTAACCTCACGTCAAAGGATGGAAGACGACAACGGGTCCACGTCAACATCAAAAGTCGAAGGACGACATTGGGGCTACCTCCACATCGACGACAACAAGGACGTTGGGGCTACCTCCACATCAACGACAATGAGGACATGGGGCTACCCCGACACCGACAAAGACATGGGGCTACCCCGACATCAACGACAACAAGGACATGGGGCTACCCCGACATCAACGACAAAGACAACATTGGGGGTGCCCCGCAACGATGACGAGCAGATTTCCTACCATCGGTTACTTCTCAATGAATGGACTGAATCCAAAGGACTTTATGCATAACAAACCTCGCGGTTAAGTTAAAATCAAAAATTTGACTAAAATTCTTTGTTAAAAGATTTGCCTTTAAAAATAAGCTTTTCCAAACTTGCCCATTTGGTCCCATTTATCAAAAACTATGTTTCAAGCAAAAATGCATTTGATCAAAGAATGATTTTCCCAAAGTTTTGGACTCTTTCATCCACAATGTGTCTTAACGGTTGCCCCTAGGCTCTTCCCCGGTGTTAAGAAAATGTGTCAACCGCCCCGTAGAGTAGTGTTGATCCAACCCAAGCTTTAACCCAGAGTGGTCATTTCAGGTCAAGCCTTTGTCCCGGCAGTCCTTAGTCGGACGTAAGACCAGTTTTCCCGTCAAACTCCCCAAAGATGGAGTTGACCCAAGTCAAACCTAGACTTAGAATAGTCATTATAGGTTGAGACCTTGTCCCCGGCAGTCCAAAATGATGTAAGACCATTCTGTAAGTCAACCCTCTCCATAGAGCCAAGTTGACCATGTCCCGCCTCTGACCCCGAGAGTCATGCTTCCTTATGTAAGTCAACCCTCTCCATAGAGCCAAGTTGACCATGTGTAGACACCCCGCCTTGGAACTCTCATGTCCCGATTGCATACACATTCTTTGTCTTCCTCTTTTCTGTTAAGTTTTATTACTTTTCGTTAACTTTCGTTACTTTCCGTTAAGTTCCTGACTTACTACGTTAGTCTTGGATTTGACTAAGTGGCAAAGTCAACCTTGAGTCTTTGTTTCATTTATTTTCGTTGACTTTCGTGATGTTCGTTAAGTTTTTGGACTAATTCCGTTAGTTTTGGGGCTTAACTGCATAACGGGGTTAACATTTGGGCTAAAATATGAATTTTCTGAAGCTGGGATGCGCACGCCTTTGCTCTCCTTTGTGGGATGCGTTCTCCTCCCATAGGGGGGGTGGGACTCGCGCGCCTCCCATTATGGCAGTAACGTATTGCACCTTATTTCCCTCCCTTTTCTTATTTACAACATCTCTTCTTGATCACAAAAGACCCTCTTTTTTACCTCCACATTCATCTCCTCTAGTTTTATAACCTCCAATCCCATTATTCTAGCCATTTCTTAAAAACAAAATATTTCTTTTTATTATTATTTGATTTTCTTTTATTTCTTTCATTTATTATTTTATTTATCTTATTTTTGATTGGTCAATTCCATTTCACATGGATGATCATCTTTTCCCTCCAACCTTTCCCTCTCTTTTATACCTATAAAAACCTCTCATTTCTACCTTAGAAGAGGACCCCAACTTTGATTAACAAACTAAATTATACACAAATTCTCCCAACAAGAGTTCTTAGTAACAAGACTCTACAACAACACCATTTTCAAGTCCAAGTTTGAAGTCCTCTTTCTTAAGGTACTTTATTATTCTTCTCTTATTTTACATGTCTTTCTAATGTATGCAATCCCCATCAATGGGACATGACCAAATAATCACTTTACTATATTAAAGTTGGTTAAGGTTATCTCCCCACATTTACACTCTAGTTTAATTTACTCTTCTTCTCTTAATGTAACCTTTGACATTTAATCAATAAAACAATTCTCTTTTATTTTCCTTTGTAAATTTCCCCTTTCTTTCCATTGTAATTGTTAGCACTTCTTACATTAATAATTGAAGGACTTTTCTTTATAGTATTAGAACACCAAAAGTAGCAAGACCCGCGTAAGTGGGGCGGAGTGGGTGTTTAAGTACTTCTCACTCCGTCACCTAACCCCCGAACCCTTCTCTTCCCGAATCTCTGGTTTTCGTACAAAAAGGCTATCTTTCTTAGGTTTTCTCGCGTTACTCTAAAATGTGGGTGGAGACTCTTAAAATCAATTACACATCCTAGGTAATTCACCGCTCTAGCCAAGCTGTGGTTCCCCGGGGTATCTACACCATATCCCGCCTCTGACCCCAATAGTCACGCTTCCTTGTGTAAGTCAACCCTCTCCATAGAGCCAAGTTGACAATGTCCCGCCTCTGACCCCGAGAGTCATGCTTCCTTATATAAGTCAACCCTCTCCATAGAGCCAAGTTGACCATGTCCCGCCTCTGCCTCGCCAAGAGTCATGCTTCCTTATGTAAGTCAACCCTCTCCGTAGAGCCAAGTTAACCATGTCCCGCCTCTGCCTCGCCAAGAGTCATGCTTCCTTATGTAAGTCAACCCTCTCCATAGAGCCAAGTTGACCATGTCCCGCCTCTGACCCCAAGAGTCACGCTTTCTTGTGTAAGTCAACCCTCTCCATAGAGCCGAGTTGACCATGTCCTGCCTCTGACCCCGAGAGCCATGCTTCCTTATGTAAGTCAACCCTCTCCGTAGAGCCAAGTTGACCATGTCCCGCCTCTGCCTCGCCAAGAGTCATGCTTCCTTATGTAAGTAAACTCTCTCCGTAAAGCCAAATTGACCATGTCCCGCCTCTGCCTCGCAAAGAGTCATGCTTCCTTATGTAAGTCAACCCCTCTCCGTAAAGCCAAGTTGACCATGTCCCGCCTCTGCCTCGCCAAGAGTTATGCTTCCTTATGTAAGTCAACCCTCTCCATAGAGCCAAGTTGACCATGTCTCGCCTCTGACCCCAAGAGTCACGCTTCCTTGTGTAAGTCAACCCTCTCCATAGAGCCAAGTTGACCATGTCCCGCCTCTGACCCCGAGAGTCATGCTTCCTTATGTAAGTCAACCCTCTCCATATAGCCAAGTTGACCATGTCCCGCCTCTGACCCCGAGAGTCATGCTTCCTTATGTAAGTCAACCCTCTCCGTAGAGCCAAGTTGACCATGTCCCGCCTCTGCCTTGCCAAGAGTCATGCTTCCTTATGTAATCAACCCTCTCCATAGAGCCAAGTTGACCATGTCCCGCCTCTAACCCCGAGAGTTATGCTTCCTTATGAGCCAAGTTGAGCATGTCCCGCCTCTGCCTTGACAAAAGTCACGCTTCCTTGTGTAAGTCAACCCTCTCTATAGAGTCAAGTTGACCATGTCCCACCTCTGAACTCGCCAAGAGTCATGCTCGTCCCCTTAGGAAATGATGACTGGTATCCACCTAGCCCTTTAGGTTTGGATTGCCTTAAAACTTCTCTCTCATCCCGAACTACGTTAGGCTTGATTCCCCGCAAACGGGATACGTAGGAATCCTATACCCCTAGGTCCATCCATGTAAACCAAATCGGTCAAGCTGTCTTCCCATCAGATTGGGATGCTTATTTTATCGACAACCCCGCTTTCCTAAAGCGACGTTGCCGAGGGGCTCTGTAACTCCCCCAATCTGAAACCAACCAACTTTAAAGGAATTCTTAGCACCATTCAGGGATAAACTGATAGGCTAGGACCTCACTAGGATAAACCGAAAATTCCAGGACTGCTCTGGAATTAAATTTGGAAAAATCCAGAAGCTCGCCATGCTGAGTCGTACGGATGGTTTGGGTACTAGAGGGTCCTAGCCGTATGGCTGGTTTAGGCACCCTCAATCCCTATAAATTGAGACCCTTGCTGATCATTTTAGGGGGAAAAATTGTGATTAAAGAGTGGAAACTCTGCAGAATCAAAAACTGAGAGAAAACCACCATATAAATTGAGTGAAAAGAGAGGAAGATAGGCAAGAACCCCACCATAGGTGAAGCCTCCTTCTCCCCATCTTCTCTCCATCTCAAAATTCTTTTATTTCTTGATTATCTTGTTTATGTTCTTGTATTGCTCTTTATTTTACCTTGCAAGCCTTGTCCATTCAAGCACTTTTACATTCTTGTAAGACTTGTCCATTCAAGCACATATATTGCTACATATATATATATATATATATATATATATATATATTAAGATCCAAATCATGAAATGACTCAAGGTTCCCTCCATCTTGGTATGAGAAGTGGTTAAAACCTAGGATGATCATGATTTGTTAGTTCCTTGTTATAAAAAGCTTAAGGATCCATTTATATGGTGAAAGCATATATATATATTTATGTTTATATTAAATGATCTTGGCCATGATGATCATGTTTAGGGATAAAGTCTTAATCTTTATCATCCCCATTTTTGATTTAGCCCAAAATCCCCAAGTTTGGGTCATAAAGATTCAATCTTTATGTTATATTTTTGTCCCTAAAGGATTAATATTGGATGAAAGGGCCATTTTGATGGTAAAGTTTCAATCTTTACTCATCAAATGGTCACTTTGGTTCAAAAGGGCATGTTTGCCACCCTTCTTGATATTTCTCCAATGATTGCTTTAATCACACTCAAATCCATGTATTTGAGGGCCATTTGGTGATTAATGTGCATAGGAATGATTTTAATCAAAGTTTGTTGGTTAACATTCAAACTGAAAGTAAACAGATCAGTCCAGTTTCAGCAGAATACTCTGTTTCTGCCTGAAACTGGACAATTTTTGGACAAACTAAAAAATCCCCGGGAAGACCACTCCTAGCCGTACGACTAAGTTGGGTCAGAGGGATTTTTTTTCCTTTCTATCTTGTTTTGTCAATGTATATGCAAATAAACCCTTTTTCCTCTGTTAAAATCAATAACCAGTTAAAACTACAGTTTTCCATTAAAAACACACACATACACATGCACTTTTCATTAACAAACATACGGGAGACTCGGCTTTATCCGAGGAGACTTGGGTGACGTCAAACTCTTCCCAAGTCGTAACGTGACCTCCGAACTCATTAATATCTAACCACTTTCATTTGATGGGTTAAAAGTTAACAAATGTGGCGACTCCGTTAAATATGTTTAGTTCCCGTGTTTGGCTTTTCTTCCTCGAGCGAACCCGTTTTGCCCTGAGGGGGAGGATCCTTAAAGCTTATCGTCCTACTTTAGGTTGATCTGATGCATACACAAAGATAGATTAGTGCCCTTGATATCGGCAATAGTCCAACCAATCGCAGATTTTCGCTCCCAGATCACCTCAATCAACCTTTTCTCTTGATCCTCTGTCAAACTGTTAGAAATCACCACCGGAAGCGTCTCCCCCTCACCTAAATAGGCATACATTAGGTGCTCAGGGAGGACCTTCAATTCAAGCTCCGGTGCCTTCTCTATAGATGGAACAAGTTTCTCCACCGGAACCTCTAACTTTATGTGACCATGACCCGACGCGGAAGCAAACATGGCGCTCTCTGTAAGACCCATAACCTCTTCCTTCATAGAATCTGAGATGTCAAACTCCAAATCTGCATACCCCAAAGCATTCTCTAATGTGGTCTTAAGATCATCATCTCCACCAGATACCTCGAACACCTCTTCTACTAATGGCTCAATCACATCCATAAAGAACAATGACTCGGTATCCTTAGGGTATTTCATAGAGTCAAAGATGGTGAACTCTATTACTTTCCCATCAAACTCCATGGTTAGTGAACCATTAGCCACATCAAGCTTGGTCCGAGCAGTCGACATAAAAGGCCTCCCCAACAGTATGGGAGCCTTAGGATCCGTCTCCATCTCAAGAACATAGAAATTTGCGGGAAATATCATCTTCCCCACTCTAACTAGAACATCCTCTACCCACCCCTTCAGGTAGGCATTAGATCTATCCGCCAACTGTATCACAACCCGGGTGTCTTTTAGTGGTCCCAACTTAAGAGTTTCAAACAACGCATAGGGCATGACATTGATTGAAGCCCCAAGTCTGACATGGCCTTATTTTTTAACAAGTGCCGCTAAATTTCTGGTACATTATAAAAAAGTACCGGGAATTAGCGGCACTTATGAAAATATGCCGGGAATTAGCGGCACTTTTGAAAAAATGGTGGGAATTAGCGGCAATTATGAAAAAGTGCCGGGAATTAGCGGCACTTATGAAAAAGTGCTGCTAATTTTTGGTACTTTTTTATAAAGTGCCGCTAAAAACAAAATGTTTGTTTTAAAATTTTTATTTAATTTTTAAATTTAATCATATTTTTCATGTAATTTTGCATTAATTTGTTACATATGTTAGATTCTTATGGACTTTAATAATAAAAATGCCCTAATATAAGTTTTTGTTTTGTAATAAATAATTATATGTGAAAATTTATAACAAAAAATGACTTAGCATAGCGGTAGAAGGTGTGCTTTGTAAGCCAGAGGTCTTGTGTTCGAATCCACGTTAGTTCAACAATTTTTTATTTAAAATATGGCACTTTAAAAAGTGCCGGAAAATGCCGGCACTTTTGAAAAGTGCTGGAAATTAGCGGCACTTTTGAAAAGTGCCGGGAAATTCCAGCATTTTTAAAGTGCCGGAAAGTATTGCTGACACCACTTTTTTCGGCACTTTTTTCACATTTCCGAGTGCCGCTAAAAGTCATTTTTGTTGTAGTGAGACACGTGCTCACTAACCTTGACCTTCTTCGTACTCCTCTCCTTTTGATTCCTCTTCAGAGTACACAATTCCTTCAAAAACTTTGCATACCTCGGGAAAGTCTGAAGAAGATCCAAGAGAGGAATATTCACCTCCAACCTCTTGAAAGTATCAAAAATGGCCTTGTCAGGCTCTGGTTTTCGATGTTCTATCTCGCCCATCTGCAGAGAAAGGCACGAATCTGTAGGATGCGTGATGTCATAACAAATCCCACATGGCTTCGGAGTCTGTCCTAGAACCAACTGCTTTACCATACCCTTAAGATCCTCCATATCCGTCTCGATCTTATTAGACACCCCACCGCTAGACCCTGCTGCACTAACCTGTCTCATATTCGATCTCTTGTTGTGGGTTCTTGTACTCTTATCCAACTCCTCAATCAACTTCTTGGCCTCCTCGGTAGTCTTGTTCAGAATGCTCCCCCCACAACACGAATCCACCAATCTTTTATCCTAAATGATTAACCCTCCATGAAAATAGACTATCAGCTGGTCATCAGTAAACCCGTGATACGGACTACTCCTATAAAGCTTGTGGAAGCGGTTGTAGTAGTCATATAGGGTTTCATCTGCCTTCTTCTCCATATTACTGATGTCTCTCTTCATTACATTAATTCGATCCTAAGAGAAAAACTCTTCCAGGAATACCTCTTTCATCTGCTGCCATGTTGTAATGTTGTTGGATGGCAAGTGATAGTACCACCCATTTGCATTATGTTTTAGTGTGAAAGAAAATGCCCTCAATAGCAGATGCACAATCGGAAGCGCTGCAGGCTTCATACTTTGACAGATTTGCACAAACTGAAAGATGTGCTGAATGGGATCCTCTCCGGGCATCCCTGAGAAGTGCGGTAGCTGGTTCAGTAGCCCCGACTTCAACTCAAACGTCACCCCAACAGGTAAGGCAGGGAATTAGACGGCATGTGGTTTCTCATTCCAATTCGGGACAGTCCTTTGCCTCAATGTCTGTGGTGGGGCCACTCGTTCACCGTCTGCGCCCCCCTCCACTGGCACGGTTTTGATTATTCGGGTCAGCCATATCCTCTGCTAACAATATTTCCTTGTATCTCATGCTTTGTTGTCGCCCTTTCCTGAAAGATCTTTCGATTTCTGGATCAAACGGTACAATCTAATCGTTAGTAGAACGGGTGTGGACCATACACGGTTCCACGCTACAAGATAACAAGTATTAAAGATAACTAAAAAGATAGCAAATAAATATTTAAAATAAAAATAAAAAGAAAAGAAAACGAACGCAAACAATAACACCGTTCCCCGGCAACGGCGCCAAAATTTGGTAGGCTTAGTCGCACGCCTACTAAATTAGACCTAAACTCGTCCACTAATAATGTAATTAGGGTAAGTCAGGGTCGATCCATGAAGAACGATGATTGTTTGAGAACTAGTCACTTAACCAGATTGGGGGGTTGTTTTTTATTGTAATTAATTCCTAAGACGGGCAATTAAACTAAGATGATTAAAACAATGATTAAAAAGCACTTCAGATTGATCCCTATTCCCGTCCTCTATTTCAATTTCATTGGTACTTTTTTTTCTCCGTTAATCCTATTCACTTGATCACGAGATGATTTCAATCTCTGTCTTTTCTTACTGTTTAGACTATAGCAGTGGCACACTCACTATAAACCCTAATCAAAATTAAACCTAAACTGGCACAGAAAATGTCTAAAGATTAATTGATTCAATTTTAAGAAACTAAGATCAAGAACGCTTTCTAGGTTACTAAATAATCGCTTAATTTTGCCTACTTCCCGAATTGCTATAGCACATACACAATCCGTGAAGTTGCTGGCACAGAACAGAGAATTCTAGCATAGATTCATAAAAAGAACTAGTGAATTGGCCAAATCCACAAACCCTAGTTATAAATCCTAAATCAGATCAAGCAAAATTATGAATAGATTAAACAAGAGAATAAGAAAATTACATCAATTGAAATAAAGTAGGCTCAAGCTCACAATCCAAAGTAATGGAGTTTAGTTCTCCATGAAAGGGTTACAAAACCTCCAGAGAAAAAGAGTACGTGATATTCAAAAGTGAAAAAAATATCATAATCTAATCATGAAAAGTGTTTTCAATACCCTAGTCTCAAAATAATTCAAAAGGGAAAACAAATAAATACAAATAGAAAAATAAAACAAAATCACGTCACTCCTTGGAACAAGCCGCACATGCCAGGATCCCTTGCTGTCACGAGTCGTGCTAGGCAAAAAAAAATCTGATCCTCCTATTTTTATTTCTTTTCCAAGGTGGACTCACTCCACGATCTTCCTTGTTGACTTGACTTGATTTCCACTTTGACTATATTCAACATTTGGGACTTCACTTTGAAACTCCAACAAAAAATATTACATCCGGGTAAAAAGTAAAAAGACTAAACTACCCCCAGAATACAATAAAGCTCACATGATAAAATATTGCCCCAAATACATCAAATCTAGTCTAAGTGTTGGAACAATTCTTTATATCCCTGAATGCCACGCTCATTTTCAGAATAAGAATGAGGAAGAAGATGAAGGCGGAAGCGAAATAATACCTGTTGAATCCATTACAGATGTTGTAGGGAGAATAAGAAGAAGAAGAAGAAGAAGAATTAAGGGGACGGAGTTCTTCTAAATGATTGTGCCTTTTCTCTCTATTGTCTCTAGCAATATTAAGATTATTTAGGAGAGAAAATAAAATGAATGGAGTCATTTCTAGGGTTGATGGAGAACTCTTTATATATGAAACCAAAAGGCACCTCATTTAGGGACTACACCCTTTCAACCTTTAGTGATGTTAAATTACCACTTTGCCCATCAAAAATAGGTAATATTACATTCAGGAATTCTACACATTATTTTAATTCACTACACTTTATATTAACATTATAGGTATGATTTTATGTATGGAATTACTAAATGACTTGTGTTGCAAGCCATGTCCCAACAATCTCCCACTTGGGTTGCAAAACAAAGTCCTTCCTTTAAATCATAATTATAACACAAATGAAAACCCTAATGTGCGCACTTTATTGTTATTTATAACAATATCATCCATTAGCCATACAAGTATAGGGCTAAAGGGGCAGTCGTTGTAATTGATTCGCAACTAAACCTACAATAATCACGTATACAAATCCAACTAAATGACATAGATCAAAAGTATAGATGTGTAGCATGGAATCATAATGAATATATACATATTCTTCCAACTAGTCCAACTTAACCAAATGAGATAAAAAATAATAGAACAATTAATGAAGTACAACACAAAACTCCCACTAAATTAAATGTTATCAAATTGTTACACCCATATGAGCAACATGCTCGTGAAACACTAGAGATGATAACGTTTCATAAATGGATCCGTTAAATTATGGAGTTTGTTATAATAAGTTGTATTTCTCTGTTCATTTTGTACTATTTTCTTTATAACAAGATACTTAATGTCTAAATCCATAAACTTTTTGTTATAGTACGGAACTGCTACCTGATATTCATATCTTAATTGGTCTTTCGACCCTTGTTTTGACAAATCACAGTCCATTAAAACTTATGTAGCCATATAATTTTAACAAATATCGGAATACCAAATGATCTCAAGATTATCCGATTAAAAATAGGGATGTAGATCTTTGTGTTTTGTAAATACTATATCATTCTTTTGGCTACTACTTAATGTTCTTTCTAGATTGCTTTTGTATTGATCAAGCATCCCAACATTGAATGCAAGACTTACGCATTTATTAAGCTTTCTTACTGCTGATGCAAAGAGGGATATTTTCTATATACTTGGATTCATAATTAACTTTAGGACACTGTTTGAGACTAAGCATGTCTCCTTTAAAATTAGGGGTGTCAAGTGGTTTATAGTTTTGCATGCTATACCTTTTGTAATACCTTTTCTATATAGGCCTTTTGTGATAATCCCAAAATACTCCGTGAATACTCACAGTGAACTTGGATTCCTAATAAAAAAGGATGCCTCACCAAGAATTTTCATTCCAAATAAATTTCTTAGTTTCCTTATTAAGGTTTAAAACATTACTAGCAAGCAAATATTACCCACATATAAGACCAAAATTATAATTTTTACTCCCACTAAACTTATGGTATACACAATATTTATCAAGATTCATTTCAAACCAAATGAAAGAATAACTTGATTAAATTCTAAATACCATTAATGAGAAGTTTGCTTAAGTCATAAATGAATTTCTCCATATAGATAGTTTGCTTAATGTCTCCATTAAAAAAAGTTCTCTTAATATCCATTTGATGAAGCTTAAGACACAAATTGCTACTAGTGCCATAATGATTTTAAAAGGGTTTTTAGAAGATACCGGGAAATGTTTCTTTCTTGATAATTAATGTCTTTCTTATGAGTTGAAAATTCTTTAGCAACTAGATGGGTCTTTATATATTTCAACATTACTTTTGTGAATCCTTTTAGGTCTTAGAGACCCATTTATAGGTTTCACATCTTTAGGTAATGTAAAAAGATCTCAAAAGTTGTTATCTTTCAAAGATTTCAACTCTTTATATATGATATTAATCTACTTATGAGAATTAGGACTATTAATATCTTTATGGTAGATGAATGGCTCATCTCCCATTAAACCTATGTGTCCTTAATTTCTTAGTAAGATACATCTTATAATTATCCGGTATTACAATCCTTCTTACTCTATTGTATCTCTTTAAGGGTACCGGTTCTTACTAATTCTGAGGTTGTTGAATTTCCTTCTTATGATCAACATTTTCATGTTGTTCAATATTTATAGGGAAACCATATTTATTTTGAATTGTATGTCCTTCTTGAATATCAAGTACAAAATTTAGAATCTAATTGGAACTTATGGAAGAGGTGAAGAAATGGATGCCTCTTCTTTTCCAAATTCAAAATATTACACCTAATCTCCCACTAAATTCAACATCCTCAAAGAACCTAGCTTTTCTCGTTTCAAAATGTTCAAATTTTCGGGTTGTAAAATTTATATATCCCCTAGATCTTTCGGCTAACCTCATGAATAACTACTAACAATCTTATGTCTAACTTGCCCTTAGTAGACTAATAAGGTCTACCCTTATGTTAGACAACCCCATAAATGAAGATTATTTAAGGACGTGTTCCTTATTCGTCCCAAAATCATAAAGGGTTTTTATTAGTAGCTTAGAGGGAGCTTTAATGAGAATAAGGGCTGTGGTTTTAATGTATCGCCCATAATGAGTGAGGTAAAAGAAGCACAAAACATGCTTATTACCATTTCCTTAAGGATTTTATCATGTCTCTTGTGTACATCATTCATGCTAGGCGTACCCGGCTTAATGTAGATGGAGACAATCCCACACTCTTCAAAATAGCGAGTAAAAAGGACCTAGATGTTGTTCCCTTTAACAATCATTCCAACCATGATATACTCTATCATGATTGGACCTAATGTTCTTAATAGTCTTTCAAAGTTGATTTCCAACTTTGACCTCATAAAACTTGAAAACGTCCACAACTTGAGTCTTTGCATGAAATAATAAATGCATCCATATTGAGAGTAGTCATTTATAAACGTAATAACTATTGTTGACCTTTCCACGAAGGAATAATGAATGGGCCACAATGTTCATATGTATTAGTTTTAAAGAAACTTGATACTCTCGAGAATACTATTCTTTTAATGTTTGTAAATTTCATTTAAGGCATTTAATGCAAAAGTATTTTCCAAAATATCAAGTTTGTTTAAGATTTTCTTTAACATAAGCTTATCAATTTTTTTTTTGGAAATATGACCCAAATGCCTATGCCTTAATGAAAAATAAAATAAAATTTACTTGATAACTTTTGCTTTCTAGTTTTGGTTTCATTATTAAGGGACACATTTATTGTTTGAATAATGTCAAGTGAAGAAAGAATACTTGACAAAGTACTAGTGCCAACAACCTTTGGAATTAAAATATAGATCACACTTATTATTAATGAACAAGAGTGATCTTCCTTGTCTAATATTGTGATAAATATCATAATTCCATTTAAATGATGGTACAATAAATATATTATTTAATACAAAATAATACTTAGTACTTAACAATAATTTAAATGATCCTTATGCCTATAACTCTAACCAGATTTCTAGTTTCCATATAGATGAATTTCTTCATCTTTACTAGGTCTTCGGTAATTTAGGCAATCCTACTTGAACATCCTTATGTGATTGGTTGCACCAAAATCCAATCACCATGTAAATGTAGGAACTGAAACCAAATTAGCCTTAATACAATACAAACAAGACCAAATGATATACCTCTCACGCCAAGCGTGAGACTTAGGATAATCGAACTTCATGTTAGTAAGGTCCTTGCAAAAGAAACATTTCTTTTCTTTATGATCATGAGATAATCCCTTAAGCTTCTTTTTACTTGCAACCACAGTTTCTTTCACTCTTCTCTTGTCCCATGAGAAAAGGTAGATGCTAAATGAGTACCTTTAGTTCTAAATTATTCTTAACTTATCTTCTTCTTGTGTCATAAGTGAAAGTAATTCATTAATATTTCACTTGTCCTTTTGACATTGATAGGTCACTTCAAAGCAACCAAACCAAGGAAGAAAGATTAAAACTAAATGCACAAGAATATCATCCGATATCCTTAACTTAAATGCCTTTTTGTTTCGTCAATAGATGAACTATTTTTAAAATGTACTCCATTAAATTCCCGGTACCCTTTATACCTTATGGAAACAAGTTTCCTCAGGGGTATCAAGGAATGTTTGTAGCATCAATATCCTCGGAGACACCGTCCAAAAGGTCTCCGGGACAATATTCTTTATGATCATTAGGTTTACGCGGTTAGAGCGTGTCACTTCTCAGCACTCAAGCAATAAGAAGAAAAACGGATCCCTTAATGCGAGTTCTATATAGCCCAAGATTATAATTATTTGTTTTCCAAGTTTTATAATTAGTCCCACATTGCAACGGTACTCATAGCAGTAATTACAGATGAAGCAATAAACAAATTTGTTGGAATTATGAGAACAAGAATGAATACAAAACATAAATAAGAAACTACACAATAAATAATGATTAATTATATCAATGAAATCAATCAACAAGACAATCAACATGACATCAAAACTAATATTTGGATTGCGAGTTGACTCATAAATGATTGCCTTAGGCAACAAGTAATTTGAACTTATATTTTAATAAATACTTAATCTTCCTTTGGGCCGACATAAGTACCTAAGAAAATAACCTAATGTTTATTTTATTTGTTACTACATGAATGCCCAAGTTTAGTCAAATGTCAAGATCTTCTTTGGAAAATTCAAGCCATTCACATATCAACTTAAACATCCAACACTTTACAATTTTAGGGTTTAGATAACGTAAATCACTTAGGCGACAATATTATTTAAACAATGAATAAAATTGTCAAAGCATATAATTAATCAAGGACTTTAAGGTTTGAAAATAATTATGGTTTTGCTCAAAAGGGAAAACAAAATTGTGCAACATCTTGAAAAAGGCAAAAATCCTGTGAATATGCGCAACCAGACAATGCCTAATACCCGACCGGGCAACATACAATCCCCGACCGGGCAGAACCTAATACCCGACCGGGCAACATACAATCCCCGACCGGGCGGAACCAAAGACCCGACCGGGCAAACACATTTAGTCCAACCGGGTCTTTTCTTGAGGTCCGACCGGGCGGAACATAATACCCGACCGGGCTAAAGCCACCGTTTCATGCATTTTTGCTGCACTTTTTCTATATTTTGTCCCAAAAAGGCATGAATAACAAGTAGATCCACATGGTATGTACTTAAAACATAAAACCATGTTATTTAGGATAATCTTGCTTTTAAAATTAATGGAATCAAGTAAGTAGATCCACATGGTATGTACTTAAAACATAAAACCATGTTATGAAGGGATAGTCTAACTTGAACCATTTTAATTTAATGAACAAAATACTTTCAAACCATTTTCTGAATTTTAGATGATGATTATCAGTACTCTATGAACGAATTAGAGTCCCTAATCAACATTAAAACATAATGATTCAACAGGGAAAATGAATCAAATTGAAAGTACAAAACTTTCCCAAAGAAGAACCCAAACTTAAACAAAAATGAACGGGGCTCTGATACCAATTGTTGGAACAATTCTTTATATCCTTGAATGTCACGCTCATTTTCAGAATAAGAATGAGGAAGAAGATGAAGGCGGAAGCGAAATAATACCTGTTGAATCCATTACAGATGTTGTAGGGAGAATAAGAAGAATAAGAAGAAGAAGAATTAAGGGGACGGAGTTCTTCTAAATGATTGTGCCTTTTCTCTCTAATGTCTCTAGCAATATGAAGATTATTTAGGAGAGAAAATAAAATGAATGGAGTCATTTCTAGGGTTGATGGAGAACCCTTTATATATGAAACCAAAATGCACCTCATTTAGGGACTACACCCTTTCAACCTTTAGTGATGTTAAATTACCACTTTGCCCATCAAAAATAGGTAATATTACATCCAGGAATTCTACACATTATTTTAATTCACTATACTTTATATTAACATTATAGGTATGATTTTATGTATGGAATTACTAAATGACTTGTGTTGCAAGCCATGTCCCAACACTAAGTACATCAAAATGAATCAAAATACATAGGAAAGCTAAGGAAATAACATATACAAAATCCGCCACATCAATATAGTATTATATATTCACAACTGGTCTGGTCTGGTTCTAACCGAAAATAATTTTACCAACCGAACCAATATACTAAGTAGGTTCTACAATATTTTGGAACCGGAACCAAACCATATCTACTGGTTTGGTCCGGTTTTAGCTGGTCTGGTCCGGCTCCTTTGGTTCGGTCCGGTTCCATAAATTTTTTGCTCACCCCTAATTTTGGTAGCATCTTTTTATTACATACTCCTTCCGTCCCATCCGAAATAAGATTCTTGGTCCCGACACGGGGATTAAGGAATAATAATCTTTTATTATAAAAAGTTGTTTGAAAAGTAGGTGTTGTGAGTATGAAGGAGAGAGAAAGTGGGGTGGGGAATAATAAATGAAAAGTTGTTGTGAGTATGACAAGTGAGTTCTACTAATAAAAAAATAATAAAAACTTTCCATTTTGGGATGTCTTATTTTGAGTGGGATACTCAAAATGGCAAAACGTCTTATTTCGGGTGGGACGGAGGGAGTATATACCTACCTTATATCTTATATCTAGTGGCGAAACCACATTAATAGGGAAAGGGTCACTCAACTCTTTTTTAATTTTGGAACATATTAATTTTATGACTTTCAATATTTTGAAAGATGTCTTCTTATTATTAGCAATAACAAATTTATACATTTTAAAAATTTTAATACCTCAACTATAATAATTATCTCCAAAATATGGTTTACCCTCTTAAAAAAAAATGGTTTGGCCAGGGCTTATATCCATTTTGTTTGATTTCATAATCTCTCTATTACAATAGTAGAGGATCCCCGTTCTCATGCTGTCATGCATGATTGAGATACAATATCAAGAAATGCTTGCCAAAAAGTGAAGGTCCCGCCCCAATATTTGTAAATTAAACAACCGTTACTAGTTGTTTTTGCTGTTCTTGACCATCCATGTTGTCTCTTCACTGTTTCAATTGGCCATATACAATGTATAGACATATATATGCATGTACATATACACAAACGCACGTATATATATATATATGTGCAATATACGTATTTCCATCTTAAAATAAATGTGCAAAAAATATATTAGTACACCGTCAATTAAGCGGAAATTTAAATATTTTATAGATATTTATTTGACAAAAACTTCCATGAGACCGTCTCACCATGTGAGACGGATCCTCCATGGGTCAAAACCCGCCCATCCATGGATGTTCCAGCGCCCCACCCGCCCAGCAACCCCTTCCTCAACCCAGCACGCGACACGTGGCACTCACTTAAAAAAAACCTCTTATAATTTTAAAATGCAATATCTTGTGATTTTGATGTCGAAAAAAAAATCTAAAAATACCGGTGTGTTCGTCTCGACGAGACGAATAAAACTAGATAGGTCATGATATATTTTGATTTTTTTTTTTTAAAAAAAACATAATTTTTAATCCACAAAAAAAATTGGGCTGCTCGTCTGCTGAAATGTAACACGTCCTTATGAAGAAAGTAACAGTTTTGTCTTAAAAAGGTAACACTTTATTGTAAGCTGTAACACCAGTTTTGCAAAATAATATAAATAGTTTTTGTGGTTAGAAAAAGTAATAATTGAATGTAACACAATGCATATATGATTGTAACATATTATATATATGAATGTAACAGTTTATAGGTTAAATGTAGTACATTTTTTTTTTCAAAAAAAAAGAGTAAAAAATCATGTATATAATCGGTTTTGCATTTCAATTGAATGTAAAACCTTAGAAATGTGTTACAATTGAGAAAAAAAATGTTACATTGATTTATTATAAAATGTTACATTAGTTTAGTTGTTAATCTTATGTTATGTTTAATTTATTTCAGCAAAATTGTGGTAAAATTTTGAAAGAAAAAAAGTGTTACATATGAGAAAAAAGTGTTACATTTTGTTATAACAGGTGTTACTTTTGTTGGAAGGAAAAAAAATTGGGTGAAAAAAAAAAAAAGGCCGGCTGCCTGTGAGCCGTCGCACAGCGTGAGACGGTCTCACAGGAGACCGCCTCTATTTATTTTAGGACGGATGAAATAAAAGTGTGTAAATTTGTTGTTTTTTTTTAATAAATGTAAATTTGTTGTTAAAGCATGAGAAAGGGTGCTACGAATTGTTCCAATTCATTTCACCTCTGCTCGTGTCCAAAGGATATCTTTTCTTGTGGCTTATACGCACGCGCACACAATGATTCTTTTTTTGACAAAATCACACAATGATTCTTGGATTTCAAGATTTGACCAAGATTTTGCTTGTGCTAAAGGGCGGGGTTCTTTTGCTTTTCAATTTATTTACACAAAATAAGATTTAAACTTTTATTGTCAATCAAATACTCCCTCCGACCCAGCTCACTTGACATTTATTTTTATTTTGGTTTGTCTCAGCTCACTTGACACTTCCCAAAATAGCATACTTTTTATAATTTTATATTCACTCTACCCCACCACTCATTCTCTCTTTTTATTTTCCACCACTCAATTTATTCAACCAACACTACTATTCACCCCACTTATTTTCTCTCTTCATTTTCTACCACACATTTTCCTTATTTTATTCTATTTTTTTTAGTTATTGTGCCCACTTCTTGGGTTTCAAGTGAGGTGGGACGGAGGGAGTATAGTGTAGTATTTATTTTAGCATGTGCTGCTTTATGCTATTAAATATTCAATGCCAAATTGCTAACTGAGGGCAAAAGCAGAAACATAATACTCCCCCGTCCCGATTTAAGGTTCTTACCTTGATTATGCACGGGGATTAAGAAAAAGTAAATGTTATGAATATGAAAAATAAAGTAGGAGAAAAAAAGTGGGTAGGGAGTATTTTTTGTGAGAATGACAAAACAGTTTTAAAAAAAATAAAAACGTTAAAGCGGAACAGAAATGAAGTATGTGCAAAAGACCTCAAGCAAATATGTGTAAAGGATCATGATACAATCTTTTAGAGCATCTTTATTGTGTTTCACTAAACCGAAATAATAAGGTTACAAAAGATGGTTAGATAATGTGGTTTACAAATGAGGTGTCATAATTATATTGGTGATTTTAATTAGAGTGTAGCGAGTTCACACCCAATGTAACAAATAAAATTATATCGTCATCTCATTTTATATGCATAATTTTGTGACTTCTTTTGTAATCCTAACATTGCCAGCACCAAAAGTAGTGCAAAAATGCATCAAATTTTGCACAAAAAACAAATAAAAATCTCCTCCGATGTTTGCACTAAATTTTACACCAAAAAGGTATATTCTCTTTTACCCATCATGTTCTATTATTTCACAAACAGAAATCAAAATTACAAGGTTTAAATATTCGCACCTCTTTGTTTTTATTATATAATATAGTTGCACTAATAATGTTATATAAAAATATATGTGTTTCTATTTTTTAGTAAATTTCACTTATAATGTAACACTTCCTTTTATTTTCTGTTTCGTCCCCCCCAAAAAAATATTTTAACGTATGCCAAAAATAATTATCTCATTTAAAAGTCAAAACAATTACTCCCTCTGTCCCGCCCGAAATAAGATTTTGGTAGCTTTTTTTATACTTTGACCATGTAATTTAAGTAAAAAATAATTATCATAATATATATTTTAAAATTGTTTTTGAGAGTATTATTAATTGTGATACAATAAAAAATTAAATTTTTATTTGGGTTATTATATTTTCTTCAAAAGACTTGGTCAAAGTAAAGTCAAGTTTACCAAAATCCTATTTCGAGTGGGACAGATGGAGTATATTGTAATAAAGTACAAGTAAGTAAAGCATGATTTTAAAATTAGTAAAAAAAAAAAATTTGTTTGTTTAACTAACAATATTTAATTTTTGAAATTATAGGGACCAACAAGTACAATTGAAAGTCTTGCACCAAATTTGGTTTGGTGCAACACTGAAGATGCTCTTACCAACTGCTTTTTCAAGTTCCTTTTTGTAATAAATATCAATATAAACATCTTCATTCTTTTTTTTAAAAAAAAAATACATGTATGCAATTTGGTATGTGTTAGCAAAATTGTGAGAGTAAACTTAAATGTATAATACTCTTCGGGACAGAAAATAAATAAACATTTATTAGGGAAAATATATATATTACTCTTAAAAAACATATTACTTCCCTATTGCTAAATGAATGTTAATTCTTTATAAAATATTATTTCTCAAAATGAATGTCTTTTTTTATATAGCAATTGTCTTTAAATATATTTTACCAATTTTTTTCACTAGTATATTTATACTTGCAAAACTAAACATTCAGAAAGATGATTACAAAAATATATATTATATAAATCTTTGCCACTACAATGTACAAATAGAAATATTTAGAATGTCCGGCTTTAAAGTGAAATTTGGAAATTCATTTAAAGTGGAAAGAGTATACCATTTTGTCTATAAGGGAACCAACATTTCTAAAGAGAGGGTTAATTAATTATTCCATATTTAATCATTCTAAGCTTATAGTACAAATTAAAAAAGAACAATTAAGAAGAAAATTTGCGGTTCTTATGTGCATTAGCTTTATTTTGAATTGCCTAACAACTCTTTTTGACATCTAGATCTGAAGTTGCATCCTTAAAGCATCTGAAAGACCGGCCAACCGGATTTGACTATACCATGTACACACATTCATGGAATTAGTACAATGATTTGGGAAATGAAAAAAACAAATAAATCGAAAGCTCTTAAAAGGAAGAAAGAATTAGGGCAATGCTAGGAGCACAAAAGAAATTCACAAAATGATGGATACAAATCGAGGTGACGATGTTTTATTGGTTACATCGATAGTGGACCCGGTACACTCTAATTAAAAATACTAAAAATAAAAATTGACACATCATTTTGTGTCACTTTTTTTGTTACTTTATATTTACCTAAAGAATTAAGTAGACATACCTTTACAAGAAAGCCTCAATTAGCATGTGATCATAACAGATTACTAGTGAACTTGATTAAAATTAAATTAAATAATTTCAACAAAAAAATGTTATTCCAGTCAAACATTAAAACTTGTTAGCATAGCCTATGAGAGGGGCTAATACTACTACACTATTTGCTTATCCACTACATTATTAAAACTTATAAAATTAATTAGTAATTTAGACAAGGGAGGGGCTAATGCCACTACAATTTTTCCTAATCCACTACATTCATTAAAGTTAGAGTAACATAATTATCATTTTGACAAAGCTTCCCTTAATAAACATGCCAATTATAAGTCTAAAAGGCATTGTCCAAGTTACCCTTTTAAACTTATTTTCTCTCTTATTAGTGAAATTAAAATATATTTCTCCCAATTAGTAGAAAATGTACTTCTCTCTCATTAACAACTAAAAAAAAAATTGAATGCATACTATATTACCATTGGCAAATTCTTGGCTGTGGCGGGTGTATGGCGTGCGACGGACATGGCCCGCGGGTCAAACTGCCCGACCCGTCCGACCCGCCCGCTCCAGCCTCCTTCCCTTCCCCAGATTGCGACATGTGTTACTTAAAAAAAAAACCCAATAACTTTAAAATACTATATCTTGATATTTATAACTCGGATTTTTTTAAAAAAAAATACAGTTGTATTCGTCTCGACGAAACAAATAAAACTACATAGGTCATGATATGGTTTAATTTTTTTTTTTTAAAAAAAAACATATTTTTTTACACACAAAAAGTTTGAGCTGCTTGTCAGCTGAGATGTAACACTCTGCTCTGATAAAAGTAACAGTTTCAACTTAAAAAAGTAACACTTTTTACAGTCAAATGTAACAGCAATTTTTACAAGAAAATTTAAATTGTTTGATAGTTTTTGTGGATAAAAAAAGTAATATTTGAAGTGTAACAAAGTGAATATATAATTATAATTTTCTATATAGATGAATGTAACATTTTTATTAGTACATATTACTTTTATTTTATTTTCTTAAAAGTAAAAAATTCATATATATAATCGAGTTGCATTTCAATTGTTACTTTCTCAATAAAAAATTGTTACATTTCAGATATAATGTTACATTTAAGAATATAAACTGTTACATTTGAGAAAAAAATGTTACATTCATTTTTTATAAAATGTAAAATTAGTTTAGTTTGTTAATCTTATGTTAATTTTGAAAAAAAAGAGTGTTACATTCCTTTATAAAAAGTGTGACATTAGTTTAGTTGTCAATCTTTATGTTATCTTAATCTATTGCAGCACAATTGTGGTACATTTTTTTTTAAAAGTGTTACATTTGAAAGAAAAAAGTGTTAGATTTCGTTATATAAGTATTACTTTTGTTTGGAGGAAAAAAGTTTTGGGCGGCAACAAAAAAAAAAAAAAAAAAAAAAAAAAAAAAAAAAAACAAGAGGAGGCTCGCCTGGCGTGCGACGGTTGCACAGGAGACTCCCTCATTACCATTTAGTATTCTTCTCTGCTTTTTTCTAGAGAACAAGAGGAATCCATAAATTAACTAAACACATAAAAAATAAAAAAATCCCCAGAAAGCATAGCAAAATCAAAACACTTAGTGTATTGTCTTTCTTAGAAACTAATTGTTTTGGCCAAATTTCTACAATTCAACTAAGGATAATGAAATTGGGCACAATGGAATAAAGTACTTTGAAATTCAAGATAAATGGACACGGTATTTTAACGAGGAAATCCCTTGAACAACTTGTTCGCCGGCATAAAACCTCAACTATGGAATTATATTAAACTCAATGGAAGTACAAGGAATGTACTGTAAAGAGAGTGAATATGGTTGGCGTGAAAAGTGTGTGTTAATACAAGTGTTGAACTCCCTTTAAATACTGAGAAGAAATGAAAAACAAACTAGCTAATCTACCCCTATAATCTCGGAAGGTGGTTGAAGAGATAAACTTATCTATTGAACTTGTGTTGAAGATAAATGACTCATGCTTTTGACTTGGTCTTGGAGTCTTCGATGTGTGTTGGTAAGTACCATGTGCGCGTTGAATTAGTGTTCCACGATCTAGTAATGTTTCCTGAAAAACAGGATTATTTATAACAACCATGTAAGATGTAAATTAGTCAGGTTGCAGAATAATCAGGTTGTTGGAGCAAGTTGTATCTTCAAGACGTAGAGCACTTGATTTTCTACCCCAAACAATTTCCCCTAATTTTCAAAATTTAAAAGAGATTTTTAAAGTCAAAAATTGATTAACCGCTGGCATCCATAAGCATTTATGTTGGGTGGTGGACTAGACGGTTTATAGGCGTATATGGTCTAGGTTCTTGAGTCCTATTTGGAGTCTTGAACCGTCAATCTTGATCTATTAAAGCGTAGTCCAAGCTCGTTTCCTTTCACAATTTCGCAACCGCTTTCCCAATCTCTTCTTTGGTGAGTCTTCTTCTTTATCTTTCTAATTTCTTTGTTTTCAACAGTTAGGTTTTAGGATGGGGGATGAATTTCCAGTAGGTTTCAGGTGTTTAGGGTTTATAGAAGGCCTTAATGAAGAGAGATTCATTCTCTCAACATCCGAAATTGAAGCTCTAAAAAATCTTTTTCCAAAAAATGCTGAATTTATGAACCCTAACCCTCTTTTGACTTCCGACTGCGTTTCTACCGATTGGATAGGTTTCCTTGAATATCCCTTTATGATAGGTTTGAAGTTTCCATTTTCCCCTCGTATTACCCGTTTCTTCGAGTTCACTGTCCTTGCTTATACACAACTTATGCCTGTTGGGTGGAGGAATCTGGTTACTTTGGATAGGTTGAGCGTCAAACTGGGCCTAAGGGTTGATTTAGAAGAACTAGGCTTCTGTTATATCTTGAGGTCTCACGGAAATAAGAGGTTTGGGTTTAGAGTTAAGACCAGAGTGTATAGCATGGTTGTGGATTCCATTGACACTTATAGGGGATGGAAAATAGGTTCTTTTATGTGAGAACTAGCTTAGTGGGGGTTGAAAGTATTAGTTCAGAATGGAAAAGTGAAGGTAGGTTTTCTCCATTTGCAAGTTGCTTCTGTATCCATTTTTTAAGCTTTTCATTTAACTTGTTCTTGGCAACCTGCAGCCCCTAAATTGGATGTGCTGTTTTCGAAGAGTGCCGACGCTTTAACCATCATTGAAGTTGTTTTTGCCTTACCTCCGGCTACGCAAAAGTTTGTTCATCCCAGTGCAGTGGGTGAGAAATTTGAGGAAGCAGAAGCAGCAAGTTCCAGTAAGACTCTTCAGTGTGAGCATATGATGTATTCTGGTAAAATTATTTGCAGTCTATCCCTTCAAGTTTGGTTTTATCTTTTAATTTGTTCTTACTGGATGTTTTTATTTTACTTGTAGCAACTCCATCTCAGTTTGGTTTTGGTGCAAGAAATTTGGTAGAAAGGTTCCATAGCAAAGCGAAGGTTAAAGACATTAAGCCGCCCGTTCCCAAGTTGGAGGTTGGAGATAAGGTGATGATTAAGAAGAGGAAAGCGAAAGAGATAGTTGATGTAGAGGTTGCCATGCCTAGTGAAGTTGAACTTGAGAAGAAGGTAATATGCTTCCATGCTCCTATTTTATTTTGACTTTTTGTTGACTGACATTGGTCTTCTTGAAAATAGATTGTTGGTGTCGCTGGTTTGCTGGCAAATGAAGTAAAGTTATGGAAGGAAAAGGATGAAGCCTCGTTTAAAGCAAAGATGGAAGTGGAGGAAAATTTCACGGTTTCTCAAGATATGTTGAAAAAGAAGGAGGATGACGTGGAGGCGAAAAATGATGAAATTAGAGAGTTGGTGGCCAGGTTGGCTGAGTCTAACAAGAATCACATGAGGGAGATGGAAATTATGGAGGAGCGCTATATTAGGGATGCAGCAAAGTCTGTTTTCGAAGCTAGGATTGGTATGATTGAGGATTTTTAGGCTGGGAAGCACACGGCATGGGATCTAAAAGAAGAACACCAAGCATTGAAGAGGGCCACAGGTGAAGTTGATGAAGTTGGTGAAGTCAATTCCAAGGTTCAAGATGCAGAGAATGCTGAGCAAGTTGGTGATAATGAAGAGAAGTAGGAAAACGCTTTAGGTTGGGTAAGTTTGTTTTATGTTTGCAGGTTGGGAATCAAAAACAATCTTTATTTTATGTTTTTAAGTATTTTAGGTTTTAAACGAGGGATTGTCCTCGTGGATAATGGTTTTTAGGGTGTAATGTGTTTTGCATGTCTGTTTGGACATGAGGATGTTATTTTGTGGTTGGGGCCAAGTTTTGGCTAAGACTTTGAACATACTTAAATGCTATGAGGATCAGGTTGTTGATCCTTTTGGTTTTCTGGGTGTAAAGAACATTAGTTGTTTTGGTATTTTAGTAGTAATATGTTGATGTTATATCTTAGTAGATTTTCAAGATGTAACAGGATGAGTTCTAAGGGTATGTTGGAATCATTTTATGAATTCTGGAATATTGTAAGCAAGAGTAGGTAGCATGTTAATGCTACAAGTTGGAAAAATGATTAGTGAAAGATGTTTATCTCTAAACTTTGTATACTGCTGGTAACATGTCAATGTTATAACCTTTTGATTTCAACTTGTGTTCATAATTTTAGTTAAGTGCAAGAAGGTAATCAATATGTACATGACACATTAGCCCACCAACAACTTAACTGAAACATGAAAAACTTGCGCCCAGGCGAAGGTGTAAAAACCTTAACAACATAAGAAAGAAGCAAAATATTTAAACCTTAGAAAGGTATGTACCTTACACTTTGAATGATACTTGGACTTTATAAGTTGAACTCTGGCTCAACATATAGCATCCCGAAATCTTGGATCAACATGTTAATATCTTGACAACTTGAACCTTAGCAACTTGAGTAATCATGTTGATATCTTGGATGTTTTTTGATAATCTGTAGACACCCCGCTTTGAACCTCTCACTCCGATTGCATACATAGTATTTTTATTTAACTTGTTTTTGTTAATTTCTGTTACTTCCGTTAAGTTCCTAACTGATTTCGTTAGTTTTGGACTAAACTGCATAACAGAGTTAACTTTTAGAGTCATTCTGTCATTCTGTTATTCTCACCCGCGGGCGCCTCCCGCAATGGTCATGGGGCGCGCGCGCGTTTGGTCCAATAGGCCGGACTCGCGCGCTTCCCACTTTGACTGTTACAGATTGCAGGTTTTCCCTCTATTTTTAGAGTCAAAAACATATTTTTATCACATGTCTTAATCTAGCATTAACCCCTTTTATTTTGTAACCTCCCAATCCCATATTTCTAGCCCTTTTCATAAAAACAAAATATTTCCATTTTATTTTATTTTATTTTATTTTATTTATTTTATTTTATTGGTCAATTCCATTTCACATGGATTGATCATCTTTTCCCTCCAACCTTTTACCTATAAAAAGGACCTCATAGGTTCATTTCAAGGGACTCTCCTCTTAACATTAAAAAGACCTCAACATTTTCTCTCTAGCCAAAACTCTAGACTTTTAGGAACTTCTCTTTTGCCTTGAAATCTCTACACAAATACACTATACACAATTCTCCCAAGAATTCTCTTTACAAGAGTTCTCCCAACAAGAGTTTAACACAACAAAACTCTAGACAGATTGTTCTACAACAATTTCTCTACAACAACACCATTTTCAAGTCCAAATTTGAAGTCCTCTTTCTTAAGGTACTTTATTCTTCTTCTCTTATTTTACATGTCTTAGTAATGTATGCAATCCCCATCAATTGGGACATGACCAAATGACCACTTTACTACATTAAAGTTGGTTAAGGTTATCTCCCTACATTTTAATCTCTACTTTAATTTACCATTCTTTTCTTAATATAATTGTTAGAATAGTTTGACATGTAATCTTTACCATTAAATAAATAAAACAATTCTCTTTTGTTTCTCTTTTATTTTTCCCTTTTCTTTCCGTTATAATTGTTAGCACTATTTATTTAATTGAAGGACATTTAGCATTAGAACACCAAAAGTAGCAAGACCCGCGTAAGCGGGGCGGAGTGGGTGTTTAAGTACTTCCCACTCCGTCACCTAACCCCCGAACCCTTTCTCTCCCGAATCTCTGGTTTTGTATATAAAATTGGATTTCTTTAGGTTTTTCTTATGTTCCTCTAAAACATAGGTGGTGACTCTTAAAATCAATTAGACATCCTAGGATAATTCACCGCTCTAGCCAAGTGGGGTTTTCCCGGGGTATCTACAGTGGCGACTCCGCTGGGGACGGCATAGAGGGTTAAACTTGCATTTTCTGCTTTTGGTGTTCTAATTTTTGTTTTCTGGGCATTCTGGTAAACAGGGTGGGAAGCGCGTGCCTCTGGCCTTCTTGGCCTAAAGCGCGCGCGTCCGACCCCTTCTACCAGAATCGCCCGCCTCTCATTTTGTTCTTCGAATTTCATGTTTCTGTGCTAACAGTTTCTGCAGGGGAAAGTTACATGATTTGGGACCAGGGCAATCCCCTGAGTCCACAGTTTCTGACATTCTGACAGGTACCCCAGATGCGCGCGCCTCCAATCTTCATGGCGCACTGCGGGCGCTTCCCATATCAATGCTTTGAGGCGCGCGCTTCTAGGTAAATTCCCAGAACCTCATTCAATTCCCAGAACAGAAGCAGTGCACAGAAACAGAACAGAATGACAGTGTGGGCACCGAGCCTGCACATGAACAATTTTACTTTCTGTTTATTATTATCGGTCACACGGGTGATTCGAAAGTTGTAATTATGTGCTTATTGCTTTTATTTTCTTTTGAAAAAAAAAAGATATTTTATCACTTGTTAGACCTCACACTACGCACACAATTCCTATCAATTGCTCACTATCGAGTTGCACGAGTTTAACCCCAAACCCGTCGAGGCCCGTCCTAGAAAGTTTCAAGCTCCACTCGACCTTGACTCTTTCGAAGCGGTAAACCTCAGCCCGTGGCGTAGTTCATGACTACATGCCGGGGGTGACCTTAAGCCTCTCTTTAGCCGAGCACCAACCACACAATTCTAGTTAGGGTCTAACACTCCATGACCAAGTCGGTTTTCATGTACCGATATTTCCCTAAACTAATGTCATCAAATCATACATGCCGTTTCCAAAAGAAACAAATGGTTGTTATGGGACAAAATAAAACTCCGTCCACAAAGTGGTTATTATGGACGAAAATAAAAAATCCGTCCCCGCATGTATGCTTAATGACATTAATTTAGTTTAATCTTGTCACATGTAGGAATCACAAGCGTGGTGGAATCCGATGAGTATATGGGACCGCGAGAAGGTCTATATACTAGTGTGACGATTCCACTATTTTTCTAGAAACCCCAAAAAGGACCACGTCCTTCCGACTTTGAAAATAATAATAATAAAAAAAAATCATTTTTCTTTATGTGGTTTGAGTCTTTTCTCTTGTTCGTGGGTTAAATCATTTGATTCAAAAGGTATTTGTGGGGCCAACCTAAGATCAACCGTGTTCTCTCCATAGGTCCAATGGCTTCAAGCGGCAACAACAACAAGGGTGAGAATACTTCCGTGTCCAACGAAAGGCTCTTCAACATAATAAGAGCCATGGGGGAACAAATGGATAGACTTGTCGAGGATGCCTGCCGCAAGGATGATTTATGGCAAGCCCGTCTTGATCTCGAGAGGAGAATTCATAAGGAAGAAGTGTCCGAACTTAAGGCCCGTTTACGAGAGTTCACCGACAACAAGGCAAAGGTCAACGGTAAGGCATGTTCAACTGGCTCGCCTCTCAAGAGTCACAAAGGCTCTACCAACGACCGTGTGTACACTCCCCTCCAAGGAATGACTATCACCAAGGCCTATGAAGATCTCAAAGCAAAGGGACAAATTTCTCCTCTCCAAGGGTACAAGCAACCACAACCATTGCGTCGCAACCATCCCCACCACAAGCGGTGTGAATATCACCTATGCAGCGGTCACCTCACCGAGGATTGCTTCTCCATCCGCAACATCATCCAAGACTTGATTGACAATGGTGAGTTTACCATGGTTGAAGAACAACAGTTAAAGAGTGAGAGCATGCAAGAAATCATCAAGGAAGGGGCTCAAATTTGAAATGAGCTTCAACAAGGGATCATGCCACAAGGCCGACAACAACAATCTCTGTTTCTCTTTCTCTACCTAGTAGTAGGAAAAAAAAAATAAAGGAGTCAAAAGTCCTCTTAAGTGTGAATTAATGTTTTCTCTCGTCCTATGTTAAATGTTGGGCTTGGGACTCTAGGGCCTCTCACTACCAACTTATATTCTAAATAAGGACTCAACAGATCACTAATACCAGAGACACCCCTCACTTGCAAAAAGATGCAAGATGACTAAAATGCCCTCATATCTCCTCTCACCCTTATTTTTTTGGTCAAATCATAGTCAAACTCTTATAACTGACACATAATTAACATATAAGAGTAAAAAAAAAAAAACATTTTTTTCATTTTTTTTTTAGAAAAATAATAATATTATTTGGTCAAATATGGTCAAACTCGGTCAAACAACAGTCAAACTCTTATAAATGACATATAAGACCAATAATTAACATATAAGAGTCGATTTTTTCAACTTTTAAGAAAAAAAAATATTATTCGGTCAAATCTCGGTCAAACTCTTATAACTGACATATAAGACCAATAATTAACATATAAGAGTCGATTTTTTCAACTTTTTTTAAAAAAAATATATTATTCGGTCAAATCTCGGTCAAACTCTTATAAATGACATATAAGACCAACAATTACCATATAAGAGTCGATTGTTTTTCACTTTTTTCAACTTTTAAGAAAAAAAAATAACATTATTCGGTCAAATCCCAGTCAAACTCTTATAAATGACATATAAGACCAATAATTAACATATAAGAGTCGATTTTTTCAACTTTTAAGAAAAAATAATAATATTATTCGGTCAAATCTCGGTCAAACTCTTATAACTGACATATAAGACCAACAATTAACATATAAGAGTCGATTTTTTCACTTTTTTTCAACTTTTGAGAAAAATATATAATTTTATTCGGTCAAATCCCGGTCAAACTATTATAAATGACATATAAGACCAATAATTAACATATATGAGTCAATTGTTTTTTATTTTTTTCAATATTTAAGAAAAATATATAATATTATTCGGTCAAATCCTGGTCAAACACTTATAACTGACATATAAGACCAATAATTAACATATAAGAGTAAAAAAATTCACTTTTTTCAACTTTAAGAATAAATAAATAATATTATTATTTAGTCAAATCCCGGTCAAACTCTTATAAATGACATATAAGACCAATAATTAACATATAAGAGTAATAAATTTTCACTTTTTTCAACTTTAAGAAAAATAAATAATATTATTTAGTCAAATCCCGGTCAAACTCTTATAAATAACATATAAGACCAATAATTAACATATAAGAGTAATAATTTTTCACTTTTTTAAAGTATAGAGAAATGTTTCAAAAAAAAAAAACTATAAGAGAAAAAAAAATTACACCAAATAAGTTGTCTGTTCAGTGGAATGTAATGGATCATCCTGACTCCTTGGAAATTCCAACCTCATGTACTAGCCTTAATAATAATTAAAAAAAAAGGAGTAAATGAATACAAACACTAACAGCATCAATCATCACGAGTTCATGACCCCTACCATTGCAAACATGCTTAGTGCCTAAGCTGGTAAAGAAAAAGCACGGAAGAGTTCATAGATTTGTTAATTATTGCAACAATAAAACCATAGTACTCAACAGAGAGAGTAGGAAGAGGAGAGGGAGGAGATCGAAGTAAATCCTTGAAATCGGACGTCGTCGGAGAAGATTCAGAATCTGCAGATTTGGCCGGAGAAGATGAAGGTGGTCATACGATTTCGGAAGGAGATAGAAGGAGTCGACGCTGACTTCACAGGCTACAGATCTGAGAGAGAGTGACGAATCGCGGAGAGATGAACGAAGAAGTCACCGGTGCCAGAATCCATATCTGTGATGCGCTTCATCTCAAATTAGGGCTAAGGCCTCTGACCAACGAGGAGAGAGGGAGATGCGTGGGTGTGTGTGACGAATGGACGACCGGTAGAGCTTTGGCTGTGGTCGGCGACGTTGCCGGTATCCGTCACCGGCGGGCTGAGAGAGAGCTAGAGAGAGAAATTGTTGAGAGAAACTGTGTGTGCATGTGTGTGACGTGTTTGAGAGGAGGGGAGGGAGGGGAGGCGATTTTGTTTGAGGGGTAGGGGTAGTTTAGGCATTTAGCAGTTATGTTTGACTGGTCAATGAGAGTGAGGGGTGTATGTGGAATTAGCATCTTAAGAGAACTCCTTATTTGAGATTTAGAAAGAGCCTCTCCTTAAAATGGAATAACACTTGAGTTGGGAGGGCCCTTAGGGAAAAATACCTTAAATGTTCGAGTCCATTGAGTCATCAAATAAAAAGTCGTTCCTGTCCTCATACACTCTTCCAAGTGTTTAATTTAATTCTTGGCAAAATGATGAAAAGATGTCTAAACACGTTTTAGAACGAAGGCTATCACTTGAACGCCTAGAGGCTAAACATCGACGACGGCATCAACAACGAAGACATCAACAACGACGAAATCAAGACAAAGAAAGGTGGAGCAACAATCATGAAGCAAAGTTTTCAAAAGGGGATATATATATATATATATATATATATATAAAAAAAAAAGAGCTCACTAGGTTGAAATCCTCAAATCAACCTTGGCAAAAGTTAGAGCACAAAAAAAAAAAAAAAAAAAAAAATCCCCGTCAATCAAAGAAGTACAAGATCAACATCATTCCACCGATGAAGGACGAAGCAACAACCACCTCGACGAATGGAGCATCCACAAGAACTACGGTGACCTGAGCCTCTTCACTGAAGGAACGTAGGCAACCTTCGGGTCCGGTCTCATGCAAGAAAGAAGATATGTTTAGCCCTAGTGCGTTATGGTGATCGGCCTTCATCTCGAACTTGTCAAGACATCTTTGTACGATTCATTTGCCAATGAATTAATCACCTCAAGATTGAACAACTTTCCTAGATTTGGAATCACTTTCCGTTCCTTGTCGAGTCTAGGGCTTCTATTCTTTCTGCATACTCCCAATTTCTTGCAATCAAATTGGGGCTTTCCTTCTCTTCTCTCTTAATGACTTACTTGCCTTCGTGAGTCATTCAACAAATATATACAAAGTCAATACTGGGGACACTTCCCTAGTCAAGTCAATGTCACTCATCTTTAGTGAGAAGAGGTCTTCACCGCAAAATCACATGTCTCTCATCCTCATCTAGAGTCAATGCACACTTCCTCATCAATTGAGTAAAAAAAAGACGCAAAAGAGATGCCCGCTAGATTGAAAACCCAAAAGGGCGGTCTAGGCAAAAAACAGGGTGCGTCATAAAAAAAAAAGAAAGAGTAAGAGAGAGAAGGGAAAGAGAAATGGAGATCTTCGGCCTCTAAGGAAGACAACTGCACATGTTCTACATTGGGTCTCCTCAGCAAGTCAATCCCCACCGATCCAACTTTGGAATTGCAAAAGGCTTGACGAGATATGGCACCATCAAAGGTCATTTTGGGTTATTGAAAGATTGTTCTTACAATGTGCGTCTTTGGGCTCATGAGAAAGAAAGCCCGTGGTAACCAAGATCCGTCTGAGAATGAGCCTATCATTTAAGGGGTACGAGGTTGTATAAAATAATCCCCAGCTAGTCAGTTGGTTTGGGCAGCAAGCAACAACATGAATTCAAGCTTCTACAAGCATGTCCCTCTAAAGTATACCGAAAGACTCCCGAGAAATGGCGTAACTCTTGCCATGACCTCTTATGTTTGTTCCCCCACACGAGGACGAGTCTCTTGCTTTGCTCGATAAATGATGACGCCCTAGGGGCTATGTGACTCAAGAACGAGAGCTTATTTTGCTTCATTTGACAGTTAATGAGCCCTAGGGCTACGCTCAAGAAAGATGTGTGAGATATCCTCAAAGTCTCTCAAAAGGAATGTCGAGAAGCACCTTCTTGTCATGTATGCTCATACTTGTTCCCCCGATCAAGGATAGGCCCTTCTCGTTCCACTCCTAATCAATGGTATCACTCTAGGGGGTATGATCAAGTTTTAAAGGCTCCCTCGGCAAGAAGAAATTCACTTCAGTGTCCCCAGCCGAGTCATGTGCAACATTGGAAGCTTCCTCAATTCGGCACCGAAGGTCTCAAGGGGCTTCACAATCTACAATCTTTTGGGCTACGGCATTACAGTGATACAAGCAAAGGGAAATATTAGGGCTTCGCAACCGAAAGTCTTTTGGGACAACAATGCTCAAGCAATGCAATGTGGAGAAGTCTTATATGAAAGAGATCAAACTTCAATGGTCCCTCAACACTTCCAGTCAAAAGGCCTCTTGGTTTTAAATGAAGGCTCGGATGATATGAATGAATTTGATGATTCTTGTTAGAACTCACAGCGAGATTATGAAGGAAGTCTTAGAGAAAAGGAAAAAGATTCAATATGTTAGACTCACCCGGCTGAGTTATAGCGGGCAATGCCAATATGTTAACTCTATAAGCAGAGTTACGGCCAATCCCAATGTTTCTGCAATACAGCACCCCCTTCTCCAAGATCAAAAGCACAGGTTGCATCCGAAGATCCACCGTCGGTTCAACTCAAGAAGACTCAAGCAAACATACCGTTCGAGACTTTATCATACCAAGACCTTATCATCTGCAACAACATCACCATCTCCCACGAGACGTCTCCTGAAGACCGTACTACATTTTCAACATGGACCTTCCGCCATTTGGGTATCAACCACAAAAAGGGCCATCCATCTCCAAGCAAGAGAAAGAAGGAGATCGCCTTCAAGAGTTCTTCCCAATAGCACCATCCGCTCCCAACATAATGCTAAGCCGATTCCAAGAAAATTTGAGGCTTCACACCAAAAGGTCTCCACATCCCGCCATCTGCAAACTTGATAAGCCCATGAAATTTGGGGCTTAGCAATCTCTCAAAGCTTGGTATCAATGATCTTCTCTTGGGGCTTGCCCACGTCGACAACAAAAGACAGTTTATTTGAATGGGCTAAGAGTTGACTCATCTTGGGGCTTCATAAGCCACTCAAAGTTCAGCATTCTAGGGGCTTTACAATCAGCAACCCCTTATCTCGACATCGAATGTCTTTTAGAGCCCCATAATTGACACATCTCTTGGGGCTAGAAATCACTTTTCGTTGGGCACAACGGCAACGACGACAGAATTCAAGCAAGGCAATCCGGACTTCGGTCGAACATGACTTGATCTTGGGTTGGCTTTACAAACACACAATGGTCAAAATGGTTCACCCACAAAAAAAAAAAAAAAATCTTTTTCCCACATGTGTACATATTCTATTCCTACAAAAGACAAAAAGAATTTTCTTTTTCTTTTTTTTTTCTTTTTCTTTGTCTCCTTATTTGCGCGAAAATATGTGCATCATTTTATCTTGCTCCTAGCTTCCTCCTTAGCATTCCCCAGCATCCTTGAACTACGCTGGTCTAATTCCTTCCAAGGGATACGTAGGCAGCCTTTTGGCACGACTAACCCATCACCCAGAATTCCATCTCACCGACACTCCATCAAAGGCAAAAACAATTCATCATCACCAACATCATCATTCTCCTTCCAAAGCATGGATATTCTTCATCAAAAGCATCAAGGCATCCACCACCACAACACTAATCCATCCAATGGCAATGGTAAGTGAAGGTATGAATACATCC
Source organism: Campanula takesimana (assembly GCA_026119855.1). Lineage (NCBI taxonomy): Eukaryota > Viridiplantae > Streptophyta > Magnoliopsida > Asterales > Campanulaceae > Campanula > Campanula takesimana. Next base: position 269,457 of record JAOWBW010000284.1, read on the forward strand.
GAGGCTTTCCTCAAATCACACCGCACACAAAATCACTTTCTCCATTCTTATAAAAATTCTCTCTCATGCAAAACTGCCTTCAAATCACATCACACCACAAGCACAATTTCTTTCATAACTGCCATTTCACATCTCATACATGTCACAAGCACATATACCTGCAAAGCACACACTTAACAGGTACCACCACAAGGTCAACAGCATCTGCAACTCAAGGCACTTCATCCCCAGCAGAAAGTACGCCTGCATCCCACAGAGTCAAACAATTACAGTTCAATGACAACAACTCGGTCCATAGTGAGCCGCAAAATCACCACCTTTCCATCAAGCAACACAAAAATATCACAAATAGGCAGACGGAGCCTCGGTTCCAGCCATCCGCAAACGGATCCCGCATCAACAAACGGATCCCGCTTCAGCAAACGGATCCCGCACCAGCAAACGGATCCCGCTTCAGTAAACGGATCTCGCTTCAGCAAACGGATCCTGCACCAGCAAATGGATCTCGCTTCAGCAAACGGATCCCGCTTCAGCAAACGGATCCCGCACCAGCAAACGGATCCCGCTCCAGCAAATGGATCCCGCACCAGCAAACGGATCCCGCACCAGCAAACGGATCCCGCTTCAGCAAACGGATCCCGCTATCAGCAAACGAATCCTACCATCAGCAAACGGATCCCGCTTCAGCAAAGGAACCCCGCTTCAGCAAAACAGATCCCGCCATATCCTTTCTATATCAATAAATCCGCTCACACAGGGAGCGCACCCCTATCCTTCACAAATTTCAAATTTATGTTTTATCGAGTCTTTGATTTCTCTTGTCGATGTCCTCGGCGGTTGTCTTTCTTTCGTCGACGCGTTTTGCTTTGCAATCCACGTCGCCGAGGGGCTCTATAGACACCCCTCTTTGGACCTCTCACCCCGATTGTATACATAGTATTTTTATTTAACTTGTTTTTGTTAATTTCTGCTACTTCCATTAAGTTCCTAACTGATTCCGTTAGTTATGGACTAAACTGCATAACAGAATTAACTTTTAGAGTCATTCTGTCATTCTGTTATTCTCACCCGCAGGCGCCTCCCGTAATGGTCATGGGGCACGCGCGCGTTTGGTCCAATAGGCCGGACTCACGCGCTGCCCACTTTGACTGTTACGGATTGTAGCTTTTTCCCTCCATTTTTAGAGTCAAAAACGACTTTTTATCACATGTCTTAATCTAGCATTAACCCCTTTTATTTTGTAACCTCCCAATCCCATATTTCTAGCCCTTTTCATAAAAACAAAATATTTCCATTTTATTTTATTTTATTTTATTTATCTTATTTTTTTTTTATTGGTCAATTCCATTTCACATGGATTGATCATTTTTCCCTCCAACCTTTTACCTATAAAAAGGACCTCATAGGTTCATTTCAAGGGACTCTCCTATTAACACAAAAAAGACCTCAACATTTTCTCTCTAGGCAAAACTCTAGACTTTTAGGACCTTCTCTTTTGACTTGAAATCTCTACACAAATACACTATACACAATTCTCCCAAGAATTCTCTTTACAAGAGTTCTCCCAACAAGAGTTTAACACAACAAAACTCTACACAAATTGTTCTACAACAATTTCTCTACAACAACACCATTTTCAAGTCCAAGTTTGAAGTCCTCTTTCTTAAGGTACTTTATTCTTCTTCTCTTATTTTACATGTCTTAGTAATGTATGCAATCCCCATCAATTGGGACATGACCAAATGACCACTTTACTACATTAAAGTTGGTTAAGGTTATCTCCCTACATTTTAATCTCTACTTTAATTTACCTTTCTTTTCTTAATATAATTGTTAGAATAGTTTGACATGTAATCTTTACCATTAAATAAATAAAACAATTCTCTTTTATTTCTCTTTTATTTTCCCCTTTTCTTTCCGTTATAATTGTTAGCACTATTTATTTAATTGAAGGACATTTAGCATTAGAACACCAAAAGTAGCAAGACCCGCGTAAGCGGGGCGAAGTGGGTGTTTAAGTACTTCCCACTCCGTCACCTAACCCCCGAACCCTTTCTTTCCCGAATCTCTGGTTTTGTAAATAAAATTGGCTTTCTTTAGGTTTTTCTTATGTTCCTCTAACACCCTTCTGATGCTTAAGTCAGTAAGAGTTTGAAAAATATAAATCAAATTGAAATAACATAATTGAAACAAAGTGATGTAAAATCATACATGATTTTCTGAATTGGATAGACAAGTTTCAACTTACGAGAAGTACAACTTGAGGTGGATTTCATTCCAACTTCTTAGGATCCTTGTGGCATCTAGGGTTGATAGCCAATATACCCCCTTTCCAGCTTCGGCGTCAACTAGATAGGGACCTTCCCATTTGACTGAAAGTTTACATGCGTTTATCTCCCTTTTATTCTGAAATACTCTTCTAAGGACCATGTCTCCAACTTGAAATCTCCTTATACGGACGTTCTTGTTGTAAGACATGGTTATCCTTTGTTGGTAGGCTGCTATCCTGATCTTAGCTATGTCTCTATGTTCATCAATTTTGTCAAGGTCCTCAGCTAGAACAAGTTGGTGTCATCTGAGGTTGTTAGATCATATCTTGCTATTGGGATTGTGACTTCTACAGGTATGACAGCTTATGTTCCAAACACCAAGGAATAAGGAGTCTGACCAGTTGCATTATTTGAAGTTGTTCTATCTGCCCAAAGTACTAAGGGTAGTTCTTCTGCCCATCTTCCTTACTTTTGATCAAGTCGCTTCTTCAGGTTGTTTACTATCAACTTGTTGCTGGATTCATCTTGACCATTCGCTTGAGGATGTACTGATGTAGAGGTTATCAACTTGATTCCCCATCATATACAGAAGTCTTACGTCTTTTTGCTAATGAACTGAGACCTATTGTCACAAATGATCTCATAAGGGATGCCAAACCTGCTTATGATGTTCCTCTTTAAGAATGAAATTACTTCTTTGTCTCTAACTTGCACATAAGCTTCAGCTTTGATCCATTTTGAGAAGTAATCTGTCATACCAAACCTGAATACTTTGCCCCCAGTTGCTTTTGGCAGCTTTCCAACTATATACATTCCCCACTGCATGAAGGGCCAGGGTGATAGGATAGGATGTAATGGTTCGAAAGGTTGGTGCAAGATGTTGCTGTGCTTTTGGCATGTATCGCATTTTTGAACGTACTTGACTGCATCTTGACGCATTATTGGCCAGTAGTAACCAGTTCTTAATGCTTTAGACGATAGTGACTTGCCCCCAGCATGGTTGCCGCATTCACCACTATGCAATTCCCTTAAAACTTCTTCTACTTGTTTTGATTCTAGGCATCTCATATATAAAGATGTAAAATATTTTATAAATAGTACGTTATCATTTAGCACAATTATGATACCTTTACCCTGAATGATCTCAGATTCTTTACATCTTTTGAAACTATCCCATCCTGCAAGAAATTAATTATGGGTAGTGTTCAAGATGTTGTAATGTCAGTGGGGCTTGAGGCCACATCTTGATTATCGTCTAGCTAACATACTTCAGGTTGATCTATGGCTAGATGCATAACATGGATGATTGGGATGCTGGTATTCAACATGCTTTTACAACTTGAACACATGTTTGCTAAGGCATCTGCTTCAGCATTTTCTTCTCGTGGAACCTGTTCAAAAGTAAAATCTACAAATTGTCCTGCCAGCATCTTAACATGTTAGAGGTAACTTGTCAGCCTAGAGTGCTTAGCTGTATATGAGCCATTAAAGTGGTTAACTAGTAACAAGGAATCACTAAAGACATGAATATATTTAACATTCAATTCCAAAGCAGTGGTTAAGCCCATAATAAGGGCTTCATACTCAGCCTCGTTATTTGTTGCCTTGAACTCACAACCTACAGCTTGAGGAATTAGGTCTCCTTGGGGTGAATTTAGGACTATTCCCAAACTTGTGCCCCTTGTGTTTGAATCTCCATCTGTATACAATGTCCACTACTTAGGAGAACCAATGCCCTCAAGTTGTTGGACTTCTAATTCCACTTCAGGTTGCAAGTTAACTAAAATCTGCCACAAAGTCTGCTAGAGCTTGTGACTTGATGGCAGTCCTTGCTTCATAATGTATCTCATAAGTACTAAGCTGTACAGACCACTTGGTCATCCTACCTGACATATCAGGTTTTCTCATCACGTTCCTGATAGGATAGTTAGTCTTGACAGTAATAGTATGAGTTTTAAAATAATGATGCCGTTTAATAGATGCATTAATTCAAGCAAGTATCAATTTCTCAAGATGGGAGTACCTGGTTTCTGCATCAAGTAGAGACCTACTTACATAATAACCAGAATGTTGTGTACCATCTTGCTTCCTTACTAGGACTGCACTAACTGCATTCTCAGATACTGCGAGATATAGAAACAAAGGCTCACCTTGTTCTGGTTTGGACATCAATGGTGGAGATGTGAGATACTCTTTAAGTTAGATGAATGCAGCTTCATGTTCTTCTGTCCACGGGAACATCTTATTTTTCCTCAGGACATCGTAAAACAACCTGCATCTTTCTGACGATTTAGAGATGAACCTGTTAAGAGCTGCTATCCTTCCTGTAAGTCTCTGGACATCCTTAATGGTTTTGGTGACTCCAAGTTGATGATGGCCTTGATCTTTTCGGGTCTTGCTTCAATACCCCTCTTGGTCACCATATATCTAAGGAACTTGCCTTCTCTAACTCCAAAGTTACACTTGGGGGATTTAGCTTCATGTTGACGGCTTCCAAGATGTAAAATGCCTCTACAAGATGTTGAACATGGTCTTCAATATTATTTTACTTGACCACCATATCATCAATATACACCTCCATAGTCTCTTCAAGCAGATCTTTGAACATCTTGTTCACCAACCTCTGATAAATTGCACCTGCATTCTTCAACCCAAAGGGCATCACAATGAAGCAGTAGATTCCTTCAGGGGTGATGAAGGCTGTATCCTCCTAGTCTGAGGGCTCCATTTGTATTTGATGGAATCCTGAGGAAGCATCTATAGAGGTCAGGATGTCATGGTCAGCTGTCGCATCTACCAAAGAGTCAATATAAGGCAAAGGAAACGGGTCTTTGGGGCACGCCTTGTTTAAATTCGCAAAGTCCACACAAACACGCCACTTGTCATTCATTTTTTCTATAATTACCACATTAGCCAACCATCTTGTGTAATCAACCTCACTTATCATGTTGGACTTCAGTAATCTTTCAACTTCTTCCCTGATAATCTGGTTGCGCTCGTGTGCAAGATTTCTTTTCTTTTGATGAATGGGTTTGAAGCTTGGGTCAATGTTCAACTTATGAGTGATGACGTCCTTACTGATACATGTCATGTTTTCATATTTACAGGCAAAGCACTTGGTTCTGCTCTTCAAGAATTCAATTATTTCTTCCTCAATCTCAGGAGAAATGGCTGCTCCAACTAGAACTTTGACATCAGGATTGGAGGGATCGAGTTGTATTTCTTTCACGTCGTATTATGCCGCCTCCAAAACATCTCATGCCTTCTTCTTTAATTTCTATGCCTTCCTAGATATGATTGTTGCTTTCATGTCGGTCTTATAAAACTCCTTTGCTTTCTGCTGGTTTCCTTTTACCTTGACTACTCCCTAAGGTGTGGGCATCTTGATGCACTGATGATGCGTGGATGGAATTGTCTTCATGTTGTGGATCCATGTGTTGGGTTTCCTAGTAATATGTGCAGCGGAATTAAGCAATTAAAATTTTATGAAACCTAAAGCCCATAGATCCATTCATATGATTAAGTCAAATACATGCATAATGAATACTAGAATACTAACCCTTGATGCCTTTGTTTTTGAAACCTTGAATCTTGGTAGAGATTAGAAAGCTTGATCACGAACAAAATCAGGAACACGAACTTTGAAGATGATAAGCTTCACCCTCTTTCGGTATCCACACCACGAACGAATATTAAGAACACTTGATCTTGGTTGCTTGACCGAATTGTGAAACAGGCTTTCACAATTAAGAACTATATGGAATTAATATATGTGTTCTTGTTTTTCACCCAAGAGATCTTAGAACAAGAAAATAGTCTCTCAAACTCTTTAGAGGCTTACGCAATGCATAGGACTGATTAGGGCAACTAGAGGCTGTTTATATACTTGTTACACCTATTCCAAATAGGTAACAAGTGACTTAACCCGCAAGAAAACGGACTAGGAAAAATCTCTGCCGAAATTGACTAGGTCCGCCTGGGTAGCAAAGGGGGTCCGGCCGGATCCAGGATTGGTCCGACCGGGTCCCTTTACTGGTCCAGCCGGGTTATGCAGGAGGTTCGACCGGGTCCTTTATGAGGTCCGCCCGGACCCACCTCTTTCCCCGGTTTCTTCGTTTGTCCTCTAATTTCCCAAAATCCCCCAAAGGTCCTTCGACCCATAATTCCAATTAAGTCCTTTTAGATTCATTCTATTTGTGTGTGACCCTATAGGGTTACACTAAGTTGGCAATGGGTTCAATCATAAACCCATAAGATATGATTAGGTTCTAGCAAACCGTCATACCTACCCAAATAGTGTAACTATATACAAGCTCGCATTCCTTCATAGAACATGTCGCAATCCCTTTGTCCACGATGTCATTGAACACAAGTCATGGTCAACAAGTCAACTTGTATTGTTCAATACTTTCTCGATACCGAATATGTTGATAATCCAAATGACATTGATCCAATCAATTCATTTGAGTTTGGCCAAACATTTCATCAATATCATTCTACGAGGGGCTCAAGCTTGACATCTCTCCAAGGAGGGACAAATCCATTTAGCTTATTATTCTTCCCTACTTGAATCTGATTATGCCAATCATACCCTTTATAACTACCTGGTTAAAGGTAGCGTTTGAATATGTCAAACATAATATTCATCAAGTGGAAGACTATAATAACTTCATGTCTAAGGATTCAAATGACATAACTAGTATGAGATTTACATACGACATAGACCATGATATAAATCTCATACAGCGGGTCATGTCCAGTCCCTTGTTCTCTAACAAGTACCCATAAATATAACATGATCATCCCATGATCATTTAGCCTTTATGTTAGTGCTTCATAAGCTCTAGGGATGGAGATTATTATAAGTAAACATAAACAACAATAATAATCAAAACATCTCTTTATTATTATGAATAAAATTATAACATACAACGTTTAAATAAACGTGCCTAGGGCACCAACACTAACAATCTCCCACTTGCCCTAGGCCCAATCTCCCATGTATCTAATACCCATGGACCTAACATGACCATCATGTTTAGCTTGTAGAAGTCCCTTTGTTAGCGGGTCTGCAACGTTATCATCAGTAGGTACTCTGCATGTATTTACGTCTCCCCTATCCATGATTTCTCGAATGATATGGAAACGTCTGAGTATGTGTTTGGATTTCTGATGTGCCCTTGGTTCCTATGCTTGAGCAATTGCACCATTATTATCACAATAAAGGTCTATTGGATTAGCAATACTAGTAACCACTTCAAGTTCACCAATGGACTTCTTAATCTAAACAGCTTCCTTTGCAGCATCCGATGCAGCAATATACTCAGCTTCAGTTGTAGAATCAGCGGTTGTACTCTACTTGGAACTCTTCCAGCTTACAGCTCCACCATTTAACATAAACACAATACCCGATTGCGATCGACTATCATCTCTGTCGGTTTGGAAGCTTGCATCCGTGTAACCATTTACAACGAGATCATATTCCATTCCTCCATAGATCAAAAACGAATCTTTAGTCCTTATCAGGTACTTAAGAATCGCTTTAACAGCCATCCAGTAATTCTCACCAGGGTCGAACTGATATCTGCTCGTCATGCTCAAAGCATAAGATACATCCGGCCTAGTACATATCATGGCATACATGATGGATCCAATTGCCGAAGCATATGGAATATCACTCATTTTCTCACGCTCATCTTTTGTCTTAGGACATTGAGTCTTTCTTAGAGAAACTCCATGTAACACTGGCAACTGTCCTCTCTTAGAGTTTTCCTTGCGGAATCTTCTAAGTACCTTGTCAATGTATGTACTTTAGTTTAAACCAATTAGCTTCCTTGATCTATCTCTGTAGATCTTAATTCCAAGGACATATGCGGCTTCACCCATATCTTTCATTGCGAAACAATTTCCCAACCAAGTATTTACAGACTGAAGTGTAGGAATGTCGTTTCCAATGAGCAATATGTCATCCACATATAAAATCAGGAATAGCACTATGCTCCCACTATTATTCTTGTATACACAAGGTTCATCTTCATTCTTGATGAAGCCAAACTCTTTTACTGATTCATCAAAATGGAGATTCCAACTCCTAGAAGCTTGCTTCAATCCATAGATGGACTTCTGCAATTTGCATACTTTAGAATTTTGTTCAAAACCCTCAGGTTGTGTCATGTACACATCCTCTTGTAAGTTTACATTAAGGAAAGAGGTTTTGACATCTATCTGCCATATTTCAAAGTCATGATATGCGGAAATGGCAAGCAAAATTTTTATAGACTTGATCATTGCTATGGGTGAAAAGGTTTCATCATAGTCAATACCATAAATCTGCCTATAACCTTTCGCTACAAACCTAGATTTGTAAGTATGCACCTTCCCATCAAAGTCAGTCTTCTTCTTGAAGACCCATTTGCATCTTATGGTTTTTACACCTTCGGGTGCATCAATCAAGTTCCAAACTTGATTATCTTGCATGGATTACAATTCGGATTCCATGGCTCCAAGCCACTTGTCCCAATCAGGAGATGACATCGCCTCTTGGTCAGAAGAGTCCTCCAAATATTTCTGTCTAGTAGGTGGTCAGTTTATCATTCTCAATGATCTCCACCTCATTACTACCCGTTACGAGAAATCCATATCTCTCGAGCTCAGATCGTAACCTACCAGATATGCGAGTTACTTATGTATCTTGAACAGGTTCCACAATTCCTTGTGGGACTTGTTCTTGTTCCACCATCGGTTCAATATCATTTTCTGGTTCTCGAATTTCTTCAAGATTTACTTTACTCCTACTGATTTCTTTGGAGAGAAACTCTTTCTCTAACACACCATTCCATTGTGGTTTTCCGGGTGGAGTCAATTGTGAAACAATTCCACAATTCTTTAGATGATCATCAAATTCTTGACTCAAGTATTCCCCACCTCGATCTGATCGAAGTGCCTTAATACTTTTGTCAAGTTGTTTTTCTACTTCATTTTAAAATATTCTAAATATCTCAAACGCTTCACTTTTATGTTTCATTAGGTAAACATACCCACATCTACTAAAATCATCCGTGAAGGTTATGAAGTATTGAAATCCTCCCGTAGCATTGCTACTTAATGGTCCGCATACATCGGAATGTATCAATCCCAATAAGTCGCTCGCCCTTTCACCCAACATGGTAAAAGGTGTCTTAATCATTTTTCCAAGAAGACACGACTCGCAGGTGTCATATGACTCCAAGTCACATGAACCCAAAAGACCGTCCCCATGGAGTTTTGAGATACGCTTCTCATTAATATGATCAAGACGGCAATGCTACAAATAAGTATGATTTACATCATTAGGTTTAGATTTCTTATTTATATGATAGACATCTTCATTATTTTAATTCTTGACATCAAGGACATAAAGGCCATTAAATGAATTTTCAATACCATAAAGCACATCATTTAAATAAATAGAAAATCTCTTATTCTCAATAAGAAATTTAAAACCTTCATTATCCAAACAAGAAAATGAAATAATATATCTACATAAATCCGGTACATAATAGCAATTGTTCAAAACAAGTATTAAATCGGAAGGTAAAGTGACTTCATAAGTCCCTACGGCTAATGCAGGAACTCTTGCTCCATTCCCCACGCGCAGGTCTACTTCACCTTCTTTAAGTAGTCTCCTATTCTTTAGTCCATACACATTTAAACAAATGTGAGAACCACATCTGGTATCCAATACCCAGGAACTAGTGGTAGAAAGGGGAATATCTATCATATAGATACCTGAAGTCGACGCAGTCCCACTGCTCTTCTTCTTCTTTTGTTCTTCCATAAAAGCCTTGCAATTACGTTTCCAATGACCAATTTCTTGACAATGGAAACAAATTGCATCCTTTTGTGCATCGGGTTTTGCACTAGTAGCCTTGGCAACTTTTTCCTTTCTAATCTTGGGTTTGGCAACCTTTGCCCCACCCTTTCCTTTGGCATTTGCCTTTTTCCCATCATGAACCATGAGCACTGGAGAACCTTTCTCCACTATCTCCATCTTCGCAGTTTTCAGCATATTATGCAACTCAGAGAGATTCTTATCTATTTCATGCATGTTATAGTTCATCACAAAGTGATTACAACTTTTAGGCAATGAATTAAGAATGAGATCCGTGGCTAGTTCCAATGGAATTGGATAGCCAAGTTTCTCAAGATGCTCCACGTAGCCTTTCATCTTAAGCATGTGTGGACCCACTTGTTGCCCTTCACTCATTTTGCAAGAAGTGAATGCAACAATGGTTTTATACCTCTTTTTCCTAGCTTGCTCTTGAAACATATCTCTTAACTCCACACCTATCTCATAGGCTTCCAAATGTTCCAAACTTTATTGGAGTTTTGAGCACATAGTTGCGAGCATGCGACAACTCATATCTCTAGAATCATTACGATGCTTCTTGTGATTGTCTCTCTCTGCCCTAGGGGCATTGGCTTCGGGTTTATTAGGAATAGGCCCATCGAGAATGTACAATTTATCTTCTTGCCTTAGAACTATTCTTAGTCTTCGGATCCAACCCATGAAATTTGTACCATTCTCTTGAAGATTATCCTTCTCAAGGATCGATCACAACGAAATTGATTAAGTGTTGGTTGTCATTATCTATAATTATGCAAAAAATTCCAAAATTTTATAAGTACCACTTTCATTAAAGAGATAAGCAATGTATTTTTCCAAAAAACACTCCCACTAAATTATATAACCTTCTTATACATCTAATGTATAATATAATTTAAATGGGCTAAGATCCAACTTTAATTTAATTTTGAGTCCGCTATGACGGACCGCTCAAAATCAAATTAATTAGGTAGACAACTCTTGTCAGTCATATCCAATATGAGTCTTAGATCCTTTTATGAGTTTCTTAAGAAATCCAATTTCAAAAGCATATTTTAATCTCATCTTTGACTTAGGCCCAAAACTGTTTTGACGCCTAATTAAGTCCAACCATTTTAAACGCATAGGAAACTCTTATTCACTCATTTTGCTTATACATGAATAAAATCAATGCACCTCGCTATGGCGAGCCCACATGAAAATACTCATTTACTTACAAGTGTTTTAATCATGGCTTGGCATAAGGACTTAAAACTTTCAAGAAGGTTCATCATCATATAGCATACAACACATTTATGAGCACATAAGATAATATGTTGAGCATCAAGTTTAGCCACTAAATTAATCTCCATTAATTTAAGCATAATATTTATGTGTCATTAGTTTCTCTATATTTATGAGGATGAGACTTTTTGAACTTTGATTATCATCTCCAAATCAAGACAACAAGAAGTGCGGCCGAACTAATCCATATGAAATCACAATTCCGCACTAATTCAAGAAACCAAGAAAGTTGTCCATGTGGCCGAAACTAAGCAATAGATGGTCTCGATGAACGTAGGTCAATTGCATTCACAATTCCACATGGATCTCCAAACTTTAATCAAGAACTTTATTTCTCAATTTTAGCAATTATGAACTCTTCATAATTCTAACTCCGTTTATTCTTTGAATCTTTGATTGCAATCAATTTTGGGAAACACAGTCTCGAGAACGTAGGCTAGCCATCCAAAACTTGATCCAATCTCAGAATTCACAAGACTAAAACAAATAGGAAAATTAAACCCCAAGATCCACCCCGAACCCCAAGCCGTACCCGCACCAGACCAATAGGTCCGGTCGGGTACTCATATGGGTCCGGTCGGACCTCCTTGAAAATTCCCAGAATTTTAAAATTTAAAAATTGTCTCAAAATTGTTTTTCCCCCGATTTAATTAGGATTTGGTGTTTTTGGTGATCCAATCACCACCATGATCATCAAAACCTTAAATAAACAATTTATTCATGAATCTCTAGAATATCAAAACTTTGATCGAATAAAAAATTGATAATCCAAACAATTTTAAATCTACCAAAATTTTTATTGCGATTGAATAGTGCGATTAAAGTTTATAAAACAATAAACCACATAAAACGCATATAACACAAAAACATCATAATCTCAATATTCAAATCATGCTAGTGTAAGTACCCCAATCTAAAATTAAACCATCTTAGAGGAATTCTTAGCACCATTCAGGGATCAACTGATAGGCTGGGACCTCACTAAGATAAACCTAAAATTCCAGGACTATTCTGGAGTTAAACTTAGAAAAATCCAGAAGCTCGCCATGCTGAGCCGTACGGATGGTTTGGACGCGAGAAATCCCCAGCCGTACGGCTACTATGGGTACACTCAGTCCCTATAAATTAAGACCATTGCTGATCATTTCAGGGGGGAGAAAACTATTTTATGAGTGTACACTCTGTCGAATTTATGGCAGGTCAAACACATAAACACACATTTGAGTGAAAAGAGAGAAAGAAGATAGGCTTAGAACCAAAATTGGTGAGGCCTCCTTCTCCCCATCTTCTCTTCATCTCATATTCTATCTTCCTTTTGTTTAATTTATGTAAATGTCTTTACTTTTCTTGTAAATATTATGAATTGGAACCAAGTTCTTGATGTGAATCAATGGTACCCTTATGTTCTATGCATGATCAAGGGTTCAAACCTAAGATGATTAAGGCTTGTTATCATTTAATGTCTCTTTACATTAATGCACTTTACATTATGTCTTTAAATTAATGCACTTTACATTATGTCTTTACTTTTATGCAATTTATGTTATGTCTTTACATTTATGCAAGTTAAATTTCATGTCTTTACTTTTAAGTTCATTTTATGGTGAAATGATCAAGTTTGGATGATAAAGTTTCAATCTTTATCATTCAAACTTTGATCTAACTCCAATAATGTCCCTATAGATGGTAAAGACTCAATCTTTATCCATCCAAATATTGATTTCTTACTTCCCAAGGCTTTTCCTTATATGAATCACCCATTTGGATGTTAAAGTTTCCACTTTAACCATCCAAATGATGATTTTGGCTCAAATGTCATGTTCATCACCTTTCTTAATTTTTCCCCAATTATTGCCTTGATCAAAACCAAAACCTTTTGTTTTGGTGTTTAATTAGTGATCAAAAGCATAGGGATGATTCAATTCAAGTTTTGTGTGAGTAAATAAACTAAAAAAAATGTAAAACAGTTCAGTTTCAGCAAAATGCTCTGTTTCTGCTTGAAACTGGACTGATTTCTTGACAATCTGCAAAAAACCCCAGGGATGACTCTCCTAACCATACGGCTAGTTTGGTCAGAGGGGTGATTTTTTAGTCTTTCACCTCTTCTGTTAAATTGTTTACAAAACAAACACTTTCTGTTAAGTTTCTGACCAGTTCTGTTGAAAAGTCAGTTTCTCCCACTTTTATAAAAAACACAGACACACACTTGCACAATTTTGGTTAACAAACTTAGGGAGACTCGGTTTTTCTGAGGCACTTTGGATGAACTACCGGTTGAGTTCTTCCCTAAGTGTAACCAGACCTCCGAATCCTTTGTCTCTAACCTTTTTTCGTTAAGTTTGGGTTTAAAGTTAAACTAACGTGGCGACTCCGTTTTTGTTTGAACATTGAAATGCCGTGTTTGATTCTCTAGGAACCATTTGTATTTTCCCGTGGGTATCTTACAGTGGCGACTCCGATGGGGAATAAAGTGTTTGCAAACTTCTTTTTAGAAGCTTTGGGGACACTTTTGTGTGGGTCAAACTCCCGTCCCCGTTTGTTGACTTTTGCATATTTTTTGTGTGTTTTATGTTTCTGTTTTGATTTCTGGGAGTGAAACTGTTCTGGAAATGCAATAAAATGGGGCTTGATGATCAGAAGTTGAAAATTGGCAAAAAAATAATGGAGCTACTGCGCTAGCCGTACGGTTGGTTTGGCTGGGCCCACAGAATGTTTTAAATTAACAATTTTGTGCAGGGCAGAAACATTCTGTTGGCCCCCTTGCTCCTTCTTGTCGAGGTTCCATTTACAGCCTCTACTTATGCACATTTACCTTCATTTTCTTAGCCAAAAACGGATTTTCAAAGCTTGGTAATGCACAAATTTTTTGACATAAAATGGGTTTTCAAAGCCTCATTGTGCATTACCCTTTTTATAAAAGTTTTGGTTAAATTCCTTTGTTGTGCACAACCTTTTTGTACAAATGATTTTCAAAGGGCCTTGCTCCTCTTGCAAAATTTTCGGTTTTCAAAACCTTTGGTTGTGCACAACCTTTCCATGTACAAAATTTTGATTCTTGCTTGCTCATAGTTTTGCTTGATTACTTGTGAAAAATGCTTGTTCATTATACTTGTTCATACAATTGTTCATACAATGCTCGTGGTATTAAAACGGACCGAAAATTTCTATTTTGACTCAAAAGGGAACATAGAAGGCTTCACACAACGTGCACTTGACCTTGTGCACGTTCCAAAAACCCTTTAAACCTGGGATGGATGCCACGATGCAGATTGATTGGTGCTCTTGTGCCCTTCTCGCGCGCACGGGTCCATTCCACCTCCCCTTCCGAGCCGAGTCAACCACACATGTCCGTGACACACAAATACCGTGACCTTGATGGTGTTTGGTCTAGCTCATGTCATCACATCCCTAATATGTGCCCGAAGTTGATTATGGCCAAGTTAACGCCCGAGTCACGACTCTTTATGAAAGCAAGTGTGACCAAGGTCATCTGTGACCCGGTCCTTGACTTATGCGTTGATGCTAACCATAATTAACCTAATTCATGTATTAAAGATAGGGTGACACCGTGTCGTTAATCCCTAATGTTTGATTCATCCTAATCATCTTTAAGCCCAAGGTTGAGGTTAAAGACCCCTCGTTAAATGAGGGCATGCCAAATTTTCGTTAAGGCACTGAGCTAATCTTGACCTTAACCAGGGCTTAATTATGATAAGAATGGCCCAGGCATTGGCGTTTTGCAACGCACTAGACCCTAGGTTCGTTTCCTTTGGTCGGTGGAAGTCACGTGCCCTATAAGACCCTCGCCCAGGACAGTCCGTCCTTGGGAGTGTACAATATAGGTGAAATATGAGGGGCTTATAGACGTAGTGATGGCCTCCACTGATCTAGGATTTAAATTAGTTGCGAAAAAGAAGATAAATCTTTTCCAACCAATTAGGAATAAAATGCGTTTTAAGTAAACAGGAACAAAAAAATAAATAAGGATAATAAGTTTTCATGTTGCATGAGTCTAAGCCTCTTCCCAAACACTAGCCCAAATTGATACCCAAGTCGGAAATGAACCTCCCTCCGCTCCGCAGCTCGTAAGAAGTGGATCAGAGTTCCGGGTCGTTGTCTGGTTAGTGCCGAGTCTGAAAGTTTATCAGCAGCTTCACTTAGACTTCACCGAATGACTAGTCCGGTAGGAAGTAGTAATGGGGGTGACAACGCAGTTGATCCTAATGGGCTCACCAAGGAAGAGTTGGTACGAGCTCTAGAGGCCGCCAGGGCCAGGGAAGAAAGTGTCAGAAAACATCAGGAAGATATGCAGAATAGGGTTGTGGAAGCTATGAGACAGAGAGGGGTAGCCGTAATGTTTGAGAATGATGGAGGTTTTGTGGAAATCACTGATGAAGAGGAGGTTGAAAATGTGCAACCCCAAGGCTATAACCAATTCCTCCTCCCCAAACTTACCCTAATGTGGCGACCTCACGTCCCACATTCCAAACCACCATTCACCAAAGTGTGCCCACCACCCAGGTTCCCTTTATCCCGCCAGGAGGTTTCCCCAGATATCCGCCCGGATTCAACCTATATGGTCCAATCCCAACGATCCGAGCACCCTTAGCTCCGGCCACCGCCGGGTTACCACCTCCAGCTTTGCCAAACGCATCCCAAGGGGTGCCATACCCATTTTACTACCCAACGGCACAAACCTCTGAAGCCACTCCACCATACATCCCAGCAGGTAATCAGGGATATGGGTATGTCTACACCCATGTACCACCTCAAAGCCTTCCCCCGCTAATACCATCCACCACCGTGCCTCCGACCATAATGCCGGTGACAACCCAAACCATGGGATCCATTAACTCTAGCCCGCACATGGACCCTCAAATGGGATGGTTGGTAGAAAAGTTGAAACAAATGGAAGAAAGGTTTAAGGGGATGAACGAGAAGAAGTCCGCCTTGGGAATCACCGATCCCGATAAAATTGTTCCCCTTCCTCATAGATTCAAAATGCCGGAGATTGATAAGTTTTATGGAACTGCTTGCCCCCAGACTCATCTCAATGCCTACACCTTAGCAATGAGGGCAAAAGGTTGTACCGTGCAACAAATGGCCGATCACTTCCAACTGTCTTTGAGAGGAAATGCACTCAAATGGTTCTTTAACCTAAAGTACGAGTCTCGGATCATATGGGACCGGATCAAAGAAGCATTCCTCACCAAATACTGGTCTAACTTGGAATGGGAAACCAATCGCACTGACTTGCAAAGCACCTTGCAAAGGAACGATGAACCGATTGGTGAATTCTACAAGAGGTGGAATTACAAACTTGGAGAAATTTCCATTCCGCCTACTGAGGATGAGCAACTTGATATTTTTCAGTCATGTCTGAAACCTCAATTGCGAGCTTTGATCAGTCACCACTTCTACCCTAATCTCCGGGCTTGGTAACCGCTGGGTCCAAGTTCGAGAAGGCTCTCAGCGAGCAATCCTCCGCCCAAGGTAGTGGTAGCTCCTACAGATACCCCCCTCCAACCACCGGCAAAGGGAAAGAAACCTCAGGGATAGTCAACAACATCCAAGGGGAAAACCCGAGGCAAGCCCCACAAAGGGCCGGAAACTCGGTGAGACGTCCATATATGAGGTTTGAAGATTTTGGGATGCCTATAAGCAAAGTATTTGAAGGGATAGTCAAGCAAGGCCTTGCAAATCCTTTAGTTAACTACCAACCCAAGAATCCTGAGAAATACCTCGACAAGAGTAAGAGATGTTTCCTTTCACAATTATCACGGACACAACACCGATGAATACTCCGTAGTAAAATGCATCATCCTTGACCTGATTGACAAGGGAAGCTCGAACACCCTCGTGGTCCAAATGTAGTCAACAACCCCTTCCTTGATAACAGCGCCATCAACTTGATTGAGTTCGGGCAAGACAGTGTGAACATGATCGAGCTTGGAGAACCAGCACCGGTAACCTTCATGGAATTTAACACCCCGCTGATGGAAGTCGTGGAAATATGGAAGGACATCCTATGGGCATGTGTACAAGAGGGAAAGATGAAATGCCCCCGGATTGTATGGTGGCCAACGTATTGAGTGCAAGAGTCCTACACCAGAATGCTAATGAGTTGATTGTGATTAAGCTCACTGAGCACAATCTAACGTATGAAGAATGCATGGAGGAAATGAAAAAGGCTATTAAGAACGAGGTGGAAGGCCAAATCCACGGTTCAAATGAGTGTTATACTCCTCACAACGATCATTTCCATGTCACAGAACCGTGTAGCTCGTCAACCGGTAAATGATTGGTTAGAAGGGTATGTCGCCACAATGAGGGGAATGTGTCTGAAGTGGCGAGAAGCCCGGGGATCTCCAATTATGAGGGGAACCTCGCCCAAATGAGAGGGGAAATTCGCTCCATGTCTCGCGAAGAGCTCCGGCTTCTCTGTGAAAGTGATGATGATGAGGTATCTTCCTATTTGCCTCCCCGTATCCTATCCCCAAGAAAAGAGGAAAACTTTCTGACTTTAGATGACTTTTTATCCTTGCCACCACTTTCACCACCACCTCAGTTTGACGGTGATGGGTCAATGCTTCCAGACCATTTCTATTGCATGTTGACTTTGGAAAAACTCCGAGAGACCGTAGGAGTCTGGGAAGAACAAGACACCCGCCCTGTTTCCCTCAAAGAAATCCGTGAGTCTGCCTATGCCTCAAAGGGGATGATCACAGTAAATAAGTTAAGAAAGGAGGCATGGTCTTACTCCACCAAAGATCCGCCAACACCCGTGGAAGAATTGGGGAAAGTTTATGGCTCTGCAGAAGTAAATGTGTTGACCCGCTCTGGGCAAGTACACATGGAGAACCCCAAGAAACCTCCACCACAGGAACACCGCTTACCACCCTCTTTTGCCAAAGAGGCAGGAGACATGGATCTCGAAAAGGAAGACCCTGTCCTTACTCAACTAAAAAGGACCCAAGCCAACATATCCCTTTGGTCCCTCCTACGTCGTCTTACCCGCATAAGCTCAAGTTGGAGGAATGCCTGGCTCAAACCATGGTGCCTACCACGGCCACCCCCGAGGAGGCTGTGCAAATGATTGGAAGTATTCAGTATGAGAACATCATCACCTTCACCGATCTGGATTTGCCTAAATTTGGGGCTAACCACAACGAAGCCCTCTACATTACGGTATAATTGGATGAGCGCCGCCTCCCTCGGGTCTTGGTTGATAATGGTTCCGCCATGAATGTCCTGCCTGCCAAGATGATGGACCTCCTTGGTCTTAAAGCCGCCGACCTAAGGCCCTCCATAATTACCGTCAAAGCTTATGACTCTACAGCCAGATCAGTCCTAGGGATGGTCACTTTGAACCTATGGTTTGGGAAGCAAAGGATGCCAACTGATTTCCAAGTACTTGATATCCCCATCTCCTTCACCGCTTTGTTAGGACATCCATGGCTCCATAAAATCAACAGAGTAGCTTCCACCCTTCATCAGTGCGTGAAATATATGCAAGGAGGTAACCTAACAATCATTTATGGGGACAGTGTCACCATGGAGGGAACCAACACCAACGGAATTCCTGTGCTGGAAATTAAGCACGAGGATAACGGTATGGT
Organism: Campanula takesimana; assembly: GCA_026119855.1. NCBI lineage: Eukaryota > Viridiplantae > Streptophyta > Magnoliopsida > Asterales > Campanulaceae > Campanula > Campanula takesimana. The sequence goes on from JAOWBW010000284.1 coordinate 288,494, forward strand.
CTTGACCGGCTTCACAGAAATACCTTCCGAGACCCATGTTTGTTGTGTGGACCTCACACTCACCAAGGATAAAATTCCCCCCGCAATGAAAATGATACGTTTGATGCACTACCTCCCGGGACTTGGTCTTGGGAAGAAGCTCCAAGGGACTCACAAGATTGTCGAGATTAAGGAGAAAAAGACACTCCACGGCCTGGGGTATAAGCCAACTCCCAAAGACATCAAAATGGATAAGGAAATGGCCCGAAGGAAGAACCGAGCTAGATCTCAAGGAGTCCCGTATAAATCTCCTAACCTTCGCCCATATACCTTTGATATGAGCCGCTACTTTGTGAAAGGTGGAGTCCAAGAAGCCTCGAGGAAAAAGGAGCCAATGGTAACCAATTGGGATAAGCTTCAAGAGGACCTCATGAGGTTCCGAGGGATGACCGCCAACCCTGTAAGGAGGGCATTCCTGGATACGCCCGAAATACCCGGTCCCACCAAGACCAAGGTGACACATGAATACTCTTTTAAAGGGGTGCCTGAGATAGTGAAATAATTTGAGGCTTGGCCCGTAGAAGGAAATGGCAAGGAAGAAGAACCCGTCTGGGGTCGGTATGGCAAGTATGAGTTTAGGGAGTGGGCTCCCAAGAAATCCAAAGAGGAAGTCACGGATGACGAATGGAATGGCGTGGTGATGTAAGGGTTATTTGGAGAAGAGTTGGTTGTGCCGGATTTTATTGATCTAGGGAAAGAAATGGTTGCTGCAATAGAAGACGGATCCCCTAGATTTTCGACCCCTGAACCTTGGTTGGGCAAGATGATATGCCTCTGAAGAATTGGGTGACCTTCTTTGGACCTGTAGCTAGTAAGGAAGAAATGACCACAAACTTGGATTGGTTCCCCGCCCTTTAGAGTCGAATGTTATAGGGTCAAGTGTAACCGAGTCCCCTCAATCTCTTGTCTTTGAGTTTGAGTCTGTTTCCTCCGAGGGCCTCACGCCCGAGGATTATGATCTTGTAGCCAACATTGTATTTCCCTTTGCATTGAATGAAATGATAGACCTTTCAGAGTATCCCCTCATTGCCAATTTATTAGATGATAAATTAACTAATAATCTGAAAACGGTTAATGATGAATCACCTAATAATGCAGACGCACTAAAAAAACAATACATTAAAAAAATCTCAAAACAGGTTATTGATCGAGAGGAAAACCGTGCCCAAGCTGCCGAAGAGGTTTTGACTAAGGTGAATTTGGGGACTGCGGACGAACCAAAAGAGACACAGATTGGTAGCTACTTCAAAGGGGCCAAGAGGAAAGACTTGGTTAAGTTGCTCAAGGAATATGTGGATGTCTTCGCTTGGTCTTACAAGGACATGCTAGGGTTAAATGCTTCTATTGTGGAGCACAAGATCCCCGTGGATCCCGAAGTGAAACCGGTTAAGTAAAAGCTTCGACGAATCAAACCGGAATGGTCTTTGCAAGTCAAAGAAGAGATTGAAAAATTGCTCCGAGTTGGCTTCATAAGGGTGATAGAATATCCTTCATGGCTTTTCAACATAGTGACAGTGACAAAGGCTAATGGAAAGGTCTGATGTTGTGTCAACTTTAGGGATCTTAATAAAGTGAGTCCCAAGGATGATTTCCCTCTCCCGAATATTGACATGCTTGTGGATGCCACCTCGAGCTTTGAGGTCAAGTCCTTTGTGGACGGTTTTGTCGGGTACAATCAGATTAAAATGGCTTAAGAAGACCAAGAAAAGACTACCTTCACCACCCCGTGGGGAACCTTCTGCTATACCGTGATGCCTTTCGGGTTAAGGAATGCCGGAGCTACATACCAAAGGGCCACAACTGCACTCTTCCACGACATGATTCATAAGGAGATAGAGGTGTACGTCGATGATATGATCGTCCATTCCAAAGGAACCGATGGGCAGCACCTAATCGACTTGGGGAAGTTCTTTGATAGGTTGAGAAAGCACTCCATGAAGCTCAACCCGGCTAAGTACACTTTCGGGGTCTCCCGTGGCAAGTTTATGGGATACATGGTCACCGAGCGTGGCATTGAGATTGATCCTCAAAAGGTTAAGGCAATTATGGAGATGAGGCCACCTCGCACTCAAACAGAAGTGAAAGCTTTCATAGGACGACTGCAATACATTAGTCGTTTCATAAACCAACTCACCCCTACATGTGAACCCATTTTCAAATTGTTGAGAAAGAACACAGAGGTCGAATGGAATGAGGAATGTCAAAGGGCCTTCAAGAAAATCAAAGATTACCTTACACATCCACCAATCCTTTGCCGTTCACACAAGGATAAGCCCCTCTTGTTATACCTGACAGTAACGGATACGTCAGTAGGAGCCATGTTGGCCCAAGAGAAGAAGGATTCAAAAGTGGAGAATGCCATCTACTTTGTGAGCTAAAAACTGCAAGGGAGTGAGTTTAACTACTCCGCCATCGAAAAGACGTGTGCGGGACTAATATGGGTAGTGAGAAAGTTGCAACACTACATGCATTCCCACTCGATACAGCTTATCTCCAAGATAGATCTCATCAAATTCCTGTTGGAAAATCCATCTCTATCCATAAGACTCGCCAAATGGTCGTTCTTCCTAGAAGAATATGATATCAGTCATGTGACACGAAAAGCGGTCAAAGGAAGAGTTATGGCAGAACACTTGGCAAAAGAAAAGGAAATCGAGCCACAGTTCCCCGACGAAGGGATATTTTCTCTCGAAGGAGAAAACAAATGGCAATTGTTCTTTGACGGTACCGCAAACAAGAGGGGAAATGGCATTGGAATGCTCTTGGTAGACCCAAAGAATGAGCACACCCCCATCGCCATCAAGTTGAACTTTGATGTGACCAATAATGCCGTTGAATATGAGGCATGCACGGTTGGACTAGAAGCTGCCCTCGAAAGGAACGTGAAAGAATTGGAAGTATACGGAGATTCGGCTTTAATCATCAACCAAGTGTCTAACAAATGGAAAACGATGGACTCGAGGCTGCAAAAGTATCATTCCCACATGGAAGAACTCATGGCCCAATTTAAAGAGGTCATCTTTTACTACCTACCAAGGGATCGGAACCATTTTGCGGATGCGTTGGCCACCTTAGCCTCCTTGGTGGAGATCCCCGAAGGGAAATCAATAAAACCCTTCTGAGTTGGTAGAAAATAAAACCCGGCCTACTGTTGTGAGATAGACAGAATCCTGGAAAAGGTAGAAGAGCCATGGTACAAAGAAATCTACCAATTTCTCAAAAAAGGAGAAGCTTCCTTCACAGATGAGAGTACAAGGATGGGATTATGGCCAAGGGCATGGTAGCCCTCAAACGGTTAGCATCTCACTATGTCATCCTAGGGGACACCTTATACAAGAAGCGCCACCAAGGCCTCCTCCTAAGATGCACAAGCATGGAAAAAGCAAAGAAGCTCATGAAAGAAGTCCATGGTGGAATTTTTGGTCCACACATGAACGCTCGAGGATTAATGCAAGTCATCCTACGAATGGGATACTTTTGGATTTCACTGGAAACTAATTGTATACAGTTTGTGAAAAGGTGTGATAAGTGTCAACGGTTTTCCAACCTCAATCACCTACCACCCCATCACTTGTATTGCATGACAACTCCGTGGCCCTTCTCGACTTGGGGCATCGACATCATCGGAAAAATTTCTCCACCCGGAAGCAATGGGCACGAATTTGTCTTGGTAGCCATAGACTATTTCACAAAATGGGTTGGAGTGAAGTCCTACAAAGTCCTCACTTCCAAGGAGGTTGCGGGATTCATCAAGGAGAACATCATGTGCCGTTACGGAGTTCCAAATAAGGTTATCACATATAATGGCTCTCATTTTGAAGGCGAATGCGACCAACTGTTGAAAGAGTTTTGAGTCACTCTCCACAAGTCTTCCCCTTATAGGCCTCAGACCAATGGTGCGGTAGAAGCCGCTAACAAAACACTTGAGACAATCATGAAAAAGATGGCAACACGGGGTAGGGATTGGCCCGAAAAGCTACATTTAGCATTGTGGGGCTACTGAACGTCAGTCAGAATGGCTACTGGCGAAACCCCTTTTACCTTGACCTACGGGATGGAAGCCATGCTCCCGGCCGAGTTGGAAGTCCCGTCTCTAAGGATTTTGCTAGAAAACCAAATTCATGAGGTAGATTGGCTTTGAAGCCAGCATGATGAATTAGCCCTGCTGGATGAACGCCATCTAAAAGCGATGTAACACATCCGTGCCTACCAAGGAAGAATGGAACGAGCTTTCGATAAGAGAGTAAAGCCTCGAGAAATTCGGGTAGGAGACTTGGTTCTCAAAGAGAAACCCCCAGGGAGGTCTAACCCCGATGGAAAGTGGGAACCCGTGTGGATTGGTCCCTTTGTGGTACAAGAAATCTTCTCGGGGGGCGCAATGAGACTTGCAGACTTGGATGGCAACCCTTTCATGCACCCTGTCAATGGTGACAAACTCCGCCACTACTTTGTTTAAAAAAAAATGGGTGCCAAAAGAATATACCCACCTAGATTGAAAAACCGTTTGGGTGGTCTAGAGAAAAAGCAGGGTCGCACCAGAGCTTATGGAAAATGAACTACGATGACCTGAGCCCCTTAGTCCTATTTGTAAAAAGGGAACGTAGGCAGCCAATTATTGGTCTGGTCTCAAAAATAAATAAAATTCAAATTTGGTTCTTAGAGAGGCTTCATACAAATGCAAACTAGCCTTATGAAAATCAAAGATAAGTAACCATTACCACCATAGTTAAAACACTTCTTTGATGAGTCTAAGCACGGTCTACTCTCGACTCAAAATAACTTGCTAAAAACACAACTAAGGCATTTAAAACATACTAATGTGTCTGCAAAGGCAATGGGTGGATACTTAGGACAGTAGGAATTGTCATTATTCCTCATCCTTTCGCTTCTTGTTTTGGCTTCTCCGAGTTTTCTTCTTCTTCACATCAAAAATCTCGATCTCCTCCTCCTAAGATCGAGTACCCTCCCAATCCCCCTGAGAAAAATCCAGAAGAATGCCTCTCAAAGAGTAGGACCACGGTTTATGAGAAAGAGGAGCCTCGGGCACGGCCATCTACCTCTCGCTTAACCACATGGTAAGAAGAGCGGGGCTACCACCGTGCATGAAACCATCGCCTAAAGCCAAAAATTCCATGCCATGAAGGGTTTCACCTAGAATCAAAGGGACAATATCCTTCCCCACGAGGAATTCCTCAAGGATATTCAACAAAACTCTATGGCAAGTGCCCTTGGAAACAACCATGTAGAAAAGGGCGAGGGTACACAACCCAAAGGCATTCCAAGAAACCTCATCGGTTCGATCCATGAACCTTTCGGGAAGGTCCGAAATGTTAATAAAGGTATGATTAAGGACCATGCATTGAGCCTCTTCTAAAGGAAAACCAAGAAGAGTGACCAACCTTTCATTGTGTCATTGATCGAAGGGAGAGCAATGACCTCCGTGTCCACGCCCCCCACCAAAGCCTTGAAATCCTTGTAAATCGGAGTGATTTCGTTGTAAGAAAAGCAATACACATGTCTCCTGATATCCTTAAAGGATGCAGTGGCCCTCAAAAGTTCAAGATCCGGGATGAATTCCTTGAGAGACTAAAGGGATCTAAGCCCAAATTTGGCTTGAAAAATGTCCTTGTTCTCCCTCATATGATGCCGCATCCAAAGCCTAAGATTGCCCTCAAAGCATTCTTGATCAATCTTGGACAATTTTGGTGGTTTATCCATAAGAAAAGGCTCCATGGAAAGAAAAACTACGAAGAACGAAAAATGTGAACTGCTTCTGGACATCAGGCTAAGGTACTTAAGAAGATGACCAGACCTACAACAAAATTCAATGAAAAAAAGGCACCCACTGTCCCAGCCGTACGGCTACTTTGGCCCTGACAGAATTGATAATTTCTTGTTGGAAGATTGGCTTTATGATCCTATTCATTCAAAGCCCCATCCCAACCATATCATAAATACCCCAGATATTTGCCCTCCTTTGGCTCATGCAAACATGATTCTTGGCCTAGAAAAGAATTAGGTCCCCTCATAAGTGAAAATACACTTACGCAGTCCTTGACATAAGCCCAGTAACATTTTGTGAAAAATTGCCTAGTGTGAAAATACACTTTGGCCGTCCCTGAATTAAGCCCAGTAAAATTTTGTCCCCCAGAGTGGTCATTTTAGGCAGTCCTTGACGTAAGACCATTGCCTTTATGAGAAAAGTAACCAAACGGATTGAAAGCCCGTTTTGCTTAGAACATACTTAGGCAGTCCTTGACTTAAGCCCAGTAAAGTTTTGTCCCCTAAGTGAGCATACTTAGGCGGTCCCCATTGTGAAAAATGTTGCCTTAGCGAACATACTTAGGCAGTCCCTGACTTAAGCCAAGTAAAATTTTGTCCCCTAGAGTGGTCATTTTAGGTTAAGAAAGCCTTAGTCCCCAGAGTGGTCATTTTAGGTTAAGAAAACCGTTGTCCCGGTAGTAAAAAATGACGTAAGACCAATCCTTTTAGTCAACCCTCTCCATAGAGCCAAGTTGACCAAGTCCCGCCTCTGACTCGCCGAGAGTCATGCCCGTTTCCTTTTAGTCAACCCTCTCCATAGAGCCAAGTTGACCAAATCCCGCCTCTGACTCGCCGAGAGTCATGCCCATTTTCCTTTTAGTCAACCCTCTCCATAGAGCCAAGTTGACCATATCCCACCTCTGACCCGCCGAGAGTCATCCCAGTTTCCTTTTAGCCAACCCTCTCCATAGAGCCAAGTTGACCAAGTCATGCCTCTAACCCGCCGAGAGTTATGCCCGTTCCTTTTAGTCAACCCTCTCCATAGAGCCAGGTTGACCAAGTCCTGCCTCTGACTCGCCGAGAGTCATACCCATTTTCCTTTAACTCAACCCTCTCCATAGATCCAAGTTGGCCATATCCCGCCACTAACCCACTGAGAGTCATGTCCGTTCCTTTTAGTCAACCCTCTCCATAGAGCCAAGTTGACCAAGTCCCGCCTCTGACTCGCTGAGAGTCATGCCCATTCCTTTTAGTCAACCCTCTCCATAGATCCAAGTTGACCAAGTCCCACATTTGACCCGCTGAGAGTCAGTCCCGTTCTTTTAGGAGAGAATGACAGATGTTCCCCTACACCTTAGGAGAGGATGACAGATATTCACCTAGCCCTTAGGTTTGAGTAGCCTTAAAGTTTTTCACCCATTTCAAACTATGTTAGGCTTGATTCCCCACAAAAGGGATACATAGGAATTCTATACCCCTAGGTCCAGCCATGCAACCAAATCGGTCAAGCCGTCCTCCCATCAGATTGGGATGCTTATTTTTATCGATAACCCCACTTTTCCAAAGCGGCGTTGCTGAGGGGCTCTGTAAGTACCCCAATCTGAAATTAAACCAACTTAGAGGAATTCTTAGCACCATTCAGGGATAAATTGATAGGCTGAGACCTCACTAAGATAAACCTAAAATTCCAAGACTATTGTGGAATTAAACTTGGAAAAATCCAGAAGCTCTCCATGCTGAGCCATACGGATGGTTTGGACGCGAGAAATCCCCAGCCGTACGGCTACTATGGGTACCCTCAGTATCTATAAATTAAGACCCTTGCTGATCATTTTAGGGGGGAGAAAACAATTTTGTGAGTGTAAACTCTGTCGAATTGAGGGCAGGTCAAACACATAAACACACATTTAATGGAAAGAGAGAAAGAAGATAGGCTTAGAACCAAAATTGGTGAGGCCTCCTTCTCCCTATCTTCTCTTCATCTCATATTCTATCTTCTTTTTGTTTAATTTATGTAAATGTCTTTACTTTTCTTGTAAATATTATGAATTGGAACCAAGTTCTTGATGTGAATCAATGGTACCCTCATGTTCTATGCATGATCAAGGGTTCAAACCTAAGATGATCATGGCTTGTTATCATTTAATGTCTCTTTACATTAATACACTTTACATTATGTCTTCACATTAATGAACTTTACATTATATCTTTACTTTTATGAAATTTATGTTATGTCTTTATATTTATGCAAGTTAAATTTCAAGTCTTTACTTTTAAGTTCATTTTATGGTGAAATGATCAAGTTTGGATGATAAAGTTTCAATCTTTATCATTCAAACTTTGATCTAACTCCAATAATGTCCCTTTAGATGGTAAAGACTCAATCTTTATCCATCCAAAGGTTGATTTCTTACTTCCTCAAGGCTTTTCCTTGGATGAATCACCCATTTGGATGCTAAAGTTTCCATTTTTAACCATCCAAATGATGATTTAGGCTCAAATGTCATGTTCATCATCTTTCTTAATTTTTCCCCAATTATTGCCTTGATCACACCCAAAACCTTTTGCTTTGGTGTTTAATTAGTGATCAAAAGCATAGGGATGATTCAATTCAAGTTTTGTGTGAGTAAATAAACTAAAAAAATGTAAAACAGTTCAGTTTCAGCAGAATGCTCTGTTTCTGCCTGAAACTGGACTGATTTCTTGACAATCTTCAAAAAACCCCAGGGATGACTCTCCTAGCCGTACGGCTAGTTTGGTCAGAGGGGTGATTTTTCAGTCTTTCCCTTCTTCAGTTAAACTGTTTACAAAACAAACCCTTTCTGTTAAGTTTCTGTCCAGTTCTGTTGAAAAGTCAGTTTCTCCCACTTTTATAAAACACACACACACACACTTGCACAATTTTGGTTAATAAACTTAGGAAGACTCGGTTTTTTTCCGAGGCACTTTGGGTGAACTACCGGTTGAGTTCTTCCCAAAGTGTAACCTGACCTCCAAATCCTTTTTCTCTAACCTTTTTTCGTTAAGTTTGGGTTTAAAGTTAAACTAACGTGGCGACTCCGTTTTTGTTGAACATTGAAATGCCGTATTTGATTCTCCGGGAACCATTTGTATTTTCCCGCGGGTATCTTACATCTAGGAACATACACAATTTATATACACACAACATGATTATGTATTGAAATAATAAACATGAACGGGGCTCTGATACCACTGTTGGGTTTCCTAGTACCATACGCAGCGGAATTAAGCATTTAAAATTTTCTGAAAACCAAAGCCCATAGATCCATTCATATGATTAATTCAAATACATGCATAATGAATACTAGAATACTAACTCTTGATGCCTTTGTTTTTGCAACCCTGAATCTTGGTGGAGATTAGAAAGCTTGATCACGAACAAAATCAGGAACACGAACTTTGAAGATGATAAGCTTCACCCTCTATCAGTATCCACACCACGAACGAATATCAAGAACACTTGATCTAGGTTGCTAGACCGAATTGTGAACACGCTTTCACAATTAAGAACTATATGGAATTAATATATGTGTTCTTGTTCTTCACCCAAGAGATCTTAGAACAAGAAAATAGTCTCTCAAACTCTTTGGAAGCTTACCCAATGCATAGGACTGATTAGGGAAACTAGAGGCTGTTTATATACTTGTTACACCTATTCTAAATAGGTAACAAGTGACTAAACCCGCAAGAAAACGGACTAGGAAAAATCTCTACCGAAATTGACTAGGTCCGCCCGGGTAGCAAAGGGGGTCCGGCCGGATCCAGGCTTGGTCCGACCGGGTCCCTTTACTGGTCCGACTGGGTTATCCAGGAGGTCCGGCCGGGTCCTTTATGAGGTCTGCTCGGACCCTCCTCTTTTCCCGGTTTCTTCGTTTGTCATCTAATTTCCCAAAATCCCCCAAAGGTCCTTCGACCCATAATTCCAATTAAGTCCTTTTAGATTCGTTCTATTTGGGTGTGACCCTATAGGATTATACTAAGTTGGCAATGGGTTCAATCATAAACCATAAGATATGATTAGGTTCTAGCAAACCGTCATACCTACCCAAATAGTGTAACTATATACAAGCTCGCATTCCTTCATAGAACATATCTCAATCCCTTTGTCCACGATGTCATTGAACACAAGTCATGGTCAACAAATCAACTTGTATTGTTCAATACTTTCTCGATACCGAATATGTTGGTAATCCAAATGACATTGATCCAATCAATTCATTTGAGTTTGGCCAAACATTTCGTTAACATCATTCTAAGAGGGTCCCAATCTTGACATCTCTCCGAGGATGGACAAATCCATTTAGCTTATTATTATTCCCTACTTGAATCCGATTATGCGAATCATACCCTTTATAACTAGCTGGTTAAAGGTAGCTTTTGAATATGTCAAATATAATGTTCATCAAGTGGAAGACTATAATAACTTCATGTCTAAGGATTCAAATGACATAACCAATATGAGATTTATATACGACATATACCATGATATAAATCTTATACAGCGGGTCATGTCCAGTCCCTTGTTCTCCAACAAGTACCCATAAATCTAACATGATCATCCCATGATCATTTAGCCTTTATGCTAGTGCTTCATAAGCTCTAGAGACGGAGATTATTATAAGTAAACATGAACAACAATAATAATCAAACATCTCTTTATTAATATGAATAAAATGATAACATACAACGTTTAAATAAACGTGCCTAGGGCACCAACATTAACACCATGGTCTTCCCAAGATGATGTTGTAGGAAGACTTACATTCTATCACACAGAACCTATCCATTGAATTAACACCTTCTACATACACATGCAGCTTGATCTCACCGAAGGTCTGCTTGGTTTCTCCACTAAACCCAACCAGAACAGACGAATTCTTCACCACATGGCTAAGGGGGATCTCCATCTCTTCCAAGGCATCGGTCATTACAATGTTAACGGAACTACCATTATCAATCAAGATACGACTTACCAAACAGTTGGAAACCTGTAAGGTTACATCTAGACCATCATGGTGAGGATCCATGATGTCACTTTTATCATCCTCATCAAAGGAAATCTCCAAACAGTTGCCCTTTCGAGATGGTCTGGGAGGTAGGTTCAACCTTTCTTCCTTTGAGTCCGAAGCATGTCGCTTTGCAGCTGAGTAGGTTGTGCCACAAATGTCTGAGCCCCCAGTTATCATGTTGACTACCTTCAATGGAGTTGGAAGAGGAATTGGTTTTTCAGGTTATTTCTCTTGGTTGTCAGTGCACCCACGCCTTCTTCCTAGCAAGTCCTTAATATGCCCCTTTGATAATAGATGGTTGATTTCCTTCCTTAGGGCAATGCAGTTCTCTATGGAGTGTCCAAAATATTCATGGTATGCTCACCACTTTGATTTGTCCTTCCAAACAGATGGCTTGTCTGACTTCTTTGGCCATACCCAGGTTGTCCATAGCATGTATCAGACCTGCAATGTCAACAGAGAAACAGTAGTCATCTATTTTTTGAAATTGTGATTCATCATTATCATCAAAAACATTAATTCTAGAGTGATCAGGTTTAGAGTAGGGTTTTCCCCTATTGGATCTAGTGTGACATGATTCCATCTTGCCACCAAAATGTTCAGGAGTGGTACTCTTCTTGGTTGCTTTCTCTTTCATTAGCTTGTCCTCCTCCAACCTGATGAATTTTATCGCCCTTGTTATAACTTCTTCCAGTTTTCTACAAGGAGTCTTAACCAATTCTTCAGAGTAAGGACAATCCTTCTTTAGTCCCATCCTAAAGGTTTCAGTTGCTGTGGACATGTCCAGGTTGGGGATGTCAATAGCTTCCTTGTTGAACTTTCTCAGGTAGTCTTTCAATGACTCATCAGGTTTCCAGTTTTTATTAGTTTGGTCCTTCATGAATAAATTTTATTAGTTTGATCCTTTATGATGGTTTTTTTGCCAGTTTGTCCCTTCCTTCTGTGAAATTTTTCAAAATGCCGAATATACCTCTGAAACTAATGATAGTTTGGTCCCTAAACTTGGCGTTTATATTAATTTGGGCCTCCATGATGGATTTATATCTTAGTATGCCTCTTTTATTTATTTTTACTAAATTTCTACTATTAAATTATATTTAAAAATTTTTTATAATGCGCTAAAAATAATTAATTAATTTCAAAAGAGTCTCAAATATTTTTCTCCTCTAATTTTTTCAGGTTACTCAACCTTAAAATTAAATCTTTGATGGGTTTGTATGTTGAAAAAGTTTATATGATCATTTTTTAAAAAATGTAATAATATACCTTTAAAAAATATAGTGAGAGAAATAAAACAGATCAATAAAAAATAATTCTTTTAATAAATTCAAAAATTTCATACAACCGATTCACATTCAAACCATTTTTTAAAATAATTTGGATTTAAAAAATGAAGGTAATTATTAATTTCATGGATTAAAGGCATCATTTTTTAATTTTTAATTACTTAATTACCTATTCCTTAAAAATAAGATTAAAATTAGCTAAATCATATAAATGGGAAAAAATAATTATTTGGTCCGGAAACTTGGTATTATTATTAGTTTGGTGACTCACGATGGATATTATTATTTTTTCCCATTTATATGCTTTTGCTAATTTTCAATTTTTTTTATGAATCGGTAATTAAGTATTTCAAAATTAAAAAATGATGCATTTAATCAATGAAATTAATAATGAATTTCTTTTTTTAAATCCAAATTATTAAAAAAAAAAATGGTTTGAATGTGAATCCGTTGAAAGAAATTGTTGAATTTATGAAAATAATTGTTTTTTACTGAAATGTTTCATTTCTCTCACTATATTTTTTAAAGGTATATTATTACATTTTTTCAAAATGATCATATAAACTTTGTCAACATACAAAACCATCAAAGAGTTAATTTTAAGATTGAATAACTCGAAAAAATTGGAGGATAAAAATATTTGAGACTCTTTGGAAATTAATTAATTATTTTTAGCGCATTATAAAATTTTAAAAATATGATTTGATAGTAGAAAATTAGTAAAAATACATAAAAGAGGCTAAGTAAGATATAAATCCATCATGGAGGACCAAATTAATATAAGCGCCAAGTTTAGGGACCAAACTATCATTAGTTTCAGGGGTATATTCGGCATTTTGAAAAATATCACAAAAGGAAGGGGCAAACTGACAAAAAAAACATAATAAGGGACCAAACTAATAAAATTTATTGTCAAGTTTAAGGACCAAATTATTATTTAATCCAATTAGCATATTCAGATGAATTAGGTTATTGTATGTTTAGGAAATAATTGAACGCTTGGTATGTTCATAATTTCTATAATTTTAAAAAGCCAAAATTTTGAGAAAAATGTGTTTTTTCAAACTCTTAGAAAAACGTGTTTTTAGTAAGCGCGATTACATTTTTGTAAATATGTGGAACGTTTTAAAAAAATGTGTGATGACATTTTTTAAAATAATCAAAACTTTTCAAAACCTTCTGGCACTCTTCAAAACTCCAACTAGCATTCTGAAGACACGGACTGACACTCTATAACATATAGAGTGGCACTCTTCAACACAGAGACTGTGTTACCAACACCACAAATGCACTGGTCATTTTAAACACTGTAAGTGATCATCTTAAAATGCACTACGAATATTTAGTACTAAAACTGGTTGTGCCAGTGCAAGTATTTTGTTATGTCAGTTCATGTGTTTTTTATCGCCATTGAGAATGCTTGTTAAGCGTTATTGCTAGATTTTTTAGAGTGTATTTTAGAGTCAGTTCTAGTATTTTTGATAGTCAGTTGTAGTGTTTTGATATACAGTACGCATTTTGAAAGAACCTTTGAGGCTGATGACTGATAACTAGAACTTTTGAAATTAATAGTCAGATGGTTTGTTTTCAAAGAAAATTTAGAGACCTACAAAAGTCACGGGCTTTGCCCCATGATATGTGTTTAAAAATCGGAAAAAAAAACATTTAAGCACTCAAACAACCGTTTTAAAAACACATTATTCATCAGTCCTAAGGGGGGCAATTTCCCTTTTTGGTTTTAAAAAAATATTTTACTAAGTGCAAATATTTAAGAATTTAGCAGTTATAGTGCAATTTATTGATGAATAGGTTTTGGGGGAAACTAGTTTCTCCCTAGTTATAAAAAAAAATCCACTTTTTAATACAGTTTCTGTTGGAGCATTTATCCCATATCGGGAATTAACTAACCAATGCCTGAATATATAAAGATCCAGAGCCACTCCTCCCATAGCCAATTGGTTTTGGGATGGAACCTCAAACATTATCATGGTATCAGAGCTGGCCCTTACACGTGCGAGCCCAAAGTTCGGCCCACGATGATCTAACCCCACGTCACCCAATTATGAGGGGGCGTGTTGGAGCATTTATCCCATATCGGGAATTAACTAGCCAATGCCTGACTATATAAAGATCTAGGACCACTCCTCCCATAGCCAATTAGTTTTGGGATAGAAACTCAAATTTATCAGTTTCACCCATAAAATAGCAATTTTAGGTCTTAAAATAATGCGTTTAGGATTTAAAACAACTATAAGTAAAATAGCGATTTATGCCTTAAAATATTAAGTTTAGGCCTTAAAACACTTACAAATAAAATAGCGATTTTAAGCATTAAAATACCTAGTACGTATATTTAACAACATCACTTTTTATAACGTGTATGGGAGAACTAATTGCCCCCAAAATTTCCTGTTATTGATACTTGCCGCTTTCGTGTAAAGAAAAAAATGCACTAAATCCTCCCTCCCTCCCCCCCCCCCCCCTCTCTTTAACTTGGTGAAATAACTTTTGCCCCTCTTTCTTTTTCTTTTTTTTTTTTTTTTTTGACCCTACCATTGTTTAGAATGGAGTATCTATATTACAATAGTGTTTGCACCCGAGAAGATACCCGCTCGCCTTTTTTATTTGAGAGTCGCCACCATGTTGTTGAACGGAATACGGACCGTGAGATTCTTGAGTTCGGGGGATAAGTTATGGATTGGGAAGGTCAAGGAGCACCCAATCCACCCAATCTAGGATTGGTCTTGCTTAGGTGTTTTTAATCAAATAAAAAAAACAAGTAATTAAAACAAATAAAGCCAATAATTAATTTCTTAATTATTGGAATGTCGGATATCCATAACTTATCCCCCGAACTCAAGAATCTCACGGTCCGTATTCCGTTCAACAACATGGTGGCGACTCTCAAATCAAAAAGGCGAGCGGGTATCTTCTTGGCTTGAAATGATGAGTTTTTGATGGTGTTTTGGTGTGAGGGGAGAGGAAAAATGGGATTCTTGAGAGAAGGACTGATTGGAAAGTTGTTAACCTCTTTTTTGTGGTCAAGGGATCATTAACTAGCATTAGGAGTGAAAGACTCTTTATTTATAGGCTTAGATTGCTTAGGGACCAAGTAGAGAAGTTTAATTAGGTAAGGAATCAATAGGAAACCTCCAGGAAGTCTCCTACTGATATGTTTCCCGGATTAAGAGGGTGATGGCCAAGAAAGAGATCGGGACGGAGAAGGAAAGTGGATTATTCCCGCAGATAGAGGAGATGTCTCGTACGAGACATTGATGTCTCGTACGAGGCATCCAGTGTTTTAATACTGTTTTGTCCTTGTTTATAGTTCTGTTGTTCAGTTTAGCCCCTGACTAATGGATTCAGTTAGAAACTTAACAAAACATGACAAAACTAACGAGTTTTCATCCAAACACGAAGGCGAGACACGAGAGTAGTGTAATCATAAATGTTAGTTTAAAATGGGGTGTATACAGAGCCCCTCGGCGACGATACTTATGGAAGAAGTAACATCGTCGATAGAAAATACGCCATTTAGAACTTTGGGTATGGTCGTGCTATAAAGCTGCCTACGTATCCTCTGGAAAGGAATCAGACCAAACGTAGTTCGACTCCGAAAACACGAAAAAACTGTGGTTTTAGGTATTTTGGAAATCATTTTGAAAGCAATATTGTGGTAAGTAAAGTTTAGAGTTTAGAGAGTAACCCATACTGAGGAATCAATGTCCTTGACCCAATTCTGAATATACCTTCTGTTGCTGATGGAGCATCGCGGTTGACGGTGTTGCTGGTGCAGACTGTGTTGCAGACTGTGTTAAAGTTGTTGGGGAATATCCTCAATCAATGCTTTACATTGAGAGTACTGGATATTATCCTCTTTCAATAGTTGATTGAAAGTACTGGATCCCTGGATGTTCTCTTTCAATTGCTGATCGAATGTACTGAACATGTCCTCTTCCAATTCCTCATTGAAAGTACTGGACGGTTTTGATGTAGATTTAGACTTTTGAATGTCCTCGTCAATGGTTGATAGAACGTACTGGACATTATCCTCTTCCAATTCCTCATTGAAAGTCCTGGATGTAGAAACTCTGAATTTGATGTTGATTTGTAGACTTCTGAATGTCCTCGTCAATGGTTGATTGAACGTACTGGACATTATCCTCTTCCAATGCTCTACATTGAAAGTCTTGGATGCAGAAACTCTGAATTTGATGTTGATCTGTAGACTTCTGAATGTCCTCGTCAATGGTTGATTGAACGTACTGAACATTATCCTCTTCCAATGCTCTACATTGAAAGTCCTGGATGCAAAAACTCTGAATTTGATGTTGATTTCTAGACTTCTGAATGTCCTCGTTAATGGTTGATTGAACGTACTGGACATTATCTTCTCTCAATGCTCTTACATTGGGAGTACTGGATGCAGAGGTGTCTGAATGGTGTGGGGATTGTCTGATCATTGTTCAATTTTTTTTTAGCACGGATTGGTTCTTGTACCTGTTTATACAACAAGTAGAACCTATTCTAGCAAGCAATTTAGCCTTGATTTTAGTTTGTAATTGGACTCATGCGGCGGTGACAACATGCCCGGTCGGTCAACCTTGGTGTAAGTAGTGTGAATAGCATGGATTCGTGATGGGATATTTATTGGTGATGAACTGTATGTGATGATTTGTGTGTGTGTGCGGGGACAAGTGTTTAACAAGTCGGGACCTAATCAGGTTTTTTCCAGAGATGACGTGCTACGGAGTTCCTTCGATGGTTATCTCGTGTGAGACTCGTTTGCCTTGTGCAAGATGATCAGTCCAGATCGTTCCTTTAGTCATGTTGTGTCAAGGGAGACAACTATTTGTCTGACAACCAATGATATTTATCAATGCGCAAGCTCTAAGTAGGCCGAGCGTACTTTGTTGACAACTCTAGAGTTCCATGTCCAAAAGTCTCCGGTGAAGGTGATGAGAGACGTTATCTATTCCCCCAAGTTTATCTCGTGCTTTGGTCTAAGTCAAGCCCCAAGAATCTTGTAAGTTGTAGATGACTTCGTGGACAGGCTTATGAGGCTGTTTGATTTGAAGAAGAGTGCCCTCCCGCTTGATTGATTTAAGGAAAGAGGAAGGTTGAAGAAGAAATGATTTGAAGAATGTTCTCCCTATTTTTCTTTTTTTTTTGTGACGCACCCTGATTTTTGCCTAGACCGCCCTTTCGGGTTTTCAATCTAGTGGGAATTTCTTTTGCGTCTTTTTTTTTGACAGAGTATGTACTCGAAGATGGCTCAGATGAGAGAGGATAGTGGTTTTGTCTCTTATTAGGGAGAGACATGCAAGATTTTTGGGTTTGAATGTATTAGACATTTTAGTTATCGACTTGGATTTTTGGGAAGTGTATTCCAAACATCGACTCAGTGGGGATACCACACTTTGTAATGAGAGTTAGAGGCGAAGAGGATAGCCCCTAGTACGAATTTACTTTGACGAGTTCGTATATCTCGAACAAGAATTGGAAGGGGACGGAAAGAATAAAGAGTCCGTAGCCTTGATGCTTGGATTTCAAAGAGAAGTGTTTGAGAGAGGAACCCCTAGACTCAACAATGAACGCTACTTGGCTCAAAGTACTAGAAAGATAGTTCTACCTTTAATGGACCCTAGTATTTATTTTTGATGTCTTAAGTGTTTGTTCAATTCATTCTTGCAAGTGAATCATCTAGAAATGTCTTGAAAAGTTTTGAGGAGAAGGCCTAATTATTCTTCATGAGTGATATCTTCGGATGGTGGAGACAATCTTCAAATTAGGAGTCTCACTTTTTCTTCATTTGGATTTGATCCTCGTTGTAGGAGGAGATGAGAGAGGTCTCCTTTTTTTGACTTTATTGTGTGTGCTTGAAACTCCTTCTTTGTGTGGTTATAAAAGCTTGAGAGTTTTTTTTTTTTTTTTTTTTTTTTTTTTTTGACTCTCAAAACTTAAATTGAGTAGCCCCACTTTTGTTTGGGAATGATAATGCCTTCGGCTTTCTTCTATTGTGGTCCTTTGACTTCTGACATGAGCGCGGTGATAGTAATATGTAGCCCCTAGGCCTTCTCACTTGTTTAGACATTTCTATTATCAATTGCAAGGTTTTAAATTAATGACAATTATTGTTTGCGGATCCATTTCATGAATTAGAGGGAAATTCAAAAGGTAGAACAACCTTAGAGTAGTGTATAGGAATAAGAATGACTTTTATTAATAAATGAATTCAAAACAGACTCGATAGTTGACACAAACTAGAGAGGAGGGAGATGGACTAGAATGACAGAACGACTCTTCAAGTTCATACTAGGAAATTAAAACCTATTCTAATTCTAGGGAGAAAGGGAGAGGATAGTTGTAGCCCCAAAGTGGTTTATCTTGATTTATTCTTGAGGCTTCATTATTCTTCATGCTTAGGGTTTGTTAGGAAGCAGGTTGGTGAGGACATTTGGCGCTTCAAGTTCCTTGTTATCGATGAGATCTTGGATCACATCTTTCAAATGGTGACAGGAGTTGGTGTCATGGCCGGTAAACTGGTGGAACTTGCAGTAGAGATGATGAGCATGATCGGCGGGGAGTTCTCTTGGAGTAGTGGGAGGCTTCCTTGGTGTGATCTTTCTGGCTTCCACTAGTATGTCAAAGATCTCTCCTTGGGTGATCCTTTCTAACTTGTTGTAGACCCTTTCTTTCTTCTCTTTTTTGGGAGGAGGAACAGCGGAGTAGTTGCCTCTTCCTTGGTTGTTGAAAGCTTTCTTTAAGAGGATGTCAAGGAGACCCTCTTGAGTAACCCCTTCAAGATTATCATAGTGCCTTGTCATTCCCATCTCAGTAAATTTGGATACATTAGGGTCACAGAGCCACCTCTTCTTCTTAGGCATGGTTGTTTCACAAAGGGGTTCGACTTCTTTTCCATAGCATTCATTTTGAGCTTGCATAGATGCTTGAAGAGTACGAATCTTATTTTCGTAGTTATCCTTTTGGGATTGGAGACGTCTGTGAAGGATTGTGATTTGTTTCTCATAGTACTCCCTTTGTGTTTGTAAGCGAGTCATGAATTCTCCCTCCATTTTTTGCTTAAAGTTGGTGTATAGGGCAGTGGCGCCTACTTCGACCATTTGACTTACTTCCCTTTCTAGTCGAGTCTTGAGATCATGGGCCTCTTGCATAGACTTGGTGTCAGACATGGTGTCGGAAGGTTGGAACGATCTTAGTTGCGATTCGAACGGAATTAACGGTATAGAGATTGCGTTAAACTTAGATTAAGGTCCCAACAAGTCAGCTTTATGAGGTGTATAGGCTTAGAAGTGAGTGAAGGTTGACCAAACGAGCACAACACATAAACTGACACGGATAGAAGGGGATGTCTCGTACGAGACAAGGATGAGGGTGCCCAACATAGCCGTACGGCTAGGGACCTCATGTGACCAAACCATTCGTACGACTCGACTTGGCGAGCTTCTGGATTTTTCCAAGTTTAATTCCAGTTCAGTCCTGGAATATCAGGTTTATCCTAGTGAGGTCCTGGCCTATTGGTTTATCCCAAAATGGTACCAAGAATTCCTCTAAAGTAGGTCAATTTCAGATTGGGGTACTTACAACTACATACCCTATAAACCCGGGTCCCAATCAAAGGACGGATGTCGGTCAGCACCCCCATTCTAACGAATGGCCCTCACCGGTCTCTCCAAAGATGGTGTACCCACTCCGTGAGACGCTCCTAGACTGTGTTCATGGGGAGACTTAGCCGTAAGCCTTGCATCAACCTCATTCATACATACTAGTTAATAAGTCACTCCTCGAGACCGGTCGGTTCGATTCTTAGGGTTGTTTTAATCTTTGCCCAAGATAACGCATCTTTACAATCTATAATCCTCCCTTGTGAATATGACGAATGTCCCTTCGGTTAAATGTTGAACAAAGGATTTTGAAAGAATGGAGAACTTCTCTACGGAAATCCGAGTTTGTGTTTTCCTACTTTCATTATTCTGTGCGGGATTGTGGATGCCACTTTGGATTAGTTTCGACCGCACCGTTCAACATGTCCCTTTCGGTTGTCCCTTAAAAATTCACAAGGTTTGATTGCATTAATGCGTTGTTTAACAAAGTTCAAAACAACTACGGAATCACTTAGGTTTGGTTAATTGAATGGTGGATTCCGACGAGAATATGGGACCTTTGCCTGAATTGTCCGTTTGGGAGAGTGCAATACAGGTGAAAAACAAGGGGCTCATATTCTAGGGTGACAGAATCCACTGTTCCAGGATGAACTAGAGTAGTAACCTTTTTAAAATTGATTAAATTCCATCCGACCAATATGATTAAAAACTGCAATCTGACTGTTAGGCTGGATGCCTCGTACGAGACATCCATTGTCTCGTACGGGACATCCTCCTTTATATGTGAATCTGCCGTGTTGGTCAACCCCTGTTTCCTAAAAGCCGACTTGTTGGGACCCCAGCCTGGATTTGACACATTTTCTGCACTCTAGGTCCGTCCGATCAGCAAAGTAGCTCCATACTCCCAACACAATGTCAAGCACCAAGTTTACTCAAGAACTCAACAACCTCAAAGCTCGACTAGAAGGGGAAGTGGGTCAACTCTCTGAGGTGTATGCTAAATTCTTATACGTACGCTTCAACAGAGAGATGGAGAAAGAGTTCATGACTCGACTGTGAACACAAAAGGAATTCTTCGACAGAGAAATCAAATTTCTCCAAAATCATTTGCTAGCCCGAGAGGAGGAGGTCAATGCACTTCGAAAGGGCTTGCTCATACAAGAAGAGTACTATGAGAAAAAGATCGACACGCTCCAAGCATGTCTACAAGCTCAGAGAGAATGCTACAAGATGGAAGTTGAGTCCAAGACTAAAACAAGGCAGAGTACACCTATAGCAAGCAAGAAGGTGTCACCCAAAGTCAAATGTTTAACATACGTATGAAAGCCGGCAAGGTGACAGCAAGCAAGCCTACTACTCCAAAGGAATTCCCTCCTAATCATGCTCATCATCTCTTCTGCGAATTTCACAGGGCCAGTGGTCACGACACCGACTCTTGCCACCACCTCAAAGATGTGATCCAAGATCTCATTGATTCTAAGCAATTAGGGGCTCCTTATGTAGTGACAAACCCTTTCCCAAATACGGGAGGAGGTATCAATATAATAGAAATAGCTAGTGAGAAAGGGGAGACTACTCGCCTAGTCCCGAATGTTGGCGAGAGCACTCCCAAGTTTGATAATGAAATTTCTTTATGTTACATGTTGTCTTGGGATCAAGTACTAGATAGAAAGAATAATAAAGAAAAAGAAGATGTTAACTTACTCACCCACTCCGGCCGAGTCATAATCAACAAAGATCCAAGACTAGAAGAGCCATCTCCCTCAAAAGAGCCCGAACCTGCTGAGCTTGACGATCCACTTCTCAAACAATTAAAGAAAAATCAAGCCAACATTCCATATGGGATCTCTTAAGCTCATCTCATAAACATCGAATGATGATCTCAAAAGTATTAGCCCAAGTCGAAGTGCCCAAAGAAATAACTCCCGAAGAGTTAACGCAAATGGTAGGCCAAATCCAATTTGGTAATGTGATCACATTTACCGGATCTACCACAATATGGTGGAGGGAACACCGAAGCTCTCTACATAACCGTGAGGGTCAATGGGCATCGAATCCCCAGAATCCTAGTAGACAACGGGTCCGCCATAAATGTCCTACCAAAGAAAGTCATGGTAACGCTTGGCCTTACCTCAAGAGAGCTAAAACCGTCAACTCTTGCTGTACGAGGATTTGACTGCACTGCACGCTTACCTATAGGGGCAATCACCCTAACAGTTGTAGTAGGAGAGATAACTACAAAGGCGGAATTCCAAGTCATTGACATCCCCTCCTCTTTCAACATTCTCCTAGGACGCCCATGGCAACATCAAACGGGAGGAGTACCATCAACTCTCCATCAATGTGTCAAATTTAAGCACAATGACACGATAGTCACCGTACTTGGAGAGCTAGTCACTGCTAGTCCGATCCTAGAGATTCAACATGAGGCAGCCGACCACCTCTTCAACGGATTCGAAATCTAAAAAGAAAGCAGTGTGGAGATGGTAGAGGTGCACAATGAAAATGACTATTCTAAGGCGATTCCATTCTCCGGAACGCGTCCAGTACTTAACATGATGCTAAAGGAAGGGTACTTCCCCGGTCTTGGACTTGGCAAGAATTTACAAGGGATAAGAGAACCACCACATGTCGTTCTATACCCCCCAGAATATGGTCTAGGGTATGTGTCACCACTCAAGGACATCCCTAAAGATGAAAGGGATTGGACTTCATACATCGTGCCAATGGCACTGCCCTATCGAAAAACTCTAAACGGGTACTTTGTACGTGAGGGGGAAAACTTGCCATACATCATGTTCCCTAAACCATGGATTGATCATAAGGGGAAGCGCCAACCGGGCTTTGAAATATTCGGTGACTGTGATCCGTACTCACTAGAAACAGAACCGATGCAGTTCTCATGGCTACCTCGAGAATTAGGGGGGACCAAGGCCGAAGCATTCAGTGAGTGGGACTTTGTGTTGGGAGAAGACCTACTGCGCCAATTTCTCAACCTTTATAAGCTAGAGGACACTCAGATCAATGCAATAGACAAGGGGGACGCTTTGAACCAAGACTACACCGAGCTCATCAAGAAGAGTGACGAGCCTATCCAGAATTGGTATACAACTGGGGGACCCATAGCAAGTGAAGACTTCCTGATCAAGGAATTAGGATGTACTCCCCATCCCAATAGAGAAAGAAAATTTGTAACTCTTACCTTAGAGTCAGATACCGCTACTGATGAGCTCACCCAAGAGGACTTGGATGCCATCGTGGAACATGTATTCCCCTACTTTCTTAATGAAAAAATAGATCTTTTTTAGTATCCCGAGATTGCTAGCGTCCTAAATGATGAATTAACTAATAAATCTAACGAATTAGATAATAATGAGTCATATGACGAGATAGATAAAGAAAACAAACAAATATTAAAAGAAATTAATAAGCAAGTAGGTCTTCATGCCGGAAATGGTCCTATTGATGCCGAAGAAATGCAGACAGTTAATCTGGGGATGGACGATGATCCAAAAGAGACCAAGATTGGCAGTTTCTTCAAGGAGGAAGACCGAAAAGCCCTCATAGCGCTTCTCAGAGAATTCGTAGATGTGTTCGCTTGGTCCTACAAAGATATGCCGGGGCTAGCCAATTCAATTATTGAGCACAAGATACCACTGCTTCCTGATTCAAGGCCAGTCAAGCAGAAACTCCGCAGAATTAAGCCAGAGTGGTCGGTACAAGTCAAACAAGAGATAGAGAAACTCCTGAGTGTTGGTTTCATTAAGGTGATAGAGTATCCAACCTGGTTGGCTAATACTGTGCAATTTTCCAAGGCAAATGGAAAAGTCCGAGTCTGTGTTGATTTCCGTGATCTCAACAGAGCATCTCCGAAAAATGATTTTCCTCTTCCCAACATAGACATGCTCATTGACAATACCGTGAAATACGAAGTCCGTTCATTCGTAGATGGATTCGCTGGTTACAACCAGATCCTCATGGCTGAGGAGGACCAACACAAAACAGCGTTCACCACACTTTGGGGGACGTTCTGTTATACAGTCATGCCATTCGGACTCAAGAATGCCAGAGCCACCTATCAGAGAGCTGTAACTGCGTTGTTCCATGACATGATACATAAAGAAATAGAGGTATACGTTGACGATATAATCATACACTCCAAAGGCTCTGATGGACAATACTTTGTCGACCTTATGAAGTTCTTTGAAAGGTTGAGGCACTACAAAATGAGACTTAATCTGGCCAAGTGCACATTTGGGGTAGTGAAAGGAAAGGTCCTTGGGTACATGGTCACTGAGCGTGGTATAGAAGCAGGCCCTGCTAAAATCAAAGCCATCGTTGACATGCCTCTACCTAAGATGCAAAAAGAAGTCAAAGGATCCATGGGTCGCCTTTAATACATTAGTCGTTTCATTAATCAACTCAAGACGATGTGCGAGCCCATCTTCAAACTCCTCAAGAAAAATGCATCCCTAGAATGGACAGAAGAGTGCCAAGAACCCTTCGAAAAGGTCAAGGAATACTTAGTAAATCCACCAATGTTGCTTCCACCGCATAAAGAGAATCCATTGACCTTATACCTCATAGTCAATGACACTGCATTAGGGGCTATGCTAGCACAAGAGCGACCCGATTAGAGGAAAGAGAATGCCGTGTACTTTGTCATCCGTCGCTTCTAAGGGGCTGAATT
This sequence comes from Campanula takesimana, assembly GCA_026119855.1. NCBI lineage: Eukaryota > Viridiplantae > Streptophyta > Magnoliopsida > Asterales > Campanulaceae > Campanula > Campanula takesimana. The sequence goes on from JAOWBW010000284.1 coordinate 312,927, forward strand.
GAATTACTCTGCATTAGAAAAGTTGTGTGCTTCACTGGTATGGGTAGCTGAGAGGCTAAAGCCGTACATGGAGGCGTTTCTTGTACAACTGATTGCCCGAATGGACCCAATGAAATATATCTTCGAGAAGTCGCATGTCTCCTCTAGGATAGCCAAGTGGTACTTCATGCTCGCGGGGTACGATATCACTTACATCACACAGAAATCTGTGAGAGGAAGAGTTTTCGCGGATCATTTAGCCGAATTTCCATGTGATGAAGTGAAGGGGGAAGACTCGCGATTCCTTGATGAGGATATCATGGCAATAGCAAAAAATAAGTGGCAATTATTTTTTGATGGCGCAGCCAATAAAAGAGGGTATGGCATTGGCATGTTACTAGTAGATCCCTCAGATTTCTATACTCCACTCGCAATCCGCCTTGACTTTGAGGCCACTAACAATATAGCCGAGTACGAAGCTTGCATAGCGGGACATAAAGAAGCCTTAGAAAGAAATGTGACCGAACTAGAAGTGTACGGAGATTCACAACTTATAATCTATCAGTCACTCAAGAAGTGGAAGGTACAAGATCCTACACTCCAGAAATATAACGACCATCTCCAAGACTTGGTCAAACAGTTCAGAGAGGTCACTTTCTACTATCTTCCTAGAGATAAGAACGGCTTAGCAGATTCGCTAGCCATGCTAGCAGCACTTGTGGAGATCCCCGAATGGACTGAGGTTAAGACCTTCAAAGTCACGAGGCGAGCGACTCCTGCTTACTACTCAATCATAGACCTGCACGACTATAAAGAAGAGTGTAACTCGGTGAATACCTTGGATGATAAGCCTTGGCATTATGATGTATGGCGTTTCCTCCTAGACGGAACATTCCCATCAGACGCATCACCTAAAGCGAAGATAGCCCTCAAACGGTTTGTCGGCTCAATTCATTATTATAGGTGAACGCCTCTACAAGAAACATCACGAGCAGTGTCTAATCTGTGCCGATGAGCACGAAGCCATAGAAATCATGGACCAAATCCATCAAGGAGTCTATGGAACCCACATGAATGGCAATATGCTAGCAAAGAAAATCATCCGACTGGGGTACTATTGGGCTACAATAGAAGCGGACAGCACCAACATGGTTAAGAAATGCCACAAGTGCCAGATACATGCCAACTTACAACACGCACCACCGTCCGTGTTATACCCCATGACATCTCCTTAGCCATTTTCTACATGGGGAATAGATGTCATTGGTAAAGTCTCACCGACAGGTCATAACGGGCACTCATTCGTATTAGTCGCCGTTGATTACTTCACTAAATGGATCAAGGCTCAATCCTTCAAAGTCTTGAATGCCAGAAAGGTGGCTGAGTTCATTAAGACCAACATCATATGCCGATATGGGGTACCTCATGAGATGATATCTGACAATGGCACGCACTTTGAGAAAGAATGCGACCAACTACTTGCAGAGTACAAAATAGAAAGACATCAGTCATCACCGTACCGACCACAAACCAATGGAGCAGTCGAAGCTGCTAACATGACCATTGAGACCATCATTAAGAAAATGGCGAAGACTGGCAGAGACTGGGCCGACAAGCTACCCTTTGCACTCTGGGGCTACCGTACATCAATCCGTACCACCACCGGTGAAACTCCATACGCCCTAACCTATGGGATGGAAGCAGTATTACCAATCGAATTAGAAGTACCATCACTAAGGGTTCTCCTAGAAAACCAAGTGAATGAAGTCGCATGGTTAGGCAGCCGTTATGAACAACTAGTCCTGCTAGATGAACTACGACTTCGAGCCGCCGAGCATATCCAAGCGTATCAACGAAGAATAGCCCAAGCATTTAATAAGAAAGTCAAGTCCAGAAACATCAAAGAAGGGGACCTTGTCCTACGTGAACATCATCCTGGACCATTCAACCCTATGGGAAAGTGGGGACCAAGATGGATAGGCCCCTACATAGTCAAGAAGGTATTCTCTGGAGGAGTTGTACAACTTGCAGACCTAGATGGAGATCAACTGCCGAAGCCCGTCAACATGGACAAGCTGAAGAAGTACTATTCATAAGTCTGTCCCCTATTTCAAAAAAAAAAAAAGAGGAAAGCTCGCTAGGTTGAAAACCCGCAAGGGCGGACTAGGCAAAAATTAGAGCAGAGAGCACGAGAAAAGGAGCCCGCTAGATTGAAAACCTGAAAGGGCGGTCTAGGCAAAAATCAGGGTGTGCATTAAATATATATATATATATATATATATATATATATATATATATATATATATATATAAATATAAAATAGGGGACAGTCTCGTACGAGACACCTATGTCCCGTACGAGACATGTCAGTCAGCAAACATATTTTTATCTTTCTTAAACAAGAACTACGATGACATGAGCTCCTTATTTAATTGATGTAAAAGGAGAATGTAGGCAGCCTTTTGGTCCGGTCTATTCAATAAATAAAATCAAAATCTTGTCTTCTTATTAATTGAATGCATTTCAAGAAAGCAATAAGAAAATTTCTAACATGAATACCAACTTGCAAAAGAAAATAAATAAAATACTAAAAATCTAAACATTGGTCTATCTATGGCAATCTCTCGATACTCCTAAATATATATTTCTTCCTTAACTTAGTAGGGGCTTGACCACGATGTGCCTTGTCATCCCTCTTCCTCTTGAACAAAGGTATCTCAAAACCGGGAGGAACATCAAGTCGACTGAACACCGAGGGAGTCAGTCTCGCAAACACATGAGGCCTATCCAGAGCTTGAAATTTACCAAGAAGTCCGTTTGCTCTCTTCTCGTAAAAGTCACTATCCAAGAAGTCTTGAATGGAATATGCTCTGACATTAGAAGGATCCTCCTTAGCTTCCTTCTTCCTCAAATTCAAGCTAGGCTCGAATTGGTCCCCCAACAGAGAGAGATGGATCTCATCAATACCCTCGACATTGGGACGGAGTTCCGAGAGAAACCAATTCAAGTATTTATCCAACAAATAGATGCTCCCTCCATCATGACGAAGATTGGTCCAACGATCCATAGTGGTGCCTTGCCCCCAAGCGCGAGCCAAGCTCGTAGAGAACTCCGAGTCCATGAAAGAAATGTCTCGAGGCCGTCCCCCTGACAAGAAAGTGTCCTGCTGTTGACCGAATTGTCGCATTACCCTCCGAGCAAAATAGAAAGAGGAGTCCCTCAAACCCGGAAGGACGACCCTGCCGTACCCAAGGTTATTAGCTACGAACCTCCTCACCTTCCAAAAGGATGGGAACCAAGCGATATCATTGGTCTCCGCTTTAGAAAAAAGATGAGCCCACTCCTCAATGCTGAGACCCTTCACTAACAGTCTCTGCCTATGGAAAGTATAAGGTCAATACTCGATCGGAGAGTCCAACAATTTGAAGTGTTCTCTAAGCCAAATGGTCAATAATAATGGACTTCCCCGAGTCATAGAGCCGGTTTGGTGTAACTCATCAAGACCATGAAGAGTCTCCCCCAAGATGAGAGGGATTATGTTGAAGGCCCATCCTCTAGCTTGCAGAATGATATCCACGAGCTCCATGTCCACCATGCCATACTTGCTCATGAAAAGCACGCTTCGAAATAAGCACAATGCCAAGAGGCAGCACTGGGAATCCACGCCGTTACCACGAGTCACCCGACCTTTAAATCTCCTAGGCAAAGAGTGGATATCGACATAGCGGTTATGAATGTAACTCTGCGCCTCGGGAAGGCCAATACTCAATAAGTCCCTAAGAGACTCCGCCGGTACCTTGTCACAATTAGGAACCGCAATCACCCCGGTCAACGGCATATCCAAGATAGCCGCCATCTCCTCTACGGTAGGGACCATCTCATTAAGTGAAAAGTTGAAAAGATGAGCCGATGGATCCCAAAAGCGTGCAACTCCCTTTAAGAGGTCCCATTCCGGATTTAGATTCTTTAAGGTAAAAAAAATCTTAAACCCGAACATCTCCACGAATCTCTCTTGGCGAGGTTTATTGAATGAACGAAAGAACGTTGCTAAATCACCCTTGTAGCGTTCCACTAACTCTAAGTCCAAGGAGAACTCATCAACAATTATTGATGAAGGGACGGACTTACTTAGGGCCATTGGGAGCAAAAGGTTGAGAATTCTACTCCAAAATAAAGGTTCCCAGAACTGATTTAAGCCTGCATGGTATTCTAGGACGGACTAGAGGTGTTTATATACAAGTTTGGACACCAAATCCTCGAGGAAAAAGGAGAAACAGTCGCAGAATGAAAGGATGGCTCGTACAAGACATCGATGTCTCATACGAGGCATCTCCCAAGTCAGAACAACAGAAACTCTACTCAGATTTTAGGTTGCTCGACAAGTCAAAACATGTCTCAATCACCTCAAAAATCCATCCAAAACAATTCATTCATCAGATACAAATAGCCCAACGCGAATCCATCATATAAAATTAAACCTCGGTTGACCAACCGGACGTGAGTCAATACATTTACACAGTCAGAAATTAAACTAAAATTAACTAATTTATTGTGTGCTAGAGTTAGGAAATAATTGTTGCATAGGTACATACCAAAGAAAGGAAAAATTGTCTTCGCCTACGCCGAGGCAACAAATACATCATCAACAAAAGGGGAGAATGGGGGAATCCTATCTAGGACGTGTCGCAACTGCCACACTATCATCCGTCAGTCTGAGGCCTCTTCCCGCAAGAAGCTAGCTCCGCCGTCTGCTGAGCCAACCGTCCGAGCAGCCCCGCTGTTTCTCTCTTCATCCTCTTGGCATAGGCCATGAACTGGGCGAGCCATCCTGCGACCTCTCTATACTCAGCAATGGGCACCTGTTAAGAAGAAACAAATATAGATATAAAAATCTTTAGATAAATGATAAACAGAAAGATGAAATGGTAAAATGATGGAAATGATGGAAAAAGGGTCATAAATTATACCATGGTCGCGTCGGCAGGAGGTACGAGTTCCTCAGGCATGTCATACTGTGTAGGAAGATCCTCGGTATTCTCTACTCCCTCATCCACGCTGTAGGTAAAAGAAGCTGGTCCAAGCTGTGGACGAAAAGGGATGTGGACAACTCCCTGGGCCAGGGCATGAGACGAGCAAGGAAGTCCTGATAATCAGCCTCCAAGCACATATGGTTAAAGGCATCCTGACCAATAATGAGCTCCCCTCTCTCCTCCTCCGCAATGGCATAAGAATTCAGCATATGAGCTGGCGGGTCCAAAGGGACAACGACGTCGAGTCTGCCACCACCCTTCTGGAGAGAGACTCTTTCTCCTAAGTAAAAGCATCCCCCACCAAGGCTAATCATCAGTAGCCTCATACCAGCAAACCCGTAGGCATGATCAATGCCCAAACCCCACCAAGGAAAGAAGGTGACAGCGGACTCAGGGACGGCCTCCCATCTGTCAAAATACAGCCTCATGCGCTCCACCGTCATGTCAGCCCCCTCGGCCTACTCATCACGGGTATCCCTGTTATCTCGACTCCATCTCAGAGTATCTGGGAACATAACGATATTGTCTCGAAGATTAAAAGTGAAGAGACCAAACATGGCATATCCCCAGGCCTGCAAAATGGGAGAAACATAGAAAAACGTCAAAACTGAATGAGTTACTAAGACAGAAAGTAAACTGGGGATGAAATAAAGGAGGAATATAGAAGAAGATGAGTATTTTACCTCCCAGGCATGACTGTAGCCACCCAAGCCAGCGTTCGCCCTATCCCGCGAACTCTCATCCATAGCCACATAGCAGTGGGCTAAGCCAGCAGAACCCCAACTAGAATCAGTAACATGCTGCATATCTCTCAACACACTCAGAAGAGTAAACAAAGCAGTCGATGCATGATTGGCAAATAGCATCTCACAAAAGGCCCACCACAGAAAGCAACGAACAGCTGCAATGCGAGTACCAGTGAGATGCATCTGACCAGCATTAACAGTCATGTAGGCATCGACCTTATCCCTCAAGGCCTTCAGAGGGACACCCTTACCTAGGGTATGCACAGAGAAACCCAGAAAATGCATCATATCGTCCCTGCTAGGAGTAAAGTCTGCATCCACCTCAAGCGGCTCACCGATGATAGCAAGTCCGGTAATGGCATGAAAGTCAGTAGGGGTTATGGTAACCTCCCCCCACCGCATATGTATGGTGTGAGTACTATCCCACCAACGCTCCCGGATGGGCTGGAGTAAGTGCACATTCCTCCTCTCACCGACAAGGCCGTCAAAGAAGGGTTTCAATCTGAGATTCTCAATCTCTTCCTTTATCTCGCCATTGAGTTGCCCACCTCTCAGCGACCGCTCGTACGCTGCCCCTACAGTTATTTATCACCCTGAATGACTGCAAACAACAGAGACAAAAGAGACAGATGTCAGAAAATCGGTAAAATCCTCATTCAAGCATTTTACCCAAAAAGTCACGGAATTGCCTAAAGCGATAGTCAAAATCATGTACTACTATACTATAATGATTTTCAGCATCAACAAGGGTGAAATACTATCGAAAGATCAGCCATGCATGATAAACCCTAGCAGCGATAATTCTAGGCGAGAATTGGCGAAAGTTGAATTGCTAGAACACTAAATTGAGACATGCAACAACGAAATCGACATGGAAACTCAATCAGAGGAAGAGATCCTTACCCTCCTAATCCGAATGGTGTGAGAAATGTGGTCCTCCGGGAACGGGCACAATTCATCAGTCGCCCACACTTTACCCTTCATATGCCTACCATAGAGGTGCTCTTTATGGGAACGATGCACACCGGCCATTTGAAAGGGTTAGGGATCACTATAACATGGTGAAAACAAAGATTTTTTAGTGAGAAAATCGCCTAGGGTTGAAATCCCCCGAAAACAGAATAAGAAAAGTGATTCAAAACTCACTTCAGCGCCTGATATTGCGAAAAAACAAGAATAGCTTGTACGAGGTATCCCTCCCTCGTACGAGGCATCCCCATAAAATCTCTAGAAAACCATGTTTTCTCAGGAAATTCCAGAAAAGCCCTGCTTTTTAACAGAAAGGTCAGAAAAATCCCTGCTTTAGACCAAGAGGTCGAGTCTGAACCCGGTTCAAGATGGAACATTGAGTCGTCAACAAATGGATATTTTCAGAATTGGAACAAGCAAAGTTGTTTCTCAGTACGAATTTATCCTCACCGCGCATCCAAGATCATGGGTGAGCAATGAAATCTGCATCAGCAAACTTTAAATCCCCCGACTGCCATCGTGACGTATGTTAATGGCATAGGATTCACTTTTCCGGCGAATAAGGCATCCTCGTTGGAAGGAGAAGCAAGGTCTGAGTAATTGGCGTCTCCAAAACCGGGTATCCCGCGACTTTTGTCAAGACGTAAGTTAACAACACAGGATCCCACCATTTAGAGTCCCATAATTATCATCAAGACGTAAGTTAATGGCATAGGATTCACTTTTCTGGTGGAAAGGCAGTCGCGTCAGAAGGAGCGAGGTCCGAGTAATTGGCGTCTCCAAACCCAGAGTCCCATAATTGTCATCAAGACATAAGTTAATGGTATAGGATTCACATTTTCCAACGTAAGGGACAAACTCGTTGGAAGGAGAAGCAAGGTCCGGGTAACTGGCGTTTCCAAAATCGAAGACGGTTCGTCATCAACAACAGGGCATGTTCAGAATTGGGTCAAAGAGATTGATTCCTCAGTATGGATTGCAACTGGAGACGGTTCGTCATCAGCAAAAAGGAGTATATTCAGAATTGGGTCAAAGAGATTGATTCCTCAGTATGGGTACTCTCCAAACTCTAAGCTTTACTTATCGCAAGTATTGTTTTCGAAAATGATTTTCAAAATACCTTAAACCTCAATTTTTGCGTATTTTCAGAGTCGAACTACGTTTGGTCATAATTACTTCCAAGGAATACGTAGGCATCTTTTTAGCACGACTATACCCCTAGTTCAAAATGGCATCTTTTCTATCGACGACGGTACTTCATCCATAAATATCGTCGCCGAGGGGCTCTGTAAACACCCCATTTTGGACGTTCATTTATAATCACACTACTTCTATGTCTCGCCTTTGATTTGGGTCAAAACTCATTAAGTTGGATATGTTTCGTTAAGTTTCTGACTGACTCCGTTAGTTAGGGTCCAAACTGAACATTAAAACTATCGCAGAGGGCAAAAAAAAAGTGATTCCAGCACTTAGATGCCTCGTACGAGACATTGATGTCTCGTACGAGGTATCCCCCTCGACAGTCGGGTTTTTGGTCAGTTTCCTTATTGATCTTAACCCCTTTTCTTGGCAAACACTCATGCAATCCAGGGAAAATCCTATGGCCGATCCTAGATTCCTAAAATAACCTCTTAAGAATTAAGTCTTTGATTCCCAAACATAAAAAACTCTCCAACTAAAACCCTAGGTCACCAAAAACCTATAAACAAAGGGTTTCTTTCACTCTAAGAGGAGGAGGAGAATTTCTAGACAGCCGCAAGGCCGTTAAACCACCAAAAAAACTCTCATAATTAGTCTCTCTCCCATACCCATGAAATTTGGAAGATCAAAGGCCTTTAGTCAAGGCCATCCATAGGATTCTTGAAGAAAACGCTTAGGTAAAATCTTTGATTTCCTATATGCTTTTGATTTCCTGTATGGTTTTGATTTTATAATTACTTATCTAGCTTCCTGCGATTATTGCCAAGATCATATCTGATGCATTGGGTTTTCATTTTCGTTTCCAGTAAAAAGAAGAAGGATTTGCATTTTCCGTCCTACTTCCAAGGCTTTGCACGATTTCTTCAATACTCCAACAACCGTTCATTCAGTTGATGAGAGAGGGAGACGCGACGCCGACGCTAGCTTTCACTGTCGACAGGAGAAGGAGACCATTCTCCCCTACTGCACCCTCTCCATTCACGATTCCTGTGTATAATACTGGCAAAGTATGTTTAAGGTAAAAGTCTCTTGATTGTACCTGATCGTCCCCATTTCACCTTTTCGTATGTTCCATACTTCAATTTATGTTTCTTCGGTTTCAAAACCTTACTTATTTGATGTACTCATTGTCTAATTTTGATTTGATTCTCGGGTTTATAAGATGAAGGTTGAAGGTGACTTCAAGTGTTGGCAAGCATCAGAGGATTTTCGTCCAGGGTGTATGATTTTGTGGGGCTCCTTGCCATAGGTAAAATCTACATATTTGTATTAGTTAAAAGCTGGAACTTTTTTTGGTTCAGGTGTTACTCTTATTTCTCTAATCCCTCAAATTGAGTTATTGTAAAGCTAATGTCAATGGGGTTAGTGTGCTTGATAGTACTCTTATATAGTATCTCTAATCCCTCTATCCTCTCATTTTTTTTCTTTAGGTTTTCTCAAGCAAGAAATGGGGCGTGCTTGAACGGCTTTTAAGAAGCTCAGTCAGACGTGAGAGTAAGTGTTTCACAGTGCGTGCATAATGGTTTTTGACTGCTAGGTTTAATTTAACATTTATTTGGTAACTGAAGTTTATTACATCGTCATTTTAGGATGGAGGGAGTATTGTATGTTATTGCGTTCTCATTTGGCAGTCCTTAGTTTGGTATAACTCATACTCTTTGAGGAAAGATATGAATAGTCTCTTTCAATTTTTTATGAAGTTTAATCAACAATACTCCTTCCGTCTTAATTGAAACTACACACTTTAGCTTAGGCTTTAGAATAAAGAAAAATGTTAGTGCAGTAGGAGTTGTGAGTATGAATTGTGATATGTTACATGAGATTTGAGAGATTGTTTGACTTCGATTGATCTAATTGAATTGGGTGTAAGGAAAGAGTGTTTTTGTTAGTAATTAAAGATAAAGTGTTTCATTCATGTATAGTTTCTGAAACTGTATTGGTTTATTTATATATTTTTTATGAGAACTAATTTGAGTAGGGATTTTGCAGAGGAAAAACTCAAGTTGTGGTAGTTATGAGCGACACTTTGTGGGAGATTGTTAGTCATGAACCAGGTGTTTGCAGGATTTCTTTCATGAAGACTCCTCTTGAATCAAATTGTTACAAATTAAATGTCTTAGATAATTTTTGAAAGTGGGTTCTAATAAAGGGTTCTAATGGTTATTCTTTGCGTTTAATGTGGATATGCCGGTGAAAGTTCACTATGTTTAGCTATTGAGCTGTATACTTCTACTTAGTTGCATATTGTATGGTCAAGCCACTCTTGGCTTTTTAAGTCCACTTCTTATTGAACTACTCTCGCCAGCCCTAATTACTGTATGGAGTATTATTTTTTCAACGAAATTAAGAGGGGTGTCTTCAATGCATATTTAGTGACACATATAATACTTAAATACATCTAATGAAATTTCTTAAAGGTAATCTCGATCGGTCTATGGGTAGGGTGTACCATAACAAGTAATCTGCTTGATACTTAGGAGTATTTATCACTCTTACCAACCTCTTATATGTCGTCATCTCTCGAACTTATCTTCTTAATCCGTTAATTGCTCATGGATCCTAGGATTAGAAAATCACATCCATATCCATAGGTAAGGGGTTGTACGTATAAGGTAGCATATGCTCTGTCCGTCCCAATAAAATTACACACTATGAGATGGGAGTTAAAGGAAAAATATCAGTGAAATAGAAGTTGTGAGTATGAAAAGTATTAGTGGAGTGGGTGTTGTGGACAAAGTCTTTTATAACCTTTAATCTTTTTCCCAATATATGTAGCTATTATTTTCAAAGCACAAGTGTTTTCCAAAGCACGTAAACACACTACATTAAGCAATTATTTGGGGATGAACTTTAAACTTAGGCCATACATCAGTCTCAAGCATGCATTTTAAAATTTGTACTGTCACTATTGTTTTTTACTAACATGGTTTCATTTTGTCACCAATTCATACTGGCACCGTGCCATCCGGCACGGGCATAGTACTAGTAAAATAAACAATGAGAAAGATAACAAATTGTTGGATACAAAATATAGACGATGATTTTTAAGCTTTATATCCTAAAATCCAAAATCTCGAATCTGTGAGAAAATCTAGCTACTTGAGATGAGCATATAATCGTTGATCCAAACTTAACCGAAAAAACTGCCACGATAATCTTATTCCTTTCAGTGAAAGAGATGGTGCATGTACCCCACTTTTCAGGTATGAATAAAAACGTCGCCGCTATGTGGCCCACAATAAAATAAAAGAAGGTGCAGACAAACTCTGTCCCAAAACAGCTTGTACAGTTTGATTAAAATTGATCAAATTAGTAACACTTTGACTACCACTTTGTAAAAGATTTGATGATTCTAATAAAAATCTAAAAATTGTTATCTATAATATTTTTGATAGTGCTAATTTTAAATTTTTTATTAAGATAATCAATTTTTTATAAAGTATTAATCAAATTGCACTTAAGTTAGTTGACCATTTTGATTAAAATGGTGGAAGTTGTTTTTGGATGGAGAGAGTAAGATTTACGTGGAGATGATTCAGCTGGGCCCATTTAAGCATGTTCCCAAGGCCCAAAGTGCTCTACCCACTTATTCCATCACCCCACAAATATACCCCCACTCCCCTCAATTTTTATGAAAATCCTTTTCTCTTGTTTTTTTCGTTATTTTAAATTTACCTTTATTTTTTACATATCTCTCCGTCCCTCTTTAGTTTACACAAATAAGTTTGGACACATTATTTAAAGAAAAAGTTAAAAATGTGATGGGTTGTGAGTGTATATAATAGAGAGAAAATGGGATATGAAATAGTAAGCATGTAGTTGTTGTGATTGTGCCAAGTGGATTTTATTATTTAAAAAGTGTTCAAAAGTTTTTTTTTTAATATTTTATAAATTAAAATAGAGCAACCTAAATAACAATTTTTATAGATTAAAAAGAGACGGAGGGGAGGGAGGGAGTATTTGAGAGCCGGGACAATATAGTACCAGTACATCATAAAATTTGATTGCAAAATCATTGTTGTCAATAGTTAATTTTATTTTATTTTATTTTTGTTTTTGATAACGAGATAGTTATACTCCCTCCGTCCCAGAAAGATAGTCCACCTTTTTTTGTTGTTACTACGAGGGAACTTTGAGCAGTTATAAATGCTACTTATAATTATGTTAATGTGAATCTAAAAATTGATATTAATAGTATTTATAATGGTGTATCAAGAACAATTTCAAAAATTTCATTAGAATAATTAAAAGTAGCCTTAATTATTACTCAAAGTTCCTTCGTAAAACCCATAAAAATAGGGAGGCTATCATTCTGGGACAGGGAGAGTATTAATATAGAAAGAAAGGCTCAAGGCCTATAAAGTTATGATACATATTCCTAGTAAAGGTAGCATTCTTATGGGCATAATTGACTATTTCCCTATGGACTTTACATATACTAAACTTAGAAAAATTCCTAGCTATGCTTTTGATGTCATGGATAATCGTTCCAGTCTGAATGGAGGACGTACCCAATCATTAATGAAAGAATTCGCCAGAGAAGAGTCAGTGAGCGCATGAATGTTTCTAATATCATTCTGCACGGCCCATTTCAAACCCTTCAGAATTGCAAGGCATTCAGTCTGGATACTGGATCTTGTTTTGTGTGATGAACTCTCTATCGCTGTTCTTCTGTCTCCAGTGTCCCATAATTTCCAGCCAATGCCTGCCCAAGGCTTACCCTTTTTCCATGCACCATCTGAGATAAGAATCTGGGTGTCTTGTTGATTGTAGTTTTTGATGTATTCTTCTAAAGTCTTTCCATTTCTTGAATTAAGACTTCTTACAGAAGATTGATGTTGGTTTTGTTGATCCGCTATGCTTGAAATTTGATGTTGCCTTCCGATTTCTCTTTTCCTGGCTTTCTCTCTCTCTCTCTCTCATTCTTTTTTTAGATGCTGAAGATGATCTAGAGCTTTGGGAATAACTCTGTCGATATCAGGATGGGCCTGATTAAAGATGATTTTGTTTCTTCCTAACCAAATTTCCCAGCAAATGAGGCAGAGAAGAGAGAAGTTCTCTAATTCCAAATTGTCGTTGAGCCAATGAGTTAACCAACTGAGAATGGAGGTTCCGGGAGTATCCACTAGGGTTGGGGGAGGGGAAGGGGGGAATTTAACCAACTCTGATTGGAATACCAACGGGTGAAAAACAGGTGAAGAGTTGTTTCCTCCTTAGAATTGCACTCGGGCAGTTCGGAGAAGGAGAGCACTTTCGTCTTGAGAGATTGTAATTTGTGGGAAGGGTGTTCTGAAGCAATCTCCACATAAAACCTTTATCTTTGGTTCCAGATGGGAGTTCCATAGTTTCCACCACAACTTCTGGGATTCTCTGTTTGGGGCTCCTTCTAACAACTCTGCTGTAACTTTGTGGTTTCTGAGACTCCTATAGTAACCTGACTTGACTGACTAGTACTTTATTTATGAGCCAATCTGTTTTCATGACTACTGACTCAGTGAATAAATTTTTACTTCTTTTGTCCGAAAAAAGTTAGTCCATCTTTTTTTACATTAGTTTGAGAAAACTTGGAATAATAATTTAAATTTTGTTTAATTATTATAATGAAAATTTAAAAATTATTTATATCTATAACTATACTCCCTCCGTCCCACCTCACTTGAGACTTATTTTCATTTTGGTCCATCCCACTTCACTTGAGACTCTCCAAAATAGCCATCTTTTTATTATTTTATATTCAAACTACCCCACCACTCATTTTTCTCCCTTCATTTTCCACCACTCAATTTATTCAATCAACACTACTATTTATCCCACTCATTATCTCTCTTCATTTTCTACCACACATTTTCTTTACTTTATTCTTTTTCCTTATTTATTGTGCCCACCTCTTAGGTCTCAAGTGAGGTGGGACGTAGGGAGTATATCAATACTGTTGGACTCTTAGTATTTTAGTCCCATTATGATATGTTCAAATTGGGATAAGACTAAGTTGGTTAAATGAGATAACTACATACAATCCATATGGGACTGTAACTCTGCGTCCTCATCTGACAATATATTTTAGGCTCTTGGACTAAAATATAAACAGTCCTGTAAATCTAAAAACACATATTCTCTTTACCCATATAGATCTCAGCCAAATTATTCTCTCTAGGCTATCATCGTAAGCCTTGGATGATGAGTGTGGAATCATAGCTAGATATCCGACTTTGTGGTATCTGTTGGAACAATTTTAATCCCATGAATACCATACTCAAATCTGTAATAAGTTAGAGAAGGAGATGAAAGCGGAAGCGTATACCTGTTGAATCCATTGATGTTGTCTTTAGGGAGAATGAAGAAGAAGATGTAGGGAATGAAGATCTTCTAAATGATTGTGCCTTTCTCTCTAGTACTTCTAGCAAATAATAAAGATTATGTAGGAGAGAATAATGTAATGTAGTATGTTTCATGGGTTGATGGAAGACCCTTTATATAGGAAACAAATAGGCATTTCATTTAGGGACTACACCCTTTCAACTTAAGTGATGTGAAATTACCATTTTGCCCATCAAAAATAGGTAATATTACATCCAGGAATTCTACACATTATTTTAATTCACTACACTTTATATTAACATTATAAGTATGGTTTTATGCATGGAAATGAATAATGACTTGTTATACAATCCATGTTCTAACAATCTCCCACTTGGGTTGCATAACTATGTCTTTTCTTAAAATCATAAGTATAATACAAATGACAACCCTAATGTGTACCTTGTTGTTATCCATAACAATCCCGTCCATTAGTCATACAAGTATAAGGACTAAAGGGGCAGTCGTTGTAATTGATTCGCAACTAAACCCACAATAATCACGTATACAGATCCAACTAAATGACATAGATCAAAAGTGTAGATGTGTAGCATGGAACATAATGAATATATACATATTCTTCCATCTAGTCCAACTTAGTCAAATGAGATCAAACTTTAAATAATAGAATAATAAATGAAGAAACAACATAAACTCCCACTATATTAAATATTATCAAAAGTTGTTACACCCATATGAGCAACATGCTCGTGAAACTCTAAAGGTGATAACGCCTTAGTAAACGGATCCGCTAATATGGAGTTTGTTCCAATAAGTTGTATTTCTATTTGCTCATTTTGTACTCTTTCTCTTACAATAAGAAACTTAATATCTATATGCTTAGATATAGATGAACTCTTGTTGTTGTTGGAGTACAAGCCTGCTGCCCGATTGTCACAATATAACTTAATAGGTCTTTCGATACAATCGACAATTCGCAGTCCCTCAATAAACTTACGCAGCCATATAGCTTGATTGGATGCCTCGAAACAAGCAACAAACTCGGCTTCCATGGTAAAGGAAGTTACGAGTGTCTGCTTGGCACTTCTCCAAGAAACTGCTCCACCGGCTAATGTGAAGACATAACCAGACGTTGATTTACGACTGTCTTGGCATCCAGCAAAGTCGGAATCGGAATACCAAATGATCTCAAGATGATCCGACTTTGAATATGTAAGCATGTAGTCCTTGGTGTTTTGTAAGTATCTCATCACTCTTTTGGCTGCAACCCAATGTTCTCTCCCCGGATTGCTTTGGTATCTACCAAGCATCCCAACAATAAATGCAAGGTCTGGACGAGTACATACTTGCGCATACATTAAGCTTCCTACTGCTGATGCATAAGGGATATTTTACATATACTTGGATTCAAAATTATTTTTAGGATACTGTTTGCGACTAAATTTGTCTCCTTTAGAAACAGGGGTGTCATGTGGTTTACAGTTTTGCATACTAAACCTTTGTAATACCTTTTCTATATAGGCTTTTTATGATAATCCTAAAATACCTCATGAGCGATCAAGGTGAATTTGGATTCCTAATACAAAATATGCCTCACCAAGATCTTTCATTTCAAATTTGTTTGAAAGAAATTTCTTAGTTTCCTTAAGATGGTTCATATCATTACTAGCAAGCAAAATATCATTCACATATAAGACCAAAAATATAAATTTACTCCCACTGAACTTATGGTATACACAATCTTCACCAAGATTCGTTTCAAAACCAAATGAAAGAATAACTTGATTAAATTTTAAATACCATTGACTAGAAGCTTGCTTAAGCCCATAAATGGATTTCTTAAGTTTACAAACTAATTAATTAGTTTGATCCAAATCAGTCACCATTTCTGGTTTCTTTAAATAGATAGTTTCCTCAATGTCTCCATTGAGAAAAGCTGTCTTTACATCCATTTGATGAAGTTCAAGATCATAATGTGCTACAAGTGCCATAATGATCCTAAAAGACTTTTTAGAAGATACCGGAAAAAATGTTTCTTTGTAATCAATGCCTTATATCGTTCCACATTACCTTGTGAATCCCTTTTGGTCTTAAGGATCCACTTACACCCAATGGGTTTCACATCTCTAGGTAATGGAACAAGATCCCAAACGTCGTTGTCTTTCATAGATTTCAACTCTTCATTTATGGCATTGATCCACTTATGAGAATTAGGACTATTAATGGCTTCATGGAAGGTGAGTGGCCCATCTCCCACTAAATCTAAGTGTCCTTCATTCTCGTCAAGATACACCTCATAATCATCCGGAATCGCACTCTTTCTTACTCTATTAGATCTCCTTAAGGGCACTAGCTCTTCCTCATTTTGAGGTTGTTGAATTTCATCATCATGATCAACATTTTCATGTTGTTCAATATTTATAGGGGAGTCATTATTTTGAATTATATGTTCCTCTTGAATTTCAGGTATAAAACCTTGATTTCCAATGGGAACTAAAGGAAGAGGTATAGAAATGAATGCTTCTTCCTCTTCAAATTCAAAACTATTCCTAATTTCACCTCTAAATTCAACATCCTCAAAGAACCTAGCATTTCCCGTTTCAAAAAAAGATTCTAGTTTTTGGGTTGTAAAATTTATAGCCCCTAGATCTCTCGGCATACCCTACAAAGTAACTACTAACAGTCTTAGCGTCCAGTTTTCCCTCATTAGGCCTATAAGGCCTAGCTTCTGCTGGACAACCCCATACATGAAGATGATTTAAGGACGGTTTCTTATTCGTCCATAATTCATAAGGGGTTTTATTAGTAGCCTTAGAGGGAGCTTTATTGAGAATATAAATTGCGGTTTTTAATGCATCACCCCATAATGAGTGAGGTAAGGAAGTACAAGAAATCATACTTCTTACCATATTCTTAAGGGTTCTATTATGTCTCTCAGCTACACCATTCATGCTAGGCGTACCCGGCATAGTGTAGTGAGGGACAATCCCACACTCTTCAAGATAGCGAGCAAAAAGACCCGAACGTTGTTCCCCTGAATCGTCATTCCGACCATAGTATTCACCACCACGACCGGATGTAACATTCTTAATAGTCTTTCCTAGTTGATTTTCAACTTCGGCCTTATAAGACTTGAAAACGTCCAAAGATTGAGACTTTTCATGAAGTAAGTAAATGTACCCATATCGAGAGTAGTCATCTATGAACGTAGTAAAGTATTATTGACCATTCTATGAAGGGGTAGTGAATGGTCCACAAATATCCGTATGTATTAGTTCTAAGACGCTTGATTATCTCGAGGATACTTTTCTTTTAGTGTTTGTAAATTTTCCTTTAAGGCATTCAATGCAAAAGTCTTTTTCGGGAATATCAAGTTTGTTTAAGATTCCTTCTGACACAAGCTTATCAATTCTCCTTTTAAAGATATGACCCAAACGCCTATGCCATAAGGTATAAGAATTTTCACTTGATAACTTTCGATTTTTACTTCCGGTTTCATTATTATGGGACTCATTTATTGTTTGAATAGTGTCAAGTAAATAAAGATTATCATTACTTACAAAGTACTTGTACCAACAACCTTGGAATTAAAATAAACATCACATTTATTATTTCCAAATGAACAAGAATAACCTTCCTTGTCCAATACTGTGATAGATATTAAATTCCGTCGTACATTAAATGTATTATTTAGTACAAAATAATAACCAGTACTTAAGAATAACCGAAAGGTCCCTATGCCTATAACATCAACCAGATTCCCAGCTCCCATATAGATTAATTTCTCATCTTCACTAGGTCTTCGGTAATTCAGGCAACCCTGTATAGACATACTTATGTGAGTTGTTGCACCAGAATCCAACCACCATGTATATGTAGGAATTGAAACCAAATTAGACTCAGTACATACAAGACCAAATGACTTACCTTTCTTATCACGCCAAGCGTGATACTTAGGGCAGTCATACTTCATGTGAGTAAAGTCCTTGCAAAAGAAGCATTTCTTAACTTTATGATAATCACATGATCCCTTAGGCTTCTTATTACTTGCAACCACAATTTCCTTCCCTCTTCTCTTTGTCTTCCAAATGAGCACTTTTGGTTTTAAATTTCTTTAACCTATCCTCCTCTTGTGTCACATGTGAAATAAGTTCATTAATATTCCACTTGTCCTTTTGGCAATTATAGGTCACCTCAAAGTGACCGAATTGAGGAGGAAGAGAGATCAAAACTAAATACACGAGTAAATCTTCTGATATCTCTAACTTAAATGCTTTTAGTTTTGTCGATAGGTGAAGCATTTCTAAAATATACTCCCTTAAGTTCCTGGTACCCTTATACCTCATGGAAACAAGCTTCCTCAAGAAATCACTTGTTTCCGACTTTTCGCTTTTGCAAAGCGTTCCTCAAGGGTATCAAAGAATGTTTTAGCATCAACATCCTCGGAGACGGTGTTCTAAAAGGTCTCTGGGACAACATTCTTCTTGATCATTAGGCTCACGCGGTTGGAGCGTTTCCACTTCTCAGCACTTAAGCGATCTTCTTGAGTGCTTTGATCAGTGAGAGGAAGAGGAAACGGTTCCCTTACTGCGAGGTCTATGTCCATACATCCTAAGATCATAGTTATTTTGTTTTTCCAAACTTTAAAGTTAGTCCCATTAAGCATCGGTACGGCACTCATCGCAGCAATTATAGATGAAGCATTAAGTAAATATATTGGAAATTGAGAACAAGAATGAATACAAAACATGTATAAGTAACAACATAATGAATAAATGATTAATTATATCAATGAAATCCATCAAACAAAACAATCAACATGACATCAAAATTAATCTTTGGATTGCGAGTTGATTCATAAATGATTGCCTTAGATAACAAATAATTTGAACAATGTTTTAATCAAATGCTTAATCTTCCTTTGGGCCGACTTAAGAATCTAATAAAAGCAACTTAATGTTCATCTTATTTGTTACCACATGAATGTATAAGTTTAGTCAAACAACAAGATTTTCTTTGGAAAATTCATGTGATTCACATATTAACTCATACATTCACCACTTTAACAATTTTGGATTAAAATAACGTTAATCACTTTGGCGATAATATTATTTAAACAATGAATAAAGTTGTTTAAGAATATAATTAATCATAAACTTATGGTTTGAAAAATATATGTTTTGCTTAAGAAGGGTAAACAAAATACTGCAAAAACTTGAAAATAAAGGACTGAGAACAGTGAAAATGCTCGAGCAGAAAATTCCCTAGGTCCGACCGGACCACTCAAGTGACCCGACCAGACTATTATGAGGGTCAGACCGGACCATTTAAATGACCCGCCCGGACTAATCCCTTAGGTCCGACCGGTCCACACCAAATACCTGGCTGGACCAATCAATACTCAAAAGGCACCTACTCAGATTTTATGGGGTCCGACCGGACACCATATAAGACCCGGCCTGTCGCGCCCCAGACCCGTGGTCCTACTTGGCCCCACGCTCGGGACACGAGTGGAAGACGTTATAAAACACTTTTAGAAAATTTTTCAAAATATACTTTCATAAAGTTCAACAAAATCCACACTCGAAGTTCAAAGACTTTCACTAATTTTCAAACCAACTTTTCAACCCACTTTCACAAACAAAAGTATTTAACCCGAAGGCTTACAAACTTTTATACAAATGTACATACATCGACATTATCCAAAATATAGGTGTTACAAGATGATGAAGTCAAGGAAACTCTACCAAAAAGGTTATACATCTATGTAATGTAACCTTGACAAAACTCATATCCCAAACTCTTACCACCACGGCGTCCTCCCATGCAATTATCCTATTCCCTGGACTCGCCTTTATCTAAAACATTAAACAAATAAGGGGTGAGAATGAATCTCAGTAAGCTACTAAAATGCAACTACGTTACACGCTGATATGATAATCATAAAGAAACTATATCAACAAATAATCATATAGCATATAGCACATAACATGAGAGGCTCCATATCGCCAACCGTCCCAATAGAACCAAAGTAATCAGAGAGGGAAATACGACACAAAGTCATAACCCAAATGCTCACTCGAGGGATCTAGTTCATCACATCCAAGGCCAATCTGGACTGGGGGTTAAAAATGGGAAACCAATGGTAGAAGCCTTACAATGAACTTGGCTCGTTTGCCATTATAATCCCTACCACTGCCCGACTCCACAACACAAGACCAGTTGGACTTTAACACTAGCATAGTAATGAATACTTGCTTAAACAACAGCCAAGGACAATGATTCCAAAGTAGGGAACCAAGCCAAACATATCACAAAGATGAACCAATCCAAACCACATCAAAAGATGTTCAACCAAATCTAATTAACATTTAGTCAAATTCCACAACTCTTATGTTCACAAAGGAACCCATTTCAAACACTAGGGTGTTCCACAACAACCCTCTAGGTACTCTAGGATATCACCTAAGACCTAAACCAAGATTGAACTTTAAATCACTTGAAATGGAACAACTCAACTTTTCAGCACTTATGGGCGGTCGCCCAAAACCAGATTCAAAATTCCCAAATTTCTCCTGCAAGCCAAATTCATCCGTCCCAAGCGTAGGAGTATAACTTACTAACACTTATACAATTACCAGGAGTACAACAACCATCCCAAAACATTACTTTCAATTTTATTTCATTCTTTTTACCGTCCCACAAATAATAGAATAATTTTTTTTATTCCATTTAAATATTTTACCGTCCCAAAAGTATAAGTATAATTTTTCTAATATACTAGTATACTCATTTAGGGATACTTTCATTCATTTCCCCGTCCCATGAATAATAGTATAAATTTTATAATATACTTATTTAACATTTAACTCAAGTTAATATTTTACCGTCCCACGAGTAGGAGTATACTTTCAAACACTTATACTAACATTCTCAGGTATATAAACATACTCCATATACATCCTTGCATACAAACCAAGTCACTTACCCAGTATAATTATACTCCCTTTGTCCCAAATAAACAAGTATCACAAATAAATTCTTTTCACAATAATTTCACCACATATCACACATATAGCAAATATATGACCATTTTAATATTTAAGGGGAATTAGTAACTTACCTATTTCCGAAAAAAGTATCGCAGAAATATGTTTTGTTCGGGTAGAAATGACCTACTCAACGCCCTGATCATTTTTATATAATTAGATTTTAAAACGGATAAGTAATTCTCAGGTATATAAACATACTCCATATACATCCTTGCATACAAACGAGGAATGTTGCAGAACAATGTTGACACAGAGAAAGGAGAGAAGAAGTGATAAGTTATAAGATTTTTTTTCCACTTTTTCAACTTTGGTCACCCAACTTTCGTTTTTAACACTTTAACACCCTAAACTCATATTTTCACAAAGGACCCTAAAGTTTTAACTTAATCATTTAATTCCTTTAACCATTATTACTACTAACTAAGTAAATAGCACATTTAATCAAGTAAGATTTGCACGTCATAAAATATTTTCTAACCCATAAAATGCACATAAAAGTTCCATTTTAAGTTAAGAAAATTAGCGTGATTTTGGGGTCGTTACAATCACTCCCCCTTAAAGAAAATTCGTCCCGAATTTTAGGATAAATTACCTAACTGACCATCTGTCTGAGGATGAAAAGTCGTTCTATATCCCAATTCTGAATTCAAAACCTTCTGAATTGCTTGCTAAAATCAAGATATAAATAAGGAACCCATATCCAATACCATGCTCGTAGGCATCCCATGAAATCGAACTATCTTCTGAATAAATAAGTAACAACTGGAATTAACATTTATACCCTCAAAATAGATAAGGTGAGAAAACTTGGTAACCAATCCGCTATCAATCAACATCATTGGTCTCGTCTATTCAGTGTAACTCCTTCAATAAAACCTTTCGCAATAGATTCATATCCACTCAGAAATCTCAAAGGCTTGTCACAAACCAACTGATCACTGATATTTTACTTCCAGATTATTCACAGCTCAAGGACTTAGTTGAATGCTTAGAATTTCGCGTGTCAAACAAATCAAATGTAACTCTTCAAATTATCTCAATACTCTACATTTACTTGGATTCATAATTAAATTGGTCTTGTGTATCTTTTCAAGTACCTGTAGTTGAATTCCGTTATGCATGTTGGTTCCACTAAGTATCGACTACATACTCTGCTACAAAAGTTAAAGTTCCATCACTAGCAACGAACAAAGTCGTGTTGTCTATCATCATTCATTCCCTAGTAATTTTCTATAGTTGAAATCATTCAATAGAGTAGAAACTTAAAGCTTCCACAATCGCAAAATCATCACATATCTCGACTCATAAGGACTCCAAGATGTCAATTCCTATAACATTCCCCATTTAGTTTTACCAAACATGAACTATAAGTCAATGTATCCTCTAACACATTACCTTTCCCGGATGATATAACATGGTACTCTACCTGCATTATCTCATGTGTAACTCTCTTTGAAAAAACCAATACTTTAACTCTCATGGTTGGTAAATACTTCAATATGGCTTTATAAAGGTCATTCACTAATGCCATGGATATATAATCGCAATAAATCCCAAGTTATAGGTAGGATAATTTTGTTCATAAGGAATCAATCTTCTCAAAGCACACATTGTTACCATACAATTCTGAAACGATGAACATCTCAATCACTCTTTAAGGTATCACCATGAATAATAAATTTATCAGATCCACTATAATGGTAAAACTCGACATATTCACTAGAAAATAGTAACACTGATCATATCCTCTAGATAACTGTAATACTAGTCAAATCCATTAAGCAATATCAATACTAAAGTTGTCATCAACTCTCGTTTCAACAATTAAAAACTCGTTTCACTCTTACCAATCCATCGAGAAAGTGTATCTTCCTGTGTCATATAGTTAACGGTGTAGCTACCTTAGAAATCCATCAATGAATCTCTAACCATATGTCAATCTCAACAAGTTACATACCTCTGCTACTGAAGTAGGATTTTTCCAATTATTGTTGCTTCCATATTTAAAGAATCAATAACCATGCCTGAATTGAAACTTCCTCAAAATAATATATCCTCTAACAAGAAGACATAATGCCTTGATTTCATAACTGTTGCCTCTCACAAAGCAATCCAATTACGGCTACAGATACAACTCAGCATATCCAACAATACCACTGAAGTAGTTGTTAATTCAAACACTATGACCACAATTTATGATGCCTATACCTGGTATGAAAAACCGTTTTTAAAATATACTCAACTCAAAATTTTAACTGATGATAATCACTTCAAGTCAACCACTGAATAAACCACTGATCTCTAAAGTTGATCAATTATATTCCCCATATAAAATAACAAGTGATGATTCGTTATAGTTATCTGGTTGAGCTCTTAGTATTCAATATACAATCGCAAAGTACCATACATTTTCATAATAAACAATACTGATACATCCCACGTAGATATACTAAACGTAATGAATCCCTTGTCAAGAAATATCTCAAGTTGAATCTTCTACTCCTTTAACTCAACCAATGTTATGGATATATTGCACTAGATATCAACACTATAGCATTATACCGAACAACTCAAGATAACCCAAGGTTTTCATAAATCATGTACTACTCAATAGAAAATATATCTGAGATCCCACAAAGGAAGAGTACATTCTCTAGCTTAGCTATAGACACTCTGCTGCCAACCCCATAAACCAAATACCAGCCATAACCTTGTGATAAAAAAAAAATTCAGACTTTAATGCATAAATAGCATGAATGCCTACCATGCTTAATTAAAGCACACTAGCATATAAAACTCCACCACAATAATATCAAAATCTTGCTATGGCAAAATAACTAAACCAACAAGTAAAACATGCTCACAAATTTGCGCATCACAAGTGCGCAACACTCTATCAATCACCAAACACTCCCCCTTAAGATAGACACCTCTAACACCTAAGGTAGAGACTCAGGAGACACATGTAATCAAGAAGCAAAATGCATAGACACATAAGAATGCGAAGAGCCAGGGTCTATAAGTGTATGTGCTCTTAAACTAGACATAGAAATTATACCTCCAATCACATTAGAAGGATCTGAAATCTGTTGTTGATTGATGGAAGAAACACTACCTTGTACCTTAAGCTTCCCTGAAGAATCCCTCTTCTGGCCCTGAGAAGACCCAATTATACTTCCCGATAACTGATTCTTAAATCTAGAGCAATTCCTCTGAAAGTGACCCAACTGACCACATCTCATACATTTGCCTTGCTTCTTCCAACATCTTTCTTCTAAATGCCCTTCCTTCCGACAATAGCTACATACTCCTTTGCCTTGAGTTCTTCTATTCTGTGGCCCTTGAAAAGATTCCTTAGCTTGCGAAGATGTCCCTTGGTATTCTTTACTATCACCACGCTGGGGTTGTGGTTTTAACTGTCCTCCTTGTTTTGTCACATCTGAGGCTTCAACCTTGCTTTTATGCTCAACTATATCGTCAATTGTTTTCATTACAGTTTCAAACATACCTTGGAACATTATTCGAACCTCTTCTCTAGCATTACCCAGCCCTGAAGGCCCCGACTGATCACCCTCTGTTCCAACCATCTTCAGTGATTACCTGCATAAAACACTCAACGTTACTCACTCTCTACCCAACTACCCTCCTAGGTTACTTAGTCATTATAGACCATCTACAACCTAGATCTGATACCAACTTTCACGCCCCATACCCGTGGTCCTACTTGGCCCCACGCTCGGGACACGAGTGGAATATATTATAACACTTTTAGAAAAATTTTCAAGATATACTTTCATAAAGTTTAACAAAATCCACACTCGAAGTTCAAAGACTTTCACTAACTTTCAAACCAACTTTTCAAACCACTTTCACAAACGAAAGTATTTAACCCGAAGGCTTACAAACTTTTATACAAATGTACATACACCGACATTATCCAAAATATAAGTGTTACAAGATGATGAAGTCAAGGAAACTCTACCCAAAAAGTTATACATCTATGTAATGTAACCTTGACAAAACTCATATCCCAAACTCTTACCACCACGACATCCTCCCGTTCAATTATCCTATTCCCTGGACTCGCCTGTATCTAAAACAGTAAACAAATAAGGGGTGATAATGAATCTCAGTAAGCTACTAAAATGCAACTACGTTACTTGCTGATATTATAATCATAATGAAACTATATCAACAAATAATCATATAGCATATAGCACATAACATGAGAGGCTCCCTATCGCCAACCGTCCCATACCGGTTTGAAATAACGACCAACTCATCAGGCAGCACATAAGGCTAAATTATACACTCATAAATGGATACTGAGCCAAGGTTCTCGAATCAAACATATAACCATCTGAGAAAACCATCTGAGCAGCATAAATAGCTGAAAACGGGATCCCGAAAACCAAACCATAACCAATAGAACCAAAGTAACCAGAGAGGGAAATACGACACAAAGTCATAACCCAAATGCTCACTCAAGGGAGCTAGTTCATCCGATCCAAGGCCAATCTGGACTGAGGGTTAAAAATGGGAAACCAATGGTAGAAGCCTTACAATAAACTTTGCTTGTGTGCCATTATAATCCCTACCACTGCCCGACTCCACAACACAAGACCAGCTGGACTTTAACACTAGCATAGTAATGAATACTTGCTTAAACAACAGCCAAGGACAATGATTCCAAAGTAGGGAACCAAGCCAAACATATCACAAAGATGAACCAATCCAAACCACATCAAAAGACGTTCAACCAAATCCAATTAACATTTAATCAAATTTCACAACTCCTATGTTCACAAAGGAACCCATTTCAAACACTAGGGTGTTCCACAACAACCCTCTAGGTACTCTAGGATATCACAAGATTGAACTTTAAATCACTTGAAATGGAACAACTCAACTTTTCAGCACTTATAGGCGGTCGCCCAAAACCAGACTCAAAATTCCCAAATTTCTCCTGCAAGCCAAATTCATCCGTCCCAAGCGTAGGAGTATAACTTACTAACACTTATACTATTACCAGGAGTACAACAACCATCTCAAAACATTACTTTCAATTTTATTTCATTCTTTTTACCGTCCCACAAATAATAGAATAATTTTCTTTTATTCCATTTAAATATTTTACCGTCCCAAAAGTATAAGTATAATTTTTCTAATATACTAGTATACTCATTTAGGGATACTTTCATTTATTTTCCCGTCCCATAAATAATAGTATATATTTTATAATATACTTATTTAACATTTAACTCAAGTTAATATTTTACCGTCCCACGAGTAGGAGTATACTTTCAAACACTTATACTAACATTCTCAGGTATATAAACATACTCCATATACATCCTTGCATACAAACCAAGTCACTTACCCAGTATAATTATACTCCTTTTGTCCCAAATAAACAAGTATCACAAATAAATTCTTTTCACAATAATTTCACCACATATCACACATATAGCAAATATATGACCATTTTACTATTTAAGGGGAATTAGTAACTTATCTATTTCCGGAAAAAATATCGCAGAAATATGTTTTGTTCGGGTAGAAATGACCTACTCAACGCCCTGATCATTTTTATATAATTAGATTTTAAAACTGATAAGTAATTAAAAAGATATAAATCGAAATAGGTTGAACTTACATTTTTCTCCTACCCTAGGAATGAAACGAGGAATGTTGCAGAACAATGTTGACACAGAGAAAGGAGAGAAGAAGTGATAAGTTATAAGATTTTTTTTCCACTTTTTCAACTTTCGTTTTTAACACTTTAACCCCCTAAACTTATATTTTCACAAAGGACCCTAAAGTTTCAAGTTAATCATTTAACTCCTTTAACCATTATTACTACTAACTAAGTAAATAGTACATTTAATCAAGTAAGATGTGCAAGTCATAAAATATTTTCTAACACATAAAATGCACATAAAAGTTTCATTTTAAGTTAAGAAAATTAGCGTGATTTTGGGGTCGTTACACGGCCGGACCACCTGTTCCCAGGTAACACCGTTTCAGTCTTTCTTCGCTGCACTTTTCTAAATTTTTTACCCAAAACAATGAACAACAAGTAGATCCACAAGTCCATACATTGTACAATGTGTTAGAGCAATTAAACAAGACTTGATGAGTAAATAAAGCAATCACAAGAACAGGATTTACGTGGTTCACCAACTTGGCTACGTCCACGGGGAGGGGAGAGAATATTATTATCAATCTGGAGAATTCTTTACAAGATCACACTAATCGATGCTAGCACGAATTTTGGTCACAAAATTCCTGACTGTGCTAAAACCCTAGATCTAGAATTATTGATCTTCTCTGAGCAATCTGTGTTTTTCAACCTCTTCTTTCTTGTTATGATGATAGCCTTTATGTATACTAGTCATAAACTAACCCTGAAAACATAAGGAGTCCTAAATTTGAGTCCCAAAGGAAAAATCTCGTTTTTCTGCAGTCCGCGTGCGTTGGGCCTGATCTGCCGCACGACCAGGCGCCTGCCTGCCTTGGACCAAGCGCCCGCCTGAATTAAATCACCCAAGCGGCTCAACTTTCTGCCCACATGAGCGCCCGAACAGGTAGTGAGCGGGCGCTCGGGTAGACCCAGGCGGGCGCTCATGTGGGAAGAAAGTTGAGCCGCTTGGGTGATTTAATTCAGGCGGGCGCTTGGTCCAAGGCAGGCAGGCGCCTGGTCGTGCGGCAGATCAGGCCCAACGCACGCGGACTGCAGAAAAACGAGATTTTTCCTTTGGGACTCAAATTTAGGACTCCTTATGTTTTCAGGGTTAGTTTATGACTAGTATACATAAAGGCTATCATCATAACAAGAAAGAAGAGGTTGAAAAAACACAGATTGCTCAGAGAAGATCAATAATTCTAGATCTAGGGTTTTAGCACAGTCAGGAATTTTGTGACCAAAATTCGTGCTAGCATAGATTAGTGTGATCTTGTAAAGAATTCTCCAGGTTGATAATAATATTCTTTCTCCTCCCCGTGGATGTAGCCAAGTTGGTGAACCACGTAAATCCTGTTCTTGTGATTGCTTTATTTACTCATCAAGTCTTGTTCAATTGCTCTAACACAATGCATAGGCTTGCTATTTAGGGATAATCTTGTCTTTAAAACAATGTAATCAAGCAAGTAGATCCACATAGTTTATGCATTACACACAACTATGCTATGTAGGGATAATTTTGCTTGAACCATTGTGTTCATTGAACAAAAACTTCAAACATTTTCTTAAAAACTTTATTAGATGATGAATATCAACACTCTAGAAATGAATAAAGCCTCTAAACAACATCAGAAACTTGATGATTCAACAGAATGTATGAATCAAAATAAAGCATTAAAGCTTTCAAAAAGAACTCAAACCTAAACAAGAATATTAGCAGGCTCTGATACCAATTGTTGGAACAATTTTAATCCCATGAATGCTATACTCAAATCTGGAATAAGTTAGAGAAGGAGATGAAGGCGGAAGCGTATATCTGTTGAATCCATTAATGTTGTCTTTAGGGAGAATGAAGAAGAAGATGTAGGGAATGGAGATCTTCTAAATGATTGTGCTTTTCTCTCTAGTACTTCTAGCAAATAATGAAGATTATGTAGGAGAGAATAATGTAATGTAGTATGTTTCATGGGTTGATGGAAGATCCTTTATATAGGAAACAAATAGGTACTTCATTTAGGGACTACACCCTTTCAACTTAAGTGATGTGAAATTACCATTTTGCCCATAAAAATAGGTAATATTACATCCAAGAATTCTACACATTATTTTAATTCACTACACTTTATATTAACATTATAAGTATGATTTTATGCATGGAAATGAATAATGACTTGTTATGCAATCCATGTTCTAACAGTATCGGCTCGACGAGAAAAGCATGATATTGCAGGCACACTCGTTCAAGCGCTAGTCTTCCGCAAGCGCAAATCGGACTAATCTGATGAGAGGTATTCCGTTGAACTCATCCTATGTTATTAGTCCTTCAAATACGTTTAAAATATTCAATATAATGGTTAAAAGTAATTTGATTATCGCTCAAAATTCATTAAAAAATTAGATTAAAAAAATAAAAGATTACACTTCCGCGATGGAGGGAATGTTAATCATTTTACAGTATTTTAACTTAGCTTATCACAATTTCTTTCAAAAAAACTTAGATTATCACAATGGATTAGTGGATTTTGGTGTAGTAAATCCTGCAATGTAAAGTGGAGGATTTGTTGCACCAAATCCAAAGATGGGAATCCATTTACTTATTTATTTGGCTACTTGTCACCTATCAAAATTAAAGCTTTTCCTAAATCTAAGTAGTATTATTATTATATTATACAACATACTTCATTCGTCTCAATTTTGAATATTCCATTTAAATTTATTGGTTATTAAGAGCTCTAGCTCAAGCGGTATCCGGTATTAGCTTCCCATGCGGAGGTCTCGAGATCGAATCCCGTTAGGGAGATTTGTATTAGCCTATTTATAGGCCTAGTTGTAGCCGTCATGGCCATTTGATGTAGCCTAAGGGCAATTTATCTATCATTAATGAAATAAAAAAACCCAATTTTTTTTTTTAAAAACAAATATTGGTTATTAAGAGCAACGGTTTATTTTGAAATGGAGGTAGTATGAAATTGTGGTTTTTATAACTGTATTTTGACAGTATTTTAACGATTGTACGAATTGGTATTTTTCATATTTGCAATGAGCCTCTTAATATTGTGGTGCACCGCTGTTTTGTCTCCTTTGTGAGAGCCGTTTATTTCTCTTCGTAGTTGAGAGTCTGTGTTTGTTGGTTAGTTTATTTTTTTTTTTTTTTTGTACCGTGCAATTGCAATTTAATCTTCAATGACGAATATCTCATCATCTCAAAACAAAAAGGATGCTAGTGTTCTTGATGCACAAGGATGTTTCGAGAGTTTTGGAATATTTAATGGACGATTATTCGCCAACCCGAATTCTCCATGTCAAGTACTCAACGCGAAATATTATCCGACTGGGATTTCTTAATCCCGACCTGAGGCAGTTTCCAAGTTTTACTTGGAGTAGAATCCGTATGTTTCAAGATTTAAGTAGAAATTTTCATTGTTGTAGGTTAAGATATGAATCTATTATGAATATTTGGAGAGAGCCTTCAGTTTTGTGGAGTGCTGTCTCTTATCTTATTTTTAATGCAATTAAAGTTGTTTCAAAAACTAATGCGTTGTAACTATTAAATTTATTTTCCTGATCGTAGTGATGGTTATACATCTTATCCTATCTTATCTCATGGGAACTTACATTAACAAATTGTAACTATATATGAGGTGGTCTCCCATGAGAAAAAGGGGATCCGTCTCATGCATGAGACGGGTCGCCCCATGACCCATGGGCCGAACCCGCCACGTGGCAACCCACCATTGGCAAAAAAAAAAAAAAAAATTTTTTTTTTTTTTTTTTTTTTTTGAGTTTTTATATTTTTTTTTCGGCTTTTCAGTGGTTTAGCAAAAAATAATAGTTACCATCTCTTAAAGTAACATTGTTCATAAGTAAACGTAATACTTGTTTTAAAAAAACAAAAGCTCGTTTTTACCCATTTGAAAAGTAATAACTTATGTATATGAATGTAATAGTAAGTTTATACAAATAAATGTAACATTTTGATTGACGAAATTGTAACAGATTTCTATAGATAATGTAATACTTTTACATGTATCATGATAAATTTGACCCCATTGTAACTTATTGTTTGAAAACAAATAGATATCTATACATATGTATTACAATTATTTACAAATACTATTACATATAAATAACACGTTTGTTACATTTTAGTTATAATAAGTATTACTTTTGGCAAACGAAGAAAACATAGGAATAACACTATTACTTTAAGAGATGGTAACTATTACTTTAAGAGATGGTAACTATTACTTTTCACAAACCGAAAAAAAAACCAAAAAAAAAATTTAAAAATTTAAAGAAAAAAGCAAAAAAAAAAAAAAAAAAAAAAAATTTTTTTTTTTTTTTTTTTTTTGGGCCAATGAGGGGCTGCCCCGTGGCAGGGTCCCCCCATGGGTCCTGGAGCAGGGTTGTGGGTCGGGTAATGGGTCAAAAAAATGACCCGTCTCACCCATAAGACGGGTTGGAGTGTTCTCACACAAGTTTTTGTCACTATATATTAAGTTCATTATTCCAATTGTAGTGAGGTTTGCCTCTGATCCTATCTCATGTAATATTTGATACTAGTTTAAAGAGAAAAGGGCCAAAATAAATTGTTACTCTTTACTTAAAACTTAAATTATCAGATACTCCCGTTGTCTCAAAAAACTTGTTTCATTTTGACTTTTCATGGTCATTATAAATGAAATTTAACTAAATATTGATTTCGATCTAATCATTCTAGTGAAATTCTAAAAAATTGTACTTGACAAATTATAATGTGAATTATCAATAATTTTTAAAGATTCATTGTGATCATTAGATTAAATTGAAATACTTAAACAAATTTCATTTATATTAATCATATAAAATCAAAATAAAACAAACTTTTCGGAACGATTGAGTCCATAGGGATGAATTAATTACCTACTTCGTTTGTCATCACTTCTCTATTCGTGCATGTTAGGACAAAACAAAAATACTAATTTATCGTGGACAAATATACAACTATTTGAAAAAAAAGGCAAATTCTTGGGTAAAACACGTTTTACGAGACGCCCAGGAAAATCATGTTTTTTTAAAAACGCAGTGGTATTTTTGTAAATATGCGGAACTTCTTTAAAAAAACGTGCGGTGGAATTTTTGTAAATAATCAGAACTTCTCAAACGGCTCTGGATATCAATATAAAGTCTTCTGGATGTAATTTTTTAAACACATTTGAAGAAGGTCATGGCCAACAAACTTTCTGGATATCAACATCAAATTGTTCTGGATATATACAGTATATAAAGTCATCTGGATATGAGTTTCAAGCACATTTTAAGAAAGTCTTGGCCAAGTAAAATTCTGGATATCAACCTCAAAAGGTTATGGACACCAATAATAAAGCCCTCTGGATATGATTTTAAAGATATTTGAACAAAGTCATGGCCAATAAACCCTTTGGGTATCAAGTTAATAGGTTTTGTATAGAAATAATAAAAGTTTCTGGATATTATTTTTTTATTGTGAAAGTGAGACAAAAATAAAAAATTAAAATAAAAATAAAAAATATGAATTTTTTAGTGCAAGTGGGAGTGTATTTTTTTAGTGTCAGTTCTAGTGTTTTTGATAGCCAGTTGTAGTGTTTTAGATAGCCAGATAGCATTTTGAAATAACCTTTAAAGCTGAAAAGAACCTTTGAGACAGATAGCCAGAACATTTGAATCGGATAGCCAGAACCTTTGAAAGTGATATCCAGATGGGTTTTTTTGAAAGGAAATTTGAAGCGAAACAGAAATCATGGGCTTTGCCCCCTAATTCCGTGTTTAAAATCGCCAAAAGACGTCGTTTAGTCCCTCAAATTGTCATTTGAAGTTTTTTCCAGCAAATCGCGCCGTTTTTGTAAAACACGTTTTTCCTAATCACTTGGTAAAACGCGTTTTACAAGAGACCAACCCATGGAAAAATTTGTTAACACTGACATATTAAACAAAACTCAAGTATATCCGTCCCATGTAACTTTAAATTAATGGTCTACAGAGGGAGTACTGAAACATGACAAAAATTTGTGAGAGACAGTTTCACATGTAAGACGGGCCTCGTTGAGAGAGTAAATCGTTTCCCCCTAATGGTCGGGGTGAGGCGTCCCCCTAATGGTCGGGGCGAGGCGAGCCAATTTCCTCTATCATTGAGATCCGTACAGTTGTACGTGTGAGACCGCCTCACACAAACTCAATCCACTAACATCTTACTAAATAATCACATAGAATCAAATGGATCCACATCTATGACATAAACATTGATGTTTTAGGTTCGATCGCACATAAATAGGATTGATTGATTGATTAACCTATAGAATGTGTGTGGTGACTATGAAGTTAGGGAGTTTGCACCAAATGGCCATTTGTGATTTCCCACATCTTTAAAGTTTTGTAGAGAATTTCATGTAATCTAATGACTGCCTTTACTTTTAGCTTTTATCATTGCAGCAAAGAAGAAAAATAAACGGAAATTATGACATTATGCACTTGCATAAATTCGTTGGAACAAAGTAATTTGTACATGCATGTATCAATAGAATAAAGTTATGTAATCATAGCATTGTTATTCCAGTTATCACCATTGATTCTATTAGGTCCCTTTTTTTCAGATCGATTAGGTTTGGAGGAAACTAGTTTTTCCCTAAATTACAGAAAGTTTTTTTTTTTTTTTTACTTGCAAATATTTAGCGAACATTAGTAACAGTTTGAAAAACAAGACTTTATATAATTTAAGGATAAACTAGTTTCCCTCAAAATTTTGTGTAGTCATAAATAAGTGTAATAGTAAATTTGTTAATCTGTCTATAAAATTATGTTGTATTGTACTTATTTATACTCCCACATTGTAATTTGATAAAACTATACTAAAATTATATTATATGTTCAAAATGTGCACCAATTTTATAGGGATAAAATAAGCTATACTGTACTTATACTGGTGGTGGGATTGGTGGTGGGATTGACGGTGTATAACCTATCGTCTAGAATCTAAATAGTACTCTTTCTGTACCCAAAATAAATGTTTTATTTTCTATTTTTGTTTTTTTGAAATAAATATGTTGTCTTACTAAAAATAAAATATGAAGTTTGGTGATCTAACTATACTACTCATTAACATGCACAACTATTGCAATGCCATATGAGGTGTCACTCAACCTATATTAATAGGAGGTGGTCTCTTGTGAGAACACCTAGATCCGTCTTATAGAAGAGACAGGTCAACCTATGACCCGTGTAAAACATTCTCCGCGAAGCGTAGGATCTCAACTCATGCTCCACTCAAAATCTACCACGTGGCAGCAATCCATTGGCAAAAAAAAAAAAAAAAAAACTCAGAAAAAAAAATCATATTTTTTTAGTTTTTATATAGTATATTTTTTTGACTGTTTTTTTTTTGTTTGCCAAAAATAATACTTAGTACAAGTAAATGTAACAACTGTGTTACTTATAAAGTAACATTGTTTATAAGTAAACGTAACATCAGTTTTACAAAAAAAAATAGCTCATTTTACTCATCTTTCAACTGTAATACTAACTATAAATACGTGTAACACTAACAATAACTAAATGTAATTATCGTTATACTGAAATGTAATAGTGTTTTTCCAGAATATTTTTTATTTTTGAGTATTATGATTTTATTTTTTAAAAGAAAGTAACATTTGAAAAATAACAACTTATATACATGAATGTAATTATTTGTACAAGTAAATGTAACACTTTAGTCGATGAAATTGTAACAGATTTCTATAGATATTGTAATACTTTTACATGTATCATGAAAAATTAAACCGATTGTAACTTATTATTTGAAAACATATAGATATACTATTATACAAGTAAACGTAACTGTTTTACAATGTTATTATACAAGTAAAATGTAACATTCGTTTATAAAAATTGTTACTTTCTTATTTTTAAAATGTTAATAACACAAGTGTTTTTAGTTCTAAAGTGTAAATAGTTGAATTATTACTTTTCTATAGATATGTGTTACAATTATGTATAAACACTGTTACATATAAGTAGCACGTTCGTTACATTTTAGTTGTAATAAGTATTACTTTTGGCAAACGAAGAAAACATAACATAAAAAAAAGTGTTACTTTTCTGTATATATGTATTACTTATGTATACAAACTGTTATATATAAGTAACACATTTGTTACATTTAGTTATAGTAACTATTACTTTTG
This sequence comes from Campanula takesimana, assembly GCA_026119855.1. Classification (NCBI taxonomy): domain Eukaryota; kingdom Viridiplantae; phylum Streptophyta; class Magnoliopsida; order Asterales; family Campanulaceae; genus Campanula; species Campanula takesimana. The sequence goes on from JAOWBW010000284.1 coordinate 348,099, forward strand.
ACAAACCGGAAAAAAAAAATTGCATCTGGGCTATGGATCCGGGTCATGGGTAAAAAATGACCCGTGTCTACTATGAGACGGGTCATGATGTTCTTATACAAGTTTTTGTCTATTAATAGATTGTGGCAATCAAGAAAATATAACTAAAATCTTAAAAACATTGACTTGTCAACTATGATATTTATTCGGGAACAGATGGAGTAATTAGTTGCGATTGAGGGAGGATAAGCTAGGTCTAGAATCTAAATCTTATAGTTGGTGAAGAGAGCCATGTTGTTGCCATGTAGACAAGTCACGGGAAAATAATGTATTTGGTGATGTCACATCAATTCTACCATAATAAATAAGTGACTTTTCATTATTTTTTTCTATTAGCTAATAGTATTAGATAATAGTATTAGTTACTATATAGGGTAACTATTATAGTCAACTATTATAATAAATAATACTTATAATAGTAATAATTACTACAATAGTTAACTATTACTTATAATAGTAATAGTTATTATAATAATTAACTATTATTTATAGGGTTTTGTTAGGACCCTTTTCAAGGTAGGTTAACAATCAACCCATTTTTTATTGACAAAAATACCCATGTCGTGACCCATTTTTTATTGACAAAAATACCCATGTCGTGAGACTATGTACAGGATAAGGAAGAGGTAGACTTGATTGACCTAGATGGAGGAGAAGGTCTCTATAATTTGGCTATTACTATCTAGCCCTTCTTATTAGTTTGTTTAATGTATAAAAGTATGCGTATTTTTGTCAATAAAAAATGGGTTGATTATTAACCTACCCTTGATGAGGGTATCCTAACAAAACTCTTACTTATAATAGTAATAGTTACTATAATAGTTAACTATAATAGTTAACTTATACTTATAATCAGTGTTCTAAAATACGTCCGTTTAGGCCGCCTAGGCCCCGCCTAGGTGCTAGGCGTTCATAAAACGCCTAAGTCTCATCTAAGATATTATAACTATTTCTGAATTCTCGGCCCCGCCTAAGTCCCGTTTAGACCACGCCTAGGCACTAGGCCCTGCTGCGGCGCCTAGCGACCGCCTAGCGCTTTTTAGAACCTTGCTTATAATATTAATAGTTACTATAATAGTTAACTATTGTAGTTACTATTATAATTAACTATTGTAGTTACTATTATAGTAAACTATTGTAGTTAACTACTCCCTCCGACCCAGAATGAATATGAGTCTCATTTTTCTTTTTGGTTCGTCCCAGAGTAAGAGTTCCATTCCTAAAATGGCAAATAATCTTTACAATTCACCCCACTCATTCTCTCTCTTATTTTATTTTTATACTCACAACACCAATCAATTCACTATTCTCTCACACTCATTCTCTCTCATACTTTACTTTTACACTCACAACATTTACATCACATCCAATATTTATTAATAAGCGTGCAAATTGGGGGTGAGACTCTTACTCCGGGACGGAGAGAGTATTATATTTCACTATAAATAGTTAACTATTTATTTTAACAATTATATTTACTATTAATAATAATTATTATAGTTATCTATTATAGTTAAAAATTATACAATTATTATGATTTAAGATTAACTAATACTATTAAATAAAAATATAAAAGAAATAAAAGATACTAAAAAATGGTAAATTAGTTTCCCGTGCAGAGCACGGGTTACCCACTAGTGATAATTAGTTCCTCTTCGCATTTGTAACCAATAATTATTTCTAACATTTCATAAATATAAATATTTTTAAACTTTGGAAAAAAAAAATTCTTTTTTTATCAAGTTTTAGAAAAAAAAATTGATTGGACAAAAAAATAAAGTGGCTATTATTTTGAATAATAAAACTAGAGACACAAAACAGTCACAAAATCTTACCCACAAAATCTTATACTCCCTCCATTCCAGAAAAGTTGAAACATTTACTTTTGAGTTGGGAAATTAAGGATATAATATTATATTAAGAATGAAAGGTAGAGAAGAAGAGAAAATTAGTAGAGGTGGAAAGAGAATGAGTGGAGAATAATAAGTGGTTGGGAGGAAGAGAGAGAATGAGTGTAGGATTATAAAAGTAACAAAAAGTTTCCATTTTTTGATTGTTGTAACTTTTGTGAAACACCTTAAATGAAAAAATGAACGGAGGGAGTATGTAATAATTATATTAATGTTTTTAATTAAAGTATAGTGTGTTTACTATCGATATAATGAATGCTCCCTCCGTCCCATCCGAAATATGATTCTTGGCCCCGACACAGGGATTAAGGAATAATGATCTTATATTATAAAAAGTTGTTTGAAAAGTAGGTGTTGTGAGTATGGAGGAGGGAGAAAGTGGGTGGGGAATAATAAATGAAAAGTTGTTGAGAGTATGACAAGTGAGTACTACTAATAAAAAAGTAATAAAAGCTTTTCATTTTGGGATGTCCTATTTCGAGTGGGACATCCAAAATGGCAAAACGTCCTATTTCGGGTGGGAGGGAGGGAGTAAGCAAGATCGACTTCTTATCGTTTCAATTTTTATCGGGATATCGTATCAACCAAATCTATGAAATGGGCCATCGTTCTAAAACTATCATCTAAAAGAAAATCTAAACTTTATAAGTGGCCCAAAGACCATAAGTAAATGGGCCTTACAACAAGTTTGGGCTTAAGTACTTCAAGACTCTAACAAAGATCCTTAGATCCAGCTATAGAAATGCGACTATGCTATTTTCCGGCGAGTAAATGTGGAGGCAGAACAATTTCCGGTGGGGTCATCACCCTCGTATCCTCCATTGCATGATTACTTTTAGTTTAGGCATTGTTGTCGTGTTAAACATTATTTCTTCATTTTGTTTGACTTATTACGAAAGTTATGATCAAAATGGACACTCGACAAAATTGGACACTTTTTAAGGACAGAGGGAGTATTATTTTTTATCTGTTTTTTCTTTTCTTTTCATTTTTAATCGGGTGGTGGTGGAGTCTTTAAGCCTTGTGTAATCCCACTGACTCCTTAATCGTCTCCTAAACACGTTGTTCAGCTCTGATTTTGAGGTGGCTGTAAAATCTAGATTCGTTGTAAGGCCCATTTACTAATGGGCTTTGTGCCTCTTAGAAAAGTTTAGATTTTCTTTCAGATGATAGTTTTAAATCGATGGGCCAACATTATCAATGTCTATCATTGGCCCATTTCATAGACATCTCCCTCCATGCCAACACTATCACGATCCATTTTGTTTGCTAAATAAAAGCTGACCAAAAATGTTTTTTGGTACCACAAGTCACAAGTTTCACCATAATTTCACTTAAAGATTTTGAAATTCCATGTGTTTCATGGAGTCGCTAGTCCAAATGAACAGTTAAAACTTACATATATCACTAACATGACCAAAATTAAAAAGCATCAAGTATATACTCCCTCCGTCTCACTCGAATTAGGAAAAATTTCTATTTTAGGTGTCTCATTCGAACTAGGACAACCCAAATTCACACTCACAACAACTTTTCACTCATTATACTCTACCCTACTTTCTGTCTCCTACTTCACTTTTCATACTCACAACACTTACTTCACTAACACTTTTCCTTAATCCCCATGCCCAACCCGAAAATCTTAATTCGGGTAGGACGGAGGGAGTATATTGTTTTTTAAATGACAATCAATTTAAATTATGTCAATTTTCATTAAAATTATTATTATTATTATTATTATTATTATTTTCGGCAATTGGGTATAAAAAGCAACCAAGCCTTGACAAAGTGGTTTTGCTTAAAGTTGAAGTTAAAGAAAGATCGATATGTCTCATGTAAGGACAAAAAGCAAAACCAAAGCAATGGTTGTTTCATAGCAGCATTTACGCTCTTTTTCCTTATCTATAATAGTGAAAAATAAACAAATAAATGATTTATACCAGACCCATTTGGAAGGGAGAATATCTACTTTCCTTCACCTTCAATAGAAATCTTTGAATCATCATTTTATTAAATCTCATTCTTACACCTTTACATTTCACTGTTTCAAATGAAATATATTAAAAAAAAAAAAAAAAAAATCCTTTTTAACAATTTAAGAAAAATAGTTGGAAAAATAAAAGAATAAGACTCTGAAGAATGATCAAAAATACAAAAACTATGAGAATGATTGAAAGTCCCATACAAGTCAAAAAGGAAACAAATTAATTAGAATGGTGGGATTCTTTTTTATAATATTAATGGTAAATCACAAAATAAGGCCTAAACTCTTTGGAGAGGTATCAGTTTAGGGCCTATGGTCCAAAATTTAACAAAATGGGTTTTGTGGTGTATTTTTCTTATCAAAACAAGACTTTTTGACGAAATTGTTAGAAAACTCAGTGAAATCACATGTGCCTTGCATGTGACAGACAAAATGGACAATTTGATATGGGTATTAATTCTTAAGGGGCTAAATGCAATTTTCATGAGATGAAGGGAAAGGTGAGTAAAATTAAGAAATAGTTGGTTTTGGGGGAAACTAGTTCCTCTATAAGTTATAAAAAGTCTATTTCTTTAACCTCTTAAACCCTAAACTCTAAACCCTAAACCTTAACCTCTATAAAAACAAGACTTTTTATAACTTATGGAGAAACTAGTTTCCCCCAAAATTTTCTCATTAAGAAATTGTATCCCAACTGCCATTTTAAACCCTAAGCCCAGCCCGTCTTCTACATATCCACAGTTCATTTTCGTCGCCATGTGCACCACTACCCATCTGATATTTCGCCGAAAAAATTTAACAACGATGAAGGTGAGTAAAATTAAGAAATTGTACCCCAACTACCATTTAGGTGTCAAATGCTGATTTTTGAAATGTATTCCACATGTGTGACTATTGTTTAGGGTCTTAATCACCAAGTTTTCCTCAGTCTGGCATTTGGAAACAAACAATATCCAAGGACAAGGTTCCTTACATGTGGCCCTAACCATGTCCACATTTTGTTTAATGAACCTGATTTGTTTTTTCTCAACAATTGAATGTTTTTTAACAGCTGCTGCTAGAACTTTATGGTTAGCAAATTCCATTCCCAACTCAAACTTGGGACTCACCATATCAACCAAGGGATTGAACACTTTTCCTATACCCCTACTCAAATGTTGCTCATCATCACTTTTTTAATCCTTCAACTCATCATCAGAATCATAGTTAACTTCAACATTTTCCCCTTCACACCTGTACCATAATCCCAATCAACCATCTTCCCTTTTCCTTTTGCCCTTCACACCTGTACCATAATCCCAATCAACCATCTTCCCTTTTCCTTTTGCCTTAGACATTTTTTTAGTTCCATATATTTCATCCCCATCAACTACAACTCCCATGTCATCATATGCACTCTCATACTCACTATCATGCAATGACTCATGGTCAGATTCTTCATTATTCTGTACTTGCTCTCTATCCCCCCTTACTGACTTATCTACATCAACTGGCACATCAGTCATAGGATCCTCAATTCTCATAATACCCTTTGCTTTTTCACATCTAGAATCTAATTCCATAAACAACTCAACATGCCTCTTACTATTAACAAACAATACCATATATGTTGCATCTTTATCATTTTCTATAGCCCTAAGTAACAGATGTGGTGGGCCAGGTATTTTTTTTCTTAGTACAATGTATACTTATCACTTACTACACTAGCCTCTAAAACTACTGCTTTCAGCTCAATCATTGACACACAATCATCTTCAAAATAATCAAACCATGTTACATCCCCTCCTATGTAAACATTTGTTTCACCTTTAGGAAAGTAGCCCCCATGAAAATGTTTAATACAAAACTGTGAAGGAAAATCTACACACATAAAAGAAACCAAACAAACATATACAAAATGTACACTTTAGCTTTGGACATTATAGATACAAAGATGTATATATCTCAATAAATAGGGGGACCACATTGAAAAATAACACTTGGAGTATACCATTATAGACTTATACTAACACAAACAGGGGACCACCATACCCAATTCATATTTTTTTTACAATATCCAACTGACACTAAAGTTTAAAAACCAATACAACATATTTAAAAAGAAATAAACAATTCAACAACTTTAAAAGACACATTTTAGAATTTTATTAAACAATTTTCATGGAAAAACACATAGAAAATTGAAAACATACACTACAAAGTGAAATGCAACACACATTTTAACAAATCACACATTACACAAGAAATAACACATATCAAAACAAACGGCTCACTTGTTTTTTTTAAAAAAAGTCACATTTGACAGGATTAACTCACATCAAAATATCAAAAGAAATTAGGGAGTTTTTACCGTAAACCGGTGTTGACGGAAAAATGCATCCCTTCTTTTTCCTTTTCGACCAAGTCGTTTTCACTTCCTTGATGGATCGCTCCTTCAATCGCCTAGAATTCGCCGGAATCAAAATTTGAGAACTAAAACCCTAAGTTGATCGATCTCGTTTCCACGCTATGTCAATAAAAGGTCTGAAGTCTATTACGTGGACAATTTGCGGCCTTATCAGTCTCTCTATGGTCAATTGCCCAAAATTCCCTCAAAAAAATATCACGTGAGTAGCACGTATTGACTTAATTGAGATTTTTAACAGTTTTCGTCAAAAAGGCCTTAACTAGCTAATTTTTTACACGTCAAGGTTTGATATGGCGAAAAAAAACATCAAGGTCCGTTTGGGAGCGTGGTATATAACTTTAGGGTCTAATTTGTCATTAACCCTTTTATTAAATATCATTCTTACACCTTTACATTTCACTGTTTCAAAGGAAATATTAAAAAAAATTCCTTTTTAAGAAATTAAGAAAAATATTTGGAAAAATAAAAGAATAAGACTCTGAAGAATGATCACCAAAAACAAAAGCTATGAGAATGATGGAAAGTCCCATACAAGTCAAAAAGGAAACAAATTAATTAGAATGGTGGGATTCTTTTTTATAATATTAAGGGTAAAACACAAAATAGTGCCTAAACTCTTTGTAGAGGTATCAATTTAGGGCCTATGGTCCAAAATTTAGGGAAATGAGGATTGTGGTGTATTTTTCTTATCAAAACAAAGCTTTTTGACGAAATTGTTAGAAAACTCAGTGAAACCACATGTGCCTTGCATGTGATGGACAAAATAGATAATATGATATGGTATTAATTCTTAAGGGGTTAAATGCAATTTTCATGAGATGAAGGGAAAGGTGAGTAAAATTAAGAAGTTGTATCCCAACTGCCATTTTAAACCCTAAGTCCAGTCTGTCTTCTACATATCCCCACTTCATTTTCGCCGCCATGTGCAGCACTACCCATCCGATCTTTCGCTGAAAAAAGTTAACGGCGATGAAGGTTGTGTGCGAGGCGACCGATGGTGACAGAGGTTAACCTGCTTCGCCAAATCGATTCCCATCTCTTGTTTCTTTGTTCCTCTGCAAAAGCTCGAATACCTTCCCATCTCTCATTTTCAGGTTTGAACCAATTTATTAGAGTTGCTTCTTCTTCTTCTCAAGTTTAAAAATTGTTTAAAATTGGAGAATTGGATTTTGGACATGGGTTTTGTAATTTGGGAATTTGATTTAAAATTTGGTTTTGAAATTTCAAATTTTGTGTTATGAAAATTGGGCGATGTGGTGGTGGTGGTGGTGTTAGAGGAGTTAGGGGTGGTGGGGGTATTATGTTGGAACAATTTCCACTAATGGCTTAACCCAAATCTGGAATAAGTTAGACAGGGGAGATGAAGGCGGAAGCGTTACCTGTTGAATCCATCTTCAATGTTGTTTAGAGAGAAAGAGAAGAAGTAGGGGATGAAGATCTTCTAAATGATGAGTGCCTTCTCTCAATTACTTCTAGCAATAAATGAAGATTATGTAGGAGAAAATAATGAATGTAGTATGTTTCTAAGGCTGATGGAAGGGCCTTTATATAGGAAACAAATAGGCACTTCATTTATGGACTACGCTCTTTCACATAAGTAGTGTGAAATTACCATTTTGTCCATCATAAATAGGTAATATTCCACCTAAGGAATTCTACACATTATTTGATTTTCTACACTTTATATTAACATTATAAGTATGATTTCATGTATGGAAATCATAATGACTTGTCATGCAATCCATGTTTTAACAATCTTCCACTTGGGTTGCATAATAATGTCTTTCCTTAAAATCATAAGTATAATACAAATGACAACCCTATTGTGCACCCTATTGTCATCCATAACAATCTCGTCCATTAGTCATACAAGTATAAGGACTAAAGGGGCAGTCGTTGTAATTGATTCGCAACTAAATCCACAATAATCACATATACATCTCCAACTAAATGACATAGATCAAAATTTAGATGTGTAGCATGGAACATAACAAATATATACATATTCTTCCAACTAGTCCAAATTAACTGAATGAGATCAAAATTTAAATAATAATAGAACAATTAATGAAAGAACAACATAAACTCCCCCTATATTAAATGTTATTAAAAGTTGTTACACCCATATGAGCAACATGCTCGTGAAACACAAAGGGTGATAACGCTTTAGTAAACAGATCCGCTAACATGGAGTTTGTTCCTATAAGTTGTATTTCTATTTGTTCATTTTGTACTCTTTCTTTTACAACAAGAAACTTAATATCTATATGCTTAGATTTTGATGAACTCTTGTTGTTGTTGGAGTACAAGACTGCTGCCCGATTGTCACAATATAACTTAATAGGTCTTTCGACACTATTGACAATTCGCAGTCCCTCAATAAACTTACGCAACCATATAGCTTGATTGGATGCCTCAAAACAAGCAACAAACTCGGCTTCCATGGGAGAGGAAGTTACGAGTGTCTGTTTGACACTTCTCTAAGAAACTGCTCCACCGGCTAATGTGAAGACATAACCAGACGTTGATTTATGACTGTCTTGGCATCCAGAAAAATCAAAATCGGAACACCCAACGATCTCAAGATGATCCGATTTTGAATATGTAAGCATGTAGTTCTTGGTGTTTTGTAAGTATCTCATCACTCTTTTGGTTGCAACCCAATGTTCTATCCCCGGATTTCTTTGGTATCTACCAAGCATCCCAACAATAAATGCGAGGTCTGGATGAGTACAGACTTGCGCATACATTAAGCTTCCTACTGTTGATGCATAAGGGGTATTTTCCATATACTTGGATTCAAAATTATTTTTAGGACACTGTTTGAGACTAAACTTGTATCCTTTAGAAACAGGGGTGTCATGTGGTTTACAGTTTTGCATGCTAAACCTTTGTAATACCTTTTCTATATAGGCCTTTTGTGACAATCCTAAAATACCTCGTGAGCGATCACGGTGAATTTGGATTCCTAATACAAAATATGCCTCACCAAGATCTTTCATTTCAAATTTGTTTGAAAGAAATTTCTTAGTTTCCTTAAAAATGTTTATATCATTACTAGCAAGCAAAATATCATCCACATATAAGACCAAAAATATAAATTTACTCCCACTGAACTTATGGTATACACAATCTTCACCAAGATTCGTTTCAAAACCAAATGAAAGAATAACTTGATTAAATTTTAAATACCATTGACGAGAAACTTGCTTGAGGCCATAAATAGATTTCTTAAGTTTACAAACTAATTGATTAGTTTGCTCTAAATCAGTCACCATTTCTGGTTTCTTCATATAGATAGTTTCCTGAATGTCTCCATTGAGGAAAGTTGGCTTTACATCCATTTGATGAAGCTCAAAATCATAATGTGCTACAAGTGCCATAATGATCCTAAAAGAGTTTTTAGAAAATACCGAAGAAAATGTTTCTTTGTAATCAATGCCTTCTTTTTTAGTAAAAGCTTTAGCAACAAGACGAGCCTTATATCTTTCTACATTACCTTGTGAATCCTTTTTGGTCTTAAAGACCCATTTACACCCAATAGATTTCACATCTTTAGGTAATGGAACAAGATCTCAAACGTCGTTGTATTTCATAGATTTTAACTCTTCATTTATGGCATTGATCCACTTATGAGAATTGAGACTATTAATGGCTTCATGGAAAGTGAGTGGCTCATCTCCCACTAAACCTAAGTATCCTTCATTCTCGGCAAGATATACTTCATAATCATCCGAAATAGCACTCCTTCTTACTCTATTGAATCTACTTAAGGGCACCGGTTCTTCCTGATTTTGAGGTTGTTGAATTTCATCCTCATGATCAACATTTTCATGTTGTTCAATATTTATAGGGGAGTCATTGTTTTGAATTGTATGTTCCTCTTAAATTTCAGGTATAAAACCTTGATTTCCAATAGGAACTATGGGAAGATGTATAGAAATGGATGCCTCTTCCTCTTCAAATTCAAAACTATTCCTAATTTCCCCTCTGAATTCAACATCCTCAAAGAACCTAGCATTTCCCATTTCAAAAAAGGTTCTAGTTTTCAGGTTGTAAAATTTATAGCCCCTAGATCTCTCGGCATACCCAACAAAATAGCTACTAACAGTCTTAGCGTCCAGTTTGCCCTTATTAGGCCTATAAGGCCTAGCTTCTGCTGGACAACCCCATACATGAAGATGATTTAAGGACGGTTTTTTATTTGTCCATAATTCATAAGGGGTTTTATTAGTAGCCTTAGAGGGAGCTCTATTGAGAATATAAGCTGCGGTTTTTAATGTATCGCCCCACAATGAGTGCGGTAAGGAAGTGCAAGAAATCATACTTCTTACCATATCCTTAAGGGTTCTATTACGTCTCTCAGCTACACCATTCATGCTAGGTGTACACGGCATAGTGTAGTGAGGGACAATCCCACACTCCTCAAGATAGCGAGCAAAAGGACCTGGACGTTGTTCACCCGAACCGTCATTACGACCGTAGTATTCACCACCACGATCGGATCTAACGTTCTTAATAGTCTTTCCAAGTTGATTTTAAACTTCAGATTTAAAAGACTTGAAAACGTCCAACGATTAAGACTTTTCACGAAGTAAATAAATGTATCCATAACGAGTGTAGTCGTCTATGAACGTAATAAAATATTGTTGACCATTCCATGAAGGGGTAGTGAATGGACCACAAATATATGTATGTATTAGTTCTAAGACGCTTGATGCTCTCGAGGATACTTTTCTTTTAGTGTTTGTAAATTTTCCTTTAAGACATTCAATGCAAAAGTCTTTTTCCAGAATATCAAGTGTATTTAAAATTCCCTCCGACACAAGCTTATCAATTCTCCTCTTGGAGATATGACCCAAACGCCTATGCCATAAAGTATAAGAATTTTTACTTGATAACTTTCGCTTTCTACTTTTGGTTTCATTACTATGGGACTCATTTATTGTTTGAATCGTGTCAAGCAAATAGAGATTATCATTATTTGACAAAGTACTTGTACCAACAACTTTGGAATTAAAATAAAGATCACATTTATTATTACCAAATGAACAAGAATAACCTTCCTTGTCCAATACTGTGATAGTTATCAAATTTCGCCTAAATGATGGTACAATAAATGTATTATTTAATACAAAATAATATCCAGTACTTAGAAATAACCTAAAGGTCCCTATGCCTATTACTTCAACCGGATTCCCAGCTCCCATATAATGTATCTCTCATCTTCACTAGGTCTTTGGTAATTCAGGCAACCCTGTATAGACATACTTATGTGAGTTGTTGCACCAGAATCCAACCACCAAGTATATGTAGGAATTGAAACCAAATTAGCCTCAGTACAAACAAGACCAAATGACATACCATTCTTAGCACGCCAAGCGTGATACTTAGGGAAGTCAAACTTCATGTGAGTAAGGTCCTTGAAAAAGAAACATTTCTTAACTTTTTGATCATTAGATGATCCCTTAGGCTTCTTATTAATTACAACCGCAATTTTCCTTCCCTCTTCTCTTTGTTCCATGAGAAGAGGTAGATGCCAAATGAGCACTTTCGGTTTTAAATTGCTTTAACCTATCCTCCTCTTGTGTCACATGTGAAATTAATCCATTAATATTCCACTTGTCCTTTTGACAAATATAGGTCACCTCAATGTGACCAAATTGAGGAGGAAGAGAGATCAAAACTAAATGCACGAGTAAATCTTCTGATATCTCTAACTTAAGTGCTTTTAGCTTTGTCGATAGGTGAATCATTTCCAAAATATACTCCCTTAAATTCCCAGTACCCTTTTACTTCATGGAAACAAGCTTTCTCAAAGAAGCACTTGTTTTCGATTTTTCGCTTTTTGCAAAGCGTTCTTCAAGGGTATCAAGAAATGTTTTAGCATCAACATCCTCGGAGACGCTGTTCAAAAAAGTCTCCGAGACAACATTCTTCATGATCATTAGGCTCACGCGATTGGAGCGTTTCTCAGCACTTAAGCGATCTTCTTGAGTGCTTTGATCAGTAAGAGGAAGAGGAAACGGTTCCCTTAATGCGAGGTCTATGTCCATACAGCTTAAGATCATAGTTATTTTGTTTTTCTAAGTTTTAAAGTTTGTCCCATTAAGCATCGGTACGGTGCTCATCGCAGCAGTTATGGAAGAAGCATTAAGTAAATCTGTTGGGATTTGAGAATAAAAAGTGAAATACAAAACATGTATAAGAAACTACATAATGAATAAATGATTAACTATATCAATGAAATCCATCAATAAAGTAATCAACATGACATCAAAACTAATCTTTGGATTGCGAGTTGATTCATAAATGATTGCCTTAAGGTAACCAATGATTTGAACGACGTTTTAATTAAATGCTTAATCTCTCTTTCGGCCGTCTTAAGCATTTAACAAAACAACTTAATATTCATTTCGTTTGTTACCACATGAATATATAAATTTTGTCAAATAGCAAGATCTTCTTTGGAAAATTCATGTTACTTACATATTAACTTATACATTCAACACTTTAGCAATTTCAGATTTAAATAACGTGTGATAGAGGAAAACTCCACTTGTAATAAAATACCTAGCAAGCGCACAAGTTACCGTAATAATAACGCGCGAAAGCGAGGGTCGATCCCACAGAGACTTGTGATGGATAGTAATTTAAATAGCACTAAAACAAATAACATAAAATAAAATATTTGATTGGTTTTGAATTATTAAACTAAAAAGAAAAATAAACTAATTAAACAAAACAAATATAAATAAATGGATGGGTGGAGATATGGAGGAAATTTTCTATGGATTGGATTCACATGTATATCATCAATATGCAAAGCTAATAATATTATCAATCAATGTTGGGGATTCATTCACGAAAGTAAAATTGGTTGTTCACACGTCCTACAATTTAGTGTTCTCCAAATATTACACTTTCTGCAAAGTCCGCGTAATATTCAAAGAACCCATTAAAACCCTAGGAATATTGAATCTACTATTTCGGTAAGAAATCACTTTGCAAACCTAGATTATATTCTTCAAAAGTCGGACTTTGTATATCTCAATCAATCACTTAAAATCCTTATAAACAAATTAGTTAAAAAGCCAATCTAATCTTCGCATTAAATTGTAGCAAGAAAACTTTTATAAAAACACTTTTGAAGAACCCAACAAAAAGATCAAAAATAAATTAACTAAAGAATAAATACATGTTACCTCCAATCCATAGATGACGAAATTAAGTCTTCATAGACAAAGAAATAATCTCTAGAATTAATGTGGAGGAATGGTAGAATTATGGATTATGAATGTATGAATGTTTATTACAACTAATCTAGGCTAGTATTTATAAGAAAAACTAACCTAAACCTAAAAGGAATTATAAAACAAAAAAGGAATAGTAAAAAGAAAAGGAAACTTAAATAATTAGGAAACCAAAATAAAGTCCTAAACTATAATGTAAAACTCCTAATCCAAGTCAACTTGTCAACATTTGGTGGCCTTTTGGGGGCTGAGATCCGGATTTCCTCTGTAGTCCCTCATAATTTACGAATTTCCAGTTTAGTCCTCCAACTTTTAGATATTGCAGAACAGTCCCTGAACTTCCAGTTATTTGCAGAATGTTAACTCCAATTTTTAGATTCAGCACAGCAGTCCCTGGAAACTTCAGCTTCAGCGTAACAGTCCTCAGCTTTCTGAAATTTCCACTTAAGTCCCTGAAATTGTAATTTTTGCCATATCTCCTCTGAATTATACACTATTCACCTATTTTCTAAATAAGCACTAAAACAGGAAAATAAACCAAGTGTTTGAAACAATAATTTAAAGAAACTTCAGACTTGATACTGTCACCAGATTTTAATTCTAATATCACTGATAATTCCTTTCTCCGTAAATTTTATTCACTTGATTACGAGATGTATTTCAATCTCTGTCTCTTCTTTCAGCTTAGTTTATAGCAGTGGCATACTCACTATAAACCCTAATTAAAATTAAACCTAAACTGGCATAGAAAAGGTCTAAAGATTAATTGATGATGTTTTTAAGAGACTAAAATTAAGAACGCTTTCTAAAGTTAATTAGATAATCGTCTAATCTCGCCTACTTCCCGAATTGCTATGGCACATACACAATTCGTGAAGATGCTACAGTGAAAACCCTAATTCTGGCACAGAACGAGTAATCTAACAAAGATCAATAAAAAGGACTAGTAAATTGGCAAAATTTACAAACCCTAGAAATCAATCTAAATCAATACAAACATGATTATGAACAAGAATTAATTAGGAAAAAGAAATACCTCAATAGAAATCAAAACCCGGATCAAGATCTCAAATCCAAAGTAATGGAGTTTAGTTCTCCATGGAATGGTTACAAAGTTCTAGAGAAAAGAAGAGTACGTAGTCTATTTTCTAAGATGAAAAAGAATTCTGACCTAATCCCTTTCTAAAACTAAAAAACTAAAATTAATAATCACTATCTCTAATTAAAAATCACTCCTTAATTAATGACTAATAAAAAAAATCAAAAACAACCATAAATAAAATAAGTAATACAACTCATCTCCCAGCCGATGCCGCCTTCTGTGCTTCAACGGGGCATCTTCAGCATTTTTCATTTTAATCCCTGGAGTTTCAGTTATTTGCAGTTTGGTCCCTGCAGTCTTTTAATTCTTCACAGCAATCCCTGGACTTTTCAACAATGCAGAACAGTGCTTCAACTTCAAGAAATTGCAGCTTGGACCTATACTCTTCCGCCCCGATTGACTTTGACTTGACTCGACTTTGACCATTCTTGATCCTTGAGACAAGACTTTGAAGCTCACCAAAAATTACATCCGGAAAATAAATAAATAAATAAATAAAAACTATTCTACCCCGGATTACAATAAAAGCTCAAATGATAAATAATACTCCAAATACATCAAATCTAGTCTAAGTATATCAAAATGAACTAAAATACATAGGAAAATAAGGGAATTAAAATATACAAAATCCGCCACATCAAATTCCCCCACGCTTAGACCGTTACTCGCCCCTGAGTAACATCCCAACCCCACTCTAAACTCCGGTCTAATTAGCGTAGCATGGGAGAAAATGACCCCTAATCTCCTCTAATCCTCCAAGTCAAAAAAAAAATAAAAAAAAATTCAACAAATACTATCGGAGTATAAGAAACTCCGTCCCCATTAACACCAAAAAACAAATAAAGATCAATGGCCTTAGCCCGATACACTCCATATAATGCAACAAAAACGTATCCGGACTAAAGGCGCACACATAAAAGCCACGGGGAACTAAACATATCCTAAGTTTCCCCCACGCTAGTCTCACACTACTATCACCCTTGTAAAAATAAGAAGTTGATGCCTAGAAAGTGTTTTCAGACATAACTTACCTCGTGAAATCACCAACACCCCCTTATTACTCCAAGAAAGAACGAGGGTTTCTATCCTAATCACCTCTAACCGGGCCTCCTACACCAAGTATGAAAATCCTAACCCGAGACTCCAAACCCCCCTTATGACTTCTCTCCGGTGAATAAATGATAAAATCACTCAAAATCTCACCTTTTGCCTAAGCGCCCTTTCGGGTTTTCACTTAGCCTCTCTATTTTTTTAATTTTTTTTCTTTTTTTAATTTATTTATTTATTTATTTTAAGAACATAAAAATAAATAAATGCATACTATACATAATACAAACCCTCCCCCACGCTTAAACTACACAGTGTCCTCAGTGTGTGTGAAACAGTAAAAATAAAGGACAGTAAAAGCGTAAGGAAAAGGTGTACCCTCACTGTGGCCACTGCCACTGCCAGTGGGCCTGGGAGTAATACTGAGGCTGCTATGGATACTGGGGCTGTGGCGGGGCCTGAGACTGTGAACTGGAGCCCTCTCCCTGATGTGGGGTCCGTCTGGATGCACGCCTCTGTTCCCGAGCCTCTGCCCTGGATGCCATCATGGCGTAGTACTCATCCTCCACTGGTACATACGGCGGAGGCCCCTGCTGCTGCATCATCCAGGACTCCATCTGCTGATGTCTCCGGGCTATAATAGCCTGCTGGTCCTCGACCCCCTCTAATCTATCAGAAAACTCCTCCCAGCGCCTATCCTCAAAGGCATATCTGTCCTGATGCATCTGATCTTCAAAAGTAAACCTGTTCTGATACATCTGATCCTCAAATGTGTGCCGAGACTGTACAATAGAGAGCATCTCCTAGTGTTGGCCCTCTAAAAAGGACCGCATCTGTGTCCAGTCCCCAAAAGCATCAGAACCGCCCTGTTGCTGCGGCATCTCCTGCATCTCCTCATCATCATCATGATCCTGCTCATCATCACCATCATCATCATTATCCTACTCATCATCACCATCATCATTATCCTGCTCCTGAACCCATAGTCGACTCCCGACGTCAAGTACACCGGTGATTCTCCAATCCCTAGCCGCTGAGCCCGATGGAAAAACAACCCCATGCTCACACATCACAGAAACTCCGTCCCCATAATGGAACTTCAGCATATGGCCCACACGTGTGAAGTCATCATACCGGCTCAAATAATCCTGGTCATAAAAGTTGGGTCCCCCAACGTACACAACCGCATCGAGATGATCTTGAACAAAATGTTCCACCAATAGAGTGATCATGCCCCCCATCGGGATGTTACCACACCCCTACTCACACAAAGTGCACACCTAAACAAAAATATATCCACCCAATCCGGGAGTGTTTTAGAGGCTTTGGGCAGTACCGTCCTCAATAACGCAACATCCATGGTGTTCAGTTGTGCCGACTCCCCCTTTGCCAGAAAAGTCATTGATAAGCCTCTATAGAGAAGCCTCCAAGCAGGGTGGGTTAGACTGGTGGCTACATTATCGGGCTTGGAAAAAGTGAACCCTGTCAACTCCACAAAGAAATGGTGTGCCAATTGATCATTCTCTTCGAACTTCCCTCTCGGCTCCGACACCCCAAATATATTCCTAATTTCAGAATAGGATAAGGTTTTCACTTGATCATTTAGGTGAAACTTAACACTCGGCACCCCCCCTTACTTGCAGCCTCTCAAAAGTAGAAAGAAATTCAAGCGTGTAGCTCTTGTAAACTGCCGCGTTCTTCCCCAGGAATAATTCAAGTCCAGTCTCCCTCAATAATTTTCCGACTTGAACTTCCAACCCTATTACATAGAGCACATCCGCATCCAAAAATTTTGTGACTTGAAATCTACGGTTGTACTTATCTAAACTCCTCCATTTATTCTTTTGTGACTCATTCAACTTTTTAAGTCCTAAGAAGATATCTCCCTCGGGAGGAGGTGGTATAAGCACACTTTTTTTAGCCTTCTTCGCGGCTTTACTACTCTCACCACTACTACTTTCTCCGACCTTATTCCTTCCCATATTTCAAAACCAAAAATTATCACCCAACACAATCCACAAATCACGCACACTTTCAGCGCTCACAATCTCCCACCAATCAACAAAAATTAACATTACACACACTCAATCAACCAACAAAACAATTAAACCACTCCAAACAATCCCCATTTATTCACCACAATACCAAACCTAACTAAATTAATAGGCAAGAGTGGGAAAATTTTATACCTTTCAAGCTTCTAATCACCCAACAAGCTTCCTTATTCCTCCAAGAATGGTCCAAGAATGATGAACTCAAAAAGCCCCAAAATTGAAAAATTAGGGTTTTTGAATTTTGCTATGAAACTCGGATTTAGTGGTCTATGGTGATGGGTTGGGTCGTATTTAAGGTTGAGATAATGATTTAGGGTGAGAGAATGGGGAAATTAGAATCAATTTGATGAATTGGAGGTTTAGGGTTTAGAGAGAGAAAGTGGGTGGAGATGGTGTTATTGGGTGATTTGAGGGAAGAGAGGTGTTTAGGGAGGAAGAATATGAGGGAGGGAGTTGTGTTAATGGAGGGGGGGAAGTGATTTTGTGGTGGGAAGAGGGGTTGAAGAGTGGGTAGGGTGGCGGTTAGGGGGAGGGCAGAGAGAAGACGGGGCTGGGAGAGAGACGAGCTGTGAGTGAGGTTTTTTTTTTTTTACTGCCAGTAATCCGCCCCCTTGCCCTTTGTTACGTTTAAACCGCAAGTGCACGGGTTATTAATAGTATAGTATGTGCAAATACGGGTCGATCCCACGGAGACAACTTAATTCTAAAAATATTTTTTTGCTTTGGATAAAAGTAAAGAAAATAAAATGATTGGGGGTAGGAAAATTTGTTTGTCACTTAAAATAGAAATGATAGTAAAAGCTATTTATGTAGGAAAAACTCTTATTTTAAAGGAATTCCCGGGATTGGGACTCAAGTATTCATATATTCATCATTCATTTATGCTCTCTTTTAGATTAAGGGTTCATTTTTATACAAGGATGGTATGCTTAGCCTACACTACTTCTCACGATCAAGCAAGTAGTGTTTGTATTCTCATACTAATTATGTCCTAACTCTTTGAGAAATCCGTTTATGTTTTTCCCCCGCCCTGTCACAAACGGGCATTCCGGCTTATCTCTAGCTGACCATAATTAGTAAGAATCCATTAGGTTTTCTTATGAAAATCGGCACACTTTCCACTCAAGGAGCATCCCTAAGCCATTACACTACTCTCGTGAGTAATGAACTTAGTTTTGACTATATGGGTCCGCTAATCGAGATTCACCGCTAGGTCCTTCTCTCGATTAACTGGAGTTCATATAACCAAGGACGTCATCGTGGTTATAGGCGTTTTAGATTGATATAGTAAAATTGTTAAAGATGAAGAGAAATGAATTTAGAGAACATAAAATTATGATGAACATATGAACACAATGAGTATCCAACCCCAAGAAAGAGGGGGATTACTCACTAGCCATTAAATAAAACATCAAGAATAAGAATAAAGGATTAAGATAGAGAAGAGAATACTTATTCAGATTGGAGAACTTAATGATGGAAGAATACTTCTTTATTGCTTAGGAACCCTCTCTCAAATTCACTCAAAATTCTGGAAATGATAATGTATACTTAGAATTTCACTATAATAACTTTACAATCAATCTCTAAAAAATATCTCTCTCTTTTCTAAGGCTGTTGTAGCCTTCTTATATAGGCCCTAGGACTGATTTGAGTGTCTGTTCCCGGATACATCCACCAAGAGGAGTGTCTGTTGGGAAACACTCTTTCAGAACAGGCGTCAAGATCCGGGCGGGTCTTCATAATGGTCCGGCCGGATCCAGTTGGTCCGACCGGATTTTCTCCTTGCCCCGGTCGGATCTTTGTCTTCTGGAAATTTGTTCTTGTATTGGTGAGGTCCGGCCGGGTCTTATAGATGGGTCCGGTCGGATCTTTGACTTCTGCATCTGATTTCTCCTTTTTAAATGTTTTGCTCCCGTCTTTCCTTCCTTTACTCTCTTTAGCTCAAAATAGCTCCAAATAGTACCTGTTTTCTGTCCACAAAACCCATACTACACCACGCACATTATATCCGTAAAAGTAAAGTGAAATAATGCAATATGAGACTCATTAATACTAAATTGACTCTAAAAAGACATATATTTAGACCTTAAATGACTATAAAATAGCCATTTATCAACTCCCCCACACTAAAACCTTGCTTGTCCTCGAGCAAGCTTACAATTTTGAAGAAGAGAGAGTGACAAATGACATAAAATTTTTGAAAAATCAAAGAAGGTTTCAATGCTCCCTCAGAATATTTGTTATATTGTATTGCCTTTACAAAATCATTTCCTTTTAAATTTTCCGTCCCAAGAAACTTGTGAGAAAGAACATAAGAGGATATTGGAAAGTAAATAAAGAATTTTGGATGTTAATATAACATGAATAAATACTATTGAACAAGAGCATATAGGAATAACTAAATGAACTTGTGGATTTCAAGTATGAAATAGAATTTAAGTTCACTCTTTGAGTGCTTTGTGAATAGGGTTTTTTATGCTTGGGAATACATTTCTTAAACTCATGATTTTATTCTTTTTCAAAGATATTCAGATTTTGTTATGCTCCTTGAATCACAAAAAATAAGGCGGATGAAGGTAGTGGAAAATTTAATTTCATTAAGTTTTAGAAGTGGCAATTGAGTTCTTTGTAAATCATCACACTCTATAATGATAAATTCATTTGGATATTCGAGTGGATGATATACAAGAAGATTGATTTATGTTATTAAGTCTTAAAAGTGGAAATGGAAAGCTTCGTGATTCTTAAAGATCATAACAATGTAGTAAATCTTTGGAAAAGAGTAGAAGTAAAAGTTTTTGAAATGTATATACAAGGATGTTTTATAACTTTTCACAAGTGTAATGTATTCAAACTTAATATCCACAATTTCATTAATAATGTAATGCTTTTATTCAAGAATATTTAAAAGTCTATATAAATTTTGAAAATTTTTCATTTACAATCCAATATGATCCTAAGTTCTTTGTGACAAATCTCTCAAAAAGTAAAGTTTAAGAGGAAATAATTTTACTTAGGCAAATTGTAAGTATAGATAACATTCTCATCAATGGGAGCATTGGCAAAATTTTTTTTTTTTTTTTTTTTTTTTTTTTTTAGAATACTTAACTAAATACAAGCAACAAGCTAACTAAATGCAAAGAAAAAGAAAAACGGATATAATAATTTTATTATAATAATTTTATTAAAATCCTCCCCCCACACTTGAACTAAACATTGTCCCCAATGTTTTCATGAAAGTAAAAATTGGACAAGAAAGTAAAAATGGGGACGGGGGAACAAATAACTTATCACTGAAATGGTGGTGGTGGAGGTGGAAAGCCCCAATGATCAACTCCGTAATCAAAGATCTGATTAACCCTTCCCTCTAAGTGACCGACTCGACCCTCTATGTTACCAACCCGTCCATCCATGTTGGCTTGGAATTGGTTAAAGTTTTGGGAGAATTGTCCAAGTTGGTTCAGAATTTGATTGTTCTGTTGAAGGAGTTGGTTTTGGTTGATCACCAAGTTGTTGAATTGCTGATAGAAATCAGGAGGCATTTGGTTGAAAGGGTGGTTTTGGGCTTGCTCCTCTTCTTCTTCCTCCACTTCCTCATTTTGTCCCAGGTTTAGCGGGAAGGTCCAAGTTTGTGGTTGGTTGAGGATGACAATGGGGAGGTTTGGGTTGGGCAAGTTGATGTAGGGGATTCTATTCCTTCCCACATAGAAAGCATAATGGCCACCCAAGTTACCCGAAATCATACTACAACCCCTCAAAGCTGCTAAGTTCAAGGAGGATGACCCATCTACCTTAATCCAATCTTTCATATTCTCCTCCGTGGCCTGAAAATGATGGTATGCCGCAAAGAGAGTTATGATTCCACCCACATGAATATCTCCCGTTTCTTGGGAGATTTGCTCCTCAATCCTTTCTATCACCCATCTCCCGATATTCACTCTAGTATACCCCGTCACGAAAGCCCAAAGTAAAAACAACTCGGATTTGTTCATAGCCCCTTTTTCCTCTTTTGCAAAGATAGCACAAGAATACATCCGATGGATATAACGGAGGACCGGGTGGATTATCTGTGAGGCTTTAGCTCTTTTGGTGATAAAACGGGGTTCCCCAGTTAATTGCTCCCAAAAGACATCCGGGTTGAAGTGTAGGGGATACTCATTGGTGACAGAATTTTGGTTAGGCCACCCTAGAATTTCATTTATCTCTTCTAAATCTAGGGTGAAGGGAGTGTTCATGAAACGGAATTGCAACTCTATGCTCTCACCCTCTAGACCTGCTTCTCCATCAACTACCCTCCTCGAAACTTTCTTTACCGTACTCAAGAATTCTAAGGTTAATTTCCTAAACGTATAGGCCCCTAACCCGGTAAAATGACCCGAATTCTGTTGTTGGTGCAATCCCATAATGTTGTCATAAATTCCCAGAGTCAACATTGCATCATAGCTTGGAAACTGAGTGGGTTTGATATCTCTACCCGACAACCATCCAAATTTTGTTCTTTCTGAAGTTCTCGCAAAAACTATCCCCATAGTATCTATTTTGACATTAACATGTGAGGAAGATGTTTTACTTTTCTTAGAGGGTTGTGTGCTAGACCCTTCCATAATTCCCTTGCCCTTATTTCCACCCTTTCTTCCTTCCATTTTAATCACTCACAATTCAATCCCTTTAATAATCAGAAACTAAACCCAGCAGAAATTATCACAAATAACCAAAAAGGTAACTAATGATGAACTTCAAATGAACTTTTAGTGAGAGAAAGTGAAAAATTTTGTTACCCGATTGAAGAAAATTCAAAAATTGGACTTGAATTCTCCCTCTCTGATCAAAAGTAGCTCCCGAATCCTCAAAAGTATGTATCTTGAACTTCAATTGCAACTTAACCCGGATTTGAAATTTTTGGGTCAAGAACTTAGGGTTTTGGATTTTTGATATTTGGGATAAATTGATGGTGGAATGAATGTTTGTGGGGTGATTTGAGAGTTGGGGAAGGATTTATAGATGAAGAAAATGGTGAATTTGGTCGGATTCTATGGTTTTGAAGTGGGTGGTCGCGGCTCTTGGAGAGGTTTTGAGAAAGAAGAAGCTGAGATGAAGAAGAAGATAAGAAAAATTGGAAAAGACCCGACCTTTTGTTGAATCGGTATGTCCTTCTATGCGACTGATCCGGGCGGGTCGCTCGGATTTATTATGGTCCGGTCGGATTATTTTTCAGACCCGGACTGGGATATCTTGATCCTCCTCAATCTCGAGGATCACAAAGTCGACAGGGATGATTAGGCTCCCTATTCGACACGGCAAGTTTTCCATAATACCTATCGGGTATTGAATGGATCGGTCTGCCAACTGCAGAGATATGGTGGTGGGTTGGAGTTCCCCCACACCTAATCCCTGACTAACCGAAAAAGGCATTATACTAACGCTAGCCCCTAAATCAAGCATAGCATTATCCATATTGATCCTACCGATACTACAGGGGATAGAAAAAGTGCCGGGATCTTTGAGTTTAGGCGGAAGTTTCTTTTGTAAAATGGCACTAACATCTTCCGCCAAAGTGAAATTTTCAAATTCCTCTAAAGACTTCTTTTTAAAAATCATTTCCTTCAAAGGCTTTGCATAAGAAGGTATTTCTTTCTGGTCATCAGAATAAGGAACTCTAATATTCATTGATTTTAATGTTTCCAAAAATTCGGCATGTTGTTCATCAACCCCTTTCTTTATTAATCTTTTTGGGTACGGTATCGGTGGTTCAAAATATCTATTGTAACTAGTCTCATTTTCAGTCTCAACTTTTGGTGGGGTTGGACTTTCATTTTCCTCTTCTTTATTTATTGAAACTATTACATTTGCATGCTCGCTAGGCCTTTGAGGTTGACCGGGAAGACTCCCTTGTGGTCTTTGCGGCAGGTTGGCCTGTTGAGCTTGCTGGCTCTCTAACATTTTGTTATGAGCAGCTAAGTTATCAAACCTAGCATTCAAAATTTTAAAATTTTCCCTAAATTCATTATTGATTTTCTCTTGGTTCTTATTATTTTCAATCATATAATCCATAAGAAGATCTAATTTAGATTTAGGGGGAGGGAAAGCATTATTGTTGAAATTCTTGGGTACAAATCCCGGTGGTTGTGAGGAAGGTTGTGGGTTTAAAACATTGTTATTTCTATAGGACAAGTTGGGGTGATTTTTCCATTCGGGATTGTATGTGTTTGAATACATACCCCCTCGTTGTCCATTAGAAACAAAATTAACTTGCTCACTAGAAGTAGTGTCAAGTAAATCACAACTTTCGCTACTATGTGAGTTTGACCCACATAGTTCACATAAAACATTAATGTTAGCCACGGAATTTGTATTCAAGCTATCTATCTTTTGAAAAGAGTATCGAATTTAGAAGATAGAAGAGTGACTACGTCAACATTAAACTTACCTGATGATACTTGCGGTTGGTCCCTTTCATTGGACCATTGGTAGTGGTTCAGGGCAATGCTCTCGATCAAGTCATATGCCTCATCCACTCCCTTATTCATGAGTGCTCCTCCCGCAGCAGCATCTATGGTCTCTCTTGTCTTGAATGTGAGACCGTTGTAGAAGGTGTGCACTATCAACCACTTTTCAAGCCCGTGGTGTGGGCACATCCTTAGGAGTTCTTTGAAACGCTCCCAAGCATCATAAAGCGACTCATCTCCATTTTGACTAAAATTAGTGATCTTGGTCCGGATTTGAGCGGTTTTTGAAGGAGGGAAGAAACGTCCAAGGAAAGCCTCTTGAACTTGGTCCCATGTTGTTAAAGAGTTGTGTGGGACCGAGTTCAACCATTGTTTCGCCTTATCCCTTAATGAGAATGGGAATAGGCGCATCCGTATTGCCTCGGGTGTGACTCCAACAATCCTTGTAGTATCACAATACTCCAAGAAAGTTTGGACATGGAGGTGCGGATCTTCAAGTGCCGAGCCACCAAATTGGTTGTTCATAACCATATGGAGAAGTTGTGGCTTTATCTCAAATGTGATTGCGTCGGCATTTGGTACTACTATGGGCGTCCTAGAACCCGGGGTGCTTGGGTTAACAAACTCCCGTAAGGTCTTAGGTGGTGGGGCATCGTCCGAATTTTGCCCGTCTTCGTTGTTTTCTCTCACCATTTCTTTCTCTAAAGTTTCTCTCAAACTTCTAAGTCTTTCTCTAAGGTATCTCTCAGGTTCCGGATTGTATTCAACGTAATTGTCACCTCTCCGGACTCTTTTCATAAACTTTGGAAAAAATACTTTAAAGAAGAATTCAAAGAAAAATACTTTGAAAAAAAAGATGATGAAATAAATAAAAATAAAAAGAATAAAAACAGAAAATTGAAAAGCAAAAACTCTTTTTTTTTTTTTTTAAATTTAACCGTTGTCCCCGGCAACGGCGCCAAAAACTTGTTACGTTTAAACCGCAAGTGCACGGGTTATTAATAGTATAGTATGTGCAAATACGGGTCGATCCCACGGAGACAACTTAATTCTAAAAATATTTTTTTGCTTTGGATAAAAGTAAAGAAAATAAAATGATTGGGGGTAGGAAAATTTGTTTGTCACTTAAAATAGAAATGATAGTAAAAGCTATTTATGTAGGAAAAACTCTTATTTTAAAGGAATTCCCGGGATTGGGACTCAAGTATTCATATATTCATCATTCATTTATGCTCTCTTTTAGATTAAGGGTTCATTTTTATACAAGGATGGTATGCTTAGCCTACACTACTTCTCACGATCAAGCAAGTAGTGTTTGTATTCTCATACTAATTATGTCCTAACTCTTTGAGAAATCCGTTTATGTTTTTCCCCCGCCCTGTCACAAACGGGCATTCCGGCTTATCTCTAGCTGACCATAATTAGTAAGAATCCATTAGGTTTTCTTATGAAAATCGGCACACTTTCCACTCAAGGAGCATCCCTAAGCCATTACACTACTCTCGTGAGTAATGAACTTAGTTTTGACTATATGGGTCCGCTAATCGAGATTCACCGCTAGGTCCTTCTCTCGATTAACTGGAGTTCATATAACCAAGGACGTCATCGTGGTTATAGGCGTTTTAGATTGATATAGTAAAATTGTTAAAGATGAAGAGAAATGAATTTAGAGAACATAAAATTATGATGAACATATGAACACAATGAGTATCCAACCCCAAGAAAGAGGGGGATTACTCACTAGCCATTAAATAAAACATCAAGAATAAGAATAAAGGATTAAGATAGAGAAGAGAATACTTATTCAGATTGGAGAACTTAATGATGGAAGAATACTTCTTTATTGCTTAGGAACCCTCTCTCAAATTCACTCAAAATTCTGGAAATGATAATGTATACTTAGAATTTCACTATAATAACTTTACAATCAATCTCTAAAAAATATCTCTCTCTTTTCTAAGGCTGTTGTAGCCTTCTTATATAGGCCCTAGGACTGATTTGAGTGTCTGTTCCCGGATACATCCACCAAGAGGAGTGTCTGTTGGGAAACACTCTTTCAGAACAGGCGTCAAGATCCGGGCGGGTCTTCATAATGGTCCGGCCGGATCCAGTTGGTCCGACCGGATTTTCTCCTTGCCCCGGTCGGATCTTTGTCTTCTGGAAATTTGTTCTTGTATTGGTGAGGTCCGGCCGGGTCTTATAGATGGGTCCGGTCGGATCTTTGACTTCTGCATCTGATTTCTCCTTTTTAAATGTTTTGCTCCCGTCTTTCCTTCCTTTACTCTCTTTAGCTCAAAATAGCTCCAAATAGTACCTGTTTTCTGTCCACAAAACCCATACTACACCACGCACATTATATCCGTAAAAGTAAAGTGAAATAATGCAATATGAGACTCATTAATACTAAATTGACTCTAAAAAGACATATATTTAGACCTTAAATGACTATAAAATAGCCATTTATCACCCTTTAACGAGTCGTGATCGTGGGCACGAGTCGTGCCAATGGAAGGCACTCGTGCTCACGTATGGAGCAGACGTGCAGATAGGAATTTGTCAAGCCTTCACGAGTCGTTACGCTGTACACGAGTCGTGCCGTGCTGGGGCACTCGTGGTCACGTATGGAGCACACGGCAGATAGGTTGTGCCTTCATCCTGCACGAGTCGTGCCTGATGGCACGAGTCGTTGTTAGGTTTATTTCCGCATGTGCACGGGTGTATGTAGTATAGAAAGTGCAAAAGCGAGTCGATCCCACGAGGACAACTTTACTTATAAAATATTTTTGCTTAGAATAAGAAAATAAATAAAAGAGAATGATTGGGGGTTATAAAATTGTTTTGTCACTGAACTAGATATATATTGCAAAATACTCTAACTTTGAATGAAAACTCTTATGAAGAAATACTTCCCGGGATTGGGATTCGAACAATCAAATGTTCACCAAGTTAATCATGCTCTTTTGATTAAATGTTCATTTTTTAACAAGGATGGTACGCTATTCATGTTACTTTCTCATTGGTCAAGCTAAGTAACAAATGTATTTTAATACTAACACGGCCTTTCTCTCGAGGGTTCCGTACATTAGTAAAAACCCATTAAGTTCATGAAAAATCCACGTACTTCCACTCAAGGAGCACCCCTAGGCCATTAACCTACTCTCGTGATTAATGAAACCCAGTCTATTCATATGGTTCCGTTAGTCAAGATTCCACTCTCGCTCCATCTCTTGACTAACTAAGATTCATACAAATCATGGACCTCATCATGGTTGTAGGCGTTTTAGTACAATATGAAGAGATTGTTTAAGATGAAGAGAAGAAAAATAGAGCATAATTAAAGTTGATGAACATATGGTGTTGAATTCCAACCCCGAGAAAAAGGGAGAATTACTCACAAGCCATTTGTGAAATCAAAACATGAACAAGATAAAAATAATAAGGAGAGATGAGAAACACTTATTCAGATTTGGATGAAGACAAAGGGCTGAGAATAACTCTGTAAGAATATTTATTGCTTTTCCTCAAGAACACCTCCAAAAAGATATAAAATAATAATATTTGAGACTAAAATTTAGTAGAGTAATGTTACAATAAATTCTCCCCCTTAAACTACTGGTTTCTAGTCTTTTATATAGGCCATGGAGGAAGAGATGTGCTTTTTCCCGGAAGGTTTCTTGAAAAGGTGCCTTTTGGAGAAATCTGAAAAGTTGCTGAACAGGGGGTGCTCGGCCGAGTCAAGGAAAAGTGCTCGGCCGAGCAAGAATAAGTAAAAGAAATAACACGCTCTCTTTTAAAAATAATGTATTGCCTTGATAAAAATTCTTCACACTTATTTTTCCGTCCCTTCTATAATTCAAGAATTTTGCTCAATAGAAACTAGGATTATATTGGGAAATAGATAGAAAATTATAAGTTTCATATAGCAAGAATAAAATTCATTAAGTAAAAGCATATTGAAATAGCCAAATGAACTTTTGGATCACAAGTAAGGTTTTGAAATAAATTCACTCTTTAGAGTGCTTTGTGAAGATTTGCTTCATGCTTGGTATTCATCATTTAACAATGACTTTTATTCCTTAACTAAGATACTCATAAGTTGTTATGCACCTTGAATCACAAAAATGGAGGCGGAGGATGGTAGTGGAAAAGGCTAGAGATTATATTAGTTATACGTGGCAATTGAATATCTTGACTTGAATTGTTCCACTCTATAATGATTTATTCATTTAGATATTCGAGTGGGCAATTCACAAGAGATTTAAGTTGATTAATAGCCTTGAAAGTGGAAATGGAAAGATGGTTTTAGGTGAAGGTTTTTGTGATTCGGGAATGCATAACAATCATTCATATCTTAAAAGGAGTAAAAATAAAGGTTTTTGTGATGTATAAACAAGAATGTTTTTTAAAATTTTCACAAGTTAATGTAACCTAACTTAAATGACCCAAAAATCATTAAAAAAAAAGTAATGCTTGTACTTAATAAAGTTTATAAATTTTATACTTATACATAAAAAATTTCATTTATTCCCAATATATTCCTAACTTCTTTTTATCAAAATTCTCAAAAGGTAAAAGTTTCTAAAGAAATAAATAAGAAAAAAATTTATAAGGATAATTTGATGATGATATAAAGAGATTTTTTTTTTTTTTTTTTTTTTTTGAGACAAAAAGAAAGAGATTCTACCCCCTCCCCCACACTTAAATAAAACATTGTCCTCAATGTTTTAAAATAGGACAACTTTAAAAAGAAAAACTTGGGGAGGAGAAGAATATGAAGAGTAAAATAATAATATATAAAAACAAAAAAAAAAAAAATCCATCGGTTACCATCCCGATGATGCTTGTTTAAGGTCATTAGCTCGACCCCTTTCTTATAATTGGAATGGCTAATGAATGGTATCGTGACGGCTTATTGTCTTTGACAATCCGCCATTCCATGCCCATTGGAATGATTGAGCTTCTGCGATCTATGCACATACGACACCCCGGTTTGCTTTCCTTCTTTGGTATCTTACCCTTTGGCATGGATTTTTCAATCTTGTCTCTAGTAGGGCACTTATTTCTAATTTCACATTCCTTGCTCATAGATTCTAACATGTTAATACCAGAGCAAGGGTTCTTAAGATTTGGATTTTTTATTAATTTAAAATTCACTTTCTCATTCCCTACGTTTAAAGAAAGTTTACCATTTTTAACATCAATGATTGCCCCCGCGGTGGCAAGAAATGGTCTACCTAAGATAACGGGAATGTTATTGTCTTCTTCCATCTCAAGAACTAAAAAGTCGACCGGGATTGTCAATTTCCCAACTCGACAAGGGATGTCTTCCATAATACCTACCGGAGTCTTAATGGAACGGTCCGCTAATTGTAAAGTTATTGTGGTGGGTTTGATTTCCCCCACACCTATTCTCTTACTAACTGATAGCGGAATGAGGCTAACACTTGCCCCAAGATCGAGTAATGCGTTCTCAACATTGAAATTACCTATGTTGCAAGGGATAGAGAAAGTGCCGGGATCTTTTAATTTTGGAGGTAGTTTACTTTGTAAAACGGCACTTACCTCTTCCGTTAGTGCAACAGACTCAAACTCCTCAAGTCTCCTCTTATTTGAAAGAATTTCTTTTAAAAATTTTGTGTAAGAGGGCATTTGTTTTAAAACATCAATAAAAGGAACATTGATGTAAATTGATTTTAAAACTTCTAAAAATTTTAAAAATTGTTTATCGAGATTTGCCCTCGCCAACCTTTGAGGGTAAGGTATTGGCGGATCAAAATTCCTAGATGGTTTCGGGGATTCCGTCCCCTTCTCAACTTCCTTATTAGTTTTAAAAATTTGAGGAGTCGGACTATGGTTCTTATCACTAAGGTTTTCTTCTTTTCACTCCCGCTATTTATCGCATTAGCATGCTCATTAGGCCTTTGCGTTTGACCGGGAAGGCTCCCTTGTGGTCTAGACGAAGCATTGGCTTGTTGAGCAATTTGGTTCTCTAGCATTTTACTATGAGCGGCTAGATTATCGAATCTGTTATTTAATGCCTTTAAACTTTCCATAACTTCATTGTTGATCTTATCTTGTGTATTTTTATTTTCGACCATGAAGTCCATTATAAGATCTAACTTTGATTTAGGGGGAGGGAAAGAATTATTGTTGAAATTTGATGTGAATCCTGGTCCTTGATTAGAAGAAGGTTGAGTGTTTAAAACGTTATTGCTCTTATAGGAAAAATTAGGGTGATTTTTCCATTCGGGATTAAATGTATTTGAATACATACCCCCCATTTTTCCCATAAGAGTTTGCAAAATTTGCTTGCTCACTAGGGGTAGTGTCAAGCAATTCACAACCTTGGGTACTATGTGAGTTAGACCCACATAGTTCACAAAAAACGTTCACATTGGCCACGGTATTCATATTAATATTTTCAAATTTTTTTAGAATCGTGTCAACCTTAGAAGAAAGAAGAGTAACAGCATCGATAGTGTACTTACCTGGAGTTCCTTGCGGTAGCTCCCTCTCATTGGACCATTGATAATGGTTCAATGCTATGTTCTCGATCAAGTCGTGTGCTTCGTCTACTCCTTTGTTCATAAGCGCTCCTCCAGCGGCAGCATCAATAGTCTCCCTTGTCTTGAACATAAGACCATTGTAAAATGTGTGCACGATCAACCACTTTTCCAGCCCGTGGTGAGGGCACATTCTCAAGAGTTCCTTATAACGTTCCCAAGCATCATAGAGTGACTCATTTCCGTTTTGACTAAAATTTGTGATCTTAGTCCGGATTTGGGCGGTCTTGCTTGGAGGGAAGAAACGCCCAAGGAAAGCTTCCTGAACTTGGTCCCAAGTTGTTAATGAATTGTGGGGGACCGAGTTCAACCATTGTTTCGCCTTATCCCTTAATGAGAATGGGAAAAGGCACATCCGAATAGCCTCCGGAGTGACACCGAGAACTCGGGTGGTGTCACAATACTCGCAGAAGGATTGGATGTGAAGGTGGGGATCTTCAAGTGCCGAGCCACCGAATTGGTTATTCATAACCATATGCAAAAGTTGTGGGTTGATCTCAAAGTGGGCTGCGTCGGCATTTGGTATGATGATGGGTGTCCTAGTCCCCGGGGTACTTGGATTGACAAAGTCCCGAAGGGTCCTAGGTAGGGGTCTAGCGGGATCTCCTTCTCCGTTCTGTGCCATGTTTCCTTCTAGCACTTCTCTAAGTCTTCTTAACCTTTCGTGAAAGGTTCTTTCAGGTTCCGGATCAAACTCTTCAAGTATGATTCGGGCTCTTTTCATATACTCCGAGAGTACCTAAAGAAAAAAATTCAAAGACACAAATTCTTCGAAGGGATGTTAAATAATAAAAATAAATAAAATTAAAACTAAAGACTTAAAAACACAAAGCAAAAAATTCAGAAAGTAAACCGTTGTCCCCGGCAGCGGCGCCAAAAACTTGTTAGGTTTATTTCCGCAAGTGCACGGGTGTATGTAGTATAGAAAGTGCAAGAGCGAGTCGATCCCACGAGGACAACTTTACTTATAAAATATTTTTGCTTAGAATAAGAAAATAAAGAAAAGAGAATGATTGGGGGTTATAAAATTGTTTTGTCACTGAACTAGATATATATTGCAAAATACTCTAACTTTGAATGAAAACTCTTATGAAGAAATACTTCCCGGGATTGAGATTCGAACAATCAAATGTTCACCAAGTTAATCATGCTCTTTTGATTAAATGTTCATTTTTTAACAAGGATGGTACGCTATTCATGTTACTTTCTCATTGGTCAAGCTAAGTAACAAATGTATTTTAATACTAACACGGCCTTTTTCTCGAGGGTTCCGTACATTAGTAAAAACCCATTAAGTTCATGAAAAATCCACGTACTTCCACTCAAGGAGCACCCCTAGGCCATTAACCTACTCTCGTGATTAATAAAACCCAGTCTATTCATATGGTTCCGTTAGTCAAGATTCCACTCTCGCTCCATCTCTTGACTAACTAAGATTCATACAAATCATGGACCTCATCATGGTTGTAGGCGTTTTAGTACAATATGAAGAGATTGTTTAAGATGAAGAGAAGAAAAATAGAGCATAATTAAAGTTGATGAACATATGGTGTTGAATTCCAACCCCGAGAAAAAGGGAGAATTACTCACAAGCCATTTGTGAAATCAAAACATGAACAAGATAAAAATAATAAGGAGAGATGAGAAACACTTATTCAGATTTGGATGAAGACAAAGGGCTGAGAATAACTCTGTAAGAATATTTATTGCTTTTCCTCAAGAACACCTCCAAAAAGATATAAAATAATAATATTTGAGACTAAAATTTAGTAGAGTAATGTTACAATAAATTCTCCCCCTTAAACTACTGGTTTCTAGTCTTTTATATAGGCCATGGAGGAAGAGATGTGCTTTTTCCCGGAAGGTTTCTTGAAAAGGTGCCTTTTGGAGAAATCTAAAAAGTTGCTGAACAGGGGGTGCTCGGCCGAGTCAAGGAAAAGTGCTCGGCCGAGCAAGCCTTTGAAAATAAATCTGCCTTTCTGATTCCCTATGTTCGGCCGAGTCAAGGGTGGTGCTCGGCCGAGCACCTGGGCGGGTCTTGAACATGGTCCGGGCTGGTTTGACTTGGTTAAATTGTTCCATCTTCAACCTTTTTGCTCCGATTCACTATATGAGTCATATTTTAACCCGAAAGACCTGTTTTAACCACAAAGTAACACCAAGCATCATATCCAAATAAAAGATGTAAATAGAGATAAAAAATTGACTAAATAAAGCTAGGAATTGGGATAAAAAGGTATGTAAAATATATCATAAAAGACTATAAAATAGTCGTTTATCAGTCGTGACCCAGTAAGTTCGCCAAGTTTTTTTTTTTTTTTTTTTTTTCTCCTGGATCGAGTGTGACCATGTGTGCCTGCATGCCAAAATTTCCTGCACCCACAAAAACAAAAATATACCCTTCAGTAGCACCAATTCTAGAAGTAAAAATTAAAAGCGAAATATACAAAAATAAACAAAATAAGCAAATAAATCCCGAGTTGCCTCCCGGTTAGCCGCCCTTCTTTACCATCTTTAGCTAGACCAAATGCCGGGAAAGCACCCAGTATGCATCAAATTTTAATGTCTTTGACAAGACTCGGACCCAAAGTTTTCAGACATAAACCGGGTTCTGGAGATCAATCACCTCCAAATCTGCGGTATTCACGACTTCGTTCTCAAAATACGGTTTTAACCGTTGATCATTAACTTTGAATCCTTTGTCCCCATTTAGACTAGAGATTACCACCGTCAAGCGGGGATACCTCCCTCACCACATAAGGGCCGGTCCATCGAGACCTTAACTTGCCCGAAAACAAACGAAGACGGGAATTAAAAAGAAGGACCTTTTGACCAACCTTAAAGTCCTTTCTAACGATCATTTTATCATGCCAAATCTTCGCTCACTCCTTAAAGCATCTCTCCTAACCTCATCCAACTCACTCAAATGCAATTTCCGCTCCTCACCAGAAGCCTCTAAGTTCAAATTAAACTTTTTGACCACCCAATAGGCTTTGTGTTCAAGTTCCACCGGTAAATGGCAAGGTTTACCAAACACCAATCGATATGGTGACATACCAATCGGTGTCTTATATGCCGTCCGATAAGCCCACAACACATCATCAAGCCTTTGACTCCAATCCTTCCTATTTGGGTTCAAAGTTTTTTCAAGAATGGATTTTATTTCTCTATTGGATACCTCGGCTTGGCCATTTTTTTGGGGATGATAAGCAGTCGACACCTTATGGGTGATGTGATATTTATTGACTAGAGCTTCGACTGTCTTATTGCAAAAATGAGTCCCCCTATCGCTAATAATGGCCCTTGGCATCCTAAACCGACACAGAATGCTGCTCCTAAGGAAATTGACCACCACTTTAGAATCATCGGTGCGGGTAGGGATGGCTTCCACCCATTTGGACATATAGTCCACCGCAAGTAAAATGTACACAAACCCACAAGAATTAGGGAACGGACCCATAAAGTCTATCCCCCACACATCAAAGATTTCACAATTCACAATGAGGGTTTGTGGCATTTCATCACGGTGCCCAATATTACCAACCCTTTGGCACCTATCACACGACTGACAAAAGGTGACCGCATCCCGGAACAAAGTCGGCCAAAAGAACCCACAATCCAAGACTTTCTTAGCGGTCTTTTTCGCACCAAAATGACCCCCACACACATACTCATGACAGAACTTCAAAATAGAGGCCACCTCACTATCGGGAATACACCTCCGAATGACTTGGTCGGCACAATGGCTCCACAAGTTGGGCTCATCCCAAACATAATACTTGGCTTCACTACGGACTTTGTCTCTTTTAGATTTTGACATCCCCGGAGGGAATTTATTTGAGACAAGAAAATTGACCAAGTCCGCATACCAAGGGGCAACTGAATTAACATCCCAAAGAACCTCATCAGGAAACTCACCCCGGATTGGGGCTTGCTTATAAGGCTTGTCCTCATCTAGTACAAGGCGACTCAAATGATCGTCAACTAGATTTTCAGCCCCTTTTCCCTCTATGTCAAACTCACTCAACAAGAGAATCCACCGAACGAGTCTCGATTTAGCCTCTTCTTACACATTAAATACTTAAGAGCAGCGTGATCGGTGTAAACAATGATTTTAGTACCCAACAAGTAGGACCTAAATTTCTCTAGTGCAAAGACTACCGCCAACATCTCTTTTTCAGTAGTGGAGTAATTTCTCTGTGCCCCATTCAAGGTCATAGACGCATAATAAATCACATGCGAAGCACGCTCCACTTTTTGACCCAACACCGCCCCCACGGCATAATCGCTAGCATCACACATGATCTCAAAGGGACGAGACCAATCGGGTGCTTGAATAATGGGGGTGGTTGTCAACCAAGACTTCAACTCATTAAAAGATTGCTTGCAATTATCATCAAAATTAAAATCAACCCCTTTTTGCAACAGGGTGCATAGAGGTGAAGCAATCTTTGAAAAGTCTTTAATAAACCGCCGATAAAACCCGGCATGACCAAGGAAAGACCGGATTTCACACACATTGGTAGGGTAAGGAAGTGAAGAAATTACATCAATCTTAGCTTTGTCAACTTCGATGCCCTTTTTCGACACAACATGACCCAATACAATGCCTTGCTCGACCATAAAGTGACATTTTTCAAAATTTAGGACCAAATTCGTTTCAATGCACCTATCTAACACTAATCCTAAATGAGCAAGGCATTCATCAAATGAGTCTCCATGGACAGTGAAGTCATCCATGAAAACTTCCATAAATTTTTTAACATACTCGGAGAAAATACTCATCATGCACCTTTGAAAAGTTCCAGGTGCATTACACAATCCAAACGGCATTCTCTGATAGGAAACGGTGCCGAAGGGGCAAGTAAATGTAGTTTTCTCTTGGTCTTCCGGGGCAATAGGTATTTGAAAATACCCGAAAAAACCGTCGAGAAAACAAAAATACACCCTTCCGGCTAACCTTTCCAACATTTGATCAATAAAGGGGAGGGGGAAGTGGTCTTTACGAGTTACCTCATTTAGCCTCCGGAGATCAATGCACACATGAATCCCCGTTTTCTCCCGGGTTGGTACCATCTCTCCCTTTTGATTACGGGAGGCCGTGATCCCACCCCTCTTGGGCACACACTGTGTGGGGCTCACCCACTCGCTGTCGGAGGTGGGATAGATGATCCCCATTTGTAGTAGCTTTAAAACCTCCTTCTTCACCGCCTCCATCATCGGCGGGTTAAGACTCCTCTATGGTTGCCTCACCGGCTTCGCACCCTCCTCTAGGTTGATCCGGTGCATACACAATGATGGACTAATGCTCTTAAGATCGGCAATAGTCCAACAAATCGCAGATTTTCGCTCCCGGATCAGCTCAATTAACCTCTTCTCTTGATCCTCTGTCAACTTGCTGGAAATCACTACCAGAAGCGTCTCTCCCTCACCTAGATAATCATACTTAACGTGCTCAGGGAGGACCTTCAACTCGAGCTCCGGTGCCTTCTCTATAGATGAAACAAGCTTCTCCATCGGAACCTCTAGTTTCTTGTGACCATGACCCGGCGCGGTAGCAAACATGGAACTCTCTGTAAGACCCATAACTGATTCCTTTATAGAATCCGAGATGTCAAACTCCAAATTAGCATACCCCAAAGCATTTTCTAATGCGTCCTTGAGATCATCATCTCCACTAGAAACCTCAAACACCTCTTCTACCGATGGCTCGATCACATCGATGAAACACAATGACTCTGAGTCCTTAGGGTATTTCATAGAGTCAAAGATGTTGAACTCCATTACTTACCCATCGAACTCCATGGTTAGTGAACCATTGGCCACATCGAGCTTGGTCCGAGCAGTCGACATAAAAGGCCTCCATAACAGTATGGGAGCCTTAGGATCAGTCTCCATCTCAAGCACATAGAAATCCGCGGGAAATATCATCTTCCCTACTCTAACCAGAACATCCTCCACTAATCCCTTCGGGTAGGCATTCGACCTATCCGCCAACTGTATCACGACTCTGGTGTCCTGCAGTAGTCCCAACTTAAGAGTTTCAAACAACGCATAGGTCATGACGTTGATTGAAGCTCCCAAGTCTAACATCGCCTTATGCTCAGGATCATCTCCCAGATTAACTGGAATCACGAACATCCCTAGGTCACTGCACTTCTTAGGCAACTTTTTCTGATATACTGCAGATACGTGCTCACTAACCTCAACTTTCTTCTTACTTCTCTCCTTCTGATTCCTCTTCAGAGTACACAGCTCCTTCAAAAACTTCGCATACCTTGGGAAAGTCTGAAGAAGGTCCAAAAAGGGAATATTAACCTCTAACCTCTTGAAGGTATCGAAAATAGCCTTGTCAGGCTCCGGCTTTCGATGTTCTTTCAAGGCCTCAGGGAATGGAACCTCAGGCTCATATACAGGAGCCTTAACCTCTGGTTTAGTCTCTATCTTCTCTGGTACCTTCTGTACTGGCTCTGAAATCTCAACCTCAACCTCCAGTTCCTCAGCTACAACCTTATCCTGCAACTTCTTACCATTTCAAAGAGTGATCGCACATGCACTCTGCTTAGGATTCGGTTCAGTCTGTGATGGAAACTTACTCGAATCCCTAGCCTCTATCCGTCCCACCGCATCATCTACCTGACCCATCTGTTTCTCCAAGTTACCTATGCTCGCATCTGTGCGCTGCTGATACTGCTGAAAGTTCTGGTTCATGGTACTTACACTTTGTGCCAAGGAATTCAGAAATGCCTCTGTAGACTGTCCCGGAGCATTCTGCTGCTGCTGCGGCGGCGGCTGCTGCTGCTACCCATATGGTTGTCTATAACAGTTGAACTGCTTACCCTGGTACTGCTGCTGCTGCTGATAACCCTGCTGATTACCAAACTGTTGTCCCTGACCACCCGGCTGATTCTGCTGCTGACCTGTACCCCATCTGAAATTAGGATGATTTCTCCAGTTGGGGCTATAGGTGTTACCCATCGGTCTCTGTCCCTGCTGCGCAAACCCAACTGCATTAACATCTTCCATCTCGCCTGTCTGCAGAGACGGACACGAATCCGTAGGGTGCGTGATGTCATAGCAAATCCCACAAGGCTTCGGTGTCTGTCCCAGAACCAACTACTTTACCATACCCTTGAGATCATCCATATATGTCTCGAACTTATTGGATACCCCACTACCTGAACCCGCTGCACTAACCTGTCTCATATTAGACCTCTTGCCATGGGTCCTTGTACTTTTAGCTAGCTCCTCGATCAACCTCTTAGCTTCCTCAGTGGTTTTATTCAAAATACTTCCCCCACAACATGAATCCACTAATCTTTTATCCTGAATGGTCAACCCTCCATGAAAATAGACGATCAGCTGGTCCTCAGTAAACCCATGATACGGACAGCTCCTACAAAGCTTGTGGAAGCGGTTGTAGTAGTCATAAAGGGTTTCATCCGCCTTCTGCTCCATATTGCTGATGTCCCTCTTCATCACATTTATCTAATCCTGAGGGAAGAACTCTTCCAATAATACCTCTTTCATCTGCTGCCATGTCGTAAGGCTATTGGGTGGCAAATGATAGTACCACCCATTCGCGTTATCTTTCAGTGTGAAAGAAAACGCCCTCAATAAAAGATGCTCGATCGGAAGCGCTGCCGGCTTTATACTCTGACAGATTTGCACAAACTGAGAGATGTGCTGATTAGGATCCTCTCCGAGCATCCCTGAAAAGTGCGGTAGCTGATTTAGTAGCCCCGCCTTCAACTCAAACGTTACCCCGTCAGGTAAGGCAGGGAATTGGACGGCATGTGGTTGCTCATTCCAATTCGGGGCAGTCCTTTGCCTCAATGTCTGGGCCGCCATTTTTTCAGTTGACACAAATGCTTTGGATTTCCCGCTTTGTTGTCGTCATTTCCTAAAAGATCTTTCGATTTCTGGATCAAACGGTACAATCAAATCGTTAGTAGAACGGGTGTGGACCATACACGGTTCCACACTACAAGATAACAAGTAATAAAGATAACTAAAAACATATCAAATAAATAGCTAAAAGAAAAACAAAAAGAAAAGAAAAAGAACGCAAACAATAACATCGTTCCCTGGCAACGACGCCAAAATTTGGTAGGCTTAGTCGCACGCCTACTAAATTAGACCTAAACTCGGCCACTAATAATGTAATTAGGGTAAGTCAGGGTCGATCCACGAAGAACAGTGATTATTTGCGAACAATCACTTGACCAGATTGGGGGGTTTAATTGAGATTTTAATTAATTCCTAAAACGGGAAAATAAACTAAGTGTTTGAAACAATAATTTAAAGAAACTTCAGACTTGATACTGTCACCGGGTTTTAATTCTAATATCACTGAGAATTCCTTTCTCCGTAAATTTTATTCACTTGATTACGAGATGTATTTCAATCTCTGTCTCTTCTTTCAGTTTAGTTTATAACAGTGGCACACTCACTGATGGATGGCTTTTCATGTATATATTATCTACATCTTCATGTTATTTTTCTGGACTTTTTGATGTAATTTAGAATAGAATTAATGTAATCTTGGTCTTTATGTAATTAAGTAACTTTGTTAGGATTTGTGTATTTTGGAACACTTTTAGTGTTATTATGTAACTACAAAGTCCGAGAGCTTAAAGTGTGGAAGACCAAGGTCGGGTCAACATCAAAAGTCAAAGGTCAATAGTGGTCAACCTAGTCAAGGAGGTGAAGAAAAGAAGAAAAATGAAGAAATACAGTTCCAGGCACTTGGGCGGTCGCCCACTTCATATATGGGCGGTCGCCCACTTTTACTTTTCGGTGGCACAACAGAGTGATAATTTGGGCGGTCGTCCACACCAGTTCTGGGCGGTCGCCCACTCCTCCGCACTGATTTTCGGGATTCCTCTCCAAAGCGGGTTTTATCCCAATTTTCCCTATTTTTGACCCTAGTTTTCTCTCTGTATAAATATTAGACGGCAGCCTTTAGTTTTTTTTTATGCTTTCTTTTAGGTTTTATTCAAGTTTCAAGGTGTAAACAAGATTTTGGATTGATTCATCATCAAGCGTTTATCCAGGTTTATGGTTTTTAATCTTATACTTGTGATTTTTGCTATGTTTATGAGTAGCTAAGTTCTTAATTCATGGGTTGGATGTAAAACACTATCTAGTTCTATGTTATAAATGTTTATTTCATATTGATTTCATTCTAGTTGTTCAAAGTATTTTAATCAAGTTTTTAGGGTTTCAATAATTGAGTTAGTCTTTATTGGCCTTTTTAACAATTTAGGGTTTTAACTCCGCCATTGATTTGGGGATTAAAGCGTAGACCAATGCTTTTAGTATTATATTTATTTGATGCCGTGATAGAAATCAAGTGAATATAGGTTCAATTGTTCTTTAGAACTTAATAACTTTTTAAATAATTACATGGACTTGATTTGCGAAGTGTGATTAGATAGAGAGAAAAAGATTGCAATCCGGCCGCCTCACCGTCCCAATCTTTACAAGAAGTGAACGAACCCTGGAATGAATCAATAACTTTATTTTCAAATAACATAGAATGATGATAGTGTGAAAACCAATCCGTGAATCTCTTTAATCTGTTTACTTCGTTATTAGTTGAACATTGCTTTGTTAATTTAGTATTTAATTTCAGTTTTTAGTTAATAAAATAAAATCAAATCAAAACCCCCCTTTTGTTACTCTTTGGCACTAATTAAATTTACTTGTTTGTCCAACAAGTCTCTGTGGGATCGACCCTCGCTGTTGCGCGTTACTACTACGGTAACTAGTGCGCTTGCTAGGTATTTATTATTTGGAATTTTATCCATCAAGTTTTTGGCGCCGTTGCCGGGGACTTGATTAGGTTAACAAGTTTATTTAGGTAGTGTAAATAGTTTTCTTTTGTTTTTCTTATTTTTTTTAATTTTTTTGTTAGTTTTTTAGTATTTCTTTATTTATTGTATACTCAAAGACTCATAGAATTAGCCAGTACAACATGTATGAGTCATGTCTGAATTGTGGATTTTATTCTCATACTACTAATCAGTGTCCGTTTGGGACATATTTTTCTGAGTATTATCCACAGGTTCAAACAAGAAATTATTTCGAGTCATGGCAACCACAATATGATCCTCCCCCATACTCTTATAGTCAAGGTTGGGAAAATCATTCAAACATGACTTGGAATAATCAAGAGCCAACATACTGTGCCCCAATACCTCCACAACCTCTAAAACAAGCATTAAAGGAGACTATGGAAAGGATGGAGGAACACATGCTCACAATGTTAGAGATGTTGAGGAAACGTGAGCCGGATACTACCCCTATACGGACTCAAGCAGAAGAGCTACCTTCAACCCTGGTTTGGTATCTAAATGCTGATGGGGAAGAGTGTGTCTATGACTCATTTTTTGAGCCATATTTTAAACCACCACTACAATATGGAGAGCAAACCGTGGAGGACGCAGAAGAGAATTTTGTCTATGAAATCTCTAATGTTTTATCTACGGATCAGTCACTCGAAGACAAACCTTTGGAAGATGCAAAGGAGAATTTTGTCTATGAAATCTCCAATGTTGACTCTAAAGATGGTTCCTCTTTTGATGATGCGAGTGGTTGTACAAAGGATGTGAAGGAAACAAAAACGGTGGAGAAAACATGGCATGAGATAGCCATTGAGGAGCTTGAGTTTGCTTTATATGGTGATGAGAAGAGGGATAGTGAGGAGGTTCATGATACGAATGAGACTACCCGTAGTGATCCCAATAAAAATTTGATCATCATCATGGTACCCCATCCATCTTGTGATGATGAAAAAGGTGGTGAGAGACCACAAGTGGAGCCCAAGCAATGTAATCGTAAAATATTCCCTTTGGTGCTAAACAATTAAATAAAAAATGGATTATATATGGGGATCGATTTAAAGGTAAAGACCCGCGAGAATGCAAAGTAGGCCAAAGGAAGAAAGGTGAAATCCAAACCGGGCAACGGTCGGGCTAACGACCTTAACCAAATGCGCTTGTTGGGAGGCAACCCAACTAGGTAACATTTATTTTGCTTTCATTTTATTGTTTTGTTGTGTCTTGCCATCCTTTGAACCCAAAGCATGTTTTAGTTCCTTGTTCTATGAGGACATAGCATGTTTTGAGTTTGGGGGTAGGCATCTCTCCGAGTTTGTGGGTTTATAGGGGAGTGTATATAGTTGTCACCCTCCAAAAAAATAGAAAAATTTTAAAAATTTGTTCTCTTTATAAGATAGAATTGTTAGCTAATTGTCATTGTGGGCTTGGAATTGACATTTTATGTGTGCTATCATGTTGAGAAATTAGGAGTGCAGTAGAACATACATTCTATGATTTATTTCCACTTTAACTCTTATGCACGGATTATGGCCACCAACCTAGGTGCCCGTTATGGAAAGATTAATACATATTCAGGATCTTTAAAACGTGTTTGTGAAATTTGTCAATAATTAGGTTACTGTGTATTGAATTGAAAATGAGTTGAATTGTAATGGGAGGGTAAGTAAATTTTGTAGGGTGTACATTTTATGTAATGACATGCTCCGTGTTCTTGTCAATGCACGCCACGAGGGAAATTGTAGAGCTTGCACTTTATGTAATGACATGCTTCGTGTTCTTGTCAGTGCAAGCTAAAGGAGAAAAGTGAGTAAAGATTCAAAGAATCCTCACTATGAAATATTGCCCTCGTTGTGGAAATTGGAGGAAGTATGTGTTCGGGAATGAATATGAGCATCAATGTGTTTTGATATGCATGGAAATCTATAGTTTGGGGGTTGAAGCTCGAAAATTGTATGGCGGCACTACACACAACTTCTTTTCAATACATAGTAATCGTTGAAAAAATTCGCAAACACACTAAAAAAGGATGTACTTTTTTAGGTAGTAATGTTCCCATAAACAATCCTAGGTTGTTGGTGATAATCCCACTCACATATTCACGGTGGGAGATTTCATAGAAAGTGTGCGTTAATGTAAATTTGATTTCTTGTACGTGATAGCTCATGTAAAGTTGATTGCTAAGTGGCCCTAAGTGTCAATGTGTTGATAATTAAGTTATATATTGAGAACATCCAAATATATATATATATATATATATATATATATATATATATATTTGTTTTAGTTTATTTTAGCTTTTGTAGTTTTATAGTTTTATATTTGCTTTGTTTTACTCGAGGACGAGCAAAAGATAAGTTTGGGGGCATTTGATGGATGTGTTTTTACCCACCCAAATGATATACTTTTATGACTTATTAGATTCTCAACCTTGGGTGTTTTGATGGTTTTTGGAGTGTTTATGAGTATAGGGAAGGAGCAAAAGAATGCACGGATTCATGTACGTTAAAGCGTGAAAAAGAAGGATAAAGAACGGACCAGAACATAAACATAAAGAGATGTGAACTCCTAGTAATCAATGCCGTTGAATAGTACTCGAAAAGAGATTTCCAACGATAGTTTACACGTCCAAATCGGAGTTCGTATGAAGAAGTTATGGCCTCCGGAAGTTTACGCGTAAAAAGTACAAATCACACACTTGAGCTTCGAATTGACAAGAGGCTGATCAAGTGGGCGGCTGCCCACTTTCCACTTGGGCGGCTGCCCACTCAGGGACCATAGGGGAATTTTCCAGGGACCTTTGAGGAATTATGCAAAATATGTTGGGCTTTTCAGTAATTTCCATAATTCCAGGGGCTTTTCTGGAATTTTTGGAGGACCTTTGGGGAATTTTTCAAGGACTTTTCTGGAAACTCAAAAATACCAAGGGCTCCTGGGGAAATTCGGCCATCAGCACTTATTTTCTCCTTTTTCATCAAGGAATCCTAGGTTTTTCCTAATTTTACACCTCCTTAGCCCTAGTATAAATATAACACTCCATCCAATTTATTTGATTCATACTTTGTACATATTTTTAGTCAAGATTCAAGATTGTAATCAAGATTTCATCAATTTAATCCCAGGTTTTTATGTTCTTTATTATTTTTCTTGTTCTTGATTTTATTCTTATTAGTAGCTAATTTCTTAGATTCATGAATTGGTAGTAACAATACTTGATCTCTATGCTATAGATTTAATTCTTCCATTCTTTCTTATTCTTTTTTATCAAAATATTCTTCATTCTAAATTCTTTAGTTTCAATTATATGTTAAGATATAAATTGGCTTTAGAATTTCTGGGTATCTATTGTTACAGTGACTCGGGCATTGATACACTGACCACTATTTTGATAATTAGATCTATTTGATTCCGTGATAGAAATCAAGTAGGTGTAGGTTCATATGTTCTTTAGAACGTAATAACTCTTTAAATAATTACATGGACTTGATTTGCGAAGTGTGATTAGTTAGAGAGAAATAGATTGTAATCCGGCCGCCTCACCGTCCCAATTCTTACTTTTGTGAACGAACCCAAGAAAGAGATTGATCTTTTCATTAGGAGCATAGCATAGAGTGAAAGTATTTGTGAACCCAATTCGTGAATCTAATCGTTAATCTTTATTAATTCTTTCTGCTATTTGTTTTATTAGTTTAATTTTAGTTATTGCTTTAGTAGTTATAAATAAATAAAAAACCAAAACTCCATTTATTTATTTTTCTAGTTTTAATATACATTCTTGTTTTCCAATCTAGTCTCTGTGGATTCGACCCTTGCTTGTGCATACTACTACACCGGTAACTAGTACACTTGCTAGGTAATTTATTCTTTGAGTCATTTTTATTTTTTTATTTTCATAATGGATATTACGCTTGTGATGTTTGTTTGTGGTGATGTGCAGCAATGGAGTGCGAGGTGGCTATCCAAAAAAAAAAAAAAGTGGGCGCTCGCCCACTATGGTTATGGGCGGTCGCCCAGGATGGTGAAAAACGGGGAGTCCAAACTGATGAAGTGGGAGGGCGCGCAAGGAACATATGGGTGGTCGCGCAAAAAGAAAAAAAAAGGATATGAGACTGATGAAGTGGGCGGCCGCGCACT
Organism: Campanula takesimana; assembly: GCA_026119855.1. Lineage (NCBI taxonomy): Eukaryota > Viridiplantae > Streptophyta > Magnoliopsida > Asterales > Campanulaceae > Campanula > Campanula takesimana. Next base: position 392,883 of record JAOWBW010000284.1, read on the forward strand.
ACAGTCTTGGGCGGCCGCGCACTTGACGGATTGGTGTTGCCCAGACGGGTTTTTTTTTGAGAAATTAACTCCCCTCTCTCATTACCTCAAGAACCCTAGCCTCCCTCACCTTTTTTCTCTCTCTATAACTCGAATTTTATCTACCTTCTCTCTAAAAATTCTCCTTCTCCTCAACAAATCTCTCCAAATCTACCCCAAGTTTTTACTCCTCTTTCAAAGCCACCCCTACCCCGCCAATTTTTAACCTTCAATCTCCATTAACACCGGTGAAATCCAAGTTGGGTGAAAGTTTGCACTCGAAGAATAAGGTTGAAATTGGAAGTCTTTAGGTGAGGGTTTTGCACGTTGAGTTGGGATTTCATAAAAGGTGGTCAAGAGCTAACCTCTCCGGTCATCTTCCTCAATTCCGGCGAGAATTCCGGCGAATCTCCGGCGACCAAGTAAGGGCCATTTTGAGTTAAAATTTTCTGAATAGAAAGCATTGTTATTTGGTGATTTGTGCTAATGGCTAGAGGTCGTGCTGCTCAAAGGGAAGTTGCCCCCAAGCAAATTTTGACCAAACCCGTTTTGTGGGGGAAAAAGCAGAAGGCTTTTACAATAAACATTCTCGGAAGCAGTGTAATGTAGAGAAAGAGTTTAAAAAGAAAGACTTGGGTTTGAATAGTATCTTCACTAGGTACAAGTGGGCGAAACTAGCCGCTCACCCGATTGAGAATGGGGTCTCAGAGTATGTCAAGGAGTTCTATGAAAACATTTATGAGTTAGGCAATACGAGGGAATCGCATGTGCGGGGCTCGAACGTTTCGTATGAAAGCACGGTGATTAATGCATATTTTGAGATGTCTGATAGTGTGGAGCGGAGTTCCTGTGTTTACACTTCCATGGTGAGACAAATGCAGGGGGACTATCGCAACAGATTACAACCACTAGTGCCGACTTTTGGGGTGTTGAATTTGACGGGTTTGAAGAGTGGCGTGGTGATGATGGCGAGAGATTTGGAGCCGCAAATGAAATATCTGCATAGGTTCATCTGTGAACGAATTCTTCCTACATCGCACTATAATGAGGTTCACTGGAGACGAGCGGTGTTGATGCATTGTGTGTGGAATCGGGAGAAAATAAATATGGGGAGAATCATTCGGGATGAGATTTACCACACGGTTCAGAACATGAGTAAGACAAATTTCAACTTCCCTCTGTTAATCACTAGTTTGATTGGGTTAGTTCGGGTGGATTTGTTGCAAGTCCTGAGAGATTTGTTTCCGGGTACTGCAATTGACAAGAAATTCCTTGAAAGGGGTTTGAGGCAACCAAGTGGAAGTTCAAGAAGCGGAAGGCAGTCGGATGTAAGTACATCTCAGGGGGATCCTATGATGGATGAGGAGGATCAAGATGATGAAGATGAGGAATATGAGGAGGATGAACATGACCCGTTGATGACGGAGTTGAGGGATGGTTTGAGGGGAATGCAACTAGATTATGAGCACTTGTCCGAAAGGGTTCGGGATGAATCATATCATAATGCCACGTGGCAAGATCGGATGGAACAGAGAGTGGATAATCTAGGAGAATCAATGTACCGGATGGAGGATAGATTGGATAGAGAGTTTGAGGCGCAGAGTTATTACCGAGAGAGGATGATGAGGAGGTTGTGTCCAGATGAGGAGTATCCACCGCAGTACTACCCTCAGCAGCCGCAGATGCCATACTTGAGGCCCTCGGACATGGTTTGGGATGGCCCCACTTGGGACGACCGGCAGCAGCAGTTTGGAGCTAGTTCCAGTGGTCCGTGGGACCACTTCATTCGTCCGCCTCAGTAGTGATTGGAGGTAGCCCTTCCCCACCTAATCTTTATTGTTTATGCATTGTGGACATTGCATGGTTTTAAGTGTGGGGGTGTGGGGTATTATTATTTGTTGCTGCTGTTATATCACCGTTACTTGTTTTTAGTTAAAAAAAAAAAAGAAAAAAAAAGAAAAAGAAAAGAGAGGCTAGGTGAAAACCCGAAAGGGCACCTAGGCAAAATGAGAGAAATTGAGTGAGTTATTGTTTTTACCTGGCGTGGCGTCCTAAGGGAGGTTCGAAGAATTGGGTAGGATTCCTGTTTGGTGTAGGAGGTTTGGTTAGAGGCGAATAGGATAGAAAATCCTCATATTTCTTGTTGGAGTCATAAGGGGGCGTTGGAGCTTTTTATGAGGTAAATCATTGCTAAGGATTATCCTAGCTTTGATTTCTTTTTGAGGGAGAATGTAGTGAAAGATAAGCGTGGGGGAAACATAGGTTATTTTAGTTCCCCCTAGCTTTTTGTGTGGGCCCTAATTGGATGGCGTTTTATTTTCTTATCATGGGTGTGCTATCAATTAGGGCCAGTCGCATTGTTTTGTTTGGAGTTATAAGGAGCGGAGTTTCTTACACTCCGTGTGTGTTGCTTCTATCGTGACTTGTTGGATGGGGTTGTAGAGGTGATAGGTATCATTTTCTCTCATGCTACGCTAATTAGACCGGTGTTTAGAAGTGGGGTTAGGAATATTACTCAGGGACGAGTAATGGTCTAAGCGTGGGGGAATTTGATGGATGGTTTTTCATGTATATATTATCTACATCTTCATGTTATTTTTCTAGACTTTTTGATGTAATTTAGAATAGAATTAATGTAATCTTGGTCTTTATGTAATTAAGGAACTTTGTTACGATTTGTGTATTTTGGAACACTTTTAGTGTTATTATGTAACTACAAAGTCCGAGAGCTTAAAGTGTGGAAGACCAAGGTCGGGTCAACATCAAAAGTCAAAGGTCAACAGTGGTCAACCTAGTCAAGGAGGTGAAGAAAAGAAGAAAAATGAAGAAATACAGTTCCAGGCACTTGGGCGGTCGCCCACTTCATATATGGGTGGTCGCCCACTTTTACTTTTCGGTGGCACAACAGACTGATACTTTGGGCGGTCGCCCACACCAGTTCTGGGCGGTCGCCCACTCCTCCGCACTGATTTTCGGGATTCCTCTCCAAAGCGGGTTTTAACCCAATTTTCCCTATTTTTGACCCTAGTTTTCTCTCTGTATAAATATTAGACTGCAGCCTTTAGTTTTTTTATGCTTTCTTTTAGGCTTTATTCAAGTTTCAAGGTGTAAACAAGATTTTGGATTGATTCATCATCAAGCGTTTATCCAGGTTTATGGTTTTTAATCTTATACTTGTGATTTTTGCTATGTTTATGAGTAGCTAAGTTCTTAATTCATGGGTTGGATGTAAAACACTATCTAGTTCTATGTTATAAACGTTTATTTCATATTGATTTCATTCTAGTTGTTCAAAGTATTTTAATCAAGTTTTTAGGGTTTCAATAATTGAGTTAGTCTTTATTGGCCTTTTTAACAATTTAGGGTTTTAACTCCGCCATTGATTTGGGGATTAAAGCGTAGACCAATGCTTTGAGTATTATATTTATTTGATGCTGTGATAGAAATCAAGTGAATATAGGTTCAATTGTTCTTTAGAACTTAATAACTTTTTAAATAATTACATGGACTTGATTTGCGAAGTGTGATTAGATAGAGAGAAAAAGATTGCAATCCGGCCGCCTCACCGTCCCAATCTTTACAAGAAGTGAACGAACCCTGGAATGAATCAATAACTTTATTTTCAAATAACATAGAATGATGATAGTGTGAAATCCAATCCGTGAATCTCTTTAATCCGTTTACTTCGTTATTAGTTGAACATTGCTTTGTTAATTTAGTATTTAATTTCAGTTTTTAGTTAATAAAATAAAATAAAATCAAAACCCCCCTTTTGTTACTCTTTGGCACTAATTAAATTTACTTGTTTGTCCAACAAGTCTCTGTGGGATCGACCCTCGCTGTTGCGCGTTACTACTACGGTAACTAGTGCGCTTGCTAGGTATTTATTACTTGGAATTTTATCCATCACTCACTATAAACCCTAATTAAAGTTAAACCTAAACTGGCACAGAAAAGGTCTAAAGATTAATTGATGATGTTTTTAAGAGACTAAAATCAAGAACGCTTTGTAAAGTTAATTAGATAATCGTATAATCTCGCCTACTTCCCGAATTGCTAAGGCACATACACAATTCGTGAAGATGCTATAGTGAAAACCCTAATTCTGACACAGAACGAGTAATCTAGCAAAGATCAATAAAAAGGACTAGTAAATTGGCCAAATTTACAAACCCTAGAAATCAATACAAGCAAGATTGTGAACAAGAATTAATTAGGAAAAAGAAATACCTCAATAGAAATCAAAACCCGGATCAAGATCTCAAATCCAAAGTAATGGAGTTTAGTTCTCCATGGAAAGGTTACAAATCGCGACATGTGGCAAGACTAAAAGAAAAAAAAAACCCCATTAACTTTAAAATGCTATATCTTGATATTTATAACTCAGAAAAAAAAATTAAAAATACCATTGTATTCGTCTCGACGAGACGAATAAAACTACATAGGTCATGATATGGTTTGAATTTTTTTAAAAAAAAAAACATATTTTTTTACACACAAAAAGTTTGAGTTGCTTGTCAGCGAGATGTAATACTCTGTTCTAATAAAAGTAACAGCTTCATATTCAAAAAGTAACACTTTTACAATCAAATGTAACAGCAATTTTACAAGAAAATTTAAATTGTTTTGATAGTTTTTGTGGTCAGAAAAAGTAATATTTGAAGTGTAACAAAGTGAATATATAATTATAAATTTTTATATAGATGAATGTAACATTTTTATTTAGTAAATTTTACTTTTCTTCTTTAAAAAAAGAGTAGAAATTCATATATATAATCGAGTTGCATTTCAATTGTTACTTTCTCAATAAAAATTGTTACATTTAAGATATAATGTTACATTTAAGAATATAAACTGTTATAATTGAGATAAAAAAAATGTTACATTTATTTTTATAAAATGTAACATTAGTTTAGTTTGTTAATCTTATGTTAATTTTGAAAAAAAAAGTGTTACATTTGAAAAACAAAGTGTTACATTCCTTTATAAAAAGTGTGACATTGGTTTAGTTATCAATATTTATGTTATCTTTAATCTATTGCAGCAAAATTGTGGTACATTTTAAAAAAAAAGTGTTATATTTGAAAAGAAAAAAGTGTTACATTTCGTTATAATAAGTGCTACTTTTGTTGGGGGAAAAAACAGTTGGGGTTAAAAAAAAAAAAAAAAAAAAAAAAAAAGAGGAAGGGGCTCTTGTTGCACGGTGCAACCGTTGCACATGAGAACCCCTCAAAAAAAAATCAAAAACAACCATAAATAAAATAAGTAATGCAACTCATCTCCCAGCCCCCGCCTTCTTCTGTGATTCAACGGGGCATCTTCAGCATTTTTCATTTTAATCCCTAGAGTTTCAGTTATTTGCAATTTGGTCCCTGCAGTCTTTTAATTCTTCACAGCAATCCCTGGACTTTTCAACAATGCAGAACAGTGCTTCAACTTCAAGAAATTGCGGTTTGGATCTATACTCTTCCGCCCCAGTTGACTTTGACTTGACTTGACTTTGACCATTCTTGATCCTTGAGACAAGACTTTGAAGCTCACCAAAAATTACATCCGGAAAATAAATAAATAAATAAGAACTATTCTACCCCGGATTACAATAAAAGCTCAAATGATAAATAATGCCCCAAATACATCAAATCTAGTCTAAGTACATCAAAATGAACTAAAATACATAGGAAAATAAGGGAATTAAAATATTCAAAATCCGCCACATCACTTAGTCTTTGCTAGTCCTCGAGCAAACAACAATATCAAACAAAAATATAAACAAAAATTAACGATTCTAACTAAATATTATCCGATAGTTATCTACGTCCCCACATTCTTGTATTCCCCCACACAGTTGCATGCATCAAATAATACCATATGACTCATGATATGAGTAAATATACCTATACAAGTGTTAATATATATTACCATTAATTTTGCTAATCTGCATATGCATTATCATTAAGCGGTGAATCTCTTGTGTGTGTGTGAGTACCAATTCTCCATTTGTTTTCAAATATGATCTAATTTTATAAAGCCAAGTATACAAATCATCCCTTATTTTATTGACTTTGTCTATCATATAAAGAGTGCTACTATTCACACCCATAAAATTGCTGAATAAACCCGCAATGACAATTCTTTCAAAAATGCCATCAATCAAAATGTCCATACTAACCCTCTTATAATACACCCTCAATAGGTTTTTCTTTTCATTTTTCCTTACTCTGTTACATTTGGGAAACTCATTTTTCAACACCAATGTATCCACCACCATCACTACCGCTGGTGCCACCACCATCGCCGCTGCAGCCACCGTCCCAAAACCACCATTATCAAACCACAACCTTAACACAACCCAAAATGATAACACAATTATTATTAATTTTAAATCCTAACCTCAAATTTGTTCAAAGATCTCAAATGGGAAGAATCAATTAAATTATCAATCAAAGAACTCCCATGCTCAACCACCACTCCTCTGCTGCAACTATCGCCAGTAATTGAAGAAGAAGTAATTACTGAAACCATCGTCCCCAAAATACAAAGAGAATTCGGACGTGGATGACAGTGGTGGTCATCAAATTCAAGAAAATACTCAAACCTAAACCTAGAACACAAAATACCCCAGAATTATATCAGATCTGTGCTAGAAGATGGGGTGGCGAATGACACCGACATTCATAGGATCTTCACTGACCAACAACGGGCTCTGACGCTGAAACTATGGGAAGAGGAGGAAGAGGGGAAAAATAGAGGGTGTTGGCCATGGCAGCACCTGGGTTAGGGAAGATACATGGACGGGGATGGGGGACATCACGGGAATCATTCTGGGTTGGGTATGGGGTGAGGGGCGAGAGAAGACGTGCAAACAAAATGGAGATGGAAAAGTGGGAGGGGATCGTGGGAGGATGGGAGAAGAGGGAGGGAGAATTTTAGGGGTGGGAAACTGAGTATCTGTGTAGGGGGAGAGAGAGACTGTATATTTTTTTTTCTTTTCCCTTCTTTCCACTGAATAACATGTGTTAACAAATTATAACACATTTAATCCCCGTGAAAATTATCGTTAGAATGCAGATGGTGTTGTGGGTGAGTGGTTAATGTAAATGGGTGTATAATTATGAGTTTAAAAGGGTAAAATTGGAAAAGAGGTGGTATATTTAGTGTTGAGTGGATAATTATATTGGGTAAGCTTAGTATTGCGGGTTTATTCAGCAATTTTGCAGGTGTGAATAGTAGGACTCTCATATAAAACTTCCTTAAAAAGCAAAATATGGATATTATTTAGCAATTGACACTTGGCAAACAACGGCACCCCCAAACTTAATTATTGACAATTTACGTACATATATCAAGTGCTTTTAGCACAAGCTTAGGATGAACACTTGGGGAGGAGTTGGCCATCACTTCTGATTCGAGCTTGGAACGGACCATCACGGCGGAAAAGCTCTCCCTCCATAACGCTACTGCATATCCAGAAATCTGGTTAAGCTAGAATAGCCCCTACCCGGCTAACCTACGCGTCTGGTGGTAACACCAAAGCAATATTGCAATTCATCAGTTTATTTATTTCTTATTTATTTTTCAGTATTTTCTATTTTTCTTATATTGGTGTTTCTTGCCATTGCTCCCACTTTTCTCAAGTCACCTTTTTCATTCTTTACTTATAACAAATAGGGGTGCCAACACATATAAACCTCATGTGTCTAAAAAGTACCCATATTTTAAGTTTTAAGAATGCTTTAGTTGCACACAAACTCATTAACCTAAAGGATGAAGGTATACTATAGACTCGATAAAGTAAATCAAAATTATCAACAAGGGAGTCAAGGTAATAGTGCACTTATGTTTAGAGATTCACAATCTAACTATAATACTTAAGCAAATAACATAATTTAATCTAATAGATATTAAAGCAAGAATAGATAAATCATCGCACATCATAATCCGGCGATCTTAAGAGACACAAGCAATTATGGGGAAAAACACAAATGTTTTCAAAACTATGACCGCACCGAAGCTGCCTACGTTCCCTAAAGTGAGCGAACCCATAATAAAAGGCTCAGGTCACCGTAGTTCGAACCACACCAAATATAGGAACATAGTAAACAATAAAAGTCTTTTTTAAAAAAAAAAAAAAAAAAAAAAAAAAAAAACTAAACTAAGAAACTAAGAAAAACAGGCAACAGGTTATAGCACATGACAACTTCTCCACCCCCAAACTTTAAAATGAACAATGTCATCATTGTGTTAAACACAAAGCATTAAGGCAACAACATATAACAGGGATGACCACGGCTCCGCATATCATAATATACCCTCTGTACAAGAGACCAATAATTTTAGCATAAGCATAGTCCCACACAAAGTACTGTAATAGTTGATGCTTCCACATAGCAGTTCGCACAAGAAAATCAGTCCATATTTTACAATTGCAAGTCAAATTATCAAGAACATATTTCATTCAATTTCATAAGAGACTGCAATTTAACACATAATTAGGAATTGAGATCCTTGGCAATTTATTAGGACTACTTGTACAAACACAATCAAGAATATAACACTCAAGACAGCCACCCCACTGAATCATTAGAAAAATTAAGAAATTTAGTGCAAATTTGACAGAAATTGGAGCACTGCACCTGAGCTATACGGATTCTTGCTTGGCGGAGACGACCTTTCTACAGTGAACGGAGAGGAGAGAAATATGGGTCGGCAATGGAAGGGATTCGCCGGAAAAGAAGGGTCTGTCGAGTGCTGCTTGGCCGGCGGATTAGTGCGTATTCTGGCCGGAATTGAGATAAACCGGCGGCCATGGAGTGTGTGCACCGAAAATGAGTAGATCGGTCGGTGTTGAGGTAGAAGACCAGGAGCCGGAATTTGAGTTGGGGTTGAATTGAGACCAGGGTTGAGGTGACTGTGGCGTGGCCGGTGCTACTGTGAAGGCTCGGCTGGGTGGCTTGTTGTTCCCCTATGACGAGGGAGATGGCCGGCGATAGTGAGGGGTGATTTGGGTGCGACGGCGGGAGAGGGAAGGGAAAAACCAATTTCCTTTTGATTTGTGGGACTCCATTCCCGTTTTTTTTTTTTTTTTTTTTTTTTTTTTGGCAAATCACCTTAATTACTCCATTCCCGATCTGACGTGAGCCGTCAATTTGGGCTGAGCCCGTTGGACTGGCCCGGCCCGCCATGAAAAAAGGGTGGGTTGGGCCTTAAATATATCAACCCAAATACAAGTGGGCCAATTTGAGCTAGCCCATTTGGGTCACGGTTCGGGGCGGGTCGGGGCGGGCCAACCCACCTTTTTTTTTAATTTTTTTTTTTATTTTCCCATAAACAAAAAAACCCCTCCCCTCTTTTCAATTTCATTCACACTCACACTCTGCACTCTTTCTCTCGTGTTCATATCGCCCCCGCTCCCAGCCACCGCACCGCAGCCCTCCACCGCCCCCGCTCTCAGCCACCGCCGTTCATGTTGCCACCGCCGATCTCGTTGCCCCCTACGACCTTTCCAGTTAAGTATCCATCTCTCTCTCTCTCTCTCTCTCTTTCTCCCTCTCACTTTCTTGGTCTCTTTCCCAGTCGTTTTTTTTTTTTTGATGCAGATCTAGTGCATCTGTGTGTGTGTGTGTGTGTGTGTGTTTGTATGTGTGCAGATCTATGTGTGTGTTCGTGTGTGTGTGTGTTCGTGTGTGTGTGTGTGTGTGTGTATCCATGTTTGTATGTGTGCAGATCTATGTGTTAAGGTGATCTGTAGACTGTAGCAATGGTGGCGGTGTGGCAGCGTGGTGGAGGTGGTGGCGGCAGCGTGGTGGAGGTGGCGATGTGTTGTGGTGGTTAATGGTGAACCGGAACATTTGGGCTCTTGGCCCGCCTGGCCCACTAACCCAAGGTGGGGTGGGTTGGGTTGGCATTTTCTCGGCCCGCCAAGAATTTGGGCCAGCCCGCCCCGCCCCGTTTGAAGGTGGGCTGCGGTGGGTTGGGCCTAACCCGGCCCGCCAGCCCGTATTGACAGCTCTAGATGTGATTATGACTTGCGTTTTTTTTTGTTTTTTTTAAAGCGCACGCAGCACCACCTTCTTTTGGGCGGCCGCTCTATGCTTTTTTAAGCGGTCGCTCAATGTATCTGCTTCTTTGTTTGCAGAATTTTCTAATCAGCTCATGTCCTCCGTTTTTTTTTTTTTTTTTGCAATTCCGTCCCAATCTGCTGCTAAGTTGACCTGCACTAGTTAGAATTTTAACAGAAACATTAACAAACACGTTAATTGTTAGAAAACTTATCAAACTAAAAAAAGAAAATCTTTTTAGAGGGTGGCACGGCACTATTTACACTCCTCTATAAACCCATAAACTCAATGAGGTTCTTACGAACGACTCAAAATAACAAAAAAAAAAAAAAAAATGTACGAACATCAAGAACACCCTAATTTAACTTTCACTTTACTCCCTTTAGCCCACTAAACATTCTCGCGGGTCTTTATTTTCAAATCATGCCCCATATATAATCCCAATAATATCAAATTATATAGTGCTCAAAGGATTTTTTTACGTTTTCTTTTCGGGGGCTTTTTCACTTTTAGGGCCTTACCACTTTTTGCATTTTCACAAGAAGGAGAGGGTACAATAATGATAACTAAGTTTTCATTGGGATTGGTAAGGGATTGAAAAGTCTCATCTACATCGTGCACACCCTCACTATCCCTCTTCTCACTTGTCCTTTTGACAATTATAGGTCACCTCAAAGACAAAATTGAGGGGGAAGAGAGATCAAAACTAAATGTACGAGTAAATCTTCCGATATCTCTAACTTATGTGCTTTTAGCTTTGTCGATAGGTGAAGCATTTTCAAAATATACTCCCTTAAATTCCCGGTACATTTGTACTTCATGGAAACAAGCTTTCTCAAAGAAGCACTTGTTTCCGATTTTTCGCTTTTTGCAAAGCGTTCTTCAAGGGTATCAAGAAATGTTTTAGCATCAACATCCTCGGAGACACTGTTAAAAAAAGTCTCCGGGATAACATTCTTCATGATCATTAGGCTCACGCGGTTGGAGCGTTTCCAATTCTCAGCACTTAAGCGATCTTCTTGAGTGCTTTGATCAGTGAGAGGAAGAGGAAACGGTTCCCTTAATGCGAGGTCTATGTCCATATAGCCTAAGATCATAGTTATTTTGTTTTTCCAAGTTTTAAAGTTTGTCCCATTAAGCATCGGTATGGTGCTCATCGTAGCAGTTATGGAAGAAGCATTAAGTAAATCTGTTGGGATTTGAGAACAAAAAGTAAAATACAAAACATGTATAAGAAACTACATAATGAATAAATGATTAACTATATCACTGAAATCCATCAATAAGGTAATCAACATGACATCAAAACTAATCTTTGGATTGCGAGTTAATTCATAAATGATTGCCTTAAGGTAACCAATGATTTGAACGATGTTTTAATTAAATGCTTAATCTCTCTTTCGGCCGTCTTAAGCATTTAACAAAACAACTTAATGTTCATTTCATTTGTTACCACATGAATGTATAAATTTTGTCAAATAGCAAGATCTTCTTTGGAAAATTCATGTTACTCACATATTAACTTATACATTCAACACTTTAACAATTTCGGATTTAAATAACGTGTGATAGAGGAAAACTCCACGTGTAATAAAATACCTAGCAAGCGCACTAGTTACCGTAGTAGTAACGCGCGAAAGCGATGGTCGATCCCACAGAGACTTGTGATGGATAGTAATTTAAATAGCACTAAAACAAATAACATAAAATAAAATATTTGATTGGTTTTGAATTATTAAACTAAAAAGAAAAATAAACTAATTAAACAAAATAAATATAAATAAATGGATGGAGATATGGAGGAAATTTTCTATGGTTTAGATTCACATGTATATCATCAATATGCAAAGCTAATAATATTATCAATCAATGTTGGGGATTCATTCACGAAAGTAAAATTGGGCGTTCACACGTCCTACAATTTAGTGTTCTCCAAAAATTACACTTTCTGCAAAGTCCGCGTAATATTCAAAGAACCCATTAAAACCCTAGGAATATTGAATCTACTATTTCGGTAAGAAATCACTTTGCAAACCTAGATTATATTCTTCAAAAGTCGGACTTTGTATATCTCAATCAATCACTAGAAATCCTTATACACAAATTAGTTAAAAAGCCAATCTAATATTCGCATTAAATTGTAGCAAGAAAACTTTTATAAAAACAATTTTGAAAAACCCAACAAAAAAATCAAAAATAAATTAACTAAAGAATAAATACATGTTACCTCCAATCCATAGTTGACGAAATTAAGTCTTCATAGACAAAGAAATAATCTCTAGAATTAGTGGTCGTTTGTTTCGACTTATTTTCAGTGGCTTTTGGCTTTTGGCTTAAAATAAGTAAATATCATAGTGTTTGTTTTCACTTTCAAGCCTAAAGCACATAAGTAGTGTACAACCCAACTATAGCACAAATAAGTAGAAGCCAAAAAGCTTAAAAAATGTTACTTTTTTCCACTTATTTGGAAACATGCATTATTAACATTCAATTAAAATAAATTATCCCTTAATTAGCATCCCTTTCCATATATCATTTGCGTGGGATTTAACGTTAGCCTATGTTTTGGCAGATGTTGTTTCTAGGGTGGCGTTCGATCACGCTAGCCCCACTCTTTGGTTCGAGCTTCCGTCTTTTGTGAATAGCCGATACCTAAACTCTTGTTCTTGTTGTGGTTAATAAAGTTCCTGGTTGATCTCAAAAAAAAAAAAAAAAAAAAAAAAAACGTTAGCCTATGTTTTCATTTAATTTGAGAAAAAATTATATATATAAAAAAAAATCTTATTGATTTCTTAATTTGTTTCTTTTCTTTTGAAATTCTAACTGTTTGTATTAACTTTTAAGAAAATCAAAGAGGAGGCTTCCATAAAAAATAATAGGAGATGAGTAGGGTATTATTTCATCCGCTCATCAACATAGTCTCATTTTTAATGGATAATTTAAGAAAAATAATTTAATTTAATTTTTTAACAAAATAATCAATAATATTTTATAGAGTGTGACTGTTCATTGGCCTAACATGTTAGTGGATTTGTATAATCATATATGTTACTTGAATTACAAAGCAAAAATAAATTAATATTTTATTATTTATTAAAAAAATATTTAAAAAAACAATTTTTATGATTTAATATTATATAGGGTAGATATGCATGCATATAAATTAATTTATACATCATGGGCATTTTGGTATTTTTATTATAATTCCACATTTTTTTTAACTTTTTTACCAAACGGAGACAACTAGCTTACGATAACTTATAAGTTGTTCAGAACAGCCAAAACAAACAGTATTTTGTTCATCAGCCATAAGTCAATCAGCTATCAACTATAAGTCATCAGCCATCAGCTGCGACAAACGAGCCTTTAATGTGGAGGAATGGTAGAATTATGGATTATGGGTGTATGAATGTTTATTACAATTAATCTAGACTAGTATTTATAAGAAAAACTAACCTAAACGTAAAAGGAATTATAAAAGAAAAATGAATAGTAAAAAAAAAAGGAAACTTAAATAATTAGGAAACCAAAATAAAGTCCTAAACTATAATGTAAAACTCCTAATCCAAGTCAACTTTTCAACATTTGGTGGCCTTTTGGGGCTGAGATCCGGATTTCCTCTATAGTCCCTCATAATGTACGAATTTCCAGTTTAGTCCTCCAACTTTCAGATATTACATAACAGTCCCTGAACTTTCAGTTATTTGCAGAATGTTCACTCTAGTTTTTAGATTCAGCACAGCAGTCCTTGGAAACTTTAGCTTCAGCCTAACAGTCCTCAGCTTTCTGAAATTTCCACTTAAGTCCTGAAATTGTAATTTTTGCCCTATCACCTATGAATTATGCACTATTCACATGTTTTACATGTTTTCTAAATAAGCACTATAACACATATTAAATAACCAAAAATCAATGATTTCACCAAGAATAAGTCTAGAATATATCCAATAAATGAGTATAAAACTCATCTATCAACGTGAATCACTTTGGTGATAATATTATTTAAAAATATATAAAATTGTTTAAGCATATAATTAATCACAACTTTATCGTTTAAAAAAATGTATGTTTTGCTCAAAAGGAAAACAAAAAATGTGTAAAATATTGAAAATCTCAAAACCTGCGAATAGTGTATGCACGGCCGGGTCAAGATTTATGCTCGGCCGTTCATATCTGCCTGACCGGACATCCCTTAACACCCGACCGCACCATTGCTGGAGGTCAGACCGGACTTAGCTGCACACCCGATCGGACCAAACATTATACCCAGCCGGATCACCTGTTTCCAGGTAGCACCGTTTCATATACTGATGGTGCACGGCCGAGCAGATCCCAAGACTCGGACGTGCATGTCGATTTTCTGCACTTCTGAATTTTGTCTCAAATGCATGAACAACAAGTAGATCCACAAGTCTACACATTATACAATGTATAGGCTTGCTATTTAGGGATAATCTTGTTTTTAAAACAATATGATCAAGCAAGTAGATCCACATAGTTTATGCAATACACATAACTATGCTATGTAAGGATAATCATGCTTGAACCATTGTGTTCATTAAACAAAACTTCAAACATTTTCATAATTCTTTATTAGATGATGAATATCAGTACTCTATCAACGAATTAAAGTCTCTAAACAACATCAAAACTTGATGATTCAACAGAATATATAAATCAAAACAAAGCATTAAAGCTTTCAAAAGAGAAAACTCAAACTTAAACTAGAATTTAACCAAGCTCTGATACCAATTGTTGGAACAATTCCACTAATACCTTAACCTAAATCTGAAATAAGTTAGAGAGGGGAGATGAAGGAGGAAGCGTTACCTGTTGAATCCATCTTCAATGTTGTTTAGAGAGAAAGAGAAGAAGTAGGGGATGAAGATCTTCTAAATGATGAGTGCCTTCTCTCAATTATTTCTAGCAATAAATGAAGATTATGTAGGAGAGAATAATGAATGTAGTATGTTTCTAAGTTTGATGGAAGGGCCTTTATATAGTAAACAAATAGGCACTTCATTTAGGGACTACACCCTTTCACATAAGTGGTGTGAAATTATCATTTTGTCCATCATAAATAGGTAATATTTCACCTCAGGAATTCTACACATTATTTGATTTTCACACTTTATATTAACATTATAAGTATAATTTCATGTATGGAAATCATAATGACTTGTTATGCAATCCATGTTCTAACATATTATTCTTGTTGTGTTGATGACGATTGACGGTAGTCTTGTGTGGGCAGTCGATGATCGGCATTGTCGTAGGTTTGGTGTTGGTGGAGGCGGTGGTGGTTGGATGGAAAGAGACGATGAAAAACAAAGAATATTTACTACTCCCACGGTCTCAGAGTATACGTTCACCCTCCCCATTTACACGGAGATTAAGAAATTGTGGAAGTGATGTAAGTGTTGTGAGTATAAAAGTAAAGTTGAAGAGAGAATGAGTGAGAGGAATAGTAAAGATTCTTTGCCATTTTTAGAAGTGGACATATACTCTAGGACGAACTAAAAAGCAAAGGTGGACATATACTCTAGGACGGAGGGAGTATGATTTTTTTTAAAATAGTTGGTTTTATACTTACTCTGGTAGTGGAGGTAGATGGTGGTGGTGACTAGCTGGTTGGTGGCGGTTATGGATAGCCGTGATGGGTGGCTAGTGACGGTGCTAGGTTGATGGTGGGGAAGAGGGTTGATGGTTAATCTCTTAGAAAACACGAATAATTAGTTATTCTGAAAATTAGATAAGTAATACTCTCTCCGTCCCACTCGAAATAGGATTTTGGTAAACTTGACTTTACATTGACCAAATCTTTTGAAGAAAATATAATAATCCAAATAAAAATTTAAATTTTTTTATTGTATCACAATTAATAATACTCTCAATAACAATTTTTAAATTTTTATTAAGATAATTATTTCGTATTTAAATTACGTAGTCAAAGTATAAAAAAAGCTACCAAAATCCTATTTCGGGCGGGACAGAGGGAGTATAGTAATTGTTATTAAAATAAAATTATTTGTATAATATTGCTAATATATTAATAAAAATTATTATAAAAATAATTTTTGAAAATTTTGTTAATAGGGTATCAGTCAAAAATAAAAATATATTTCATTAAATATAGTTCTCATTTAATTTTGAAAATTTTGTTAACAGGGTATCTATTTATTCATATATTCCCTCCATCCCAGCTCACATGACTCTTATTTTCAATTTATTCCGTCCCAGCTCACTTGACATTTTCCAAAATAGCATACTTTTTATAATTTTCTATTCACTCTACCCCCACTGTAGACACCCCGATCTCGCACCCCCTAACAAACCCTTTTAACCGGTCTAAACCCTAAAATTGACATAGAACTCTCGATTTTTCTACGTGGGAGTAACATGGGCCTTATCGGTGCATCAGATGGATTAATGGACTTCAAATTCATAATCAGAGCGAAAAAATGAGTAGACAGACTTGTACTTCAATTTTTGAGGTGCGGGGTCCGAAACGAGGCCTGCACCCACAGAATTGCTCGTAATGTCCATTCTATGAATTTAAAAATATTTACTTGTTTATCCCTTGCTTATAAACATATTTCAGATAGACGGATGTGACCACAAAATTATTTCAAGCAACTTTCATGTTGGGCCCGCGGACAACCGGGACACCGTAGTGCGCGCTCGCTTGAACAAAACTTGGACTTTTGCGGAACCAATACCGGAAGCCTGATTGTGATCATTTATGTCCACAAATTCAAACAAGAGGTTAATGAAGGCCATCCATTGATGAGCAAGTGGCAAGAGGTGGTTGGGCAATTGGATAAGGAATTGGCCAATCAGAGCGTGACACGTGGCAGATTTAGATTGCCCCAGGATGCCATATAGCCACTGTACAGCTCCTACAGGGGATTACTCCCCCTATCAAGCCGTACGACTCCTCCTAGTTGGGCTGGCAGATCAAATTTGCAACTTGTCCACTTGTGTTTTCAAGCCACTTCAAAACCACTTCCAGCCACTCCTACCCGGGTTGTTGGCTCCTAAATTACCTCCTAAGCCTAAGCAAGGGTATCCTAAGGTCATTTACCACCTCCCCCATCCATAATACTCCTCACTTCATCCATTTTTAAGGGGAACACGAGAGAGAACACACAATCCATACACACTCCATACTCACTTTCTCTCTATCATCCAAATACTCACTTGACCTTCCAAACCAGATCATATCCCTACCATAACACTACCATATCCTCACCATCACACCACCATAAAAACTAACAACAAGCAAGCAAACACTCATCCAAACAACTCAATCCAAACACAAACACAATAACCTTTAGAAAAGCCACAAAAAAATCTTCCCTTGTAAGCAAAGGAAGCACAACCTAGGTAATTTTTCTTTCTTGTAATATCATATATGTAAAATGTAGATATTCATGTAATTTTTTAAGAGGTCTAGCCGCTTGTTAGGCTAAACCTCTATTGATGAACCAAAGATGTAGTGTTGATGTTCTTTGCCATGTTATTGTTAAATGAATGTTTATAATGTTATATCTTAGTTGTTTTTGTTAGTAGTGGTGCCCTAGGCACGTTTAATAAACGTTGTAATTGTTATCATTTATTTCATATCAATAAAGAGATGTTTTGATTATTATTGTTGTTCATGTTTACTTATAATAATCCCCGTCCCTAGTACTTGTTAAGCACTATTATAAAGGCTAAACGATCATGGGATGATCATGTTAGATTTATGGGTGCTTGTTTGGAACAAGATACTGGACATGACCCGCTGTATGAGATTTATGTCATGGTCTATGTCGAACATATATCTCATATTAGTTATGTCATTTGAATCCTTAGACATGAAGTTATTATAGTCTTCCACTTGATGAACATTGTGTTTGACATATTCAAACGCTACCTTAACACGGTAGTTATAAAGGGTATGATTGGCATAATCGGATTCCCGTTGGGAAGAATAATAAGCTAAATGGATTTGTCCCTCCACGGAGAGATGTCAAGCTTGGGCCTCTCGTAGGAATGATGTTGATGAAATGTTCGGCCAGACTCAAATGAATTGATCGGATCAATGTCATTTGGATTATCAACATATTCAGAATCGAGAAAGTATTGAACAAGACAAGTTGACTGTTTGACCATAACTTGTGTTCAATGACATCATGGACAAAGGGATTATGACATATTCTAAAGGAATGCGAACTTGTATCTAGTTATACTATTTGGGTAGGTATGACGGTTTGCTAGAACCTAATCATATCTTATGGGATCATGTTTGAGCCCATTGCCAACTTAGTATAATCCTAGAGGGTCACACACAATAGAACGAATCTTAAATAAGAGGACTATATTGGAATTTAGGGTCGAAGGACCTCAAAGGAATTTCTGAATGAATTCTGGGCTTCCTGGTCAACCGAGCGGGCGCTTGGGTTGGACCAGGCGGGCGCCTGAATGAATTCTAAAAGAACTGGACCTTCTGGTCAAATAAGGGCGCCTGGGTTGGACCAGGCGGGCGCTCGGTCTAGGCGGCAGAAAAATTCCTAATTCGATTAGGAAAGGTTTTTGGCACAAGTTACCTATTTGGAATAGGTCTAAATTGTGTATAAAAACCCCAATTCGGCCAGACCATAAAAAAAAGTGATTGTGTGAGTCTCAAAGAGTTTGAGAGGGATTTTATTTTGTTCTAAGACATCCTTGATTGAGGAACAAAAAAGAATTCACAAATAAATTCCATATAGTTCTTTATTAAATTGTGAAAGTGTGTTTCACAATTATTGGTCTAGCAACCAAGATCAAGGAGCCTCTTGATATTCGTTCGAAGTATGGACACTGACACGCCCCAAGTCCCGGGATTCCCTAATAGAACCTCGAACCTGGTGCGCGTAATTAACAAGAAACAAGAAACTAACGGGAAACATGAACAATACCTGTTAAAAACAAAACTGACATGATATATATACTCAAGAGTAGGGAGCTAAGATAGCTCACACGAGTTCTAGACCAAGAAAATTAAAACCAAAATGGTTACATACAGCGGAAGACAGGCCTAGCAAATAAGCTAGCAACAAGAACTGTCTAGGGACAACAAATACTACCCCAATACAAGCCCAGAGTTTATTAAATCATACAAGATCGTCCTTACCAAAATATAAAAGGACACTAACTTCGAACAAGAATATCCTGCTGAGTAAATTCCCAGCTAAGTCGAGCCTCACTGCGTACTATCCCCTGCTTTCCTTGGGGGGGGGGGGGGAAACAATTAAACAAATAAAGGGTGAGATAAATCTCAGTAAGCTATTAACATGCAATTATATGTCATGTTATCATGCAATACCAGTAGATACTCAACTAAACATATATCAAGTATCATCAAGTAACAAGTATAGGAGAGGCTAAGCCAACTCAACAAGTAATCAAGCTCAAGATATGATCAGGTAACAAGTAGTCAAGTAGTGTGAGAGGCTAGACCAGCTCACAAGATGCACATGGGCCTATCACGCATTGTGCCTGAATCCTTCCTTATTCCTCCCAAGAATACCATTTGTTGTCGATGCTTTTCTAGCTGAGGACAACCAAGAACAGGAACAAGAGACTGCTGTGCAGTATATAAGAAGACCTGGTAACCAGTGTCATCCACAAGAACAAGATCCATGAGGTGAACAGGACAGGAGTTAGCATTCACTTAGGTCAGGCTTATTGCTCCAACCAAGGAAGCTATGCCCTTACTATGGCCGGTAGTAAGGGGTCAGGCGGAAATACATAGGGACCCGATTGTCACTTAAACCCCAGCTCTCGCGACAAGCGTGAACCTATATATTTTCGAACAAGTAGATATTTACTTGAACTACGAGAACAGAACTCAGTCCCTTATTAGTGGACTATTCTTTATGCACCATGTAATCATGTATCATGTGCTCACGAGAATATGCACCATGTAATTATGTATCATGTGCTCACAAGAATATGCACCATGTAATTATGTATCATGTGCTCACGATATTATGCACCATGTAATCATGTATCATGTGCTCACGAGAATACAAGTACACGTACTCAATTATTGCGAATACCAATCAAGTTCAACTATGGCACGTAAGTGTCCATGTAACACGATCAATCCAAGTTAGGGTCTATTAATAACAGACCTCAATCACGTAGTAGGGTATATCACTTTGTCACATGCCAAGTTTGCACGTACGTATTCATATCACGTTTAACACATTAAAGTGTCTATCACGATACCCTTACTATCAAGTAGAGCTCAATACCTTAGACTCTAAACACGTAGTAGAATAGGTCACATCATACCTAATCACAGTCATATCTCACGTATATGTATCGTTAGTAATCGAATACATTTTCTAACACATATTGTGTTATGTAGTTATTCTTATTACTTAAATCGTAGTATTCACGATTATATGAATTATCTTCATATTATACTAGTCCCTATTTTCTTTAGGAACCCATTTCAAGACAAGATATCTTCTTTATATTTTATATACTTCATTGAGTATATACACGATTAAAAACTAAATCATTTACACTTTAGTGCTTATTTATAGCACTTCCAATATACACGTATCAAGTTCAAGTATGTAATAGAGTTAATCATTCTCTATCTAGTTCCATAACCCAATTCTTTGGTTATTCATGTCATGTACCAATCAATCAAGAAGCCACATTCTATCAAGTAAATATATGCAAGATTTGCATATACACATCAAGAATCTTTCAAGTTTATTACCATACTCATGTAATGGTTTCAAGACATTCAAGACTTTCAAGACAATCAAGACAGTCAAGACTTTTACAAGATTTTATCATCTTGTATCCAAGTTCTCAATCCATTTTCTTGGATGGTTAAACATGTACAAGAGTTAATTAACTTATACTTAAGTTATCAATCCAACTCTTTGGTTATTTAAGACAAGTACAAAATTTACTCATCTTATATTCACGTTTTAATTAAGAAGATGAGCTATACATCTCCCAATCAAGTTCACGATCCTATTCCTAGGATATTCAAGTTCAAGGCATAGCTTTAATGCCCTTAAGTTGTACAATCTTTAGATTCAAGACACGTAGAAGAGTCCTTACTCTTACACTCAAGTTCAAGTTCAGAAGATGAATTATACATCTTACTCGTACAAGTTTTCAAATCCTTTTCTTAGGACATTCAAGCTCAAGACATTAGTTGGTGCCCCTAAGGTACACAAACATTAACTTCAAGACACATAAAAGAGTTACTACTCTTGTATCCAAGTTATCATTTAATTATGATTCAAGTCCACATTTCATTTGTTCACAAAGGGACTATTTTCAGTACTAGAGTGTTCTACAACACTTATCTAGGCCATCTAGGGTAGTACCCTAAACCTAGACCAAGAATACTTCGAGTTCAAATTAAGTAAATGAGCTAGACAACTCATACTTACGAGTTCTTAATCCCCTACATAGGATATTCAATCTCAAGTCATTGTTTTAATGCCCTAAGGTGCACAATCATTGGCTTCAAGACAAGTATAACACATAAGTGCTTGTTCATAGCACTTTCAAGACATATAAAAGAGTTGTTACTCTTATACTTAAGTTCTCATTTGAGTTCTATAAGTTTCCATGTACAAGACTAAGTTCTCATTTTAATTCAATGAGTATACACGTTTAAAACCAAGTTCTGATGCCCCTAAGGTGTCACAACACTTGCTAGGACATCTTATACTAAGGTTATATACCTTAACTAGAGTTACTTTTAACTTATACAAACTTTAAACAACATTTTGTTTTTCAGGTAACTGTGCGGTCGCCTAAAATGGCATGTGCGGTCGCACACAAGCAGGTCAATTCCTTTGAAAAACCTTTCAGAAAGTTGGGCGGTCGCCCAAGTATTTTTGTGCGGTCGCACAAGGTACCAAAATGCGAAATTTTCATTTCTTTCCCAGGTTAAGAAATTTCCCGTCCCAAGCGTAGGAGTAACTTTTATTAACTCTTAGGCAATACCCAAAACATTATTTCAGGCTCAATTCATTTCTTTTACAGTCCCCTAAATAATAGGACAATTTCCTTTTATTCCATTTCAATATTTCACCGTCCCCAAAAATATAAGTACAATTTTATTTTATACTAATATACCCATCTAGGGATACTTCCATTCATTTCCCCGTACCACAAATAATGGTACGATTTTTCTAATAATATTTAAATCAAGTTACTATTTTACCGTCTCACGAATAGGAGTATAAATTCCTAACATATATTTGCAAACCCATTTACTAGGTTCTCTGTACTAATAGTATAGAAATACTCCCTTCGTCCCAATTTTACAAGTATCCCAAAAATTACCCAAAACACAATTTTAACAAGAACAAGTAGCGGGAATAACATATATACATGTTATTACAAGTAAGGGGGAGCTAATAACTTACCTAGTCAAAAATCAAGTTGACCCAAATAAATTTCTGATCGGCCTGGAACGCTCTATTCAACGCCACGAATATTTATCCGGGACCAGAATCACGAACAGAGGAATAATTAATCGCGAGGAGTCGAGAATAGGGTAAAACTGAACTCCCTATTATGAAACAGAGAGAAAGAACGTACGAGAAGAATTGAGAGAAATGAATTGCCTTTCTTTCTCAGGCAAACAACACAATTTATACTTGGAACTTTCCAAGAATTGCCACTAGGCCCCTCAAGTTCTAACTTTGACAAAAAGGCCCCTAAACTTTTAACTTTGACATTTAACCACCTTAATTTTCTAAAGTAGCTAAATAATTAACTCAAATAAAATAGCATATAATTATGCTAGTCAAGAATTTAACAAGCAAGTCAAGAATTTAACAAATAAGTCAAATATTTAACGAGATTAAGGATGGGCGTTACATCCTCCCCACCTTAAAGAAAATTCGTCCTCGAATTTTTACTAGATTAAGATTATAACATATATAATCAACAAGTAGAACTCAAGAGCAATCAAGAATATACACATATACTCACAAATATTTCATGCAATCAAGATGTATCAATTATAACATTAAAACACATAAAGTCAAGCAGACTCGATTAGTCAATCCACTATATCGGTGAAACTTGACATATCCACTAGAATAATAGAACTGGTCATATCCTCCAGATCACTGTAATACTGGTCAAATCCACTAGGCAATCTCAGATACTGAAGTCGTGGTTATCCATCGTTTCAATATTCAAAACTGACTTCACGTATATCAATCCATCAAGACAATCCATCAAAAGATGTAGCTCTCGGTGTCAAATAGTTAACAATGGAGCTGCCTTCGAAATTCATTCATGAATCTCTAACAAGACCACGAAATCTCAAGAACACACGTACCTTGGTTGTTTCCACTTATAGGTTCAGACATCCACTACAAGGTAGATATATCCTTTATCAAGAAATTCTCAAGTTGAATCTTCAACTCGTTTAACTCAATCGATGTCAAGAACATTAATCCAGATGTCAGCACTGTATTCGCACTGTCACAACTCAAGATAATCCAAGTTTCTCATCAAGAATGGATACATCCATCTGGTTTGGTGTAGAAACTCCACTGTCAATCACATAGGTTAAATACCCATTACAATCTCAAGAATCCTTTCTAAACTTTCAATGCAGAACATAAAGGTTATGCATAAATCTATCATGCTCACATATATAGTCAAGCATACTAGCATAGAAATAATTACCATCTATTGTGGTAAACAAGAATGACCTAACACATAGAAAGTCAAGTCATGACACGTAGACAGCCAAGCTATATCACGTATCACATCAATGTCCTATATCGGTGACACGACCCAATCAACATAGAACGTATAGGGTGTTATCACCCACACTTCTATCAAGCTCTTACTAATAACAATATCAACACGTTGTCTCTTACTAGAGAATACACTTCCACGCAATTCACGAGATAAGGACAAGCATGCATATATAGCACGAAACAATGTCCACAAGACAAGATAGATACGCCTATGTCTTTGAAGACTCGCACTCTCGATTCTCGAATCATCTAATCCAATTGGATTAACACTATCAACACCAGTCCTATGCCTGGTATAACAACAAGTAACGAAGCATTCGGCGTCGAAAACACACCCAAGACTAACCCAACCTAGGCCATAGACCCTATCCAGGCTTAGAGCTAAACCATAGCTCTGATACCACACTGACACGCCCCAAGTCCCGGGATTCCCTAATAGAACCTCGAACCTGGTGCGCGTAATTAACAAGAAACAAGAAACTAACGGGAAACAGGAACAATACCTGTTAAAAACAAAACTGACATGATATATATACTCAAGAGTAGGGAGCTAAGATAGCTCACACGAGTTCTAGACCAAGAAAATTAAAACCAAAATGGTTATATACAGCGGAAGACATGCCTAGCAAATAAGCTAGCAACAAGAACTGTCTAGGGACAACAAATACTACCCCAATACAAGCCCAGAGTTTATTAACTCATACAAGATCGTCCTTACCAAAATATAAAAGGACACTAACTTCGAACAAGAATATCCTGCTGAGTAAATTCCCAGCTAAGTCGAGCCTCACTGCGTACTATCCCCTGCTTTCCTGGGGGGGGGGGGAAACAATTAAACAAATAAAGGGTGAGATAAATCTCAGTAAGCTATTAACATGCAATTATATGTCATGTTATCATGCAATACCAGTAGATACTCAACTAAACATATATCAAGTATCATCAAGTAACAAGTATAGGAGAGGCTAAGCCAACTCAACAAGTAATCAAGCTCAAGATAATATCAGGTAACAAGTAGTCAAGTAGTGTGAGAGGCTAGACCAGCTCACAAGATGCACATAGGCCTATCACGCATTGTACCTGAATCCTTCATTATTCCTCCCAAGAATACCATTTGTTGTCGATGCTTTTCTAGCTGAGGACAACCAAGAACAGGAACAAGAGACTGCTGTGCAGTATATAAGAAGACCTGGTAACCAGTGTCATCCACAAGAACAAGATCCATGAGGTGAACAGGACAGGAGTTAGCATTCACTTAGGTCAGGCTTATTGCTCCAACCAAGGAAGCTATGCCCTTACTATGGCCGGTAGTAAGGGGTCAGGCGGAAATACATAGGGACCCGATTATCACTTAAACCCCAGCTCTCGCGACAAGCGTGAACCTATATATTTTCGAACAAGTAAGGAGAACCAGCTGGACTCACACAAGAATGTACAAGTAGATATTTGCTTGAACTACGAGAACAGAACTCAGTCCCTTATTAGTGGACTATTCTTTATGCACCATGTAATCATGTATCATGTGCTCACGAGAATATGCACCATATAATTATGTATCATGTGCTCACGAGAATATGCACCATGTAATTATGTATCATGTGCTCACGATATTATGCACCATGTAATCATGTATCATGTGCTCACGAGAATACAAGTACATGTACTCAATTATTGCGAATACCAATCAAGTTCAACTATGGCACGTAAGTGTCCATGTAACACGATCAATCCAAGTTAGGGTCTATTAATAACATACCTCAATCACGTAGTAGGGTATATCACTTTGTCACATGCCAAGTTTGCACGTACGTATTCATATCACGTTTAACACATTAAAGTGTCTATCACGATACCCTTACTATCAACTAGAGCCCAATACCTTAGACTCTAAACACGTAGTAGAATAGGTCACATCATACCTAATCACAGTCATATCTCACGTATATGTATCGTTAGTAATCGAATACATTTTCTAACACATATTGTGTTATGTAGTTATTCTTATTACTTAAATCGTAGTATTCACGATTATATGAATTATCTTCATATTATACTAGTCCCTATTTTCTTTAGGAACCCATTTCAAGACAAGATATCTTCTTTATATTTTATATACTTCATTGAGTATATACACGATTAAAAACTAAATCATTTACACTTTAGTGCTTATTTATAGCACTTCCAATATACACGTATCAAGTTCAAGTATGTAATAGAGTTAATCATTCTCTATCTAGTTCCATAACCCAATTCTTTGGTTATTCATGTCATGTACCAATCAATCAAGAAGCCACATTCTATCAAGTAAATATATGCAAGATTTTCATATACACATCAAGAATCTTTCAAGTTTATTACCATACTCATGTAATGGTTTCAAGACATTCAAGACTTTCAAGACAATCAAGACAGTCAAGACTTTTACAAGATTTTATCATCTTGTATCCAAGTTCTCAATCCATTTTCTTGGATGGTTAAACATGTACAAGAGTTAATTAACTTATACTTAAGTTATCAATCCAACTCTTTGGTTATTTAAGACAAGTACAAAATTTACTCATCTTATATTCACGTTTTAATTAAGAAGATGAGCTATACATCTCCCAATCAAGTTCACGATCCTATTCCTAGGATATTCAAGTTCAAGGCATAGCTTTAATGCCCTTAAGTTGTACAATCTTTAGATTCAAGACACGTAGAAGAGTCCTTACTCTTACACTCAAGTTCAAGTTCAGAAGATGAATTATACATCTTACTCGTACAAGTTTTCAAATCCTTTTCTTAGGACATTCAAGCTCAAGACATTAGTTGGTGCCCCTAAGGTACACAAACATTAACTTCAAGACACATAAAAGAGTTACTACTCTTGTATCCAAGTTATCATTTAATTATGATTCAAGTCCACATTTCATTTGTTCACAAAGGGACTATTTTCAGTACTAGAGTGTTCTACAACACTTATCTAGGCCATCTAGGGTAGTACCCTAAACCTAGACCAAGAATACTTCGAGTTCAAATTAAGTAAATGAGCTAGACAACTCATACTTACGAGTTCTTAATCCCCTACATAGGATATTCAATCTCAAGTCATTGTTTTAATGCCCCTAAGGTGCACAATCATTGGCTTCAAGACAAGTATAACACATAAGTGCTTGTTCATAGCACTTTCAAGACATATAAAAGAGTTGTTACTCTTATACTTAAGTTCTCATTTGAGTTCTATAAGTGTCCATGTACAAGACTAAGTTCTCATTTTAATTCAATGAGTATACACGTTTAAAACCAAGTTCTGATGCCCCTAAGGTGTCACAACACTTGCTAGGACATCTTATACTAAGGTTATATACCTTAACTAGAGTTACTTCTAACTTATACAAACTTTAAACAACATTTTGTTTTTCAGGTAACTGTGCGGTCGCCTAAAATGGCCTGTGCGGTCGCACACAAGCAGGTCAATTCCTTTGAAAAACCTTTCAGAAAGTTGGGCGGTCGCCCAAGTATTTTTGTGCGGTCGCACAAGGTACCAAAATGCGAAATTTTCATTTCTTTCTCAGGTTAAGAAATTTCCCGACCCAAGCGTAGGAGTAACTTTTATTAACTCTTAGGCAATACCCAAAACATTATTTCAGGCTCAATTCATTTCTTTTACCGTCCCCTAAATAATAGGACAATTTCCTTTTATTCCATTTCAATATTTCACCGTCCCCAAAAATATAAGTACAATTTTATTTTATACTAATATACCCATCTAGGGATACTTCCATTCATTTCCCCGTACCACAAATAATGGTACGATTTTTCTAATAATATTTAAATCAAGTTACTATTTTACCGTCTCACGAATAGGAGTATAAATTCCTAACATATATTTGCAAACCCATTTACTAGGTTCTCTGTACTAATAGTATAGAAATACTCCCTTCGTCCCAATTTTACAAGTATCACAAAAATTACCCAAAACACAATTTTAACAAGAACAAGTAGCGGGAATAACATATATACATGTTCTTACAAGTAAGGGGGAGCTAATAACTTACCTAGTCAAAAATCAAGTTGACCCAAATAAATTTCTGATCGGCCTGGAACGCTCTATTCAACGCCACGAATATTTATCCGGGACCAGAATCACGAACAGAGGAATAATTAATCGCGAGGAGTCGAGAATAGGGTAAAACCGAACTCCCTATTATGAAACAGAGAGAAAGAACGTACGAGAAGAATTGAGAGAAATGAATTGCCTTTCTTTCTCAGGCAAACAACACAATTTATACTTGGAACTTTCCAAGAATTGCCACTAGGCCCCTCAAGTTCTAACTTTGACAAAAAGGCCCCTAAACTTTTAACTTTGACATTTAACCACCTTAATTTTCTAAAGTAGCTAAATAATTAACTCAAATAAAATAGCATATAATTATGCTAGTCAAGAATTTAACAAGCAAGTCAAGAATTTAACAAATAAGTCAAATATTTAACGAGATTAAGGATGGGCGTTACAGACACCGCTAGAGGGTGAATTTTATCATCTACAAAGTTCGTGATTTTGTCCGTGATAAAGCCTCAAGTTTCTCCACCAAGACCAAAGAAAATTTTCATAGTCATAAAGGGTTAGTTCATTCCTTTATTCATCATGTTGTATTTGATTTAATCATATGAACGGATCCATGGCTTTGGGTTTCTTAAAATTTTAATTGCTATATTCCGCTGCGCATGTTACTTGGAAACCCAACAGTGGTATCAGAGCCCCGTTCATGTTGATTAATTCAATACTTAGATCATGTTATGTGTATGTAAATTGTTTATGTGCCTAGCATGATATGAATATTGGATTATATGATGTTTATGTGTTATGTAATTTTATGTGGTTTATTGCTTCAACTTTAATCGCACGATTCAATCGCAATAAAATTATGGTGGATCCTGAATTATTTTGATTATTAATTTTTGATTGGATCAAAGTTTTAATAATCGGGGAAAAATAATTTTGAGACAAAATTTTCGAACTTTAAAAATTCTGTACCATTCTGACCATTCAGGCGCCCGCTCGCTGTAGACCAGGCGGGCGCTCGCTGGTCAAAATTTGTTCTGATTTTGGTTAAAATGTGAATATGGAATTTTTGATAAATTCGACAAAACCAGTAACAGAACCAGTCCAGACTTGCTGATCTGGAATGGGTTTTGGGTAGTTGGTTTGTGTGTGGATTTTGGGGTTTGATTTTCCTATTTGTTTTAGTCTTGTGATTCCTAGATTGGTTCAAGTTTTGGATGGCTAATCTGCGTTCATCGAGATTGTGTTTCCCAAAATTGATCGCAATCAAAGTTTCAAGGATAAAACGAAGTTAGAATTATGAAGAGTTCATAATTGCTAAAATTGAGAAACAAAGTTCTTGATTCAAAGTTTGGAGATCCATGTGGAATTGTGGATGCAATTGGCCTACGTTCATCGAGACCATCTATTGCTTAGTTTCGTCCACATGGACTACTTTCTTGGTTTCTTGAATTAGTGCGGGATTGTGGTTGCCTAATGGCTTAGTTCGACCGCACTTCTTGTTGTCTTGATTTGGAGATGATAGCCAGAGTTGAAATAGTTTCAATCCTCATAATTATAGAGAAACTAATGACACATAAATATTATGCTTAAATTAATGGGATTAATTTAGTGGCTAAACTTGATGTGTAACATGTGTATATTATGTGCTCATAAATGTGTTATATGCTATATGTGATGAACCTTCAAAGAAAGTTTTAAGTCCTTCTTTGCCATGCCATGTTTAAACACTTGTTTATACATGGGTGATCTTGATGTGGGTTCGCCTCCGCGAGGTGCATTAAGTTTATTCATGTAAGAGCAAGATGAGGTTCATTAGTTTAATGTGGGCTTGCCTCCGCAAGGTACATCAAATTGAATGGTTCCTATGCGTTTAAAATGGTTGGACTTAATTAAGCGTCAAAACAGTTTTGGGCCTAGGCAAAAGATGAGATTAAACATGCTTTTTGAAATTGGATTTCTCAAAGAATCTCATAAAAGGATCTAAGAATCATATGGGATATGATTGACATGATTGTCTACCTAATTAATTTAGTTTTGAGCGGTCCACCTCCGTGGACTCAAAAGTTAAATTAAAGTTGGATCTTAGCCCAATTAAATTATATTATACATTGGATGTATATGAAGGTTATATAATTTAGTGGGAGTATTTTGTTTGAAAATACATTATTTATTTCTTTAATGAAAAACCGGTACTTATTAAATTTTGGAAATTTTGCATATTTGTAGATAATGACTACTAACACTCAATCAATTTCGTTGCGATCGATCCTTGAGAAGGATAAGCTCCAAGAGAATGGTACTAACTTTATGGATTAGATCCGTAGCCTAAGAATTATTCTAAGGCAAGAAGATAAGTTGTACATTCTCGACGGGCCTCTTCCTGCTGAACCAGAACCTACTGCCCCTAGGGCAGAAAGAGACAATTACAAGAAGCATCGTAATGATTCTAGAGATGTAAGTTGTCTCATGCTTGCCACTATGTGCTCAAAACTCCAACAAAGTTTGGAACACTTGGAAGCCTATGACATAGGCGTGGAGTTAAGAGCCATGTTTCAAGAGCAAGCTAGGCAAGAGAGGTACAAGACCATTGTTGCATTCACTACTTGTAAAATGAATGAAGGGCAACAAGTGAGTCCTCACACGCTGAAAATGAAAGGTTATGTAGAGCACCTTGAGAAACTTGGCTATCCAATCCCATTGGAGCTAGCCACGGATCTCATTCTTAATTCATTGCCTAAAAGTTATAATCAGTTTGTGATGAATTATAACATGCATGGAATGGATAAGAATCTCTCCGAGTTGCATGGGATGCTTAAAACTGCGGAGATGAAGATTGCGGAGAAAGGTTCTCCCGTGCTCTTAGTTCATGATGGGAAGAAGGCTAGTGCCAAAGGAAAGGGTAAGAAAGTTGTCAAACCCAAAATAAGCAAGGCAAGTGTTGCCAAGGCTTCTGAGGCAAAACCCGATTCACAAAAGGATGCAATCTGTTTCCATTGTCAAGAAATTGGTCATTGGAAACGTAATTGCAAGGCTTTCTTGGAAGAGCAAAAGAAGAAGAAGGGCAGCAAGGCTGCGTCGACTTCAGGTATCTATATGATAGATATTCTCATTTCTACCACTGACTCTTGGGTATTGGATACCGGATGTGGTTCTCACATTTGTCTAAATGTGCAGGGTCTAAAGAATAGGAGACTGCTTAAAGAAGGTGAAGTAGATCTACGAGTGGGGAATGGAGCAAGAGTTGCTGCATTAGCCGTAGGGACTTATGAAGTCACTTTACCTTCCGGATTAATTCTTGTTTTGAACAATTGTTATTATGTTCCGGATTTAAGCAGAAATATTATTTCAATTTCTTGTTTGGATAATGAAGGTTTTAAGTTTCTTATTGAGAATAAGAGATTTTCTATTTATTTAAATGATGTGCTTTATGGTATTGCTAATTCATTTAATGGCCTTTATATCTTGGATGTCAAGAATGAAAATAATGACAATGTCTATCATGTAAACAAGAAATCTAAACCTAATGATGTAAATCATACTTATTTGTGGCATTGCCGTCTTGGTCATATTAATGAGAAGCGTATCTCAAAACTCCATGGGGACGGACTTTTAGGTTCATGTGACCTCGAGTCATATGATACTTGCGAGTCGTTTCTTCTTGGAAAAATGACTAAAACACCTTTTACCAAGTTGGGTGAAAGGGCAAGCGACTTATTGGGGTTGATACATTCCGATGTATGCGGACCATTAAATAGCAATGCTAGGGGAGGATTTCAATACTTCATAACCTTCACGGATGATTATAGTAGATTTGGGTATGTTTACCTAATGAAACATAAGAGTGAAGCATTTGAGATATTTAGAATATTTCAAAATGAAGTAGAAAAACAACTTAGCAAAATTATTAAATCACTTCGATCAGATCGTGGTGGAGAATACTTAAGTCAAGAATTTGATGATCATCTAAAGAATTGTGGAATAATTTCACAATTGACTCCACCCGGAACCCCACAATGGAATGGTGTGTCCGAGAGGAGAAATCGGACTTTGTTAGACATGGTTCGATCAATGATGAGTCAAGTTGATCTTCCAATATCCTTTTGGGGTTACGCTCTAGAAACCGCTGCTTTCACACTAAATCATGTTCCAACTAAACCTGTTTCAAAGACTCCATATGAGATGTGGAGCGGAAAGAAAACCTGTTTATCTTTCATGAAGATTTGGGGTTGTGAAGCTTTTGTCAAAAGACTTGTCTCTGACAAACTTGCACACAAATCTGACAAATGTATTTTCGTGGGATATCCAAAGGAAACTAGAGGATATTACTTTTACAACCGTGAGGACAACAAAGTGCTTGTTGCCCGAACTGGTGTCTTTCTAGAGAAAGAGTTTCTTTCCAAAGAAATCAGTGGAAGTAAAATAAATCTTGAAGAAATTCGAGACCCAGAAAATAACATTGAACCAATAGTGGAACAAGAACAAGAACCACAAGGAGTTGTGGAACCTGTTCAAAATACACAAGCAACTCGCAGATCTAGTAGGTTACGATCCGAGCCCGAAAGATATGGATTTCTCGTAACGGATAGTAATGAGGTAGAAATCATTGAGAATGATGAACCGTCAACCTACCAAGAGGCGATGTCTTCTCCTGATTCGGACAAGTGGCTTGGAGCCATGGAATCCGAATTACAATCCATGCAAGACAATCAGGTTTGGAATTTGATTGATGCGCCCGAAGGTGTAAAAACCATAGGATGCAAATGGGTCTTCAAGAAGAAGACTGACATGGATGGGAAGGTGCATACTTACAAAGCTAGGCTTGTAGCGAAGGGTTATAGGCAAGTTCATGGTATTGACTATGATGAAACCTTTTCACCCATAGCAATGATCAAGTCTATAAGAATTTTGCTTGCCATTGCCGGATATCATGACTATGAGATATGGTAGATGGACGTCAAAACCGCTTTACTAAATGGAAAACTCCAAGAGGATGTGTATATGACACAACCAGAAGGTTTTGAACAAGATTCTAAAGTATGCAAATTGCAAAGATCCATCTATGGATTGAAGCAAGCTTCTAGGAGTTGGAATCTCCGTTTTGATGAATCGGTCAAAGAGTTTGGTTTCATCAAGAACGAAGATGAGCCTTGTGTATACAAGAAAGTTAGTGGGAGCATAGTGCTATTCCTTATTTTATACGTGGATGACATATTACTCATTGGAAACGATGTTCCTACACTTCAGTCCGTAAAGACTTGGTTAGGAAAATGCTTCGCAGTGAAAGATATGGGTGAAGCCGCATATATACTTGGCATTAAGATCTATAGAGATAGATCAAGGAGGTTACTTGGTTTAAGCCAAAGTACATACATTGACAAGGTCATTAGAAGATTCCGTATGGAAAATTCTAAGAGAGGCACCTTGCCCGTGTTATATGGAGTTTCTCTAAGCAAGACTCAATGTCCTAAGACAAAAGATGAGCGTGAGAAAATGAATGATGTTCCATATGCTTCGGCAATTTGGTCCATCATGTATGCCATGATTTGTACTAGGCCGGATGTATCTTATGCTTTGAGCATGACAAGTAGATACCAATCCGACCCTGGCGAAAATCACTGGATAGCTGTAAAAGCGATTCTTAAGTACTTGAGAAGAACTAAAGACTCGTTTTTGGTCTATGGAGGAATGGAAGATGATCTCGTTGTAAATGCTTACACGGATGCAAGCTTCCAAACCGACAAAGATGATAGCCGATCGCAATAGGGTTTTGTGTTTATGTTAAATGGTGGAGCTGTAAGCTGGAAGAGTTCCAAGCAAAGTACAACCGCTGATTCTACAACAGAAGCTGAGTATATTGCTGCATCGGATGCTGCAAAGGAAGCTGTTTGGATTAAGAAGTTCATAACTGAACTTGAAGTGGTTCCTAGTATTGCTAATCCAATAGACCTTTATTGCGATAATAATGGTGCTATTTCTCAAGCAAAGGAACCAAGAGAACATCAGAAATCCAAACACATACTTAGGCATTTTCATATCATTCGAGAGATCGTTGATAGGGGAGACGTAAATATATGCAGAGTACCTACTGATGACAATGTTGCGGACCGGCTAACAAAGGGACTTCCACAAGCTAAACATGATGGTCATGTTAGGTCCATGGGTATTAGATACATGGGAGATTGGGCCTAGGGCAAGTGGGAGATTGTTGGTAGTGGTGCCCTAGGCACGTTTAATAAACGTTGTAATTGTTATCATTTATTTCATATCAATAAAGAGATGTTTTGATTATTATTGTTGTTCATGTTTACTTATAATAATCCCCGTCCCTAGTACTTGTTAAGCACTAGTATAAAGGCTAAATGATCATGGGATGATCATGTTAGATTTATGGGTACTTGTTTGGAACAAGGTACTGGACATGACCCGCTGTATGAGATTTATGTCATGGTCTATGTCGAACATATATCTCATATTAGTTATGTCATTTGAATCCTTAGACATGAAGTTATTATAGTCTTCCACTTGATGAACATTGTGTTTGACATATTCAAACGCTACCTTAACACGGTAGTTATAAAGGGTATGATTGGTATAATCGGATTCCCGTTGGGAAGAATAATAAGCTAAATGGATTTGTCCCTCCACGGAGAGATGTCAAGCTTGGGCCTCTCGTAGGAATGATGTTGATGAAATGTTCGGCCGGACTCAAATAAATTGATCGGATCAATGTCATTTGGATTATCAACATATTCGGAATCGAGAAAGTATTAAACAAGACAAGTTGACTGTTTGACCATGACTTGTGTTCAATGACATCATGGACAAAAGGATTATGACATATTCTAAAGGAATGCGAACTTGTATCTAGTTATACTATTTGGGTAGGTATGACGGTTTGCTAGAACCTAATCATATCTTATGGGATCATGTTTGAGCCCATTGCCAACTTAGTATAATCCTAGAGGGTCACACACAATAGAACGAATCTTAAATAAGAGGACTATATTGGAATTTAGGGTCGAAGGACCTCAAAGGAATTTCTGAATGAATTCTGGGCTTCCTGGTCAACCGAGCGGGCGCTTGGGTTGGACCAGGCGGGCGCCTGAATGAATTCTAAAAGAACTGGACCTTCTGGTCAAATAAGGGCGCCTGGGTTGGACCAGGCGGGCGCTCGGTCTAGGCGGCAGAAAAATTCCTAATTCGATTAGGAAAGGTTTTTGGCACAAGTTACCTATTTGGAATAGGTCTAAATTGTGTATAAAAACCCCAATTCGGCCAGACCATAAAAAAAAAAAGTGATTGTGTGAGTCTCAAAGAGTTTGAGAGGGATTTTATTTTGTTCTAAGACATCCTTGATTGAGGAACAAAAAAGAATTCACAAATAAATTCCATATAGTTCTTTATTAAATTGTGAAAGTGTGTTTCACAATTATTGGTCTAGCAACCAAGATCAAGGAGCCTCTTGATATTCGTTCGAAGTGTGGACACCGCTAGAGGGTGAATTTTATCATCTACAAAGTTCGTGATTTTGTCCGTGATAAAGCCTCAAGTTTCTCCACCAAGACCAAAGAAAACTTTGATAGTCATCAAGGGTTAGTTCATTCCTTTATTCATCATGTTGTATTTGATTTAATCATATGAACGGATTCATGGCTTTGGGTTTCTTAAAATTTTAATTGCTATATTCCGTTGCGCATGTTACTTGGAAACCCAACAGTTTTGCCTTGATATGTTATTAAATCTTGTATACATTGTGTATATTATGTATTTTTAATGTTCATTTTTGTGGATTTGGGGAGGTTTTCCAAGATCTTCATGTGTTTTCATCTAAAACCTCAAATCTGTCATTGTTCCTCTTTTGCCATGTAAAACACCATCAAACCTTGACCAAGTATGTGATTTGCCATGCCTTTTGTGTCACTAACATGTATATATATGCACACACAATATTTCATGTTCATAACACTTCATTTGGTTGAGTTTTGATGTTTGTTTTCATGATGTATGTGGCTGTCCAATAGATTTTAAGTCCAGACCACTCTGTCTTGTCACCTCTTTTACCCATATAAAACTTGGTTTTTGGTCTTAGTCCATAAAAGAGATTTTTTTCTACACAGAACGTGGAAAATGAGCATGTAAATATCATATTTTTCCAACAAGTATAAGTGGCGCTTTCCATATTTTGTTTCAATTCTTTACTCACATATTGATGTACTTGCTTTTCTGATCCCAAAATATCAGAGGTCTTTAGGTCAACTTAAACTTTATTTCTAAACTTGCAAATATTGAATATTTTGTGAATGTACACCATTTTGCCTGTTCTGACTACTTTGAGTTCATCTTGCATTACTTGTTTAGACATCATAAAATGCTCCTAAAATCAAGAACAAAATCATGGTTGATGTTTAACATGTTAGGAAGGATTACTCACCCTTGCTTTCCAGATTGCATGACTTTTGAGACAGGTACATCAAAAGAGATTTGACAACAGTCCTTAAACTGGACATGGACATAAACTTGGACAATTATTTTGATATGGGATTTGTCTCCCATTTATTCACCATTTGTACATAATAATCCCCCCACCCCTTTTGTGTTTTCCTTTACTTGATATGAATGCTCGAAACCATTTTCAAAACCAAGTGAGAGTCCACCCAAATGGACTCTCAATTGTGATTTTAAGCAAACATACCTAGAATAGGAAGACTCCTTTGTACATAATATCACCACTTTTGTTAAGGCATAAAAAACAAGGTATAAAATGAACTTAAGAGGCATGCATGCTAGAGACCATCATGGGCGAGGACAGTTCCTAACCCCTTCTCTTCTCGTAATTTAGCACCCGAACCCACTTTCTCTTACACAAGGTTTTATCTTCGTTTTCCCTAGAATAAAGCCAGGCGGCGACTCTTAAATCTTCAAGAGGAAACCATTGTGTGAAACCGAGCACAATTAAGTTCGAGCGCGGGATCTCACAGTGGCGACTATGATGGGGACATTTTTTAAGTGGCCTAGACTCTAATTTTTGTGCATGCCATGATTTATATGCTTTGCCTTGTTTGTATATATTTATGCCTAGTATCTTTTTGTATGGACGTTTCTTTTACCTCTTGTATGTATATACGCGTGGTGAATGTTTCTCTTTTAATGAAAAATAAAAAAGATTTTCTTTTTTCCTTCTTGCTTAAAAAAAAACATTAAAAAAATAGATACCTCACACACATGCACATTTTCATACTTGCGATGTAGAACCGCACAAACCTTAGGGAGTGATACCCGAGGACATAAGGGAGCTCATCAAATTCTCGATAGGGTCCGCGGTTGACATTCCCGCCCCAAAGCGCGCCTACTTATCGCTAAGATGGGTGTAAGCCTAGCCTTCCCTTCCGATGCCTCCAGTCCATGTTTTCAAAATGACACGTCCTAGACTTCATGCCGGTTTTTGTCTAGCAATTTCCTTTCAATCCTATGCATTCCCAAAAAAGGTTATAAACGACCGCAATTGTGGATATCATATGGAATGATTGGATTGACTTGAAATTGTCAAGAACCTCACATAGACCGTGACCAAATGGTGGATCCCAGAAAGAGTATAGTCGCTTCGCTAGGGGCTTGGACAGCCAATAGTATAGATGAAAAATGTTGGTCCTATACTTTAGAGACGGTATCCACTATTCCAGGATTCAATTGAAATACGTGTCAAAACAAAGCAAGGTGCTTGTCCGGCATTCATAGGGTGGTGCATTTCTTGCGCTTCAAATTTTGAAAAAAAAAACAAAAACCAAAAACTTTAGCTTCTTTAGTTCATAAATTTTTCCACATTTTGCACAAAAAGCTTCCCCCCCCCCTAAAAATATAAAATAGGTTTCCTTTTTTCATCCGTCTTGTAGAAGAAGAGTTCTTCTTGTTTATCTAGCGCGACATTCGAGGTCCATTTCAAGTGCCACTTTGATCAAAACTCTACTCCAGATTCTCTCTAAGCATCATGGCCGAAGAAGGGAACGATCAGGGTTACGTACCGCCACTGGGGCACCAAGCTTGGTTAGAACAGAATGTGTTGGGTACGATGAGGAATCAGCAAGATTAGTTGCTCGCTACGTTGGTTCAAATGCAGAATCAAAGGAATGGGGATCCCAATGGTATCCTTAATGGTAACAGAAATGGCAATGGCAATGACCCACTCAATGGAAATGACAATGGTAACAACAATGGCAATGGGGATCCCAACGGCATCCCTAATGGTAATGGAAATGGCCCGCTCAATGGAAATGGCAATGGTAATGGGGATCCCAACGGCACCACCACTGGTAATTGTAAGTACCCCAATCTGAAATCGACCTACTCTAGAGGAATTCTTGATACCATTTAGGGATAAACCAATGGGCCAGGACCTCACTAGGATAAACCTGATATTTCAGGGCTAAACTGGAATTAAACTTGGAAAAATCCAGAAGCTCGCCAAGTCGAGTCGTACGGATGGTTTGGGCACATGAGGTCCCTAGCCGTACGGCTACTTTGGGCACCCTCAGCCTCTATAAATTGAACCCCATGCTGATCATTTCAGGGGGGGAGAAATAATTTAAGAAGGATTACTCTGTCAAAATCACTATATAAGTGTGAGAGAAGAGTGAAACAAAGAGTGAAAGAGAGAAAGGAAGATTGGCTAAACCAAAATAGGTAAAGCCACCTTTTCCCACTTCCTTCTCTTCATCTATAACTCTATTTTATCTTTAATCTTTGTTTAAGTTATGTTAATCTTTATATTATTTGCAATACTTATCCATTCAAGCACTTTTACATTACTTACAAGACTTGTCCATTCAAGCACTTTACATTTATGCAAGACTTGTCCATTCAAGCAAATATACATATATTATTCTATATATTTCTCTTGTCCAAGCCATGATGTGATCCAAGGTGCCCTCCATGCCTTGTTTGGAAGAGGTTCAAACCTAGATGATCATGGCTTGTTGATTGTTATTTACATTCTTGTCTAGTTGGAATGATGCTTTTGTTGGCAATAATGATCATTTGGATGATAAAGCCTCCATCTTTATCATCCAACATTGATCTAGCTCTAAAGTCCCCTTTGGGGCCATAAAGATTCAATATTTATGTGTTTATTTGACTCTTTGATGGTTAATAAGTCATAAAAATGCCATCTTGGGGATAAAGTTTCAATCTTTAATCACCAAATGGTCAATTTTGGCCCAAAGGGCATGTTCATCAACTTTTCTCAATTTTCTCCCATGATTGCTTATGATCACACCCAAATACTTGTTTTGGGGACTAAGTGATGATCATTTAGCATAGGAATGTTGTATTTAAA
The DNA here is from genome assembly GCA_026119855.1 of Campanula takesimana. Taxonomy (NCBI): domain Eukaryota; kingdom Viridiplantae; phylum Streptophyta; class Magnoliopsida; order Asterales; family Campanulaceae; genus Campanula; species Campanula takesimana. Next base: position 432,132 of record JAOWBW010000284.1, read on the forward strand.
TTTATAAAGTGTTTTAAACAAACTGGAATCAAAACAGTTCTGTCCAGTTTCAATAGAATGTTCTGTTTCTGCTCTGAAACTGGACTGTTCTTGACTGAACTGTAAAATCCCAGGAAACGGCCTGTACAACTGTACGGCTATGTTTGGAATGGGGGGAAAAATGTCCGTTTTGCCCTCTGATCCCCATTTTCTTGATAAACAGACCCTTTCAGTTAAGTTTTTCCAAATAAAACCAATAACAGAAACTTTTCCGTTAAATACACACACACACACACACACACACATGCACATTTTCAAACTAACAAGGGAGACTCGGTTCTTTCCGAGGCATTTTGGGTGAACCGAAAATATGTTCTTCCCAAAGTGTAACTTGACCTCCGAACTCACCTTCTCTAACCATTTTCATTTGTTGGGTTTAAAATTAACAAATGTGGCGACTCCGTTTCTTTTTCGTTAGGAAAGTTACCAGTGTTTGGCATTTCTTCCTCGTGCGAAACCCGCTTGTTTTCGCCGCCGAGGGACGGGATCCTTACAGTGGCGACTCCGCTGGGGATATAAAGTGCTTACGAACTTCTCTTTAGAAGTTTTGGAAGCGCTTTTGTGTGGGTCAAACTCCCGTTTCCGTTAGTTAACTTTGTACATGGTTGTGTGTGTTTGTTGTTTCTGTTTGAACTGTTTTGAGTGCATACGTTCTGGAAATGCAATAAATTGGAGCATGATGATCAGAAGTTGGAGAAACTGAGAAAAATCTCAACTCTCTTGGTCTAGCTGTACGGTTACTTTGGTAAAGGGCCAGAATGTTGCAAATTAACAATTTTGTGCAGGGCAGCAACATTCTGAATTGCCTTCTGCTTCTGCTTGTCCAGGTTCCAAATTTACAGCCTTACTTGCGCACATTACCTTTATTCTTTTGGCCAAAACTTGGTTTTTAAAACTTGGTTATGCATGATCTTTTGTCCATAAAAATGATTTCCAAAATCTCATTGTGCATAACCCCCTTTTGTAAAAAATTCTTGACTCTTCGCATTGTGCACAACTTGCTTTGTACAAATGGTTTCAATGTAAAGATTGTTCTTTTGGCAAAATGTTTGATTCAAAATTTTTTTGGTTGTGCACAACTTGGTACATGTACAAGTTTTGGTCTTTGTTTAATCATTGTTCTTTTGATTCAGTGTGTGTATAAGATGCTTACTTGCTTGTTCATATCTTTCTTATGCCATGCTCATCATGTTGAAAAACAAAATAAAAATCTCTATTTTGACTCAAAAAGGGAATATAGAATTGACTTCACACAACGCGCACTTGGCCTTGCACGTTCAAAATACCCTTTAAACCCGGGATGGATACCAGATGCAGCTCGATTGGCGCTCTTGTTCCCTTCGAGCGCGCACGGGTCCATTCCACCTCCCTTTCCGAGCCGAGTCAACCACACATGTCCGTGACACACAAATACCGTGACTTTGGTTGGTTTTTGGTCTAGTTCACGTTGCCATTATCTTTAAGCATGTGTCCAAAGTCAATTGTGGCCTAGTTAATGCCCGGGTTACGAATCCTTGATGTAATGCAAGCGTGGCCTAACCCGCCTCTAACTCGTGTGTTAATGACGACCACAATTAACAAAGGTCATGTGCTAAAGATGGGGTAACACCGTGCCGTTAAGCCCTAATGAACGGGTCATGTTAATCATCCTTAAAGATCATGGTCAAGGATTGAGACACCTCATTCGAAATGAGGTCATGTCAGAATATCGGTGTAGCCTTCAGAACAGTCTCGATCCCGACTGGGGCTTAATCATGATTAGGATGACCCGCACATCAGGAGCCTTGCGACGCACTAGACCTTAGGATCATTTCTTTCGGTCGGTGGAAGCCGCTTTCCCTATAGGACCCTCACCCGGGATAGTCCGTCCTTGGGAGTGTGCAGTACAGGTGAAAAACGAGGGGTCTATAGGCGTAGTGATGGCCTCCACTGATCCAGGATTTAGAATAGTTGCGAAAAAGAAGAGAAATCTTTTCCAACCAATTAGGAACAAAACGTGTTTTGAGGGTACATGAATAATAAGTGTTAAGTCATTAAATTGCGCGCTAACGTTTGCTCATGTGACAAAACCGCTTAATAATGATTATAGAAAATAAGCAAAATCCTTTTCTAAAAGGTGGAAATTGTTAAATTCATCCAAAATGCATGGCTTGGGCTTCCCCCCCCCCCCCCAAAAGGGTCAAACTCGTTTCTCCCAATAAGTCGAAATCTCATTTGTGTCAAGTCCCCACCTTACTCAAAGCATGACTTTTCGAGTTTCTTTCCACGGTGCCCTTACGGCTTGTCGGTCCTTTGTGCTATAGGAAACAATGGCAAGCAAAGCTCAAGCAAACGAGATGGACATCAGATTGGACGCACATGCCCGATTGGAGGGCAGAGTAAAGCACTTAGAAAGGACAGTCAACACAATGAGAGAGCAAGTGCGGAGGGTCGAGGTTGATCGTAATGAGGTGATCAAAGTGGTCCAACAGCTCTGTGAGGAAATTAAGGAGCTCTTCCACAAGAGGGTCGAAGAATTGTGGGAGATGAATGGCACAAAGCTCAAGAAGGACCTCGAGGAAAAATACGATGACCGGTGCGAACTTCTACATAACCGAGCAGAGTTGTCAGATGAACTAGAAAGGCACAACTCGAGGAACACCCAAGAATGCTTGCACGAGATTATAAAATCCATCGAGGAAATCAAAAGGTCCTCGAAGAAGCTGTCTCCCTTCCCGGGGACCACCCCAGGTCATTCAGTCCAAGATGAGCAAAAGTCTCGAGATCAGCTCCAGCCCATTACGGTATCCCATGGGGAGCCCGCGGTGGTTGTAGGAGGATTTCACCCCCAAGGGAAAGGGGCCCATTATCGTTGGTTCCATGAGTTAGGAATGCCGAGGGAACAAATGTTGGAGCACTTGCTCCGGATAGGAAAGATGGAACTGCTGGGTCACCACGTAATATGGGCCGAACCGCTCGGAGCACACCATGATCCTAAGCTACACTGCAAGTATCACCAGGCCTCGGGTCATTCTACGAACGCCTGTCTCACCTTGAGAAATCATATCCAATCGCTCATCGATAAGGAGGTTATCACCAAGCAAGGCAATGAGTGGGTATGAAGTCGGAAAAGGGAGAAGGGAGGAAGGAAGATGGTTAGGAGTGGTCCGGTCTCGTAGGTTCTAGAGAGTCTTTCAAAAGTCCGTTGTGGACAAAGTCTTTTGTTTCTTTTACAAAAAGCCCTGCGAGGAAAATGTTATGTGAAAAGCCACGGAGTGGGGCATGGTCGAAACGGTGAATAGTAGAGTGATCGAGTCAGTAGAGTCAATAGATGAGTCTATGTTTGTAAAAATTGAATCTCCCGTGAAATGGATCGTTTTTACTTCTATTCTCTCTAGACTTGAGGCATTATATTGAAAAACGCATTAACTCTCGGAATCGCTTTGATTAATGTTGTCAAGTGATTGCTATATCCCCGAAATGATGAGTTGACTCCCAAGCGTAACAGTCAACAACGACTCATTAAAGGATGAATGGACTTAAACGCAAAAGAGAACGAAATGCAAACAATTAATCTTAATATGAATAAATGTTGTGATCAATTGGCATGAAGTAAATCATTAATGGCAAATCTTCCCTCATACACTCTCCCGATACACAACCCCATACACCTCTCTAAGATAAATCCCTAATACATGCCAAAGACATCCCGAGATAGTGAAAAAGTGAGGGCGTTGTTGCTCAACCACCAAGGTTTAGCCGTGATCACATGCGCGCAGTCAGGCAAAGAGCTTCCCGGATTTTCAAATCCAGCCCAAAGTGACAGGCACACCGCCAAGGGGCTACAAAGGAGCTAATACCCGAAAAAGAGAGCTAGGGCTAGTGTTGTCCTCCTCCTAAAAAAAAATAAAAAAAAAAATTGAATGATGAGAAAAGAAAATGAATGAAAGGAAAGGAGGAGAAGAAATAACAAAAAGAAAACGCTTGCCTCAAGAAACCCATCCACACCCAAGAAGGTTCATCCCAAGAGATCTATCTCAAAAGGATCGCCGCAAAAGCAAAGTGAGCAACAGCGTCCTCCGAGACAGCAAAAGGAAACCGATCCCGGCCAAAGCTGCCCATAGCCGAACTACGGTGACCTGAGCTCCTCACATCGAGGGGAACATAGGCAACCTTCGGGTCCGGTCATAACATGAAATGAATCCACCAAGCCTCGGTCCTCCCAAGAAGACCCGACTCCCTTCCCTTGGTCCCGTTAATGACCAATCTCCCGGATAATGACTAATCCCTCCTAAACACACTTCGATCTTGCCATTGATCGAGTCTGAATCTCAAATGATCATAACATTTATGCATGTTAAGGCTAATTGCTTGAATTTTGCCCTAATGCTGAACAAGGTCCATTCGAGCAACCGTTTTGATGGCATTAATTAAGGCTGATTTCGAATGCCTCGACAAGTTTTCTTTTCCACATCTTAGGAAAGAGTCAAACACGTGAATTTCTGTCTATAGGTTTCCTTCCTCAGAAAAGGGACTCACTCCCGTAAATGCCTATGTGTGCCTATTCGTGTGAGCAAGCGTGATTTGCTCTTGTCCGTGTCAGAGTCAACTATTGCTCTTGTCCGTGTCAAAAGTCGGCTAGGCCACTCCTAGAAAGAGAAGATGGTGAGAAATGTGAGAAAGGGAAAAGTGATGTGATTGGATGCTTAGGGAGAAGAAACCCGTGAGAAGAGCGAACCGCCTCCCGAACAGGGGAAGATGCGCACCCAAGGGGAAGGGGTGAGACTCGAGGAATAGTTCCGGGCGAAGGCGAAACACTGGGGCTGGCAAGCCATGACTGTGAAACCCGAGGAATAATTTCCGGCAAGGCAACGCACTGGGGCTGGCAAGCCATAATCGTGCAATGGAAGGACCAACGAAGAGTCATGCTTTGGGTAAAACGGTCTGGGTCAAATAAGGTCTCCCATCTGTCAAAATTCCCTAAAAGCCCTCAGAAAGTTTGGTCGAAAAGTCAACCATGCTTGTATGATCCGTACGGCTGGTTTTTCCATGTGAAAAATTTCATATCAGCAGCTTGTATCAGCTGATTTCTTACAAGTGAAACTCATTTTCACTTGTTCAAAAGCCTGTCAGATACGTGTCAAGGTCCAAATAATTGAGTCCAAACACGTTTCGGGAATCCCCGACTGTCCAGAAATGACCACAAAGCCCTCTTAAGGCCCAAGCTATGAATTTACAAATAAAAGGGACAATGTTTAAAACAACCAAAGATGGAGAATTTTCATACATCGTTTTTGAATTAAACAAATCAAAGAAAAATTGTTCAGGTTGGTGCATCCTAATCTGAATCCGGATAAGGGTCCTCCGGAGGCGAATGAACCCTCTCCAAAGGACGAGGTGGGTACATGCTGGGGTCAAAGAAGAAAATGGACTCTGCCATGCTTGAGCCTTCACCTGAAGAGGATTGGCCCGGGAAGAAGGAAGGAGGAATCTGGGAATAAGGACTGGGATACCTGGCCGGCAAGGGGTCCACACGCTCTAACGCCAAATGGGCAAACGGGTCCAGAGCAATCTCGTGGGAGCCGGGATCACGAAGCGAGTCCCGAAAGGCCTCCAAATCAGCCCCGCCTAAGGTGTGGCGACGGACAAAAGACGGGGGTAGATCCACGCCTGAGGCTCATCGGAAAGACCTCTCCCCACCAATCACCGAATTTCTGCCCGGCCCGAATCGTGATTCAGTCCGAGACCCCTTGGAAGAGCGACCAACAAACATCTTGAGCCAGCTTTTGGCCCGCTTCATGAGGGAAGGTTTCTCCAACAAAGCTCGCGCAACGTCCTGCACATGAAAGTGAAATTGCTCAGTGAAAAGGAACAGGGGTATGTGATAAGTGTGCGCAAAGGGAATGAATGAAAGCATACCACGCCCCCGGGAGCATCCTCAGGAGGGGCCCCCTCTCCCGCCACGGATGTGGCCACCATGTGGACTCGGCCATCTGAGTATATATATGAGAAGTCCTGCCACATCGGAGGAACCACCCCAGAAGCCACTACCTGCGATGATCTTAGCCTCCGGGCCACGAAACGTCCGTATGGCTCATGGGTAATAAAATGGGATGCATCCTCCCCCATGAGGTAGGGGTCGCCCCCTCGGTCTGCTACAAACATGGTGTCAGGAGGGTCGACAGGAGCCCTCTGCATGAGACCAAGCCTGTGCTGCCAGAGCACCCTCTCTCCCAAGTAAAAGGCCTCTCCCCGGAACCCTACGAGCAGTCTCTTCTCCCGGGTTACCCGCAGAGCATCAGACGGGTCAATTCCTAGCCCTTGCCCCTCGTACCTCGACCAAGGAAAAAGGTTAAGCTTAGCCGGCATAGCCCCCCTTAGCACTGCCCTGACGTCGGTATGACGGACGGAGACTCGTCCCTTGGATCCCCTCTTCTTTAGGGTCTCTCGAGCCCAACAGACCATGGCCGGGAATGTGATAGCGGGATCAATGGTCAGCTCCCATGGATAGCCCCCAAAGATCTCATAGTACCAAGCCTGAAAGGAAAATGCCAAAAATCATTAAGACGCCGAAAACCGAAAAGGTGAATGAGAAGGAGAAAACAGAAAAATGGGGAGGGAAAAGAATGTACCTCCAAGGCGAACTGGAAACAAGCCAAGGATTTGCTCGCTTTCCCGCTGAATTTATCGAGCTCCGTGTACAGCTCAGCCAACCGGGCCTCTCCCCAAGCAATACTCTGGACGATCTCGGGAGTGGACAGTGATCCCAGTAGGGGGAACATGCATGTGGTATCAGCATTGGCGAAGAGGGTGTTGCTAAGAAGGAGCCACACGTAAGCTCGCCCGAGCTGCTCCGCCATCACCAAACCCGCCAAATACTCCGGAATTCTGGCCCGAATGGCCCGGTCAACATCCTGCACCAGGATCCCCAAGCCCTTGGTAGGGACCGAAAAGCCAATGAGTGCCTCAATATCCGCGGCCGAGAGCCGGTCAGCCTAGATAACTGGTCGGCCGCTGAAGGAGAGCCCGGTAATGGCAGAAAAGTCTGCGGGAGTCACGATCACCTCCCCCCAGCTCAAATGAAAGGTGTGGGTCGTATCCCACCAATGCTCGCCCAAGGCAGAGATGAGTCCCAGGCTCCTGTTAGTGCTAACCAGCTGGCCTACGGCATGGATGAATGGCACCAAACCGGTACGCTCTACCCACACTCTCGGACCAGGCCCATCGCCAATTGCCTCGGGCATGGCCTCCCATAAGGAACAACACATGTCGGGAGATCCTTGAGATTTGGGATCACCGCCCTATAGGTAAACACAGCAAGGTATGAATAACGCAGTTTTAAGATACCAATGCGTATGATAAATGGATATGATGAATGAATCATACAAATAAATATGATTTTCCCCTTTTCAAATTGCGTTGGGCATTTGAGGGTGTGTCTTGTGAAAAAAAATGTGATTTTACCCTTTTAAACTGCGTTGGGCATTTAAGGGTGTGTTACTTATGAAACGGATGTGTGAGGATTTGTTCAAAAGAATTTCCCCCTGTCCCAAAGAACGAAATCCGTCCCCATTTTGAGGCTTAGTGTCCCGAATTTCCACAAACATGCAACGACTTATCCTAGGAAATGCTAGCATGCACTTGAATGTGTCAAAATAACTAGTCGAACCTAAGGTACAAGTTCTTTATGCACAAAATTACGGGCAATATATTTTGACTTCAGAAAGTATAGCTAGGCATGACCCATCGAGAAAACGAACACATGCCCACAATCTTGACAATCCCAATTCCATCATGATGGTACCAATTTTACGAAATGCACCAAGAAGCACAAAATGCCCAAATTGCATAAACATGAACCCTAGGACTAGGAGGGTGCACAAATTGGACAAAGATCGAGTGGGAAAGAAGACTTACCACGTCATTAAGGGCAATGGTGTAGCCCCGAAAATTTCGGATCATGTCGAGCCGCTTGTCCGCCCCTCTCGAGTAGCCCCTTCGCGCTCGAGCATCCATAAGTGAATCTTGAAAAATTTGGAGAACAAAATCCGGAGAATTTTGATATTTTCCCTCTCGAAATCGCCTCTCTCTCTAGGATTTTTGGCTTGGATTTTGAAAAATACAGCAACCATCCGTATGGCTGCTGTTTTGAAAAAGAAGGAGACGCCTTCCTAAGCCGTACGGCTGGTTTGGGCGAAAAAGAATCTCAGCCCACAATTTACATTCTGGCCCCTGACGCCTTGAATATGGTTCCCCCTAGGTTTCCGAAATAGAACTTAGGCCCCCACCCTTTGGAAAGTGTCTAAAATGCCCCTGTTGGCTCATGCAATTTTCTTTGAACCTAGAAAATTAATTAGGTTCCCACTGAAAATGTGAGCGGGCAGTCCATAGATGGATGTAAGACCAGCATTGGTTGAAATTAACGCGGCCGTACTTCGTAAGTCCAGGTTAACATGTTAAAAATATGAAAATAAAATTGGCCGTCCCTGACGTAAGCCCACTTAAAAATTATTTGATTGACCAAAAGAGAGTCAAGCCCCAACTTTGACTCGATGAGAGTCAAATTTAATGTCCAAGAAAATTGGCCGTCCCTGACGTAAGCCCAGTTAAAAATTATTTGATTGACCAAAAGAGATTCAAGCCCCAACTTTGACTCATTGAGAGTCAAATTTAATGTCTAAGAAAATTGGCCGTCCCTGACGTAAGCCCAATTAAAAATTATTTGATTGACCAAAAGAGAGTCAAGCCCCGACATTGACCTATTGAGAGTCAAATTGAGTGTCAAAGAAAATTGGCTGTCCCTGACGTAAGCCCAATTAAAAATTATTTGATTGACCAAAAAATAGTCAAATACCGACTTCGACCAAATGAGTGTCGAGAAAATCCCTCCGATTGACCAAAGGAGAGTCAAGCCACAACTTTGACTCATTGAGAGTCAAATTTAATGCCCATGACATTGGCCGTCCCTGACGTAAGCCCAGCTAAAAATTATTTGATTGACCAAAAGAGAGTCAAGCCCCAACTTTGACTCATTGAGAGTCAAATTTAATGTCCAAGAAAATTGGCCGTCCCTGACGTAAGCCCAATTAAAAATTATTTAATTGACCAAAAGAGAGTCAAGCCCCGACTTTGACCTATTGAGAGTCAAATTGAATGTCAAAGAAAATTGGCCGTCCCTGACGTAAGCCCAATTAAAAATAATTTGATTGACCAAAAGAGAGTCAAATCCCGACTTCGACCAAATGAGTGTCGAGAAAATCCCTCCGATTGACCAAAGGAGAGTCAAGCCACAACTTTGACTCATTGAGAGTCAAATTTAATGCCCATGACATTGGCCGTCCCTGACGTAAGCCCAGTAGAGATAAAAATTAGGTCCCCGAGCGACCGTTGTGAAACAAAATTAGGTCCCCCGAGCGACCGTGGTGAGACAAAATTAGGTCCCCCGAGCGACCGATGCGAAATAAAATTAGGTCCCCCGAGCGACCGTTGTGAAACAAAATTAGGTCCCTCGAGCGACCATTGCGAAATAAAATTAGGTCCCCCGAGCGACCGTGGTGAGACAAAATTAGGTCCCCCAAGCGACCATTGTGAGATAAAATTAGGTCCCCCGAGCGACCATTGTGAGATAAAAATTAGGTCCCCGAGCGACCGTTGTGAAACAAAATTAGGTCCCCCGAGCGACCATTGTGAGATAAAAGTTAGGTCCCCCGAGTGACCACTGTAAGATAAAAACTTAGAATGAAAAGGGCGGTCCTTGACGTAAGCCCATGTTGACTTTGCCTCTGACCAAATGAGTGTCACGCCCGAACCTTGCCTTTGACCAAATGAGTGTCACGCCCGAACCTTGCCTCTGACCAAATGAGTGTCACGCCCGAACCTTGCCTCTGACCAAATGAGTGTCACGCCTAAACTTGCCTCTGACCAAATGAGTGTCACGCCCGAACCTTGCCTCTGACCAAATGAGTGTCGCGTCTAAACTTGCCTCTGACCAAATGATTGTCACGCCCAAACTTTGCCTCTGACCGAATGAGTGTCACACCCGAATACTTGCCTCTGACCAAATGAGTGTCACGCCCAAAACATGGCTCTGACCAAATGAGTGTCACGCCCGAGTCTTCGCCTCTGACCAAGTGAGTGTCATGCCCAAACCTCGCCTCTGACCAAATGAGTGTCACGCCCGAACTTTTCCTCTGACCAAATGAGTGTCACGCCCAAACTTTGCCTCTGACCAAATGAGTGTCACGCCTAAACTTGCCTCTGACCAAATGAGTGTCACGCCCGAACCTCGCCTCTGACCAAATGAGTGTCATGCCCGAGTTCCCCACCCGACCTCGACGGTCGTCTATAGGTTTGAGTAGCCTTAAAATCTCTCACCCTTTTCGAACTACGATAGGCTTGATTCCATCGGATAGGGATACGTAGAAATCCTATACCTCTAGGTCCAGCCATAGAACAAATCGGCTATGCCGTCCTTCCATCAGATTGGGATGCATATTTATCGAAAACCCCTCTTTCTTCAAAAGCGACGTTGCCGAGGGGCTCTGTAAGTACCCCAATCTGAAATCGACCTACTCTAGAGGAATTCTTGGTACCATTTAGGGATAAACCAATAGGCCAGGACCTCACTAGGATAAACCTGATATTCCAAGACTAAACTGGAATTAAACTTGGAAAAATCCAGAAGCTCGCCAAGTCGAGTCGTACGGATGGTTTGGGCACATGAGGTCCCTAGCCGTACGGCTACTTTGGGCACCCTCAGCCTCTATAAATTGAACCCCATGCTGATCATTTCAGGGGGAGAAATAATATAAGAAGGATTACTCTGTCAAAATCACTACAGAAGTGTGACAGAAGAGTGAAACAAAGAGTGAAAGAGAGAAAGGAAGATTGGCTAAACCAAAATAGGTAAAGCCACCTTCTCCCCCTCCCTTCTCTTCATCTATAACTCTATTTTATCTTTAATCTTTGTTTAAGTTATGTTAATCTTTATATTATTTGCAAGATTTGTCCATTCAAGCACTTTTACATTACTTGCAAGACTTGTCCATTCAAGCACTTTACATTTATGCAAGACATGTCCATTCAAGCAAATATACATATATTATTCTATATATTTCTCTTGTCCAAGCCATGAGGTAATCCAAGGTGCCCTCCATGCCTTGTTTGGAAGAGGTTCAAACCTAGATGATCATGGCTTGTTGATTGTTATTTACATTCTTGTCTAGTTGGAATGATGCTTTTGTTGGCAATAATGATCATTTGGATGATAAAGCCTCCATCTTTATCATCCAACATTGATCTAGCTCTAAAGTCCCCTTTGGGGCCATAAAGATTCAATCTTTATGTGTTGACTTGACTCTTTGAAGGTTAATAAGTCATAAAAATGCCATATTGGGGATAAAGTTTCAATCTTTAATCACCAAATGGTCAATTTTGGCCCAAAGGGCATGTTCATCAACTTTTCTCAATTTTCTCTCATGATTGCTTATGATCACACCCAAATACTTGTTTTGGGGACTAAGTGATGATCATTTAGCATAGGAATGTTGTATTTAAATTTATAAAGTGTTTTAAACAAACTGGAATCAAAACAGTTCTGTCCAGTTTCAACAGAATGTTCTGTTTCTTCTCTGAAACTGGACTGTTCTTGACTGAACTGTGAAATCCCAGGAAACGGCCTGTACATCCGTACGGCTATGTTGGGAATGGGGGGCAAAATGTCTGTTTTGCCCTCTGATCCCCATTTTCTTGATAAACAGACCTTTTAAGTTAAGTTTTTCCAAATAAAACCAATAACAGAAACGTTTCCGTTAAATACACACACACACATACACATGCACATTTTCAAACTAACAAGGGAGACTCGGTTCTTTCCGAGGCATTTTGGGTGAACCGCAAATATGTTCTTCCCAAAGTGTAACCCGACCTCCGAACTCACCTTCTCTAACCATTTTCATTTATTGGGTTTAAAATTAACAAATGTGGCGACTCCGTTTCTTTTTCGTTAGGAAAGTTACCCGTGTTTGGCATTTCTTCCTCGTGCGAAACCCGCTTGTTTTCGCCGCCGAGGGACGGGATCCTTACAGTAATGGAAATGGAAACATTAATGGGAACACTATTGGAAACAACGTCAACACCAATGGTCGCATGGTCCATCCCGATTTCATTGGCGTGAACCACAACTTCATCCCTAACCAGCCAAACTTCATGGTGAAACCATCTCAGTATCCACCCGATTACAATGCCTTCGCCCAATACATGCAAGCTCTCCATCCAAATCACCCACCTAATTCTTTTGGCGCATTTGCCAACGGTGCCCCTCCGAGTCAACGCAATCTCCATGCAGGCCGTCTCAATAATTATTGGGGCCCTGTGCTAAAATGAGCACACGTCATATTAGGTCCTTAATATTAAACTTTTACACAAACAAATATATATATACTCCATCCGTCTCACTCGAACTAGGACTTTCATTTTGGATCTTCCATTCGAATTAGGACAACCCAAAATATTGAAGTGTTTTGTTTAATGAAACTCACATTCACACTCACAACTTTATACTCATCTATAATCTATCTATCTATAATAACTACTCCATCCGTCTCAAAATAGATGTCGTTTTGGGAGTTAAATTTTGTCTCAAAATACTTGTCGTTTCACTATTTTCAAAGCTTTTTTATTGCTCTATACCAATTATACCCTTAATAATGATAGTGAACTATCTCTTACCTAACTATTAATTACCTAGGTAGTTGAATTACTTTAGGGGTATTTAGGACTTCTTCACATGCATTGATGGCATTTCTTAATATGTGTGAAACACTTCAAAACGACATTTATTTTGAAACGGAGGGAGTATATACTAAATCAGAAACCGCTGACATCAGCGGTTCCATGTGGCAACACCACGTTAAAAAATTTCCCACCAAAATCACTAAATGACATCATCGTCTTATTAATTAAATACTAATACTTCCATATACCCCCTTTAACCCATCTTAAATGAAAAGCCTACCTTCCCAAAGTCACGCACCCTTCTCAAAGTCAACTACCCACCCGTTTCCTCTCTCCCAACTTTTTCAACCATGACTCATAAGTTCTTGACAGTAATTTCATTTTTTCTTTTGTACATACAGTTAGGCCTGGCAATTGAGCGGGTTGGGTTGGGTCAGGTTAAGCCGGGTGACGGGTTGTAACGGGTCCAACCCGTTTAATTCACGAGTTAAACGGGTTGGGTCACTATTGGGTCGGGTTAGCCCGGGTTGACCCGCTGATTTTAACATAGTTTTTTTTTTTTTCTTCTGAACCTGTTTTGCTGTTGTTGAAAATTTAAATTTGAATTAAAATATTTCTTTTTGGGAATATTATATGCATATACGTATATGTCCATATTAGTATTACTAAATCTACTAAATTTGATATTGACCCTTGGATGACCTCCATACCTACGGTTATATTAACTTCATAAAAACCCTTACCTCCTCTAACTTCAGATGTGTTGCGCCTCCATCTCTCTTGCTCTTTCTCATCCCATCTTTCTTATCTCTTTCTCTTTCTAATTTCCATTGAAAGCAAAACTCAAGCTCACCATTTTTCGTATCTGATCGGAGAGAGTTGCTTCTAATTCTATATTGAATTTTCAGATTAGATAATCTTCAAACTGTAATCTTCTAGTCGTGTTTGCTTCAAGCCTTTATTCTTATCATCGGCACACTATCGCGGGTTTGACTAGGAGAGAGAGATAAAGATAAAGGCGATCGGAGAGGAAGAATCAATCTAGCCGGAAAAATCAGAGGTCGGAGCTTGTCCGACTGTCGTCTACTTGGATCAGAGAGTGGAGACGGAAACCCTAAGTTGCGTTGCATGTTTCGACAATGAGGCAGACCGCGGGCTTTTAATTTGGTGAAGCGGGTTGAGGCGGGTTGATGGGTCGACCTACTTTAACCCGTGAATTTCCACGGGTTAAAATGGGTTACCCGTTCCAACCCAAAACTATTAATGGGTTGGGTTGGGTTGGGTAATTAACGGGTTGGGTTGGATGGGTTGCCGGGTAATGGGTAAAAATTGTCGGGCCTACATACAGTTTGCCTTTTAGATTCCCTAAATAAATAGTGGTTTTCTTTTTTTTTTTCTTTTTTCTTTTTGTGAATGTGTAATACAGTACTCACTCTGTCCCTAAACGAGTGTCCATTTTCAGGAAATGTTTCTCCCAAAATGAGTGCTCATTTTGATCATAATTTTGTCCCTAAATGTTTTTTTTTTCGATTTTTTTTCACCGGTCTCATTATACTTGCAAAAAATTAATGTTTTTAAAGAGGATTACACGATTATATATGAAGTTTGGCAACAAATCATACACAATGTTATGTCCCTTAAAATGAAATTTGGACACTCATTTAAGGACAGAGGTAGTAGTTCTTAATTTAATGATTTGGTGTTTGACCATATTTAACAATTCTTGCCAATAGACTCTCTTTGTTGAAAAACTTCTCTTCATATATTCTCATTTTGTCTCAAATAAATGACATTTATTAATTTAAAGGACAATTTAAAAAGTGAACATTTAAATGTAAAAAATTATAAATAATGTACTATTCACTTTCAAAATGTTAATTTTGCATATATAAAATGAAATTCAAAAATATAAAAAATTGTTTAAAAACATTTTTTTAATAAAAAATATCATTTATTTTGGGATAAACAAATGTCATTTTTTTGGGAAGATGTAGTACTATTATTTTTGGTTCCTAAAACGTTTAAATAGAGTGAAAGGGAATGAGTAGTATTTGACCATCATCATCATTATTTTTCTGAACAACTCTCCTCTCTATTTTTATTTTTCCTTCTTTTATGTTTTTTTGAACAGCTCGCCTCCTTGACATTAAAATCAGGAGAAGTTTATTGTGAGACCGTCGTGTTTTTGCCTAAACTTAGATGTATATATATCCAAGAATCAACATTGTGTCCAAATTTATATATAATACATTTAATTTTAAATTCGAATTGTTGTGCTAAGGACAACAATTCGAATTTTATTTTTATAATGCTATATGATATGACTATTCTTTATATGTTTACAAGGTTTAACTATGTTAATTAATCTAAAAAACAAACTATATTAATTATTTCTTACAATTTGTTAAGGAAATTTATTCAGATAATGTACATACGATTACTTTTAGCGACCATCCAGGGAATTTTATATTTTTATAATGAATGTTAAAAAATATGATAAAAATTATTTATTTTATTTAATACTAATTAATTTGATAAATTTATTAAGATAAATAATTTGAAACATCAACAATTTTTTTCTTTAATTTCATTTACTTATGTAAAATTTGATTTATTTAATGTGATCTGTCGTATCTAAAAAATATTTGAAACCACTTGCGAAAGAAGAAATGCTAATAGTAAATAAGATTTAACTCGAATAAATATTTAATTTGAATAAATATTTACCTGTAAATGACCAACTTTTTATGTGAAGAAGTATTTTATTATTAGAAACAAATATTTAATTATAAAATTTGAGAAAACCGTGCATCGCACGGGTATTATTATAATAACTATTACTAAAACAGAAATCGATGACATCAGCGATGCCACGTGGTGGCTTCTGGTGAAAAAATTTCCCTCCAAAATATGTTTCTAACATCATCAATTATTAATTTAGCCTATTAATTGAGTTATATCTAATTAATTTGAAATATTTATTGTCTGCATTAATTATATCCTATACAATTACTCTCTCCCCATTATCTCTTTTAATTATTCAATTTAATCAAGTTACATACAACAATAACAATTGCACACATTATTATAATTTGATATTTTTAATCTTTTAATTATTAAATTATATCAATTTATATGCCAACACTATATTTAAAAATTCCGCCTGAATGTTGAAGATAATATTTAGTAATTGTGTTTCAATTGCATTAATGGTTAGTTATTAGAATAACAATATTGATTGTCAGAAAGATATAAAGACTACTACTATTAGAAAAACTAAGTATGAGTGACGACACTAATGCAAAGTATCTTGCATCTTATAGTTT
This sequence comes from Campanula takesimana, assembly GCA_026119855.1. Classification (NCBI taxonomy): domain Eukaryota; kingdom Viridiplantae; phylum Streptophyta; class Magnoliopsida; order Asterales; family Campanulaceae; genus Campanula; species Campanula takesimana. Next base: position 448,211 of record JAOWBW010000284.1, read on the forward strand.
TTTTTTTTTCTTCCGAAAGTTGGCTTATTTTCCATTAACACATGATTATAGTTGTGGTATTGAGCAACCAACAAGAAAATCGTTAAAAATGATTTGAAAATGGAGAATTAGACATTGATGCTTGCTTTAATTTCTTAATAATATGACTGAAATAAGTTAAGAGATTGAAATAATATGATATAATAACAATGGATTGAAAAAGACACACAATAACAAATGTTGTAGTTCTTATAAAACGCTAAACATATTATTAATAAATAGCATGTTATTAAAATAAAAAATAATAAAAATCTTATAAAACCGTGCATCGCACGGGCGTTAATCTAGTTATTTTCTACCCAAAAACCCAAAAATCCTAATTCGGGTGGGACGGAGGAAGTATATATCAAAGCAAATGTTTTTTGTAACTCCACTGTATATCATTCAGCATTACCAAATTGCAAAGATAAAAAAATCCATTTAATCAACAATAAAAATAAAAACTATTTTGACTTGGATATGAACATCAGAACATGTGTTTCCAAAGCTAATTTGAAGAAAGTTAATTTAGATGACGATGAGTTGGGTTTTCTGCACTAATTCTTGTAGTTCTTCTGTCATTGTGTAATTCTCAAACAAAATTTTCAAAAACGGTGGTCTAGAGTCCCCAAACTCTCAACCAAATTCCACTTCTCCCCAAATTCAAAATTAAAGTTTCCACTAATAGCTTCAATTTCATACTAGAAATTTCAAACTTAAGGAAATTTCTAATCTGAAATCAAACCCTTAATTCAATTCCTAATTTTATATTTGGAAAAAGTTTTGAGTTTGGGTGAAATTGAAATCACTAAAAGCAGAGCGATTCTTAAACTATACCTTCAAAACCTTGGCAAGACAGCGTTCTGGCGAAGTCGATGGCGAGTGGCAAGTCTGTAAGAAGAAGTAAGGAAGCGAGAATGAAACTGATGTTTGACGGTTTGTTTTGTCGACAGAGTGAACGGAGATAAGAAGCATGCGAGAACCAAATAAGGCTACAATCGCCCAAGCCCTAAAATTTTGGGCCCTGTGCCATGGATCTGCTTGCACTGGTGGATTGCCGTGCCTGTATCCATGGTGATTTTGCTAATAGCATCCCTCCAAATCAAGGAACCTCCTACATGCAGGATCTTAACTTCATCTATCAAATTAAAGGTTTTTACCAAGGAATCCCATATGTACCCCTCACTAAAGCTGAAATTGAAATGAAAGAAATGATGAGGCAAATTAGGAATAAAGGGGATTTTTCTGCTGATTCTTTGAAATTGTCTCCGTTTGCTTTTCTCCCTCCAAAATTCAAAATGCCGGATGTATAGAAATTTGATGCCGGATTCTTATAGTGCGCGTGAAAGTTCAATTAACGCAGTAGAGAACCACCACGCAAGTGGCTCGCGAAGAAGGTTCAGTCGTCACGATAGGCACTTTGACGAGTTGTATGCCCCCATGAGTACGATACTCAAAGATTTAATTGCACAAGGTTTATTGAAACATATAGAAGGTTATGAGCCACAAAATTCATTGCCAAACGGTGGGACCACTCTGCATATTGTGAATTTCATCAGTCAGGCAGGCACAACACTGACAATTGTTTCTCACTTTAACACGCCATCCAGAACCTCATCGACCAGGAACTTATCCCAAAACCTTTACCAAGAGTTTGATTTTATCCTAGGGGCTCATCGACCCCCGAGAAAGGTGTTTCCCTTTGAATAATGAATGGAGCTCGTCAACCCCGAGGAAAATAGTTCCTCTTTTGCCAATGGCCGAAGTGTGTTGACCCGAAAGGTCGTGTTTCTTTTGCTCGTGATTGGGCTCACTGCCCCTACTCCAAATCCTGTCCCTTTTGCGTATCTCTTAGTAATATGCTCACACTTCTTTGTTTTCTAAGTCTAGAGTGCGTTTTTGTCTTCGTGTTTTTATTTTATTGCTTGTCCTTATGGTAGTCTTCAGTTGATAAATGACTATTTTATAGACATTTATAGTACAATATAGTAGAATTTAATTGTCATTTTATCTCCATTTAGTTGCATTTAGTTTAAATTAGCTTACTTTATTTTTATTACTCTGATGTAATGTGCTTGGTGGTATAGTTGTGTGTTTTGGACATGTTTTAGGTACATTTTGGAGCAATTTTGGATGAAGGACAAGCTTAGAGCATGATTGGGAAGAGGAGGAATGACTTAAAGCAAGAAAAATTAAGAATCGGGACGGACCCTCAATGATTTGGCCAAACCACAAAAGATTTAGCCAAACCATGCCTTGGAAGAATTCCTTATTTTCAGAAAAAGTCAAAGATCCGGCCAAACCATAGAATATCCGGCCAAACCCATTGGCAAAAGAGGAATTTCAGATTTTTGAAGAATGTCCGGCCAAACCTCTCCAAGATCCGGCCAAACCTTTGTTATTCCGAACCATTGCCTTTTAAAAGGCACCTTTTGGGTTGGATTCTGGGAATTGATGCATCTCTTTGTACCAAGGCCTATATAAGAACACTTTTTTACCAGATTTTATCATCCAGAAATTATTTTAACAATACTCTAGCAAATTTATATTCTCTTAATATCATTGTTCTCCTTATTGTAAGATCAATTGGTGTTCTTGAGTAAAAATTCTGAAGTAAAGATATTTGAGGTTTCCGTTCATCCCTTGTTCTTTCTATAATCGCTGTGAATAAGTATCTTTTGTAACGCCCATCCTTATTCTTGTTAAATATTTGACTTGCTTGTTAAATTCTTGAATTTGCATATTATGTGCTAGTTTTACTTGAATTGATTTCTTAACTGCTTTAGAATATTAAGTTGGTTAAATGTCTAGTTTTGACTTTTTGGTCATTTGTGAAAATATGACTTTAGGGGCCTTTTTGTTAAAAGTGAAGCTTGAGGGAGGGGCCTAAGTGTCATTTCTTAAAAGTTGAAAGTTTATCTTCTTGGGTTGGCTTCTCAGAGGCATTTTATCCCCCAAATTGTTACGTTCTTTCTCTGTGAAGAAAAGTTAGGTTTAGGTTTTACCCTATTCTCGACTCCTCGTGTTTAATTATCCATCTGTTCTTGATTCTGATCCCGGATAAATATTAGTGGCGTTGAATAGAGTGTATCCTCCCGAATGAAAATTTGTTTGGGTAACTTTGATTCTGGAGTAGGTAAGTTATTAGCTCCCCCTTTCTTGTAATAACATGCATATATGTTATTCCTGATACTTGTGCTTGTCAATTTCATGTTTGGGGTAATTTTTGTGATACTTGTAATTTTGGGACAAAGAGAGTAATAACCCTCTGTGTAGAAAAGAAAGAGTACACTTGAAATAGGTGTTTGAACTTGTTAGTGCATTCCTGGGAATTGTTAGAATGTTAGTAGAAAGTATACTCCAACGCTTGGGGCGGAGAATTCTTAAGCCTGGAAAAAAATTGGGTTTTACTGGAATTGGTAGCGAGCGCCCGCTTGGTCCTGACCGAGCGCCCGCCTGATAGCCTAAGGAGCGCCCGCCTGGTCTGTTTTGAGTGCCTGCTTACCTCATGTTTCATGACCAAAAAGTTATGTTGAACTTGTGAGCGTGCGCCTGGTACGCGCCGAGCGCCCGCTTGCTCTGCAACCTTAGACCAAGCGCCCGCCCGGGTAGAAGCAAGAGCCCGCCCGGTCCCTTGTTTTTACAAAAGTATTTTAAACCTGAAGTGAAATGAAACCTTACCCCTTCTAAGGCATAGAGCCTTAGTATAAGATGTCCTAGCAAGTGTATATGTACCTTTTGGGGCATTAGAACTTAGTCTTGAACATGAACACTTATAGAACTCAAATGAGAACTTAAGTATAAGAGTAACAACTCTTGTTTATGTCTTGAAAGTGCTATTAACAAGCACTAATGTGTTATGCTTGTCTTGAAACCAATGTTTGTGCACCTTAGAGGCATTAGAACAATGTATTGAGCTTAAACATCCAAAGTATAGGATGATGAACTTGAAGTATAAGATGTCTAACTCTTATATATGACTTGAATGTCCAAAGATTGGAATGATAACTCGAGTATAAGACAATAAAATCTTGTACATGACTTGAACATCCAAAGAATTGGATTAAAACTTGAATATAAGATGATAAAATCTTGTACATGACTTGACACCAATACATGTGTATGGTAATGAACTAGAAAATCCTATGAACAAGCACTAACGTGTATGAGACATGTTCTTGATGTGTATGTGCAACCATTGCATATAGTTGCTTGATAATAATGTGACTTCTTGATTACTTGAAGGATGTTTCTTGTTGAGCTAGTCCACTACTTTTGGATTAGTTCTACTCTCGTAGTTCAAGTAAATACCTACTTGTGCATTCTTGTGTGAGTCCAGCTGGTCCTTGCTTGTTCGGAGGTATATAGGTTCACGCTTATAATGAGGCTGGGCCAAAGTGATAATCGGGGATCTATGTATCTGCATTTGACCCCTTACTACAGGCCATAGTAAGGGCCTAGCTTCCTTTGTTAGAGCAATACGCCTGATAAAAATGAATGCTAAACTCGTGAACACCTCGTGAATCTTGATCTTGGGAATGACACTGGTTACCGGGTCTTCTTATATATACTGTATAAGCAGTTTCTCTATATTGACCGTGATTGTAAAAAGTAATACAAGCTACGACAACAATGGTATTCTTGGGAGGAATAAGGAAGGAAGCAATATCCTTTGTAACGTGCTAGCTTAGCATTATGTGCTACTTGATGAGTTGGCTTAGCCTCTCATATACTTGTTACTTGATGATACTTGATACATGATTACTTGAGTATCTACTTGAATTGCATGATAACATGTCATGTAGTTACATCTAATAGCTTACTGAGATTTATCTCACCCCGTTCCTTGTTTATTTATTTTCCTTAGATCAAAGGAAAGCTAGTGATAGTGTGCAGTGAGGCTCGACATAGCTGGGAGCTTACTACACAGGTTGTTATTCTTTTGGGACTTTGGTGAGGACGATTTTGTATGGGTTGTATAACTCCTTATTTTTGGGTAGACATTCTTGTAGAGTACTTGTTGTCTCTTGTTGTCTCTAGACATCTTGTATTGCCAGCTTATGTGCTAGGCATGTCTTCCGCTGTGTATAATCATGTTTGGTTTTAATTTTCTTGTCTAGAACTCTTGTTGTGAGCTATCTTTACTCCTTACTCTAGTGTATATATATCATATCAGTTTGTTATAAGCAGATGTCATCCCATTTCTTGTTAGTTTCTTGTTTCTTGTTAGTCACACTTACCAGGTTCGAGGTTCTATTAGGGAATCCCGGGACTTGGGGGCGTGTCAGTTGGGATCAGAGCTACCCTGGTTTAGCTACCCTGTTTAGCTACCTTGGTTTGCTCTAAGTCTGGATAGGGTCTATGGCCTAGGTATGGGTTAGTCTTGGGTGTGTGATTAACGCCGAGTGTTTACCTACAGGTACAATGAGTTCTGAAGGAACAAGTGGTAGTAATCAGCTGAGATCTGTAACTCCTCAAGAAGAGTTGGCTGGTAATATGGACTGGGATTATCCTAATCGACTTACAAAGTTTTTGAAGTTGAAACCTCGTAGCTTTGACGGAGAACCTGAGGCTAAGAAGGCAGAAGAGTGGATTGAAAGTATAAAAAAGATCTTTACAGCCTTGAGATGTGCAGGAGGTGGTAAGGTAACATTTGCAACCTTTAAACTTGAAAAAGCTGCTGAACATTGGTGGCAAGTTATGAATAAAAGCTGGGAACTGGAAGGGGTACCACAGACTTGGGAGAATTTTCTGAAAGCATTCAAGTCACAGTTCATTCCAGCAGTGGTCCAAGACAGAAAAGAGATGGAATTTTTTAATCTGGAGCAGGGAAGCTTGACAGTGGGGCAATACTCAACCAAGTTCACATAATTGGCTAGGTATTGTGATCACTTAGTTCCAAATGAAACAAAGAAGGCACAGAGGTTTGTGAAGGGGTTGAAGACTGAGTACAGGAAGCAGCTTCTTTCTCTACAACTTACTAGTTATCAACAAGCAGTGGAGAGGGCTTATGGCATTGAAAATGACATTGAAGAACACAAAGTGAAGTTGGGAACAATCATGACAGGTCGTGTTTCAGAGAAAGCACAGGGATCTGGTTCTAAGGGTGGTAAATCTAGCCGCCAGGATCGTTGATTTCGACAACCATCTGAAAGTAAAGGTAGTGTATCAACTGGTTCTAATACAACAGTCCAAGGTTCCAGGAAAGTGTGTGGTTATTGCTTGAAATAAGGCCATTCTGAAGACAAGTGTTGGCTAAAGCTTGGGAAATGTTTATCTTGTGGGGAAACAGGGCACTTTATCAAGAATTTTCCTAAAGGCAAAGGAAGTCAGGTTGGGGGTATGAGTCAACAACCTTCAGGTACTAAGAGAGATAGTGGGGGTTGACCTAAAGATCAGGGTCGAGTGTTTGCTCTAGATCAGAAGGGTGTAGCTGAGTCTTCTGCGGTCATAGGAGGTACTATATTACTTTCTAGTACGAGAGCGCGAGTCCTGATAGATCTGGGCTCATCTCATTCTTATGTGGCATCTCATTTTGTGTCGCATTTGCATGTTCCTCTTGATTCTATGCCTTATGTGCTAGAAGTGTCTTCCCCTATGGGAGATTGCATGTTTACCTCTGAGGTCTATAAGAAATGTGAAGTTCTTGTAGGTGATCATGCCCTTCTTGCTGACCTAGTCGTGTTACCTATAAGGGACTTCGACGTGATTCTTGGCATGGATTGGATTTATGTGCATCATGCATCTGTTGATTGTCATAGAAAAGTAGTAACTTTTTCTATACCTGGTTTTCCTGATTTTACCTTTGAAGGTGATAGGCCTATGTGTGATATACGTGTTATTTCTGCTTTAAAATCTAGAAAACTTTTATCTCGTGGTTGTGCTGGGTATCTCGCATGTGTGCTTGACAAGACTATCTATTCCCAAGATGGAAGATATTCCTGTTGTGTCTGAATTTTCAGATGTATTCTCTTCTGAGTATATCATGCCACCTGATCAAGAGCTTGAGTTCTGTATTGAGTTATTACCAGGTACAACACCAATCTCTAAAGCACCTTATAGAATGGCTCCAGCTGAGTTGAGAGAGCTAAAAACACAGCTTGAGGAATTACTTGAAAGGGACTTCATCAGGCCTAGTGTATCACCATGGGGTGCACCAGTGTTATTTGTCAGAAAGAAAGATGGAACTCTACGATTATGTATTGATTACAGAGAGCTTAATCAGGTAACTATAAAGAACAAATATCTGTTACCTCATATTGATGACTTGTTTGATCAACTTCAGGGTTCAGTAGTATACTCGAAGCTTGACTTGAGAAGTGGTATCATCAGTTGAAAATCAGATCTGAGGATATACCAAAGACAGCTTTCTGTACCAGGTATGGACATTATGAGTTTATTGTTATGCCATTCGGTTTGACAAATGCTCCAGCTGTATTTATGGATTTGATGAACTGTATCTTCAAACCATATCTTGATTGTTTCGTGGTGGTATTCATTGATGATATTCTTGTGTATTCTAAATCACGAGCGCCCACTTGGTCCTGACCGAGCGCCCGCTTGGTCCTGACTGAGCACCCGCCTGATTGCCTAAGGAGAGCCCGCCTGATCCATTTCGAGCGCCCGCTTACCTCGTGTTTCATGACCAAAAAGTTCTGTTGAACTTGTGAGCGCGCGCCTGGTACGCGCCGAGCGCCCGCTTGCCCTGCAACCTTAGACCAAGCGCCCACCCAGGTAGAAGCAAGCGCCCGCCCGGTCCCCTGTTTTTATAAAAGTGTTTTAAACCTGAAGTGAAATGAAACCTTACCCTTCCTAAGGCATAGACCCTTAGTATAAAATGTCCTAGCAAGTGTATATGTACCTTTTGGGGCATTAGAACTTAGTCTTAAACATGAACACTTATAGAACTCAAATGAGAACTTAAGTATAAGAGTAACAATTCTTCTTTATGTCTTGAAAGTGCTATTAACAAGCACTAATGCGTTATGCTTGTCTTGAAACCAATGTTTGTGCACCTTAGGGGCCTTAGAACAATGTCTTGAGATTAAACATCCAAAGTATAGGATGATGAACTTGAAGTATAAGATATCTAACTCTTATATATGACTTGAATGTCCAAAGATTGGAATGATAACTCAAGTATAAGACAATAAAATCTTGTACATGACTTGAACATCCAAAGAATTGGATTAAGACTTGAATATGAGATGATAAATTCTTGTACATGACTTGACACCAATACATGTGTATGGTAATGAACTAGAAAGTGCTATGAACAAGCACTAACGTATATGAGACATGTTCTTGATATGTATGTGCAACCATTGCATATAGTTGCTTGATAACAATGTGACTTCTTGATTACTTGAAGCATGTTTCTTGTTGAGCTAGTCCACTACTTTTGGATTAGTTCTACTCTCGTAGTTCTAGTAAATACCTACTTGTGCATTCTTGTGTGAGTCCAGCTGGTCCTTGCTTGTTCGGAGGTATATAGGTTCACGCTTATCATGAGGCTGGGGCCAAAGTGATAATCGGGGATCTATGTATCTGCGCTTGACCCCTTACTACAGGCCATAGTAAGGGCATAGCTTCCTTTGTTAGAGCAATACGCCTGATAAAAGTGAATGCTAAACTCGTGAACACCTCGTGAATCTTGATCTTGGGAATAACACTGGTTACCGGGTCTTCTTATATATACTGTATTAGCAGTTTCTTGATATTGATCGTGATTGTCAAAAGTAATACAAGCTACGACAACAATGGTATTCTTGGGAGGAATAAGGAAGGAAGCAATATCCTTTGTAACGTGCTAGCTTAGCATTATGTGCTACTTGATGAGTTGGCTTAGCCTCTCATATACTTGTTACTTGATTATACTTGATACATGATTACTTGAGTATCTACTTGAATTGCATGATAACATGTCATGTAGTTGCGTCTAATAGCTTACTGAGTTTTATCTCACCCCGTTCCTTGTTTATTTGTTTTCCTTAGATCAAATGAAATCTAGTGATAGTGCGCAGTGAGGCTTGACATAGCTGGGAGCTTACTACGCAGGTTGTTATTCTTTTGGGGATTGTGTCCTTTTACACTTTGGTGAGGACGATTTTGTATGGGTTGTATAACTCCTTATTTTTGGGTAGACGGTCTTATAGAGTACTTGTTGTCTCTTGTTGTCTCTAGATATCTTGTATTGCCAGCTTATGTGCTAGGCATATCTTTTCGCTGTGTATAATCATGTTTGGTTTTAATTTTCTTGTCTAGAACTCTTGTTGTGAGCTATCTTAGCTTTTTACTCTAGAGTATATATATCATGTCAGTCTGTTATAAGCAGATGTTATCCCGTTTCTTGTTAATTTCTTGTTTCTTGTTAGTCACACCTACCAGGTTCGAGGTTCTATTAGGGAATCCCAGGACTTGGGGGCGTGTCATCTTTCTTCTCTATTCTATTTTATGTCTTATTTACAATTAATCTTTGTAGTTTTAATGATGTCTTGTGAGTAATCCCCCATAATCTTGGGGTTGGAAACTCAACATAATGTGTTCATTACTTTAATTCATGCTCTCTTTTCTTCTCTTCATCTTAAAACGATTTCTTCATATCGTAACTAAATGCCTATGACCATGATGACGTCCTTGTTCGTATGAATTCTAGTTAGTCGAGAGAAGGACCTAGCGGTGAATCTTGACTAGCGGAACCATATGAAGTAACTGGGTTTCTATTAATCACGAGAGTAGATTAATGGCCTAGGGATGTTCCTTGAGTGGAAAGTACGTGGATTTTCATGAACTTAATGGGTTATTACTAATGAACGGAACCATCGAGAGAAAGGCCGTGTTAGTATTAAAATACGTGTGTTTTAAGCCTTTATCATAAGAAGTTGACACAACCTAGCGTATCATCCTTGATTTTAAAATGAAACAGTAATCTAAAGAGCATGATTACTTGATGAATACATATTGTTTGAGTCTCAACCCCGGGAATTCTTTCAACATGAGAAGTTTTAATTCAAAGATAGAGTAGTTGCAATTTATTTCTAGATCGTGACAAACCATTATTTTCCCAATCAACTTTTATTTATCTGTTCATAATGAGCAAATGTTTCCTAAAGTAACATTGTCTCCGTGGGATCGACCCGTACTTGCACTTTTCTATACTATTTACAACCCGTGCACTTGCGGATTTTAACTAAGCCGCTACGTTATAGGCTTAACATCAGATAATGAACTTGCCTTATAATCAAGTGCCTTCGCGCATCTTATAGATCTGGCCCCGCAAACAATTAATCTCACTTAATGAAAGGCAATCAATGACATCTGAACAAATTTTAGACTGTGATTAATTGAGATGAGAACTAGGGCCAAAGGCAATCAATGAATTTCATGAAGGCAATAGACAAAGTCACCCGACGAACGAAGATTTCAGGGTGCAATCAAAGGCATGTTTAGATAGGCCAATCAAATGGAAAAGGTTTAAGATTATCAGGCTTATGCAAGTCCAAGTGTCGGCAATTTTCTTTTAATGTAGGATGTATTGTAGATTCTTGCATTTTGTAAATTTGTGTTTCGTAAAAGTTGTGATGTTTCAGAAGTTATTAAGTTTCTTCTTGAGTGCAAAAAAAAAATTTTAAAAATGAAAGAGTGCAAAAAAAAGGGGGGGGGGGAGGTCAAAAAAAGGAGGAGAAGAAAAACACTGTTTATTTTATTCTTGTACATATTACATTTATCTCGTTGTTTAAATTCAATTGTTTTGGAAAAGGTGATAGGCTAAATCGCACACCTACAAATTAAACCTGGACTAGGTTCTAAAAATATGTAGCTAGGATATGTCTAGAATCGATCCACGAAGAACGGCTATTTATTTACGTAATTGTCACTTGACAAGATTGAGGGAAAAGTTTAATTATTAAATCCTAAAACAAGAATTGAAACTAATTATGAGCAAAAACAATAATTAAAGAATACTTCATATTTGATTTCTTCCCCACCTAATTATTCAATTATCATCGATATCTCTTTTCACTTTTTACCCTATTCACTTGATCACGAGATTTATTTCAATCTTTGTTTCTTCTTTCAGAATAGTTACTAGTAGTGGCACACTCACTAGAAACCCTAATTAATAAATTAATCTAACTAGCACAGTCTAGATCGCAGAATTAATTGATGAACGATTTAAGAAACTAAGATCAAGAATGCTTTCTATGATATGTATGAATTCTCAATCCATCACTATGCTAGCTTTAATCCCTCTTAGCTAAAATTAATAACGTACCCTATGACTGAAGAAGTGAACGTGATTGAAAGATTTGTTGATCGTGATATTGGTATGTTTGTAGGTGTGTTATTGTTTTTTCCTAATTATCATTTTTCTATTACTAACCTTTTTGTACTGACCCGTGCCATTGGCACGGGCTTTCGAATACTAGTATACAAACAATAAATAACATTCTTTAAAAGTATAGACAAGTTAAATCTGATACCTATTATAGGACACTGGGGTAGTGTATTCTTTATCGGGATTTTTCATCTAGGGCCCTCCCAGCCCAAACTTTATTCCATTTTAAGGAGAGACTCTTTCTAAATCTCAAACAAGGAGTTCGCTACAGATCTTAATTCCTTATACACCCCTCACCCTCCGTTGACCGGTCAAATAGAACACATAAATACCGAAACTACCCCTCTCCCCTCCCCTCCCCACACTCGTACAGAACACACACAGCGATCTCTTTCTCTCTCCCTCTACGCTCTTTGGCTCCCCGTCTTCTCTGGCGACCGGCGGCTTGACCGGCGATGTCTTCTTCCCTTCGAATCTTTCCAGATCCTCAAACACACACACACACACACACAATCTCTCTCTCTCGAAACCTTCTCCCTCTTTCCCCTCTTCTCCGGCGACGGCAGTTGTTGCCGTTTTTCTCATATCCGATCCGACTGATCTAGCTCGAATACTCTAGATCTGGCTTTATTTCCATGTGCTTCATCATCATTGCAACTCCGACGAGCTTCCTCGGCACAGATCGACCAGATCCGGCCAATCATCTCCCTTTCTTCTCCGCATGTCTTCTTCATGATGTTTGCAACCAGATCTACAGATTCCGGCCACTCACCTTCTCCGCCGCCGTGCCGACTCCGTTTCTATCACTAAAAAATCTCTCTCTCTAGTCCCCCCCGACTCCTCTTATGATCCAATTCATGTTATTTAGTGTTGGACTGACATTTCTCAATTTTAATTTGATTGTTTGGTTTTAGATTCCCCCCCAAAATTGTTATCTTCTGTAAGACCATTGCACATTTCTGAGGTTGTATATGCATTTTTAATTCTTGGAACTGTTCTTTCCATGATAATGATGATGATGATGATGATGATGATGATGATGATGATGATTAAATTCACAAAGGATGTGACGTGCTTGTCTATGTTTCCAAAATTTCTTTAGTGAGAACTCAATTTGCCAAAATGTCTAGGAGAGTGCTTGAAATTGGTTGAATTTGAAACCTTCTTGGCTCCTGAACTTCTGAACTAGCTAGATATCAATCATTTCTTGGATGAAGTTACCTCTATAGTTTGATAATTACATCAATGCTACTTTTTCTCGTTGTGAGGTCATCGTTGCTACTGTACCAGTATTTGTTTCACAAGGGTCGGCCTTAGTGAAAGTGTGTAAAAAGTGGGAAAAAACACACACACACACACGACTATTATAATTTAATTATAGTGGGCGAACTGTTCTTAGACACTAAAAAGTGAAAAAAAAATGAATTTTATATGTTAATTATTGGTCTTATATGTCAGTTATAAGATTTTGATCGGGATTTAACTGAATAATATTATTTAAAAGTTGAAAAAAGTGAAAAAAAAAATGTCTCATATATGTTAATTATTGGGTCTTATATGTCAGTTATAAGAGTTTGACCGTGATTTGACCGATAATATAATATTTTTTTGTAAAAGTTGAAAAAATGAAAAAAAAATGTCTCTTATATGTTAATTATTGGTCTTATATGTCAGTTATAAGAGTTTGACCGAATAATATTATATTTTTTTCTTAAAAATTGAAAAAAGTGAAAAAAAAAAAATGTCTCTTATATGTTAAATATTGGTCTTATATGTCAGTTATGAGAGTTTGACGGGAATTTGACCGAATGATATTATATATTTTTTTTTCTTAAAAGTGAAAAAAAAACTGACTCTTATATGTTAATTGTTCGTCTTATATGTCAGTTATAAGAGTTTGATGGGATTTGACTGAATAATATTATAATTTTTTCTTAAAACTTGAAAAAAGTGTAAAAATTTTAACTCTTACTCCCTCCGTTTCTTTTGAATTGCAACATGAGAGTTGAAGCACAGAAATTAAGAAAAAGGCTTTATATTGATAAAGTAATGCCCAGCTGTACTATTTTCTAGAAACCACCGAGATTTGCAAAAGTAAAAAATTTGGGATTACAGACTTAATCCTTCCCTCTCTTTTCTTCCCTCAAATTTTCTAAAACCTAGTACAGTGACCTGTGTACTACATAAATACCATCACACTTGCACAGTACAACCTGTTACTGCAACAGATTATTTTCTCTAAACTGGAAACAAAAAATAAAAACTACAAGTTAAATTTAAACAAATTTCATTTCCCTCCAGAACACAAAAAACACAAAAATTTAAACAAAGGTTAAATTCCCACCAAATTACAACTACTGATAAATACAGCAATTGTTCAAACTGGATACTATTTTCACTTTCCAAACATTCCAAAAAAAAGAAGAAAAAAGAGAACAAAAGATGAAGCATAGGGAAATAAAAGATGATGAGAGAAATCAGATGGCTCAGTTCTTGATGTCCAAAAGTCTTCATGACAACCTACCCAAAGGAACAATGCCAGCAGCTATAGAAGAAACGTTGGGTGATCAAACCACATACAAATGCTATAAAGCCTCTGTTATCAACTGAAAACAGAATTTCAAGAATTAGGTTTGCTTTAAATGCACTTAAGTTTAATGAAGAACTTGATAATGTTACATTCAAATCCATGCAACATGTTATACACATAGATGAAAAATGGTTTTACATGAGTAAATGCAGAGACAGATACTATATTTACCCAGGTGAAGAAGAGCCATACAGAGCTTGTCAAAGTAAAAGATTCATCACAAAGGTTATGTTCTTATGTGCTGTATCTAGGCCTGTATACTCTAGTGATGGTGAGTTGTTGTTTGATGGAAAGATTGGCATTTGGCCATTCACATTCAAGGAAGATGCAAAGAGAAATTGTAGAAACAGAAAAGCAGGTACTCCAGTAACAAAAGTTCAAGAATCAGTCAACAGACAAGTAACAAAGGAGATGCTAATCAACCAAGTAAGACTTTTCTATTTGACCTTGTTCTTAATATTCAAAGACTTATGCATTTTCTATTGTTTGATTGAAGGTTCTCCCTGCAATCAAGCAAAAGTGGCCTATAAATGCAAGCAAAAACATCATAATCCAGTGGGACAATGCACCACCACACATCTCAAACAATGATCCAGATTTTAGAGCTCATGCATCTGCTGATGGGTTTAATATCAACTTATTATGTCAGCCACCCAACTTACCAGATTTAAACATCAATGATCTAGGGTGGTTTAGAAGCATTCAGTCGCTTAAAACAAATGTTGGAGCAAAAACAATTGATGACTTGGTGAAAGGTGTCCAAGAGTCATTTGAGAAGCTATCTTATGTGACACTTGAGAAAGTCTTCATAAGTTTACAAGCTTGCATGGGAGAAATATTAACTGTGAGGGGGGGGGGGGAATAACTATAAGATCCCTCATATTGGAAAGGATAAACAAGCAAGATTGGGATTGCTGCCTAAAGATTTGGAAGTGGAGACAATTTTGGTGAGATCTTGTTGCACATATTTAAAGGAGCTTGGTCAAGTTGAAGGAATAGAAGAGTTAATGGCTGATTTAGGGATGATGGAATAGTTCAGAAGGGAAATCTTTTGTGGCAAAGAAGTCAGATCTTTTGTGCCAAACAAGTCAGATATTTTGTGTTCAAAAATCACTTGTTTTGTTGGAAAAATCAGTTCTTTTGTAAGCATTTAGTAAATAGTCTGACTTTTATGTAATTATGTGGGAAAAATCAACTCCCATCATGTATGACCCTCTTAGACTAGTAAAAGACATCAATTAGCAAGGGGCAATTAGATCTCATGTGGCAATTGTTCTTATCAGTTTAGTTTCACACAAGAAAAACAATTCAAACCAGCAAATATTGTCAAAAACCATCAAATAAACCAAGTGAACTCATAAAATTCAACACTTCAACCAAAAATTTACAAATTTCGTTTTTTACAGTAGTACCTGGTCTGAAATAGGGTTCAGATCGAGAGATTTTTTAGAATTGAGCAAAGAGGTATTCCGATATGCTATCATCGCTCGTTCAATCGCTTCTGTATCCGGAAAATAGGGTTCAGATCCGAGCAAAGACGCATGCCAAACAGAAGTACCTGGTTTGAATTTGGTCGGAGCACTGTCATCAACAGAAGAAAAAAACGTGGAAATACTTTCATCAATAGAGGGAGAAAGAAACGGCTTGATTTCATCGAGAGATTTTTTTGAACAATCTTTGATAGTTGAAGAATCTTTGTCGACTTTCATAGATCTATTGTAGTGAGGCATGAGAGGAAAGGGTTCATCATACGTCGTCCAACAATCATCCGGCAGCTGCGACCCATAGTCGTCGTCACCTTCAGCTCCGATGTAGGCGCCATCAATGACGGACGGCGAATCCATGGCCGATTTGGCTAGGAGCAGCAGTTTAGGTAAAAGGGGTTAGGGTTTGATGTTTGAAGAACAGAGAGAAGAATGAAACGATTTGGGTTTTTGTTTTGGGGCCAGCGTATGAATTTTGAGTAGGTGGGTAGGACGAGGAGTAATTGGGTTGGGTTGGGTTGGGGTGGTGATAGAATTTAATTGGATTGGGTTAATTAGTCTTTATTAGGTTGGGTTGTTTAAGAAAAGCAAGAGTGTAATTACTTGTTAATTAAGTGGGGCCCATGAATAAAAAAATGATAAAAGACTTTCCTTATTTGGTAATGTTGCAACTTAAGTGAAATGCCTAAAACGGCAAAATGTTGCAACTTAAAAGAAACGGAGGGAGTATATGTTAATTGTTGATCTTATATGTCAGTTATAAGAATTTGACCGAAACTTGACCGAATAATATTATAATTTTCTCATAAAAGTTGAAAAAAATGAAAAAAATGACTGTCATATTTTAATTATTGGTCTTATATGTTAGTTATAAGAGTTTTACCGGGATTTGACCGAACAGTATTATATTTTTTTTCTTAAAATTGAAAAAGGTGAAAAAATTGAATCTTATATGTTAATTGTTGGTCTTATATGTCAGTTATAAGAGTTTGATCAGGATTTGACCGAATAATATTATATTTTTTTCTTAAAAGTTGAAAACGGTGAAAAAAATTGACTCTTATATGTTAATTGTTGGTCTTATATGTTAGTTATAAGAGTTTGACGGGGATTTGACCGAATAATATTATATATTTTTCTTAAAAGTTGAAAAAAATGAAAATTATTGACTCTTATATGTTAAATATTGGTCTAATATGTCAGTTATAAGAGTTTGACCGGGATTTGACCTAATAATATTATTATTTTTCTTAAAAGTTGAAAAATTGACTCTTACTATATGTTAGTTATAAGAGGGTAGTTCAGTCTTTTGCAAGCGAGGGGTGTCTCTGGTATTAGTAATCTGTTGGGTCTTTATTTATAATAAAAGTTGGAAATGGGGGCCCTAGAGTCCAAAGCCCATTATTTATCAGAATATAATTATTGAAAGGTAATTTTTTAAATGTTCTCAAAACTAGAAAATATTCTCAAAAAAATATTACTCCCTCTGTCCCACTTTAAGGTTCTTACTTTCCTTTTTGGTCTGTCTCAAATTAAGGTTCTTACGTTACTTTATTACCTAAAATGGACTATGAGACCTACTTATCATTCTCACAACAAAAACCCACTACCCACTTTCTCTTTCTTACTTTACTTTTCATACTCATTACATTTATTTTTTTTTAATCCCCAGTTAAGGATATACTAGAATTTAAGAAAGAAAGAGAAAGTTGAAAGAAGGAGGTGAGAAAGAGACCAAAAAACGGTGTGCTTGATTGGTATCTATTTATATTAATACGCATGCTAAAATGCTTAAAGTGGTATGATTGCAATTGGAGGTGTAACTAGATGCTTCATTTCCTATCCCTTTCTCACTGTTAAGAATCCATTTTCTCTCAATTTCCCTCTCTTACCGTTATGAATCCATTCTCTCCCAAAAGTGCAAACACAATTACTTTTATTTTGAGTTTTTTTTGCCAAACAAACATGCGTACTATCAGATTATTGCAACCTCCCACATGTACTGTCAAAACTCCCAATGTCTCATGCGTACTTTTGTTTATTAACAATTTAACCGAGTTTTTAAACTAGTGTTAAAAACTTAACGACTTTGTACAAATATTTTTCAAAGATAGTCACTGATGTTTTTTCTTTTGCAATGTCTTCATCCCTCTCACGAAATTGTTAAATTTTTAACAGGAGTTGATCATGTGCTATTACATGAGTAACATTTCGTTAAATACACTAATATTATTCTAAAAAATAATTCTTTAATATTTTCAGTTTTAATTTAATAAATATTTTTTTAAATACAAATTAAAATTGATACTAACTTTTAACCTTTCCTTTCAAGGAAAAAAACATAAACTCCCTCCGTCCCAAAACAACTTGAACTATTTTGAAAATGCACGGGAATTAAAGAGGAAATATATACATTGAGATATATTACTAATTTGAATGTATTAGAAGATGATTAAAAAAAATTTTATTAATTAACTACTAATATTAAAAGTGTTCCCAAAAAAAAATCCTGATATTAATTCAAACCACATGAATAAACTGTCTACTAAAACTACACCATCTCCCCCACCACTTCTACCACCACCCACATCCACCACTGGCGTCACCGCCACCATAAAAATTCATCCCCAACCCCAAGAAACCCACAACAATCTGCCACCACCGTAAGTTTAACAACATATTTTGAAAAAATGCAGATCTATAAAATTAACAAATCTGCACACCCAAACACAACCGAAATCTCACATATCCGATAGATCTAAGCACAATCTGGATCTGAAAAACTCAAGCACGCAAAGAGAGAGGACATGAATACAGATCTGGACACAAATTCGAACACACAAGAAAAGATCTAAAACCTATATCAGAAAAGAGAGAAGAAACCCTAGTTCTTGATTTAAACCCAAAATAAAGATCTTACCACCTAAATAAGCACTGGACCCCAAAAAAAAGAGAGAGAAAGGATGAAGTGAGACAACCTCTACGGGAAGAAATGGCAGAGCCGTAGAAGAAGAAGAAGAAGAAGAAGAAGAACAAGAACAAGAACAAGAACAAGAACAAGAAGAAGAAGAAGAAGAAGAAGAAGAAGAAGAAGAAGAAGAAGAAGAATAAGAAGAAGAAGAAGAAGAAGAAGAAAGAGACAAAGGCGGAGGCGGAGGCAGAGGGGTGGTGACAGCAGCGGCGGAGGGTGGTGTTGGCAGTGGCGGAGGGTGGTGACGACGGTGGCGGCGAGCGGTGGATGGAGGTGGTGGTTGTATAGAGAAATTGGTGGTTGTATAGAGAAATAAGGTCTCACTTCTCTCTAGATTTTTTTCTCAGACCAGAGGAAGAGTGGGTTTAATTTTAAGGGTTAGGGTGGGATTTTGGGTATTTTAGTAAAATGTGTTTGGATTGTTAAATCATCATGTTGTTTAAGGGAACCATTAACTAGTTAACAGATATTAGCCTTCCTCGCAAAAAGAAAAAATTTAATGACCACAATTGAAAAATAAAAGTACAATGTCGTTAAATTTTTAACACCAGTTAAAAAATTCGGTTAAATTGTTAATAAACAAAAGTACGCATGAGACATTGGGAGTTTTGACAGTACATGTGGGAAGTTGCAATAATTTGATAGTACGCATGTTTGTTTGGCAAAAACTCCTTTTATTTTTCTTTTAAATGAAAGGGATCAAACTTTAGAATTGTAATGTTAATTTTAACTTTACTACTAAATCACTCTCCTGGAAACCGTTGGTTTATTATAGGGCAAATTGCAATTTAGTTACCTGAGTTTGTCGTCATGTTTCAATTGGTTATACAATTTGTGTTTGTTACAATTTCGTTGCTGAATATGTCTTTTTGTTGCAATCAAGTGTAATTTTGGTTAGCCCGTAAAAAAACTAACCAAAATGGATGAAAAACGTAACAAGCTTCTTTCAAAATTGCAATGATCAACCATATAGTTTAACAAATTTATATTTATGACTTTTCACTTATTTCCCTTAAAGCTAAGTGTAAAAATTACTTTTAACTTTTTAGTATAAGGGTAGAAAATGTTAATACCTTAAACTACTAACCTGGAGTATATCTTTTTAATAAATATTACAATAAAAATGAAAAAAATTATAAGGTAAAGTGTGTGTTTTTTTTTTTTTTTTTTTTTTTTTGTGAAATCATAAGAGACCAAATAAAGGTAAAAGAATTGCAAAATCTTGGGAAAAACGCGTTTTTCCAAACGCTTAGGAAAAACGTGTTTTAAAAAAACGCAATGGCATTTTTGTATAATCAGAACTTCTCAACCGTTCTGGATATAATTATAAAACCTTCTGGATATAATATTGATAGCCAGATTCTTTGAAAGTGATAGCCAGAACCTTTGGAAGTGATAGCCAGAAGGGTTCTGGATATCAATACAAAGCCTTCTGGATATGAGATTGATAGCTAGAACCTTTGAAAGTGATAGCCAGAAGGGTCCTGGATATCAATATAAAGCCTTCTGGATATGAGATTGATAGCCAGAACCTTTGAAAGTGATAGTCAAAAGTTTTTTTCTGATTTTTTTAGAGGAACAAAAGTTTTAATAGATAGCCAGTTACAATGTTTAGGATGTCCAGTTACTGTATTACGAAATGTTCAGTTTGTGTGTTGAGGACTGCCAGATGATTTTGAAAAAAAAGTTTTTCCTAACCTTTAGGCAAAACGCGTTTTACAATAGACCAACTCAAAAAGAATTAAAAAGAAAGAAAAAGAAAACAAAAGGAAAAAAAAAAGAAAAAAAAAAACCACCCAGGTTCTCTTTCTCCTTTACACCATTTCACCGACTGTCCACCTCCATCCTTTCCAATTCCCATTCTCCTTCTCAGTTACCGGTTACCTTTCTCAACCACACCCAAATCGAACCCCCCCCCCCCCCCCCCCCAATTATTCTTGTACTCTGATACACATCCATCATTACTCACTCCCCACAATAAAACTAAAAAATCACTTGACTCTTAATCTATCAAAAACCTAGATCTCTACTCATGGAGATGAATTGGGCATTTCTGGGCGGAGGGAATTGGGGGTAGATCTGAGATAGATGCCTAGGATAATGTGAATAATCGCGTTTGATGAAGATGATGGAGTTACAATTAAAAGAAGGCTTACGGTGCAACAGCCATATCCAAGGAAAATACGGAGAGAAAGATGGATGGCGAGCAGAAGGAAATAATAGAGATTCAATCGATTTGTGTGGATGTATGTATGGTGGGAAGACGGTGGTCTTGGCTGAAGATGATGGTAAGGCAGTTGTTTGAATGGAGATGGCTGGTGCATGGTGACGGTAGTAGTGGCTGTAGATGGTGGTGGTGGTAATGATGGTGGAACTTGTGGAGGTTGCTGGGTAGATGGCGAACTGTTGGAAGAAAGCCTTGAAACTCCCGTTCGCGAACACCTTCGTCTGTTCTTCTTCCCACCACAATCGTCGACGAGTCTCGTGTCCCTTTCTCGCTTTCTCAGCGCCCGCATGTTAGTTTTTTAACGTTCATTAAGAGCTAGGGGTGTAGTAAGATAATCTAAACTACGAGGGTGATCATTGCAATTTTAAAAAAAGCTAGTTACGTTTTTCATCTATTTTTGTTAGTTTTTTGACGGGCTAACCGAAATTACACTTGATTGCAACAAAAAGACATATTCAGCAACCAAATTGTACCAAACACAAATTGGATAACCAACTGCAACTGAAATATGATGACAAACTCAGGTAACTAAATGCAATTTGCCCTTTATTATACTCCCTCCGTCCCGGTCGACTTAAGACAATTGGTCCCGACACGGGGATTAAGGAGAACTATTATTTTAAGAGGAAAGAGAATGAGTGGAGGATGTGTTGTGAGTATGAAAAGTAAATAGG
Source organism: Campanula takesimana (assembly GCA_026119855.1). Classification (NCBI taxonomy): domain Eukaryota; kingdom Viridiplantae; phylum Streptophyta; class Magnoliopsida; order Asterales; family Campanulaceae; genus Campanula; species Campanula takesimana. The sequence continues at coordinate 469,513 of JAOWBW010000284.1, forward strand.
AGAGAGAATGAGTGGGTGGAATAGTAAATGGATTGTTGTTGTGAGTATGACAAGTGGGTCCCATTGAATATTAAAGTATTTAAACTTTCCATTTTGGGGTTGTCTTAAGTCGGGTGGGACGCCCAAAACGGCAAAATGTCCTAAGTCGACCGGGACGGAGGGAGTATATAATAAGAAAATCTATATCCCAATAAACTAGTCTCCATCTTTGATTTTTGTGAGATAACCAAATTAGAAGGCCTAAAATATTTAATTCTCAAATCCATACTAAAATTTCAAGTTAACATAAAGTTGAACTCAGGAATTGTGTTACGAAATTGGCTGTCGTAAATGTTTGAAAACGCGAGGATATGATTAAATTTAATTAAAAATCTTGTATTTAACTACTCCATCCGTCCCAAAATGATTTTCTTGTTTGACTATTCAAACTTTTTAAGTATATGAACACTTGCTTCACTAGCCATGCTTTGTTTAAGCCTAAAATGTAGAAATGTGAAGAACTTTTTGGGACAATGAGAAATGACAAATGAGAAGATCATTTTGGGACGGATGGAGTATGTTCTATGATTAACACTACTTTTATTTTATAGAAGTAATGGAGCCTTCGAAAACTGCGAGGAAGTTTCCTCTTGATTATTAAAAGCATCTCATTATCTTCAATTATAATTACAATCACTTTTTCTTGCAAAACTTGTACAAATAGATTGGGACTAGTATATGATGAAGACTTGTAAAATAAAAATAACTACTCTTTCAAAAGTTAATTTTTGTTTCAAAATATTTGATATTTTACTATTTTCAAGACATCTTTACTTTTATTTTTCAATTATACCCCCATTCAGTGGCGGATCTTGAGTTTCTGTTCAGCGGGTGCACAAATTACACTAAAAATTCAAATTATAATCATTGCTTACTCTATTACATGTTATAATATACAAAATTTTAAATAATACTCCCTCCGTCTTAAAATGAATGTCCAAAAAACATTAAATTTGCTCTTTATTTTGTATTAAAATATTATTATCTGGTATTTTAATAAATAAAAATATGGTGAACAATAAAGAAAGAGAAATAAAAATATCATTTAAATATAATTCATATCAACCAATAATTATCATAATCAAAAGAAAAAGAAAATTGAACTAGCAGCTCAAATTGGAAGGGCAAAAAAGCCAAATTGGAGGGGAAGCATGTAATAATTGAAATACTAAAAATGCTTTTGCTAGGATTCGAACACTAGTTTTTTGGTAAAAGAATGCTAGACTCTATCCATCTATACTACAAAGCAATTTGTTTTTGGGGTGCACACACACACACACATATATATATATATATATATATATATATCATACATATAAATTTTTTTTTCTTCTTAAATAGGCAGTTAGATTTTTTAGAGATACATAAGTATTTTTTTATATATTAATTGTATTTCTTAATAGGTGTAAAAAAATCTAAAATGACATGTATTTTGAAAAATGGGAGTACCATTAACTTTTGACTTTCTGGTGTTTATCATCATCAATCATCTCTTTAATAGGGATGGCCAAACCGGACCGGAACCGGAAAACCGGACCGGAACCGGACCGGAAAAGCCCGGAACCGGAGCAAACCGGGGAGTAAACCGGAACCGGAGTAACCGGAACCGTGGTAAGTGCGGGCCGGTTCAGGGTCACATATATGGCGAACCGGAACCGGAACCGGATCGGCATTTCCATTAAAAAAAAATAAAAATCCTTTATTTTTCAATAAATTTTAACATGTTTATTCATTAGTGTATTATAAAATAAAAATCTCTTGTCTTTTAATAAATTTTAACATGTTTATTTATTATTGTATGATAAAATAAAAATAAAAAAAAGTAGCGTGGACTGAACCGGAACCGGACCGGAACCGTACCGGAACCGGATTATGATGACCGGAACCGGTGTAAGCGCGGGCCGGTTCAGGATCACATATATGCTGAACCGGAACCGGCGGTTTCGAACCGGAACCGGGCCCGAAACCGGTTTTGGTCATCCCTACTCTTTAAGTCCTTCTTGGGGTCATTTGATTACACCTTCCAACTAACCCATGCTTTCCACTTTGATTTCTTGGCAAAAGGTCAGTTAGATTGTTGAATAGTCTTTCTCTCTCTATTAAATTTAATGTCTATTTTTATATTTAAAGTATATTCTTAATATATTTACTATATAAAATTTGATGATAAAATTGTGTAAATAAATATATATATTTGCTATTCATTTTCTGAACTTTTAATTTTATAAGTGTATACTCTAATAAATACTCCCTCTATTTTAGGTAATTTTCAACAAGTTTCCATTTAAAGTGTTTCACTTAAGTTGCAACAAGTCCAAAAATAGATTTTTTTTTTTTTTTATTATTATTATTATTTTATAATCATCCATTCATTTTTTCTCTTCCTCTCAACCACTTATTATTTTCCACTCATTCTCTCCCCCCCCCACTAATTTTCTCTCCTCACTAGCTTTCATTATTAATAAAATATTATATCTTTAAATCCTACAATTTTTTCTGTTTGTTGCAACTTAAATGGAACAGAGGGAGTACTAGTCTACATCTTCGATTGCAAATAAATACTACATTCGTCCCATAGTAAGAGTCATACTTTCTATTTTGGTACGTCCCAGAGTAAGAGTCTCTTTCTTAAAATGGCAAAGAATCTTTACTATTCATCTCATTCTCTCTCCTACTTTACTTTTATACTCACAGCACCAATCAACTTACTATTCCCTCCCACGTATTCTCTCTCCTACTTTACTTTTACACTTACAACACTTATATCACCTCCACCATTTCTTAATCTCCTTGCAAATAATTGAGTGTAGTCCTACCAAGAATAATCCAACCACTTTGAATTGGTGCTCACTCGGCATAATCAATGATGCGTTCTGTGAAAGTAAAATTACTAATACTCAAAAATTTAGGAGGATTAGGTATGAGACACATGGGAGTAGACGTGTCCATCCGGTTATAACCGGCGGTTGACGGTTATAACCGCCGGTTATGTTTTTCGTTAAATGCTAACCGTAACCTAACCGTCTAACCGTGATGTCCGGTTACGGTTTACCGGTTAATGCGGTTAAACCGGTTACCTTTTTTTTTTTTTTTTTTTTTTCAAAACAGTTTTATTAACAGTTTTTTGTTAAAAAAAAAAAGATAAAATAAAAAAACACTTCATTTTTTAAAGGGTTTTTTTTTCAAGTTAAGGTTTTTTTTTCAAGTAAAAAAAAAAATTTAACTGTTTTTTTAAACAGTTTTCTTAACAGATTTTTTTAACAGTTTATTAACAGATTTTTTAACTTTTTTTTTTTTTTAAACAGTTTTTATAAAAAAAAAAAACGGGAGTATATGTATGAGTCATACATATATTAAACAGTTTTCTTTTGTTTTTTTTTGTTTTTAAGTTAAAAACTTAAAATGTATAAGTGTATAACTATAATGTATAATAACACAAATTTTTTAAGTAAAAAAAGGGACGGTACCCTTAAATTTTATTAATTAAAATTAAAATTACAAAGAGGGGGACAACCAATCCTTGCCCTTTTATAATTAAGGGAGGAAAAAATGGAGCCTTATTACCTCAACTAAACTATTACAATGAAATAAAAATAATCCTATTCTAAAAATTAAAATAAAAACTATCTACATTCCGTCCCCTTCCGAACTTCCCGTAGAATCTTCCAAGTCGTATTGATATTGTGGATCTACATTTACTAAATCCTCTTCATAAGGCATATCTTGCTCCCTCTTTTCCGCTCTAACCCAATCACCAAGCAAGAGTTGATTTTCCAAATTTTCACAAGTTAGTTGGGAACGTCTTGCATCCAAAACATTTCCTCCCACACTAAATGCCGATTCGACGGCCACGGTTGAAGCGGGAGAAGCTAAGACTTCTTTTGCAATTAAAGAGAGTATGGGATAAGTTTCTTGCCTTTGTGACCACCACCTCAAAATATCAAAAGAAATTGGATTTGAAGTGTTTTGTACAACTTCATGTCTAGTAGAGAAATATGCTTCCAACTCGTACGGAATGCTAGAGGTAGAAGAAGAAGAAGGAGACGTTCTAGGACGTTTTGAAAAATAAATATCATTAACAAAACTATATGGATCGTTATTCACATCATATTGTGTATCAATACCAATATCTTCTTCATTAGGACTTGAGCCATATTGAGAAACATTTCCATGAATTGCACTATACTCATTATAAAGAGTCACCAAATCTTTTTTTGTATTTTCAACAATAATCGCCGGGTTTTCGTGTAATCCGTCCCCATTGGGGTATAAATTTGCATAATAAAACGTTATTATGCGGACTAGATCTTTCAATTTAATACGGGGATCCAACATCTTTGCAAGCAAAAATAGAGACGGAATGTTATCAAAATATTTGACCCACTTTTGCCTCATGGAAGCAATGCTTTCGTTTAAAATGGTGCAATTTTGCAAATTTTTAAAACTTAGAACTATTGCAATACATTGATCAAGTACCAAAACGGAAGTTGGATAATAAACTCCGACAAAGCCAAAGTAGCGGTATTGAAAATCTTTAATAATTGACATAAATTAGTGCAAGCGTTCCATTGATACGCAAATAAAGGAATTTCATAGCCCATACTAATAAAAAAATCCATGATATGCTCTTTATACTCAAAACCATCAATTAACATTTTGTAGGTAGAATTCCACCTAGTCGGAACATCCATAGAAAAATATTTTTCGGGAAGACCCTTATTTAGTAAATATTTTATCCATTTTCTTGTAATTTTATTTTTTTTTGCAATAAAATAAAGAGCCTCTCTAATGGGTTTAACATATTGATCTAAAGCATCCAAACCATCTTTAACACATAAATTTATGATATGACATAAACATCTAATATGAAAATACTTACCCCCAAGTGACGGTTGACAAATGAGCATCAATTCCGGTATACTAGCGGTATTAGCACTAGCATTGTCGAATGAAATAGAAAATATTTTTTGCAAAAGACCATATTTTGCCAAAATGGCGTGCAACTTTCTACAAATATTTTCCGCGGAATGAGGTGGTTCAAAACTATCATATGCAAGTAATCTTTTTTGTAAAGTCCACGAATTATCGATCCAATGGCATGTAACACCCAAATAACTATTTCTTTGCCAATGATCACTCCAACCATCGGCACAAATTGAAACTCTTTGATCTAATTTTGATAAAACATCAATTAAAAAATGTTTATATTCCAAAACCACTTTTTTAATATCGCGTACGAGAGTCGTACGTGGTACTTTGGAGGCGGCCGGATTTAAAGAAAGTCTAATAAACCGTTCATAAAATTCATCATCCGCAAAGTTAAAAGCAAGCCCTTTAACACACACAAATTTGCACAATTCTTTCCTATAAACGACATTATTAAACTTAAATAAGACCGAAGACGTACCTTGGGTGTTAGGTTGAGCAAATTGTAATTGAGCTTGATCACTATCAATCCCAAGTTTTTCAGGATGTGTTGATTTCAAGTGATGGTTCAATGTTCCATGCCCATTACCTTTTGCGAACGGGTAAGATTTGGTGCAATAGTTGCAACACGCTCGAAAATGTACAAAGTCGTTGGGGTCAATTTGTACTTTTCGGAAATGGATCGTGAAAGTGTCGGATTTGGATTCTCGTGCTTGACGTTGCCCCCGACCACCTCTTCCCACGCCCCGAGCTCGGCCGGCCCCGGCCCTACCACTTTGAGGAACATTTTCTTCAACATTTTGCTCACTTTCCTCAAATGTGACTCAATTTCCGGGTTAAGTGAGGAAGAATCAACATGTTCCTTGCCGCTCCTTCGAGATGAGGCCATTTTGTTAACAAACTAACTGAAACTGTTTAGAAACTGACTGAAACTCGCTAAAAAACTGACTGAAAATGATGAAAAACACAGATTTTGTTAAAAAACTGACTGAAACTGTCAAAAAACTGACTGAAACTCTCAAAAACTGACTGGAATTCTGAAAACTAACTGGAAAACGATTTGAAACTGACTGGAAATGGTTAACAAAGTGACTGGAATTTTCTAAATAAATTAAAAAAGTGATTTCGTTAAAAAACTAACTGGAAAGCGTTAAAAAACTGACTGGAATTATGCAATCTAACTGGAAATATGAGAGAGTGTGAGAGACTTAGGAATTAGTAGAGAGAGAAAGAGTATAGAGAAGATGTGGAACTAAAATGGTAGGAGGGAGGGGGTATTTATATGTAAGCAATTTTTGGTTTTTTTTTTTTTTTTATTTTCATTTAAGGCCGAAAGTTAACTGAACTAACGGCTAGTTGGAAAACTAGCCGTTTTTGGACAGTGGTGGTCAGTCAGACATGGGGAAATGGGGGGGGGGGGGCGGTGCAAATTTTTGAAAAGTAGCCGTTAGGCGGTTAACCTCCGGTTTTATAAACGGTTTAACCGCCGGTTATCCGGTTGGCGGTTATCCGGTTATAACCGGCGGTTTACCGGTTTTGAGAAAGGCCTAACCGAAACCGGACCGGGGAATTACGGTTGACGGGTGAGCCGGTTGCCGGTTAACCGGTTTCCCGGTTTTGACCGGTTATCAACCGGCGGTCAGCCGGTTGCCGGTTTTTTTTTGTCACGTCTACATGGGAGCCTTCAATCAAGCTTGCTTAGCTAAAACTTCGTGAAAAATCTTATCACAACCCACTTCTCTCCTTAGCACTACTCTAAAGGAAAAATATTTTCCCCACACTAACTTCCTTGAGTCACGGCCAAATTCAAAGTCTTCCTGGGGATGGCAAAGTTTATCTTGGGGGAAAAGTATTATTAGTGAATAATAATATTTATTATATATGTTAATAAGTACAATTAATAATATTAGTTAATTATAATAATTATTTTAATTATTACTAAAAAATTATCACAATTCTCCTAAATTTATAAGCAAACATTTTAATTCATATACAAAATAGTTATATTAAAAAAGTTATTATGTTACATTACTAAATAAAATCATAAAAAACAAAATACACAAAAATAGTAAATTAGTTTCCCGTGTAAAGCACGGTTAGCCACTAGTCAAAATAATGTTCGAGAGTTTTTTTTTTTTTTTTGAAATGGATCGACCAACACAAATTATCATCACCATTTAGCCCCTTTTCTTCATCAAGTTTCATAATGAAATTCAAGACATGATTTTGTCCAAACTGTATCATTTCATTTCATAAAATATTAATATTTCAAGAATCTTGTTGAAATGATTTTTTCATTTGTCATTTTTCATTGTCCCAAATGTTCTTTCTATTTTTACAATTTGGGCTTAAATGTGCATAAATTTAAAATGGCTAGTGAAGCAAGTATTTATATCTTTAAAAAGTTTCAATAGTCAATTGTGAAGTCATTTTGAGACAGAGGGAGTTGTATTCTTTAAATCTCAAAATACATTTACTCTTGATTTAAAAAAAATGAATATTTATTTACTCCGGAGAGAGAGTAGTAGTATCATTGTTGCCTGTCTCCATATCTTTGCTTTGCTTCATTTTGACAAACCATGAATTGCAAAATGAACTAACAAAATTGCTCCAAGCGAGAAAGGGTGATTTGTTAGAAATTGGTTAGAAATGATGGTTTGACCAAGTTTCGTAATTAGTTTCATTTAATAAAAATGAAAATAAGTTGCAAATTATTAATTTACGTTCGGAGTAGATTAGCGTGGTATATTTATATTCTCAAAACCAATTTCAGGTGAATGAGAAATTAATTGTTGAAAGTGGCAACTTAGTGTAAATGGTTGAAGAGAAATGGGAATGAAAATGTCATATCCCACATTGCTAAAAAAGGGGAAATGAAGACATTATATTAATGTTGTCATCTAAGGAGGAGCCCTCCTTGGGCCAACCAAGTGGACCATTGTGCCATATATGCAACTAGTGGCCCAAATGTACCAATTTCGGACTAGCTCCAAATGGACACATGACCTGATGTACCAATTTCGGACTAGCTCCAAATGGACACATAACCTGCGAAGCCTGGGAGCGTCGTATCTTGGAGACAATTGCCAGTTCGTAAGCACAGTTATTCGGGGCAATCTTGTCTTACGGAAAAAGAGTCAAACTTTTGCCTCGACTTTATTTTGTAGAAATAAATTTTATACGAGTAGTATTAGTACTCCCTCCGTCCCATTTCAAATTGCAAATACTAGGTTGGTACGGGGATTAAGGGAAAAAGTGAAAAATGTGATGTGTTATGAGTGTTGATAGTTGAGTGGGAGAAAGAAAGTAGGATAGAGAATAGTTAGTGGGTTAGTAGATGTGAGTATGCAAGTGGGTTAAAACTTGCCATTTTTAGATTTTGCAATTTTAGTTGGGACACCCTTTTTGACAACTTTTGCAATTTAAAATGAGACGGAGGGAGTATATCCTTTGTCAATTTTTACATAGAGGTAAAATTTCAGGAACAATCATTTTTTTTTTTTAAAAAAAGAAGATATTACAACTAAATAAAGATAAATCCTAATAATATTAATATATCAACAACATTGACACAAAATATTACAATTAAAATTAATCAATTCCTCCACATTGATCAAGCCAAGAAAAAAAACAAGCTGGCTGACCAACAGGTTTACATTACTAATCTACAAACACTAAATTAGAAAAATAAATAGAGTTTTAAACTCCCAGCTATTCCTACTTACTACTAATTAGCTCTGCAATTGCCAAAAACTCCATTGCAGTAGCTACTTGCCCTCCCTAAAATCCATTATTCCATAATTACCCTTACCCCTAATTTTAAAATTTTTAAAACAACAAAAATAAAAATACGCCTAGAGAGAACCCCAATCAATTTCATACGACGGATACTTTTCCAGCTCCGACGAATACACTTCCCATGCCGGCTCCTCCTCCGTGAACTCCGGGAACGTCAGATCCGACGACGGCGATGACCCTCCGGAACTCTCCGATAATCCCTCTACCTTCATAACCTCTTCCTCCTCCGGCACCGTCTGAGGCTTCTTAGACGACCTTCTAGAAGTCGGCTTCTTGCCGTCAATACTCTTCCCCTCCGACAAGCTCTGGCATATTGCTTGCAGCTTGGCGTCAACGGCTGAGTGAAGCGGCTTGTACTCCCCAAATTCGCCGCCGATGTGGTGGCGCAGGTGAGGGAAGTTGAGGCGCGCATAGTCTCCTCTCAGCTTGAAAGCCGCCTTGTCGTAAGCCAGCGCGGCTTGTTCAGCTGTATCGAAGGTGCCGAGCCAGAGCCGGGTACGGTTCCTGGGTAAACGGATCTCAGCGACCCATTTTCCCCAGTGCCTTTGCCTGACGCCTCTGTAAAGCTTAGTAGGCTTCGCCGGAGAGCCCACTTGCTTCATCGAAACGGGCTTTGGGCCGAGAAAGTTGACCGAGTGCTGATTATGGGCCTGAACGGCGGCCCAGTTAGCCATTTGTTGTTGTTGAGGGAAGCTTATCTGGGCCTGGATCTGGTGTATCTGTGATTCAGTTAGGTTGTTAAGCCCAATAGAGGTAGACTGTTGATCCATAAGCCCAAATTGATCATGGGCCGAGAACCCGAAATGGGCTGTGGAGGTGGAGCAAGAATCTGGGTAGAAGCTATTGGGCTGGGTTGAGAAAGAAGTAGAAGGGGGAGAAGAGTAAGAGAGAGAAAAGGTGTTATGATCAGGGAGGAGAGAGAAAGTGGAAATTGAAGAAGAAGAAGAAAAGGTTGGGGTTGGGGAAGCACTTTTGATAAAAGGTTCAAGTGCTTCCATAAGTTCACCACCCCTAAAGGGGTCAATTGACTGGAAATCTGAACTGCTGCTACTACTCCACAAATCCATTGCTGCTGCCATTTCTAAAAATTAACAAACAGGTAGGATAATCTTTAAACCTAAATAAAATTAAAAAACCCAGAAAATAAATTGGATCTAAAAGAGGTTTTCTTCTTTTCAAATAATCAAAGAAACCCTTTATCAATCCTGATTAAAAAATCAACCTTGAGGGACAAAAAATAAGCCCTGGTTGGTGATTTGAAATGAAAAAAATTTACAGAATATTTAACTGAAAGAATTGATTAAAAAAAATTAAAAGAGATGGATCTCTTTTCTGAAAACACCTGGGTGATTCTCGATTTTTGATGTGTTTTAAATCCTGTAAAAAATTCAGAAAATTTCTCACAAATTAGCTAACATACCCAAAACCAAGAAAAATTTTTCACAGATGAATTACAGAAAGGGAAACACAGAAGCGGGGTATAACAGAGGGGGAATTGGATTTTTAGAAAATTAAACAGAAGAAATCAATTTGAAGTACGCTCAGAAAAGAAAAAAGAAAATTTTTGTAGGTGAGTGATTGTGTGTGAATGTGTTGAGTTCTTGAGGATTGGTGGGTGGGCTGTTTTATAGTACTAGTCAAGTCTTTAACTCAAGTTGAACTACTCTGGTTATCTCACTCTAACCATGGTTTGAATAGTTCCTGATTACTCTCTCCGTCTCAGATTAAGGTTATTACTTTCCTTTTTGGTTTGTCTCAGCTAAGATTCTTAGTTGTTTTATTACTTAAAATGAACAACAGGATCCACTTGTCATTCTCACAACAAAAACTTTCTGTCCACTTTCTCTTTCCTGCTTTCTCCTACTTTACTTTCATACCCACAACATTTTTTTTAATCTCCGCATCTAAAGTCAAACTAAGAAACTTAGTCGGGGACCGGTTAAGGTTGTTTCGTATTGTGTGTATGTGACGTAAGCTTTCGTCCTGAAATGGAGGTTACTAATTAGAGAATGACACGCGTCCTTGCTACTGACAGATGCCCTTTTTTAGTGGATCAGTTGTCGGTAGTAATTTTGTTTGGGGTCTCTCCTGCGTTTGTTGACCCAATGATGTGTTCACACTGCTAGTTGGCTCCCCAGTTTTATTTGCGCCGCGTTTGATAAAGTTGGGTTTTGGACTCGGAATGAACGTGAGATAAGTGCCCGTGGTGTGTCTAATTTTCAACCCAATGCATTCTTTAAAGGAAAGGGTATCCAAGCCAAGTGCAAACGACTGAGTTTTTTTTTTTTTTTTTAAAAAAAAAAAAGAAAGAAAAATAAAGCAAAACTTTAATTTATTAATAAAAATTGTAAAAATGTTGCTCCACAAAAGTAAGAGACTTAGCACAAATATAAATTAATTTATAAATTCGAACAATCGCCAGCCTCAACAGTAAGAGACTTAGCACAAATATAAAAAACGTCCCCCACAGCGTTAATTTCCTTAGTTATTGTCCTCATCGTTAATTTACGTCCCTAGTACTTATGAAGAACTAGTATAAGTTTAATCGATGATCATGTGTATGTGATACAAATTAAACTTATGGGTATTTGTTGGTGAACAAGTACTGGACATGACCTACTATGAGATTTATGTCATGGTCAAATGTCATAATTAAATCACAGATAGCTATATCATTTGATATCATTAGACCTGAGATTATCATGGTCTTCCACATAATGAACATTATGTTTGACATAGTCAACTGTTACCCTTAATCATGTAGTCATAAAGGCTATGATTGGCATAATCGGATTCTTGTAGGAAAGAATGATAAGTCAAGATGGAATTTGTCCCTCCCTCAAGAGAGATACCTGCTTGGGCCACTCGAAGAGTGAGATTGATGAAATGCGTGGTCAAGCTCAAATGAATTGATGTGTTCAATGTCATTTGCTCATATCAATCTACTCAAGATAGAGAAAGCATTGAACAATATAAGTTGACATGAACAATGACTTATGTTCAATATGATATCTCGTGACAAAAGGATTGTGATATGTTCTATGAGGATAAACGAACTTCTTTAAGTTGAATCAATTGAGTAATCATGATGGTCTGCTAGGGTCCACTCATGATTTATGAGAACAAATGTGTTTGGACTCATTACCAACTTGATATAATTCTATGGGGTCACACACAATAGAACCAATTGTTAAAAAGGCAAAAAGACAGAATTTTAGCCTGGCACGACCGTGCTAGTATTGTACCTCGGCAGTTTTGGTTCGTACCAAATGGCGCGGCCGTGCCACTTTGTGAGAACGAACGTGCTAGAGTCCCTGGGCCGAAATTTTGCCGGTTTAATTGGGTAACGGGATTTAGGTCTTCTAGGTCATTAAGGGTTAATGACTAGGGACTATAAATACATCTTTTCACCAGCCATTAAACCAATTCAACCTAAAATTTTTAAGAAACATAATTCTAGATCCAAGATTGAGAATCAAAGATCAAGAACGCATAAAATTCATATAGCCTTTGAAGATTAGAAAAACGTGTTTTCTAATGATGGGATCTAGCAGTCCAGATTTAGAATCGTTCTAAATATTCGTTCGCGTGTGGATACACATAGAGGGTGCTTGCTTTAGCATCTCAAGTTCGTGTTCCTGTGATCGTGATCCGAAGAACGCGAAGAACGAGGAGATCAAATCTAAAGCTTGAAGACTTGAAGATTTGAAGATCCAAGATTTTAAACTGTCGCGACCCCGAACCCCGCGGGCCCGAGACCGCGATCTGGACGTCGACTCTAAAACCAAAACTAAGAAATACTGAAGTTAAAAATTTCATTTGATACCAAAAGGTAATGATCCAAAGTTTTACTAAACCAAGTTTGATAAAAACCAAATACAACTATCATAAACTTCCACAAGTTTATGCCCAACAAAATACAAATATACAATTCTTAGTGACGTCATTGTTTGGTACAACTACCCCAAATGGTTACACATTTACATAATGTAAACCAACCTATGTCAACCTTCCCCAAAAGAACGGATCCACCCTCGACGTCCTTTTTCTCGTGATCAGCGAGACTAATCCTTAGCACCTGGGGGGGGTTAAGGAAAAACAAAGATAAAAGAAAAGGGGGTGAGATAAATCTCAATAAGTTACTAATGCAACTACATGACATGCTATGATGCAATAAGTAATAAACAATGATAAATATCACATAGCACATAGCATTTATCACATAACAGATAGCAGCGGAAATAAACACATGACAAAGGATATAGCCAAGGTTTTCCAAACCGGAACATCCAAATAAAGGATCGCTGCGCAGCTTCAATAATCAACAAATCATCATCTTCATAATAGCATGAAAGCCGAAGAGAAAACCCCGGTACCGGAACCAATAACCAATGAAGTGTCACAAGGGACGGGAGACATGCCACAAAGTCATGCTCCAAGTAAAGCTAAAATGCACACAAATGAGCTAGCTCTTCTCACATCCAAGGCCAATCTGGAGGAGGGTAATAATGGGGCAAAACAATGGTCAACATCACAATGGACTTGGCCGTGCCATCATAATGTTTCGCATCGCCCAAACACACACAAAATACCAGCAGGACTTTCAAATAAATGCTAAGTAATAAATACTAGCTTAAGTAAACATCTTAAGGTTCCAAAGTAGGGAACCAATCCAAATAAATCACCACAAAGGGGCAGGCGCGCGCTTGTTTGTCCAGTAGGTTTGGGTCGCTGGAAAAAGGGGGCAGGCGGGCGCCTGGCACCACGCGGGCGGGCGCCTGGTCTACGGACTGGCCAAGAACAGGGCTGGGTAATGCCATTTTCGACCAAAATTCTCCCAAAACACCAAATACTCAAAATCAACACTCCTAACAAGGTTTCTAAGGTACCCAAACATCTTTTAACTAGAAAGGTGATCTTAACAACACCCTTTATCAACCAAATTCAAGAATCAAAACCCACATTCAAGATTTCACCATTTTTAACCAAAACTCAAATAAATTCCAAACAAATTCAAAACCCAACCAAACTTCAAATATAACACATCAAACATCATATAAACATGATATGAACATTTTAGCATAAAAATGGGGGAAAAGTAACTTACTTGCAAATTCTCAAAGTTGACGGAATTCAATTCTTTTTGATTCTACGCGATCCTAACGACGATCTAAACAAGGTTCATGTTTCAAGAAATGAGAGAAGATGAGAGGAAGAGGAAGGAAATTAAGAGAGAAGAACAAGAAAGAAAACTTACCAATACTTGGAGAGAGAGAGAGAGTTGAGTGCTGGGAGGGAGAAGAGAGTGAGGGAGGAGGTGAGGGAGGTAAGGGAGTAGGGGGAAATTATTTTGAAATGTTACAACTAGACCCCCTCCCCATACTAACACAACTACTTACACTCCCGACTAACAATTAAGACCCAATATTTCTACACTAGCACAAATGGCCCTAATAAAATGCTAAGCATAATTATTATAACACATAAATTGCACACATAAATATTTAAATAAATAATAATTTAAATAAATAATTAAGCAAATAATTAAATAAAAATCATTTAATTACTAATAAAATATAGCCTAGATTTCGGGTCTTGACATTCACTCCCCCTTAAAGAAAATTCGACCCGAATTTTAACGAGACTCACCTTAAACAAAAAGCCACGGAAATTTCCTCTCGATCTCAGCACGAAGCTCCCACGTCGACTCCTCGATAATATGATTCCTCCAAAGAACTCGAACCAACGCGATGCTCTTGCTCCTCAACTCTTGGACTTTAGAATCTAGGATCCGAACCGGTCGTTCCTCATAAGTCATATCGGGCTCAATATCCTCCGGTATCCTCGGTAACACGTGAGACGGATCATGAACATACTTCCGAAGCATAGAAACGTGGAACACGTTGTGCAACCGGTCCAAAGATGGCGGTAACGCAAGACGATACGCTAGAAGTCCAACCTTTCCCAAAATCTCAAACGGACCAATAAACCTCGGAGCCAATTTGCCTTTCTTCCCAAACCTACGAATACCCACCTTCGGAGACACTTTCAAGAACACAAAATCACCGGTCTGAAAACTAAGATCTCGCCTTCGGTTATCTGCATAGCTCTTATGTCGACTCTGGGCTGTTTTCAATCGATCCCGGATAACTCTAACCTTTTCAACTGAATCCTGAAGCAAATCAATACCCAAAACTTTCGCTTCACCGACCTCATCCCAACAAATAGGCGATCTACATTTCCTTCCATACAAGGCCTCAAACGGTGCCATCTCGATACTAGCCTGATAACTGTTGTTGTAAGAGAATTCCACTAACGGTAGGTGCGAATCCCAAGAATCAGAAAAGTCTATCGCACAAGCTCGCAACATGTCCTCCAAAATATGAATAGTCCTCTCGGATTGACCGTCGGTCTGGGGATGAAAAGCTGTACTGAATCGCAAATCTGTACCCAAAGCTTCCTGAAACGCCTTCCAGAATCTAGAAGTAAACCTCGGGTCTCGATCTGACACGATGCTAACCGGAATCCCATGCAATCTCACAATCTCGTCGATATAAAGGGTCGCAAGCTTCTCCATCGAATATCTGATGTCAATGGGCAAGAAATGGGCACTCTTGGTCAATCTATCCACTATTACCCAAACACTGTCAAACTTCCTACGGGTACGAGGCAGTCCCGTAACGAAATCCATAGTCACATGCTCCCATTTCCACTCGGGAATCTCTAACGGCTGAAGTAATCCCGCGGGTCTCTGATGCTCGGCTTTGACCTGCTGACAAGTTAAACACCTTGAAACGTACTCGGCTATTTCCTTTTTCATATTAATCCACCAAAATTGTTGCTTCAAATCCTGATACATCTTCGTACTACCCGGATGAATAGTATACCTCGATTTGTGGCCCTCATCAAGAACTCTCTGTTTAATTCCATCAACATCCGGAACACACAAACGACCACGGAAAGTCAAAACTCCACTCGAACTCAATGAAAAATCCTCGAAGTTCTTTTCCTTCAATTTACCCATTATCTTCACCAACTCGGGATCTTCTTTCTGAGCTTCCTTTATCCTCTGAATTAGGGTCAGAGACACCCTAATATTCGCAAATATATCCCCATGTCTCGATTCACGAGGAGACCAATCTCGAACATCCTCAAGCATTTTCCATTCACGGACCATCATCGAAGCCACATAAGATTTCCTACTAATCGCATCGGCTACCACATTCGCCTTCCCCGGATGATAGGAAATCGTACAATCATAATCCTTCAACAATTCCATCCATCGGCGCTGTCGGTTGTTCAACTCTTTCTGGGAGAAAAGGTACTTCAAACTCTTGTGATCCGTAAAAATTTCGAACTTCGCTCCATAAAGATAGTGCTTCCACTTGTGCAACGCAAAGACTATCGCGGCCAATTCCATATCATGAGTCGGGTAATTCTGTTCACTCGGGGTCTACTTCCTCGAAGCATAAGCAATCACTTTCCCATTCTGCATCAAGACACAACCCAAACCCTCTTTCGAAGCATCACTATAAATCACTAGGCCATCGCTCCCATTAGGCAAAGTCAAGATCGGTGCTGTAGTCAACCTCTTCTTCAATTCCTCGAAACTCTTATCACATTTCTCGGTCCACACAAACGGAACATTCTTCCTGGTCAACTGCGTCATCGGAGTAGCAATCCTCGAAAACCCCTCAATAAACCTTCTGTAATAACCGGCTAAACCAAAAAAGCTTCTAATCTCTGTCACTGATTCGGCTCTCTTCCAATCCACTATGGCTTCAATCTTTGACGGATCCACAGAAATCCCATCTTTAGAAATCACATGCCCCAGAAATGACACCTTCTCGAGCCAAAACTCGCATTTACTGAACTTCGCAAATAATTTCTCCCTCGGCAAGAACGGATAAAACTGTCCTCAAATGCTGCTCGTGCTCCTCTCGAGACTTATAATAGACGAGTATATCATCAATAAAAACCACCACGAAAGAATCAAGATAGGGATGGAAAATTCGGTTCATCAAATCCATAAATACGGCCGGCGCGTTCGTCAACCCAAACGGCATAACCAAGAACTCATAATGGCCATAGCGAGTGCGAAAAGCAGTCTTCGGAATATCCTCCGATCGGACCTTCAACTGATGGTACCCACTCCTCAAATCAAGTTTAGAGAAAACCACGGACCCTTGAAGCTGATCAAACAAATCATCAATGTGCGGTAGGGGATACTTATTCTTCACCGTAACCTGATTCAACTTCCGGTAATCTATACACAATCTCAACGAACCATCTTTCTTCCGCACAAACAAAACCGGTGCTCCCCACGGGGAAACACTAGGGCGGATAAACCCTCGATCCAGTAACTCTTGCAACTGAACCTTTAACTCCTTCAACTCTGCGGGAGCCAACCTATAAGGTGCTTTCGAAATCGGAGCCGTACCCGGTAAAAAATCTATACAAAACTCAATCTCACGATCGGGAGGCATATCATACTCGGTAGAGAAAACATCGGGAAATTCCCGAACTACCCGAACACTATCAAAACTAGGGGATTCTTTCCTAGTATCAAGAACACTAGCCAAATACCCCTCACAACCACTATGCAATAATTTTCTCGCTTTCATAAAAGAAATTAGGCGAACCTTTCTACTCAGAGGACTAGCCTCAAACACAAATTTAGGCACATCGGGAATAGAAAAAGTAACAGTTTTCTCACGGCAATCAACAGAAGCATGAAACTTGCTCAACCAATCCATACCCAAAATGACATCAAAGTCTTGGATAGGAAGAACTACCAAATCCGCACAAAGGACTCGACCACAAATAACCACGTCACAAGCACGAAAGACTCGATAAGAAATCAAGCACTCTCCTATAGGGGTCGACACCTCTAGCACGTACGGTAAAGACTCGAATGCAGCATTTAACATGGAAGCAAATTGCACAGAAATGTATGAATGAGATGATCCTGGATCTACTAACGCTCGCGCGCTCACATTAGACACAGAAACAATACCTCCAATAACGGATGGATCATCGGTGGCTTATTGTTGATTCATGGCATAAACCTTCCCTTGAACTTTGGGCTTCCCGGCGGCATCCCTTTTCTGACCTTGATTATTACCAACTCCTGACCCGGATGCTTGACCTCTACCTCTCGGGCAATCTTTTACAAAGTGACCCATTTGACCACAATTGGTGCACCTTCCTTGCTTCTTCCAACAACGGTCTTCAGAATGACCTTCCTTTTGACAATATGAACAAAGCCTCCTAATTTGGCTCCCTTGGTTCCCGGAAGTGGTACCCGGGTTCCTTGGGATCGGTTGCCCTCGGAACTGAGATTGTCCCCCAAAGTTACCTCGGTTATCTGAACGGTGTTGTGGCTTGCTTTGCCCTCCCGGCTTGCTCGGGTTAGCCACCTCGGTCTTCCTTTTATGCTCCCCAATATCTTGCTCTATCAAATAGGCTCGGTCCACCGCATCTTGGAAAGTCACAATTCGTTGGGCAATAAGTTGAGTACGGATGGAGGTCTTCAATCCCCGAATGAATCTCATAGCCTTTTGCTCCTCGGTCCTCACCAAATAGTCGCAATACCGGGCTAATTCTATGAACTTAGCCGAGTATTGTGCTATAGACAACACACCTTGCTCTAGGTTGAGTAGCTCGATCTCCTTTCGGTTTTGATCAACAACCGGAATGAAATGCTCTTTGAATTTGCGCACAAACAACTCCCACGCATACACCGTGTGAGTATCATCCCAACTAGCTTTAACACCTTTCCACCAATGCTCGGCGGCTCCCACAAGCTTGTAAGCCGCGAACCGGAACTTGTCCTCATCCGAACACCCAAACACATCATAAATCTTTTCCATAGACTCAATCCACAACTCAGCCTTCCTTACATCGGGTTCCCCATTGAATTCAACCGGTTTCAACTTCAGAAATTGCTCCAATCCATAGCGGGGTGGTGCTTGTTCTACCCTCGGACCTTGATCATGTATGGCCTTCATGGCCGCCTCGAACATGCCTTGAAACATAGCACGTGCTTCTTCCCTTGTATCATTCTGATTCTGTGCCCCACTAGTACCTCCTCTGTTTCTTCTTCCAGACATTGAGAACAATTACCTGCATAAAACATCAACCGTTAATCACTCCGCACACTACTACCCTCCTAGGTCATACTAATCCACCTAGACTTATACATAGAGCTAATGCCATAGCTCTGATACCAACTGTCGCGACCCCGAACCCCGCGGGCCCGAGACCGCGATCTGGACGTCGACTCTAAAACCAAAACTAAGAAATACTGAAGTTAAAGTAAAAATTTCATTTGATACCAAAAGGTAATGATCCAAAGTTTTACTAAACCAAGTTTGATAAAAACCAAATACAACTATCATAAACTTCCACAAGTTTATGCCCAACAAAATACAAATATACAATTCTTAGTGACGTCATTGTTTGGTACAACTACCCCAAAATGGTTACACATTTACATAATGTAAACCAACCTATGTCAACCTTCCCCAAAAGAACGGATCCACCCTCGACGTCCTTTTTCTCGTGATCAGCGAGACTAATCCTTAGCACCTGGGGGGGGTTAAGGAAAAACAAAGATAAAAGAAAAGGGGGTGAGATAAATCTCAATAAGTTACTAATGCAACTACATGACATGCTATGATGCAATAAGTAATAAACAATGATAAATATCACATAGCACATAGCATTTATCACATAACAGATAGCAGCGGAAATAAACACATAACAAAGGATATAGCCAAGGTTTTCCAAACCGGAACATCCAAATAAAGGATCGCTGCGCAGCTTCAATAATCAACAAATCATCATCTTCATAATAGCATGAAAGCCGAAGAGAAAACCCCGGTACCGGAACCAATAACCAATGAAGTGTCACAAGGGACGGGAGACATGCCACAAAGTCATGCTCCAAGTAAAGCTAAAATGCACACAAATGAGCTAGCTCTTCTCACATCCAAGGCCAATCTGGAGGAGGGTAATAATGGGGCAAAACAATGGTCAACATCACAATGGACTTGGCCGTGCCATCATAATGTTTCGCATCGCCCAAACACACACAAAATACCAGCTGGACTTTCAAATAAATGCTAAGTAATAAATACTAGCTTAAGTAAACATCTTAAGGTTCCAAAGTAGGGAACCAATCCAAATAAATCACCACAAAGGTAAACTAATATAACCCGCACATCAAAGATGAACCACATTCCCAAAATGATACTTAATCAAATTCCATATCATATTTATTCACAAAAGAATCAAATCCAATCAATAAAGTGTTCCACGGTGTTATCTTAAGTTAATTAGAAGCAATAAACCTAAACTAGTTAAGCCTTAAGTCATAAACCAAGCAAAAGGGCAAAATTCCCAAGCAGGCGGGCGGGCGGGCGCTCGGACAGGGGCAGGCGCGCGCTTGTTTGTCCAGTAGGTTTGGGTCGCTGGAAAAAGGGGGCAGGCGGGCGCCTGGCACCACGCGGGCGGGCGCCTGGTCTACGGACTGGCCAAGAACAGGGCTGGGTAATGCCATTTTCGACCAAAATTCTCCCAAAACACCAAATACTCAAAATCAACACTCCCAACAAGGTTTCTAAGGTACCCAAACATCTTTTAACTAGAAAGGTGATCTTAACAACACCCTTTATCAACCAAATTCAAGAATCAAAACCCACATTCAAGATTTCACCATTTTTAACCAAAACTCAAATAAATTCCAAACAAATTCAAAACTCAACCAAACTTCAAATATAATACATCAAACATCATATAAACATGATATGAACATTTTAGCATAAAAATGGGGGAAAAGTAACTTACTTGCAAATTCTCAAAGTTGACGGAATTCAATTCTTTTTGATTCTACGCGATCCTAACGACGATCTAAACAAGGTTCATGTTTCAAGAAATGAGAGAAGATGAGAGGAAGAGGAAGGAAATTAAGAGAGAAGAACAAGAAAGAAAACTTACCAATACTTGGAGAGAGAGAGAGAGTTGAGTGCTGGGAGGGAGAAGAGAGTGAGGGAGGAGGTGAGGGAGGTAAGGGAGTAGGGGGAAATTATTTTGAAATGTTACAACTAGACCCCCTCCCCATACTAACACAATTACTTACACTCCCGACTAACAATTAAGACCCAATATTTCTACACTAGCACAAATGGCCCTAATAAAATGCTAAGCATAATTATTATAACACATAAATTGCACACATAAATATTTAAATAAATAATAATTTAAATAAATAATTAAGCAAATAATTAAATAAAAATCATTTAATTACTAATAAAATAGAGCCTAGATTTCGGGTCGTGACATAAACACACAACAACGGTTAGTATTCTAAATTCATCCTCCTATTAATTTAATTATCATGAATAGATCTTGGGGCTTAGGGTTTTGCTGATTTTTCTATTGCCGTTTCCGCAGCGCATGAACCCTCAAAACCCAACAATATATAAGTATATTTTTTACTAAATAATTATATAAGAGCTTTTGTGTAGAGTAAATGTTAGTTTTTTTTCTTTAAAATGAGAGTAAGAATTAATGCACATAATCAGTTATATTTCAATTGTTAGTTTCTCTAAAAACAATCAAACTATTTCATATTTTTTTTGCAAAACTACTATGTTACATTACAGAATTCGAGTTGTTACATTTAAACTCGTAATTGATAAATCATTAAGTGTTTTATCAATAAAAAATTTCATAAATGAATGTAACAACTTTTATATAAAATGTAACAATAGTTTTGCTAGTAAATCATATGTTATCCACAATCCCTTTTGTGCAAACCTATGGTTACATTTTAAAATAAAAACTGTTACATGTCATTTTAAAAACGGTTAGAATTGTTAAAAAAAATTATAATCATTTATTATGAAAATATAACAGTAGTTAGTCAATCTTATGTTATCCATAATCCATTTTCTGCGAAATTTTGATTACATTTCTGAATAAACACTGTTACATTTCAGAAGGAGAAAAAAATATTACATTCCTTTAGGGGTAAGTGTTACATTTGTTGACGAGGAAAAAAAATGACGGAAAAAAAATTGGCGGGCAAAAATAAATAAAATTAAAGATTAAATACATAACGGATGGATCGGCCCACGGATAATCCGTCTCACGAGCTAAAACCGTTTCACAAAAGTCCAAAATTATATATATATAAAAAAAAACAACTGAATTGAATTTTTATATGTTTAACGAATCTGACTTTATTCTTTCGAAAGAAAAAAAAAAAACGATTCTGACTTTAAATGTAATTAAGAGCTAAAGACAAAAACAAACGAGCTCTTAATATGAAGTGATGATAAGGCAGCAGTAGTAGTAAACAATCACGAAATCTCGGTAAAACGCATTTTACGCAAGTCTAAAAAAAAATGTGTTTTCGGTGGCATTTTTTTAAAATATGTGGAACTTCTTTAAAAACGCTCGGTGACATTTTTTTAAATAATCGAAACTTTTTAGCGGTTCTGGATATCAATAACAAGCCTTCCGGATATGATTTTCAAGCACACTTGAAGGTCATGACCAATAAACTTTCTGGATATCAAGCTCAAGAGGTTATGGATATAGATAATATAGTCTTCTGGTTATAATTTATGAAGCATCTCCAGTGAGAAAAAAAACTGAAAATAACCTTTGAAACTGATATCCAGAACCTTTGAGATTGATAGCCAGAACCTTTGAAAGTGATAGCCGGAAAAAATTTTATGAGAAAAAAATTGAAGATCAGTTGATGTGTTACTATATAGCCAGTGACATTGTTTATGATGACCAGTTGATGTGTTATGAAGGTCCAGCGAGTGTGTTGAGGAGCGCCAGATGACTATGTTTTTTCTAATCACTAGGAAAAACGCGTTTTACAGGAGACTAACTCTTTACTATTAGGTTTACATTCCATTGCGAAAATATTAGATTATAGATAATGGTGGTTCTAAGAATGTGTTTATATGTAATTAGATGAAAATTTAAGTGATTGACCCAAGAAATTTTGACAAAAATATTATGAAATTATAATCATCCTCATAAAAATGTAAAAACTGTTATGCATGCACTAGAATGTGTACAATTACAAACAATCTTTTTCATTAGTAATGGGGTATTAATTTTCTTACTGATATGACTAAAGTTTATCAGAATTAATACCAAAATTAAACAACCGAGGATACAATTAAAATCAAACATCATTCAACGTAATTGTATCTTATAATTGATGGGTTGATAAAGTGTTTTTTTTTTTTTTTTTTTTTTTTGGGTACAAAGATGGGTTGATA
The DNA here is from genome assembly GCA_026119855.1 of Campanula takesimana. Taxonomy (NCBI): domain Eukaryota; kingdom Viridiplantae; phylum Streptophyta; class Magnoliopsida; order Asterales; family Campanulaceae; genus Campanula; species Campanula takesimana. Next base: position 492,585 of record JAOWBW010000284.1, read on the forward strand.
AAGACAGCACGCGTAAGAAGGCTCCGGAATTAATACTACAATTTTAGTCCCTTCCACTCACCCTTTCCAGAAGTTCCATTGACTTCTTCCTCATTGTCTATTTTTTTTTTTTTTTCTTCCTGGCAATCTCTCACTTTTTGTTTGCCGTTTGTTTACATTTTTGTTTTTGTATGTAAATTGATGATAAAAGTTTTTTATTGGGTTGGTAACACGTCGCTGTTTGATGTGTTATGCAACTTAGCAGTATTATATTTGATGAATTATTTATATTCCTAAAGAATAATTTTGGAACTGATTAATTAGATAAAGTTTAATACAGGTCTTTTGCATTTATAAATACTTTCTGATATAAGTCTAAGGTGAGAGGAGTGGACTTAATCGGGTGACGCGGAGCAACATCGTGGGCCGTTGGGCCTGCACGTGTAACGTGCCAGCTCTGATACCATAATAAAGTCTGAGGTTCCATCCCAAAACCAATTGGCTATGTGAAGAGTAGCCCAGGATTTTTATATAGTCAATGCTTGGCTAGTTGATTCCCGGTGTGGGATAATTGTCTCTAACACGCCCCCTCAAGTATAGCCGGGCTTTGCCAAGGCTTACAACGTGGACTTGTTACGGGTGGCGGGGAGCAACATTGTGGGCCGTTGGGCCTACACGTGTAACGGGTCAGCTCTTATACCATGATAAAGTCTAAGGTTCCATTTCAAAACCAATTGGCAATGGGAGGAGTGGCACATGATCTTTATGTAGTCAAGGCATGGCTTGTTAATTCCCGATGTGGGATAATGTCTCTAACACTTTCTACCTACGGTACTCCCTCTGTTTTAAAATACATGTCGTTTTAGAATTCTTCATACATACTCCATTTGTCCCAAAATGATCTTCTCATTTGCTATTTTTCATAGTCCCAAAAAGTTCTTCCCATGTCTATAATTTAGGCTTAAAAGTGCCTAAACAAAACATGACTTGTGAAACAAGTGATTCATATCCTTAAAAAGATTGAATAGTCAAATGAGAAGATTATTTTGGGACGGATAGAGTATTTTTTTTTTTGAACAACAAAAATGTAATTTCACTCACAATAATAAAAGAGATGGCACACCACAAAAGTTGGAGGCTCATCTAAAATATCAAAAAGTAGTTTCATCTCTAAACCTACAACAATGACTATTTCGATCTAAATCTTGAGATTTGCATATCTAATCCAAATAAATTTGGAAACTGCCTCAATCTGGCATTCAAGAGGTCCCTCACTGGATAAGATGTTGCTTTGAGTCCATACGTTAGAGAATCCGGGTTGACGAGAAAACTCCCTCCAAACATCTCAAAATTCACGAAACATCCATGTGAAGTAAGAACAAAGACTTCTACTTCATTGTGAAATTCTACGAGATTTGTCGCAATTAGAAGATACAAAAACCAACAAACAAAAAGACAACAAACATAAGCTCTCACTGAGGAGAGAAATCTATGGCTCTCACTGAGGAGAGAATCAAAGGATCTCTACATAAGAGAGAAATTTTATATAACATAAAAACATAAAAATTTCAACAACACAATTTTTTGTAATCTCAATTGAGATTACAAAAAATTGTGTTGTTGGATACGTTTTAACGATAATCAATCTAGAATAAGGAAGAAAAAGAAGAAAATTTTATAGAATCTGATTGATGGTGAAATGGGAAGATAGGAAGAGGAAGAAGACGGTGAAGAAAATTTTTCACACATATTAAGAAATATAATTAATACATATAAAAAAGGCTTATGTACTCCTAAAATAATCCAACTACCTTAATAATTATATGTTTAAACAAGAGATAGTTTGCAATTAATGAACAAGTGTATAATTGAAAAACAATAGTAAAGATGTCATGAAAATAGTAAAACGTTAAATATTTTGAAACAAAATTTAACTCTGAAAACATCATGTATTTTGAAACGGATGAATATAAACAATCACATGAAATGAATAAATTATTGTAAACCAAGAGAATCTATTCTGATCGCATTAGAGGCTCGTTTGTCGCAACTGGTGGCTGATGACTTATAGCTGATGGCTGATGGCTGACGACTGATAGTTGATTGACTTATGGCTAATAGACAAAAATCTGTTTGTTTTGACTGATCTAATAATACTTATGAACTGTAATAAGCTAATTGTACATGTTTGTTAAAAAAGTTAGAAAATGATGAACTGTAGTAAGAATACCAAAATGCCCTTACTATATCAATTAACTCATTTGTGCTAATTTATCATATAACTAAATTATAAATTATTCGTGTGAACATAAATATTTTATTGTGGTTTATTAACATAATTAAATTAATATTAATTTATTCCCTTTAAATAGAAGTAAAATATATATATTTCATAAACAAAGAAATACACACTGATATTAGAGTAAGAAAATAAGAAAGTTTAAAATAAAGTCACATCATTCTTCCCAAAAAAATATCAATATATTTATAATATAATGATTTGCATAAGATAAAAATATTAAATTTGCAACACGCAATTTTTTTAACAGAAATATGAAATTATATTTTCTTGAAAAGCAAAATATGAATATCCATTTTTTGATATCTTTATTCTCAAATGTTTTTAATATTTTTATATTTATTATAGACTTTAAATATAAAAATTGAACATTTATTTTGAGACGAGGAAAGTAAAAATTATTAGCATGATACTAGAAAGCCATTGTTAGGGTTTTAGGGCCTTTAAAGCTTTAAACTTTTATCCCCTTTACATTTCGTCTCGGAGTGAATCTACATCTCTAGGATAGTTTCTCCTTTCTTGTCATGTCCGGTACTCCCAATTTCGACCCCGATGCCATGTACGGCTTCTATGAACGAAATAATAGGATTTATATACTGTCGGAAGGGATATGGAAAATATTGTCCTTAATGGCGATAGGTGACCTGTTGTTTTTGAATAAAACCCCCCGAGACGATGTGAGGTATCCATCCGGTCTATTTGCCCCGAGAGCTCTTAGTGGTATTGCAGATGGCATAATGCTTCTTAATACCTTTGATGCTGTTATTCATCACATTTTTCTTCATTTTGTTGAGGATAAATCGGTTTTCCGATCTCGTTTTGAGAGTGCCACCTCCTCGGCCCCCAGTAGTCGATTCGGGGGGGGGGGGGAGAATATGGCTTTATCTAGGCTTCTTGATGAGTCTAACCCCTATGGTTCTTCTACAGGTATGGCCGGGGAGAGTACGTCCAGAAGGATAGTAGATCGTTTTGATGATCGAGTTACCCGACCACAACGCGGTGCTGGAGCCAAGAAGGCTAATAAGGGTAAGGGTAAATCAGGTCCAATCGTAGATAAACATCCCAAATCAGGGGACGAGATGCTTGAAGTTCTTTATTCTCGGTACGACATAGACCGTGAAGAGTACCGTCTATATTACAGTAGGGCCGTGCCTCTGGATACCGATGAGAAAGTTCATAACTTTTACTATGATCAGGCAGTCGTTTCCTTCTTCTACAAACAGTTCCAGCTAGGTTTAAGACTTCCTCTTGACCCTTTTATCAACGAGTTCTTGGAGTTTTGGGAACTCATGCCGGCTCATATAGGTGCTAATTCCATCAGGTATCTGGTCAGCTTCATTGTCTTGTGTCGCAGTCTCAACTTTGAGCCATGTATGTCCGCTTTTGACCATTTCTTTAACGTGAGTTATAACAAAATGACGAGGACTTTGACTATAAATTCTGACCCATCCAAACCCAAGATCATTTCCCCTATTTCCGGGACTGTTAGTAAGGTGTCGGGGTGGAATACCCACGTTATTAGGGTCAAGTCTCGTTTTGGTTGGGAGTTCGCTGTTCCTGATTATGCACCGAGTCGCCCTCAAGACGTCCATAAACCTGACTGGAGCGATAAATTGATCACGAAACTTGAGGAGTTTGCTAATCTGGGTACGTTGGATTGGAGCGAATTGGAGAAGGATCCACGTTATTATGTTTAAGCCGGATTGATGAAGGGTCCCATTGACGGTATCGTCCCCAAAGTTAATGTTCTGAGGGGGAATAGGTTCCCAGATTGGATTGTCCACCCAAACTTTGTTTTTCTTCATGAGTGCGTGCGTTGTCAAGAGGAGAACAACGTTTGTCTTAAAACTGAAGAGACGATAGGCTGTAATTATCGAGAGAAGTGGAGGCGCCCGCTTCTGGGCAGTACCTGAAAATCAGCGGGTTCAAGGGATTGCCTTGACCCTAAATTATAGAACTTTTTCCCCTGCAGTAAACGTTAGCACAGAAACATGGAATTGAAGGACAGGATGGAAGGCGGGCGATTCTGGTAATTAGGGTCGGACGCGTGCGCTTTAGGCCAAGAAGGCCAGATGCGCGCGCTTCCTACCCTTTTTACCAGAATGCCCAGAAAATAAAATAAAAGAACACCAAAAATGAAAAATGCAAGTTTAACCCTCTATATCCTCAGCGGAGTCGCCACTGTAGATACCTCGGGGAACCACGGCTTGGCTAGAGCGGTGAATTACCTAGGATGTCTAATTGATTTTAAGAGTCGCCACCTATGTTTTAGAGGAACATAAGAAAAACCTAAAAAGAGCCAATTTTATATACAAAACCAGAGACTCGGAAAAAGATGGGTTCGGGGGTTAGGTGACGGAGTGGGAAGTACTTAAACACCCACTCCGCCCCGCTTACGCGGGTCTTGCTACTTTGGTGTTCTAGTGCTAATGTCCTTCAATTTATTGATATAAAAAATGTGCTAACAATTGAGATGAGAAGAAAAAGGGAAATAAAAAGAATGATTTTATTAATTAATTAATGCTAAAAGATTACATGTTGAATTATTGCTACATAATTACATTAAGAAATGAGAATGTAAATTAAAGTGGAATTAAAATGTTGGGATGTAACCTTGACCAAACTTCAATAGTGAAGTGGTCTTTTAGTTGTATCCCTTTTTATGGAGATTGCATACATTACTAAGACATGTAAAATGAGAGAAGAAGAATAAAGTACCTTAAGAAAGAGGACTTCAAACTTGGACTTGAAAATGGTGTTGTTGTAGGGAAATTGTTCTAGAACAATTTGTGTAGAGTCTTGTTACGAAGAACTCTTGTTGAGAGAATTTTGTGTAGAGAATTGTGTATAGTGTGTGTATAGAGAAATTTCAAGTCTAAAAATGAGGTCAAGGTCTAAAAGTGAGGTCCTTTCTAAGGTAGAAGAAGGTGGTTTAAATAGGTAGAAAAGAGAGGAAAAGATGGTCTTTCAACCAATAAGAAAATAAAGGAAATTAAATAATAAAGATAAAATCAAATAATAATAAAAAGAAATATTTAGTTTTAAAGACATGGCTAGAATATTGGGATTGGAGGTTACAAAACTAAGGGGGATGAATGTGGATGTAAAAAGGAGTGTTTGTGATCAAGAAAAGGGGGGGGGGGGGAAATACTGCAATCCGTAACTGCCAAAATGGGAAGCGCGCGAGTCCCGCTTTTAGGGCGAGACGCGCGCGCAGCCCACAAGAAGTGCTGGAGGCGCGCGAGTCTAAAAATGACAGAATGACAGAAAAGACTCAAAAGTTAATTTTGTTACGCAGTTTAGTCCAAAACTAATGGAATCAGTTAGGAACTTAACGGAAGTAACAGAAATTAACAAAAACAAGTAAAATAAAAATACTATGTATGCAATCGGGGTGAGAGGTCCAAGGCGGGGTGTCTACACCTGGCCGTCTTCTTCTTTATCATCTTGGCTGCCAACGCGTCTTCTGGTAGTTTTCCTCTCTCGATGTAGTCCTTATAATCTTCAATCCAGGTTATGTCTTCATCATCTAGAATCAAGATCTCCAATCTCTCGTAGGCAGGTTGGTCAGCATAGATGACCAGAGGATTGGTTTCTTCTGACGTGGCCATCTTTGACAACAAGTCGGCCTCCTAGTTGTGTTCTCGTCTTACTTGCCTTATTTCCCAAAACTCCAAGTTCTTGGTTAGATTCAAGACGAGATCTCTGTACTTGGTTAGCATGTGGTTCTCGGTATTATATTCCCTTTACTTGGTTCACCACAAGTTGGGAATCACTGTATGCCACCAGTTTATTTGCACCAAAGAACTTAGCCCTTTCTATTCCCAAAACCAAGGCCTCGTATTCTGCCTGGTTGTTTGAGGCTGGGAATTTGAATCTGATGAAGTCAAGGGCTACATGTTCGCCACCAGGGCTTGTTAGATACACGCCGGCTCCACTTCTTCCTTTTGTTGTTGATCCATCTGTGTATAAGACCCAACAATCATTTGGCAGTTCTTCTAGTGGTTCCCTATCCATGGGAAACTTCCTCTTCCTGTTGGTTGGCGTATATTCGCTTGAGAACGTGGTCTCGACTAGGAAGTCAACCAAAGGCTGTGCCATCAAGGTCTTCCTCGGCTTATAAGTTATGTCGAACTCGGTCAATTCGATTGGCCAGTTCAATAATCTTCCCGAGCTGTCCATTTTGTGCAGTATCTTCCTGAGTGGCGCGTCGGTTTAAACCGTGATGGAATGAGCAGAGAAATATACGCGCAGCTTTCTGGCGGCAATTACCAAGGCATATGCTATCTTCTCGGCATTGAAGTATCTTCTCTCGATATCAGACAATGCTTTGCTCGTGTAATAAACTGCCCTCTGAACCCCATTTTCCTCTCGTACTAGCACGGCCGCCACGGCTTTGTTCGTTGCTGCTAGGAATACAGAAAGTGTCTCTCCCATGATCGGACTGCTGAGTAATGGTGGAGAACCTAAGTATTCTTTCAATTGTTGAAACGATGCCGAGCACTTTGGGGTCCAGGCAAAGTCCTTAGTCCCTTTCAAAGCTTTGAAGAATGGAAGTGACTTTTCCACCGACTTGGCGATAAACCTTCCTAGGGCGGCCACCCTTCCGTTCAGCCTTTAAACCTCTTTTACACATGTCGGCTCTTTCATGTCGACTAGGGCCTGGATTTTCTCCGGATTTGCCTCAATACCGCGTTGTGACACCATGAAGCCAAGGAACTTGCCATCTGTGACCCCGAAAACACATTTGTTAGGGTTGAGCTTCATGTCGTTTTCCTTCAGATTTCTTATAGTCTCCGTCAGATCCGGGACGTGGCTTCCTGACTTGGTCTTTATTACCATGTCGTCAATATAGGCTTCCATGTTCCTGCCGATCTGGGATTTGAACACCTTGTTCACCATCCTCTGATAAGTTGCTCCGGCATTCTTGAGGCCGAAAAGCATCATTACATAACAATAGATCCCTCCTGCTGCTTGGAAAGCGGTCTTTTCAATGTTGTCTTCGGCCATCTTGACTTGGTGGTATCCAGAATAAGCATCCAGGAAACTCAAAGTTTGGTGTCCTGCAATGGAATCAACCAACTTGTCGATCCTGGGGAGGGGATAGCTATCCTTTGGGCAAGCCTTGTTGAGATCTGTGAAGTCGACACACATTCTCCACTTGCCATTTTGTTTCTTCACCATTACGACATTTGCTAGCCACTCGGGGTATGTCACTTCTCGGATGATCTTGGCCTTCATCAATTTATCCACCTCGATCTCGATTGCCTTTTCTTTATCTATAGAGAAGACCCTTCGTCCCTGCTTGACTAGTTTGAAAAAAATGTCCACTTCTAGTTTGTGGAGAGCGATGGCTTCTTTAACTCCAACCATGTCTTCAACCCTCCAAGAGAACACGTCTAGGTTGTTTTTGAGCAGGTTGATAATCTCTTCTCTTTCTTCCGGGGGGAGTTGTTTCCCAACTCGTACCTTCTGTTCTGGGTAGTCAGGGTTGATAACGACCTCGTCTAACTGGTCAACTGGTCTCAGCTCGGGACCGTCCCTGAACTCCAAGGTTTCCACAATGATTTTCTTGACTTTTTCCTTGTCTTTGCCCTCTAGGCTCAAATTCTCCATATCTAAGAGTCTGTCTATCTCGACATCCATGTGGTCGGGTATTGTGGCCCCTGAGCTTAGGACGAGGAGGAGGTTTGAGCCACTCGGCTCGTCCGAAGCTGTGTTCATGGAGATACAGCCGAATCCTTCCAATCCATATGTCACCTCGGTCTCTGTCCTGGTATTATCATCATCCAGTATGACCCATTCCTCAGGCATGTCTATTGTTATCAAGCCTGTTGGTCCCAAAGACACAACAAGGGTATGAAAAGAGGCTAGAGGGGGGGGGGTGAATAGCCTATTTAAAATTATCAACCCTTTTTCAAAATTCAACCTTATGCTTACTATTGAGTTTTGTGGTCAAGTAAAAACCACTAGTTCAAAGTAAAATGCACAGCGGAAGTTTTCGATAAAACGGAGTAGAGTTGTTTTTGAAGTTAAAAACTGCTAGGTAAGCAAAACGTGCGGTCAGCAATATTGCGGTCGGCAATATTGCGGTCGGCAAAGATAGAGTTTGAAGGATTCAATTTGCGGTAATCAAAATGCGGCAAGCAAGTTGCGGTAACCCTTGCGGTCGGCTATTTGCGGTAAGCAAGGTTACTGACTAGAAAGGTTGAAAATGAAAGTTTGTGTCTTAGAGTTTTGGCAAAATGATAAGTAGTCAGAAGTAATAACTTAGGCAATAGGCAAGCAACAAACACAATTCACAATCGTTTGAGTATCTGGAAAGATCAAAACACTAAACGACAAACAAAGTCAATATGAACAATAAGAACAATTGCAGAAAGTAAATTTGCAGAATGTAAATGACACAATGATTTGGAAAGGTTCGATCTGTTAAAAGATCTACGTCCTTTACCAAGATGGTCAGTCTTGGATTTTGAATGGAGGTTATATTGATTCTTCTTGAGTACAAATTACAAAGATGAAGTATTGAATCAACACCTACTTTCTATGAAGAACAAATCCTAGACTTAGACCAGTGTATCCCTAATGATGCAATCTATGTGATTGATCAATCGGTGTGTGTGTGTGTAAAGAATCAAGAGCTCTATATAATCTAAATGATTGAGAGCCTAATGAATCTTTAAGTGTTGCTGGGCTTGAGATTTGATGTTCTTGAAGGCTTGCTGGGGATTTTTGAAGATTTGAATGTGAATGCTTGAAGATTCAAATGATTCTGGAAATCTTGAGTATGATCTTCAATCACCAAGTATTTTGACAGCAATTTCTCTCTTCGAATCTCAGCACTCTTCAATGAAGAGTTCAAGGTCTATTTATAGCCTTGGGTTGAGAAATAGCTGTTGGAAGATGATGAGCTGGAGCATTCTGATTGGAGCTCATATCTTTGTCTTGTAGTTGCAGAAGATAGTGGTCCAGATGTACTATCTTGTACGACCAAATTCAAATTTGAATTTGCAACGTTTAAATCAAGTTTGTCTTTACTTGGTCTTGATACGGTCGCTTAGTCTGCGGTCGGCTAATGGCTTGCGGTCACCATGCAGCAGCATAGTTCATGCGGTCGCCAATAGGTGTGGTAGCCTAGTGCGGTCGCCTGGTGCGGTCGCCTAGTGCGGTAAGCAGACTTGGTCATTTTCAGAAAAATCAACAGCAGCAATATTCTTCAAAAATTGAGGGGCTGATCTTCTAAGCCTAGCTAAACTAAAATTGGACTAAACTAATGAAGTTATAAAACTTCTTACAATAGAACCTAAAGTCCACAAAAAGTAAAATAAGGTTATGGGATCAATCAAATCTAGGTAATAGGAGTGGTTTATAATTTTCATACCCAACAATCTCCCCCTATTTGATTGAGACCATTACCTACTATAACAAAGACTAATTCATTGTACTTGGTAATAACATGTTTCAAGAAATTAAGTTTTATTAAGTTCATGCCCCAAGTCAATGCACACACAGTAAGTCAATGTTATAGATTTCTATCATCCTAAAAATAAAATAAAAGGACTAATCCTAGAAGATAGAAATATTTTTGATGCAATTAATAAAGATGATATATGAAGGAAATGAATAGCATCAAAACAACACAATCATGACTAGTACCCTGAATCATTAAAGCGATGAAGCATAAGAGTACAAAACAAAAGAGAGAATAAAAGTAGTTGTGTTACAGACCCAAATAAGTTAAACAGAAAATGAAAATTGTTTGAGGCAACCAGCCTAATCAAAAACACAGTGGTAACATAAATAGTGCGGTCAGAAGGGCGATAGAGAGATGCGGTCGGGGGGTGCGGTCAGCTCACATATCCAAACCAGGAATCTTCACTTCGCCTTGAAATTCAGGAATGATGGGGCAAGTGAATGCGTTGGCAAGCATATAATCGAAACTGTCCACGGTCGGGAAATCGATGCTATTTCCATCATCATTCTCAACTTGTGAATGGACATTACCGTGACCGGCATCAGCAACCTGGATGGATCCTTCAGTGACTGCACTTCCAGCCGATCTCTGAACAGATTCTTCTAAAGACTCCAATTTCTTTTCAACGACCTGAAACGATCCAACGACCGTGTTGGTCAGTTCCTCAATTCTGGTGCCCTGATATTCAAGTGGAGTTTTCAGAGTTGCATAAGCGGCCTTGATTGCTTCAAGCTTCTTTGCTTGATTTTCAGTAAGGGCTTCAAGGGATGCCTTGATAGCAACATCAACACTGTTTTCCAAACTGAATTTGATTTTCTTCAGTTCATGAGTCAAGTCAGTTTTAACCAAATCCAGCTGTTTGGAAATTTCAATAGAAGCATCAACGACCTCACGAGAGAGTCCACGATTAAGAGCATTTTTCTGAATGGTCAAAGCCTCCTTCATGAATCGAGGAGTAACCAAGAGATCAGTCGACAGTACTGTTGATGTTGAAGCGGTCGGAATGGGTTGAGCGGTAGCAGAACTCGAACTGGTTTTTCCAAGAACCACATCCTTAACAGTCTTTGTTATAGCCACTGTCTCCCCTTAATGGTATCAATCATTTTGGAGGGTAGGGAGTACAGCTCCTGCTGAAGAGTGGCTTGAGAGGATTTCAAATCAACGACCTCTGCGGTCAGCTGAGCAATGGCTGTTTGGTTATCGGACTGAATTTTGGTCAATGTTTGGACTGCGGTAAGGAGTGCGGCAACCTGACTTCGGTAGCAGGAATGTCGTCATTTTTGACTGGAGAAAGAGGGGTTGGAATGGGAGAATGAGTAGGAGAGGCAACTGGTGTGCGGTCAACAGGACGGTCGACGTTAATGGGCAGCTCAGTGCGGTTGACGTCAGCGACCGTACTTTCTTTCGGAGCGGCAGCATCAGAACGGTCAAAAGTGGGGCTATCAACATTGATATCCCTGTCCTTCTCATCACTATCACCTTGTTCACTACCAACAGCAACTTGTTTATCACCATCAATGTTATCACCTTCTTCACCACTTCCAACAATTTCAACTTTGGAACCACTTGAAACTTCATCTTCGGTTGCCTCACTATCGGATTCATCCCTTAGAGAGTAGACTTGTCGTGCAACCTTTTTCAATGTAGGAGCAACATCAACTACATCTGCAGTGGTAAGAGGAGGAGACCCAGTTGGAGTAAAGACTGGAGATGCAGCAACCTTTGCTTTCTTGACGACCTTGACCGGTCTGAGGGAGTGAATTCTCTTTTTCTCCCCCTGAACTGTTGCGGTCGAAGGAGTCTTTGAGGGTTTGAGAGATGGTGCGGCAAGTGACTTTAATGATACGGTCGACTTGCGAGGAGGGGAAGTGGAGTAAGTAGACTTGGCGGTCGGTTCCTTGAATTTGATACCAGTAGCAACTGACGATTTCTTTGCGGTAGGCTCAATAGCAATACCCTTGCCTTTTCCTTTGACTGGAGCGGTAGGGAGATATTCTTCTTCATCGTCGTCATCATCACTAGCAGACGGTTGAGAAGGTCTGTGTTTGGAAGGAGACTCATATGGCTCATGAGGATCCTTAGCAAGATAGGTCTTATAAAGACGATTTCCAAAACGAGACCGGAAATTCGTTTTCATGGTAGAGATGGTAAAAAGCTTGTTCTTGGAAATGGACAGCAGAAGTTCGCGATTCTTCGCCATGATTTTGCGAAGTTCCTTAATGTGGGTCATGAGAAAGGTGATGAATCTGCTGTGAGTGCGGTACTTGATAGTGCCCTTGTCCTTTGCTTTATTGTAAGCAATGATGTTCTCCTTCAGGGCATCATAGATGACCTGACACCAGTCTATGTCCTTACATAAATAAATCGCGGCAGACAGAGTCCATTGGGAGGTATTGAAGTTTGCCTGATTACCTGTCTTGCAATGAATAGAGTGGCCAACAAGGTGACCGATATGGTACATGACTTCATCAAATTCCTTACGAGGAACTTTGGTGACATGAGTATGACCAACCAAGCGCGTTGCAAGAGCCTTCAATTCATCATCAGCCACGGTCGTGGCATATACAACACCGGACTTCTTTTTGATTCCCAACACTTCACCAATATTAACCACATCTAAGGTCATCTCATGGCCTTCAACTTCAGCATGAATGAACTTCACTATCTTGCCGTGCTTGGACCGACCGGTCTCTTCAGTAGCGGTCGCAAAGAACTGGTCAACGAAAGCAGGGACATGGAAGTCCTGATCGAATGTAAAAAATGGAAGAACACCAGTCTTCTCAAATCGCTTGATGAGATTCCTGCCTATAGCATCCTCTTTTAGGTCTTCAAGGTCCATTAGGAGACCAGGAAGGAAGTGTTTAGTATCCTAAAAAATTAAGAAGTTAGAAAAATAAAAATTGCGGTCGCTTGAAATGAAGTGCGGTAAAAGATACACGTGGTAAGGGAAACCATAAGGTGAGCATATCACGGCAACTAAGGATGCGGCAAGAACTTATCATGCGGTAAGTAAATCACGGTAATATATGCGGTCGACATGAAACATGTTATACGGTCACAACACGGTAAGAGAAATATATGCGGTAAGGAACACGGTCGACACACTTAGCAAGCAAAATTTTGAAAACAAGAAATTTTTAAAGAGATAAAGCACAGAGAATCAAAACACGCACAAACACCTTTTAAGTGTGTGTGCTCAAGGAAAATGGATCAAAAAGGTAACGCTCAAGAACACGGAGAACCAGATCAAGAACACGAGGAACATTTACTGTAGCATCTACCCAGAAAATTCGAACTTAGCTAAAAATCGAATAAAAAACACGTAACCAAACTCGAAAATCACGATTAAGATCAAATATAACATCAATTTTATCAAATAACCAACCAAAATGCACAAAATCGAAGAAAAACGAAATGGGGGGGGGTGCGCAATCCCGGAAAACCCAGAGAAAGAAAATCTCCAAAAATCATCCAAAAATCTTGAAATATCACATATTGAGATGTAAAATGGTATATAATAACAAGAATCAAGCAACATACAAGCATGGAAATCATCAAAATCAACAATGGGAAGAATATGAAAAGTTTTTGAGAAACCCATTTAAAATAGCATATATTCGAAAATATCAAAAAAATTAAGAGATTTAAGGACCGAAATCATACCATTCGCGATTGATAAGGTGAGGGATGGAGAGAGGATGATTTCTTGTGAGTTTTATCAACTCTAGCCATGAATTTATAGAGAGAGATATAGAGAGAGAGTCGGACTTAGAGAATATTTAGAGAGAGAATGTAGAGAGAGAGAGAGAGTTAGAGAGAGAGTGGAAATGGTTTAAGTGGAAAGGGGTATATAGGCGGTTATGGGGATGTGGAGAGGTGGAAAAGTGGGAAGTTAACTCTGCAAATCAGATATGACAGAGAAAAGAGTCCTTTTTGTTTTCAAATGAGAGCCAATGACGGCGGAGCAAAAATATTATAATGATTTGAAATAAATAAAAGCGAGGGAATAATGAAAATTACCTTAATGCCCTTGATGTAAAGAAAATATCACTCCTAAATATCTCTAAGGTTAGAACACTTACCTGGATTCCATGCGTGCGGTAAGCAAAACTTTACCGTTTGTGCGGTCGATACACTATGCGGTCGATTACTAGCGGTCGACTGATATTGAGGTAGCACTTTTAAAATATTAACACCTGGCGTTGATCTGTGCGGTCAACAGTTCATGTGGTAGGCATGAGTGATGACCAAAATACATTTGAGGTTGCCACCAGGCGGTCGACGCAATGCGGTAGGTATTAGCGGTAACCTATAAACTTGTGGTCGACATTTAAATGATATTAGCTTGATTCGAGCGGTCGACGTAACGCGGTCGATTGAAGCAATGCGGTCGACAGAATTGCTAGGTACCTACTTGTTTGAAGAAACTTGGAGAAACCAAAACATTAGTACAAAAATCATAAGGACAAGATATTTAGAGTTCTAGCATACCCATTTCTCCTCTGAGAAACCTAAACCTCTTGGAATCCAAAGCCTTGGTGAGAATGTCTGCAATTTGATTGTCAGTACTCACATACTCTAGATGAATGTTACCTTTCTCGACATGATCTTTGAGAAAATGGTACTTGATATCAATGTGTTTGGTCTTTGAATGCATCACAGGATTGTTGGACACAGCAATGGTAGATGTATTGTCACAATAAATTGGACAATTTTCTTCATTGATTCCGTAGTCGACCAATTGTTGTTTCATCCAAAGCACTTGGCAGCAGCAGCTTCCAGCAGCTATATATTCAGCTTCTGTGGTAGATACGGAAACTGATGCTTGTTTCTTGCTAGCCCATGAAACGAGTCGATTTCCGAGGAAATGACAAGTTCCACTTGTGCTTTTCCTGTCAATGGTACATGCTGCATAATCTGCATCTGAGTAACCTATAAGATCAAAATTCGAATCTTTGGAATACCAAAGTCCAAGGTTAATAGTCCCAGATAAATAACGAATAATACGTTTTACAGCAATAAAATGTGCTTCTCGAGGATCAGCTTGATACCGAGCACAAACACAAACACTAAACATGATATCGGGCCTACTAGCAGTTAAGTAGAGAAGAGAGCCAATCATACCTCGATACAAGGTTTGATCAACCTTTTTACCTTTTAAGTCTTTGTCGAGCTTATTGCCGGTAGCCATAGGAGTGTCGTATGCTTTTGCATTTTCAAGTCCAAATTTCTTGATAAGATCTTTTGTGTACTTTGCTTGGTTGAGGAAGATGCCTTCAGCACATTGTTTAATTTGTAGCCCAAGGAAGAATGTCAATTCTCCCATCATGCTCATCTCAAATTTGCTTTTCATTAACTTTTCAAATCGCTTACACAACAATTCGTTAGTAGAACCAAAAATAATATCATCGACGTAAATTTGAACAAGTAAAGTATGATCATGATATTTTGCAATAAATAAAGTTGTGTCGATCTTACCACGCTTAAAACCTTTTTCTAGAAGAAATTTTGATAGAGTATCATACCATGCTCGTGGAGCTTGTTTAAGTCCATACAAAGCCTTTTGAAGTTTGTAGACATGATGTGGAAATTTGGGATCTTCAAATCCGGGCGGTTGAGCGACATAGACGGTTTCTTGAAGTTCGCCGTTGAGAAATGCACTCTTCACATCCATTTGATAAAGCTTGAATCTCTTGTAAGAGGCATAAGCTAAAAATATCCTTATAGCTTCAAGTCGTGCAACGGGGGCAAACGTTTCGTCGTAGTCGATGCCTTCTTCTTGTCTATATCCTTGTGCGACCAACCTAGCTTTGTTTCTTGTGATGTTCCCATTCTCATCCATCTTATTTCTAAACACCCACTTTGTACCAATCACTCCTTGATCTTGTGGTCTTGGAACTAAATTCCAAACTTTACATCTTTCAAATTGGTTGAGCTCTTCTTGCATAGCAACAACCCAACTTGAGTCTTGGAGTGCTTCATCAACTTTCTTGGGTTCAACTTGCGATATGAATGCGGTAAGTGCATCATAATTTGATCGTCTTGTTCGAACACCGGAGTGTAGGTCACCAATGATATTTTGAATTAGGTGATCTCTAACCTCGCGCACTTCATGTGGTAGGTCGGGTTGAGTTGATGGTTGTTGAAAATCTTCGAATGGTACATCATTTGTGCCATCCCAATCATAGGTAAGTTGAGGGATAGGTTCTTCAACATTTATAGGTGTCTCAACTTCAACTCCATTTGGGGTAGCAGCAGATGCGGTAGCTTCTGGTGCTTCATTTGAGGTAGGTGGAGGAGTAGTTGAGGTAGAAGGATTTCCTTGAGTTGATTGATTTTGTGGTCGACTTGAACCTGTCTCATTAAGCTCAACAAAATCATCAGCAACATTTGGAGCCATATGTGGCTTAAGGAGAGAATGTTCATCAAAAGTAACATGGACAGATTCAACTATCTTAAGAGTGGTTTTATTAAATACACGAAAAGCTTTTGAGTGTTTAGCATACCCAACAAATATACCTTCGTCGGCCTTAGGAGCAAATTTACCTCGATGTTCTTTACCGTTGTAGAGAATGTAACATTTGCAACCAAATATCTTGAAATAGGCAATGTTGGGGGTTCTTCCTCTCCAAAGTTCATAAGGAGTCTTGTTGTAGGTCTTGTTGATGAGGGATCGATTTTGAGTGAAGCAAGCTGTGTTGACTGCTTCAGCCCAAAAATATTGAGGTAGCTTCGATTCAGCAATCATCGTTTTTCCTGCCTCAATCAACGTTCTGTTCTTTCTCTCCACAACGCCATTCTGTTGTGGAACTCCAGCAGCTGAAAAGTTGTGGTCAATACCATGGTCGTCACAGTATTGAGCGACGCCGTTGTTTTTGAATTCTGTTCCGTTGTCGGATCGAATACTGACAACGTCGTCTTCTTTTTGGGTTTGGAGTTGCCTTAAGAGTGCGGTCAAAATGTCATAACAATCGTCTTTGGAGATCATCATTTCGACCCACGTATATCTTGAATAATCGTCTACCACAACCAATGTATATCTATTGCCTCCAATACTTGCGGTAGTGACAGGTCCAAATAAATCCATATGTAGCAGCTGTAAACATCTTGAAGTTGACGGAGTCGTCTTGCTGGAGAAAGACGATTTTGGTTGTTTGCCTAGTTGACAAGCTGAGCACTTTTCATCGTGGTGGTCAGCAACTTTGGGTAAACCACGGACCAAATTATCTCTACCAATCTTGGAGAGATACTTGAAGTTCAAGTGACTAAGTCGTTTATGCCAAAGCCAACTATTTTCGCTGACATTCTTTGCTACAAAACAGAGATTAGAAGAAATACAAGTAGAATTAAAGTCAACAATGTAAACATTTTTCTTACGAATTCCTTTGAGCAAAGTGACACCGGAGTTGCCATCCTTGATAAGAAAATGAGTTGAAGTGAAGTGGCATTGCAATCCTTTGTCGCAAAATTGTGAGATTGAGAGAAGATTGTGTTTTAAACCGGTAACTAGAGAAACATCTTGGATTGTTATTTTTCCTTTTCTGATGACTCCATAACCAATGGTCTTTCCTTTGCTGTTGTCGCCAAAAGTAACTGCTGGACCTTTTTCATTACGGACACTTTCCAAAAGGTTGATATCTCCAGTCATATGCCTTGAGCATCCACTGTCGAGATACCATAAACTTGTCGCATCATTGGAGTGACCAGCCATGAGACAGAGGACCTACAAAATAAACATTTAAGATCGAGGTCCCCTTTATTATTTTGGGTCCTAAAGATTAGCAGCTTTTGACGACCCACACTTGCCTCACAGAAGGGGGTTTAGACCTTCTAGGATTGGGTGTGAATCTTAAAAGACATTCAGCAGCCTTGTGACCATAATCATTACACACAGAACAATGGTGGAAGCCACCCAACTGAGGGTTAACAAACTTAGTTGAAGTTTTCAGCACAACATCATTTACTGGTATGGATGAGGTCGCCTTTACAAAATTCATCCACTTGAACTTTGCCGCCTTACCACTACCCGCGGTCGTTGGTTTCCTTGCGGTAGCCAACTTCTTAGATGCGGTCGACTGACCGTGCGGTAAGTTACTGCGGTAAGAAGATTCAGCGACCTTGCTGGTGCTTGCCGCAGCAGCAGATTCATCCATGGCAATACCTTTCAACTTTGCCTTGCCAGTTTGCTTCTTAGGATAGACATAATTTAACACTAGTTTCTTCTTTGGTTCTTGTCCTACACCCTTTGAAACATGATGTTTAGCCTTCAACTCTTCCAAAGTTTGCTGGGTAAATTTCTCATCTCTTTCACAACAAGATGCACATTTAGAGTTGTCACTAGTTTGGAATCCCAAGCCTTCTTTATCACCACTAGACTTTTGGGATTCTAATATTTGTTCCATAGTGACACGAGAATTGGTCCACTCA
Organism: Campanula takesimana; assembly: GCA_026119855.1. Classification (NCBI taxonomy): domain Eukaryota; kingdom Viridiplantae; phylum Streptophyta; class Magnoliopsida; order Asterales; family Campanulaceae; genus Campanula; species Campanula takesimana. The sequence continues at coordinate 510,767 of JAOWBW010000284.1, forward strand.
TTAGTGATCCGTTTGAGGTCATTTATCTCAGCAACCAATTCATCGTTTTTAACTTTAAATATGACATTTTGTTCTTCTAAGAAACGGTTTCGATCAGTAAGAGGAGTCATGCTCTTGATCTGCTCCTTAAGGAGGGTGAGTTCAGATCTTAGTAGAGTTTTCTCCGTCTTAAGCTGGGAAATCTCTTCAGTTGAAAGTGCTAAAGCTTCCTTCATGCCGGCAAACTTACTAATTACCTGTTCAGCTTTCATAAACATCTTTTCTTGTTCGTCGGGAGAAATATCAAACTTGACTTGTGGAGTGGTAAGCAGAACTTCCTTCACTTTGGGATTGTATTGAGCCTTCTTTGCTGCACTTACATCACATCTAGAAAATAGAAGATCACAATTCCTTTGAACTGGAGTTAGGAATCCCTTTTCAGCAAGTTCATCAGCTGTATAGCTTATCCGTTTAGGTTTTGCATTTGGTGAGCGACGATTTTTATTTTCATCCTCATCATCGGAATGAACGACCAAACAAATGTGACCTTCTTCAGAATCTTCGTCGCTTTCATCAGAGTCTGACTCTATCCAGGTAGCTAACTCTTTTGTGGCAGAGTCCTCTTCAGCGACCATTCCCTTTTGCTTTGAGTATCTAGGAGTGAAGTTGCTTTTCTTCTTCATGTACTCGAATTTGGGAATTGGACATTCTGATGCGAAATGACCGGGTTTCCTGCAATTAAAACAAACGAGATCCTCTTTCTTCTTGGAGAAGTTAGAGTACTCTTTCTTACTTGTTGAGCTGCTCCTTGAAAACCTTGCAGGAGCTTTGCTTGATGATCCGGGCTTTGCTGACTTTCTGAATTTTTGAAATCTTTTCACGAACATAGCAAAGTCGTCGTCGTCCATATCTAGTAACTCAGATGTGGAGATTTTTGGATCTTCGTCTTCGATCACTTCTTCCTTTTTAGCGACCAACGACAAACTCTTAGTTTTTCCTTCCATCTCTTCAATGTTGTGGAGCTTGATATCAAAAACATTGAGATTGGCGTAGAGGCTTCTGAGAGACATATCATCTAGAAGCTTGGTATCTTCAAGAGTATTTCCTTTGTGAAGATATTGAGAACCAAGAGCAGCAAGAAAATTGACATTGATTTCTTTCTTGGTAAGCTTCTTTCCAAGTGCTGTATATGTACTTACAATCTCACAATAACGATCATAAGTGGCTCTTAGTGATTCACCGGGGATCTTAGCGAAGTTGTTGAAACGTCTTTGAATTGCAAATCTTTTGCTTTCCTTGCACGCTTGATCTCCTTCGATGTAATCTTCAATTGCATCCCAAAGATCTTTTGCTGTAGCACATTCCATGATTTGTCGACGCTGAGACGTATTTAAAGTACTTGTGAGTATACTTTTTGCTTTCACATCCATTCCAACTAGTCTTTTCTCTTCATCGGTCCATTCAGCTTTTGGTTTCTTGATTGTCGGTATGGTATCATTGGTTTCTGGATCCGGATTAGCTTTCATTGGGAAATATGGTCCAATGGTAAGACAATCACCAAGTTGCTCATCCATGGAGTAGAATTGAGTTAGAATGCTGTGCTTCCATACGTCAAAGTTGTCTTCGTCGAACGCTGGAACGTGAGTGAAGTTAACCGTTGCCATAGTTTTCTGACTTGCCATTTTGAATCGGCACCCAAGCTGTTAAGCTTGAAAAACAGAAGTTTTATAAAGGTGTTTGCTCTGATACCACTTGTTGGTCCCAAAGACACAACAAGGGTATGAAAAGAGGCTAGAGGGGGGGTGAATAGCCTATTTAAAATTATCAACCCTTTTTCAAAATTCAACCTTATGCTTACTATTGAGTTTTGTGGTCAAGTAAAAACCACTAGTTCAAAGTAAAATGCACAGCGGAAGTTTTCGATAAAACGGAGTAGAGTTGTTTTTGAAGTTAAAAACTGCTAGGTAAGCAAAACGTGCGGTCAGCAATATTGCGGTCGGCAATATTGCGGTCGGCAAAGATAGAGGTTTGAAGGATTCAATTTGCGGTAAGCAAAATGCGGCAAGCAAGTTGCGGTAACCCTTGCGGTCGGCTATTTGCGGTAAGCAAGGTTACTGACTAGAAAGGTTGAAAATGAAAGTTTGTGTCTTAGAGTTTTGGCAAAATGATAAGTAGTCAGAAGTAATAACTTAGGCAATAGGCAAGCAACAAACACAATTCACAATCGTTTGAGTATCTGGAAAGATCAAAACACTAAACGACAAACAAAGTCAATATGAACAATAAGAACAATTGCAGAAAGTAAATTTGCAGAATGTAAATGACACAATGATTTGGAAAGGTTCGATCTGTTAAAAGATCTACGTCCTTTACCAAGATGGTCAGTCTTGGATTTTGAATGGAGGTTATATTGATTCTTCTTGAGTACAAATTACAAAGATGAAGTATTGAATCAACACCTACTTTCTATGAAGAACAAATCCTAGACTTAGACCAGTGTATCCCTAATGATGCAATCTATGTGATTGATCAATCGGGGTGTGTGTGTGTAAAGAATCAAGAGCTCTATATAATCTAAATGATTGAGAGCCTAATGAATCTTTAAGTGTTGCTGGGCTTGAGATTTGATGTTCTTGAAGGCTTGCTGGGGATTTTTGAAGATTTGAATGTGAATGCTTGAAGATTCAAATGATTCTGGAAATCTTGAGTATGATCTTCAATCACCAAGTATTTTGACAGCAATTTCTCTCTTTGAATCTCAGCACTCTTCAATGAAGAGTTCAAGGTCTATTTATAGCCTTGGGTTGAGAAATAGCTGTTGGAAGATGATGAGCTGGAACATTCTGATTGGAGCTCATATCTTTGTCTTGTAGTTGCAGAAGATAGTGGTCCAGATGTACTATCTTGTACGACCAAATTCAAATTTGAATTTGCAACGTTTAAATCAAGTTTGTCTTTACTTGGTCTTGATACGGTCGCTTAGTCTGCGGTCGGCTAATGGCTTGCGGTCACCATGCAACAGCATAGTTCATGCGGTCGCCAATAGGTGTGGTAGCCTAGTGCGGTCGCCTGGTGCGGTCTCCTGGTGTGGTCGCCTAGTGCGGTAAGCAGACTTGGTCATTTTCAGAAAAATCAACAGCAGCAATATTCTTCAAAAATTGAGGGGCTGATCTTCTAAGCCTAGCTAAACTAAAATTGGACTAAACTAATGAAGTTATAAAACTTCTTACAATAGAACCTAAAGTCCACAAAAAGTAAAATAAGGTTATGGGATCAATCAAATCTAGGTAATAGGAGTGGTTTATAATTTTCATACCCAACAAAGCCGATGTGGGGTGCCGATGTTGTGACCGTGGTCGACTTTGATATAGTAATATTCCTTTCGGGAGTGTCTATTTCCATCTTGGTTTTCGCCTTTCTGGACTTCATCACGTGTTCCAAGTAATGTTTAGAGGTGCCGGGGACGCAGCCTATACCTGCCGGGGTTGGGAACTTCACCCTTTGGTGAGGGAGGGAGGCAACCATTCCCAATTTTCCTTGGCTAGGAGAGCCCAAGATGGCGTGGTAATCACTGGCCAAATCCATAACTATAAATGTAATTGTGGCCGATGCCCTGTAAGGGTAGTCCCCGACTTCTAGTACTAAGTCCACGGTTCCCTTCGCTTCGGCTTTGTGGTTCGTGAACCCTTCAAGCCTTCCATTGTACGGTGTCAGCATGGTGTCCGGGAGCTCCATCTCTTTGAAAGTCTTGTAGTAGAGCACGTCTTTGGCGGCCCCCGAGTCGATTAGGAGCCTATCTGACTCACAGTTGTCTATTCTGCCCGTGATGACCAGTGGCTGTTCTCTCATGGCTCTGTTCCCGGCTAGTTCGTTGGGAGAGAAACTAATCACCTCTTCTCCTCTATGAATCCAAGGAGGGATGTGGTAGACCTTACTGAGCTCATAGATCTGCTCCTTTAACTTGGTGTTGGAAGGAATTTCCTCCCTGATTACACCGATCAGCTTTGCCCGAGGTGGTATATCTTCTCGACCATCCTCCCTCTCGTCTTCTCTTGGGCGTTTTTATCTTTCTTTGCCAAGTATTCATTTAGCTTCCCCTGATCGGCCCACCTTTGTAGTATTTTCTTTAGGGCAAAGCAATTGTCCGTCTCGTGCCCGTTATCTCGGTGGTAGGCACAGTACTTGCTTGTGTCCCTTGGGAACTTTGGGTTATCTTTAAGGGGTTTTGGATTTGGGAGATTCACCAGGTTCATGATCTCGGTAATCGGTCTCGTCAAAGGGGTGAAGACTTCCGTCGATCTCGTTCTATTCTTCCCTTGACTGCCGCCTCCGTTGGCCCCTTGGGCTGAGTCAGAAGTGGGTGGTTTGCTTTCCCTTCCTCGTTCTCGATCTCTGTATCCGGCCATCAGTTTCTTTTTTTCTTCAGCAGTGGCTGTGGCATAGGCCATCTGGTATAGCTCAGATTTTGTAAGAGGTTCTCTTACCGACAATTCATAGGTGAGCTCGTATGATCTTTGTCCATTGTAGAAGCACATGATTATCTCCCTGTCGGTGAGTCTCTCTTCTATTGAGTCGGCCAAGTCTCTGAACCTGTTGTAGAAGTTCATTGTCGACTCGCTCTTTCCCTGAACTATGTTTGCCAGATCTGACAATCTTTTCTTTCTAGCTCCGGCAGTGGTGAAATACTCTAGGAAACGTGACTTTAATTTGGTGAAGGAATTGATGCTTCTTCTTTCTAGGCCATAAACCAAGACCTGGCTGCTCCAACTAACGTACTAGCAAAGGCCTTACAAAGTACGTCGTCTTTGTTGGAAACCAAGGCCATCATACCTTTGAAAGACTGGAGGTGGTCCATGGCATCAGAATTGCCAGAATATTTGTCCAGGTGAGGAAGGTTCAACTGGGGATTAGGTAGAGAATCCTTAATCCATTGAGCAAACGGACGCATCGCGTCATAGTCATTCTTCGGCTTTCTCTGCCCCTGGTTCATCTCTATATTCTCCATCCTGTCCTGCAAATCCATTATGATCTGCTCACTGAATCCTGAGCTACGATGGGAGCTTCTCGGCCTGTTTTTTTCTTTGTCTCGGCCTCTCCCAGCAACTCGACTTGTGTCTGGATCATCACGAGGTCGTCTTGGGGGAGTACGGCGAGGTGGCTCCTGTCTTGGTGGGACTTGATCTTGGTTTTGCCATCGTCACCTTTCTCCTAGAAATCTCACATCTGGGGATTCTGCCTCATCTTCTCTTCTACAGTTTATCTGATCTCTTAGATCTCTTCCACCGGGGTTAATTGGGCCGAGTCGCCCTTCTAGTCAGCTTGGTGGAGCAGCTCAGTTTCTTGGGGGTGTATCACGCGGTTCCTGATGACGTCTGTCATCAGTACGTGGGTTTCCCCTACGGTCGCTTCTTTCTCCGCCTCCTAAAGCTCCTCTAGTGTCAGAGGGTTGGGCGAAGGGCGCCAAGGAATGATCGGGATTGAATTCTAGGAGATCCCTCTGAGCATCAGCTAGTTGCTGAAGGGTTGAGAGATTCTGATGTAATAACGCCCTTCAATCAATTGGTGCCAGCCTAAAAGGTCCAGCCTCGGTAGGCTGAGGGCGTGAAGTTGTCCGTATCCGTCGCCCATACTGATGAGTAATTTCAGGCGCCGGCCCTCTGGAACGGGTGTGAATTCCGCCTCCCTGAGGTGGAGGAGGGAGGCTTTGATTCAGAACATTGTTATTTGCCACGTTAGGTTTGCGGATTGAGATTAGCGTCTGGTGTAACACTAGCTTCCCGACCGTTGGCGGGAATTCTAGACATGAGGAATTTGTGGTTTTCCGAACAGAAAGATTCTCCAATCGACGTTTCCCGGTAATGGAACCAAACTGATGCTGCCAAAAACGTGTCGGATCAGCCCTTCGTCTAGCGGTTCAGATAAACCCAGCAATGAGAACTTCCCCGTTCGGATCTGCGCACAATGAACAAACGTAAACTACGTTGGGGCTTCACCGGCGAAGGCCCTCCGATGTGAGAGTAAGAATACGGGTGATTTGTGTGAATAGAGAAATCAATTGACTAGTTTAGAGCCAAAAAGTTTATTACCCGTCTCCTGTTGTGAGGATCTGTTTATATAGGCATGGGTGAATGAGTCCTGTCTTGTTAGATAAGCCATGGAGCCCGTATTGTTGTGGGACTCGTATTCCCTGGAGATAGACTCCGGATAAGGATGAGTAGTATCCCAGTTATTTTGTAGAAGAGATATCCTTGTTTAGATAAGGATATTCACTGTTAAAGTTGTAATCAAACTCTGTAAGTGAACTCCCTGTGAATAAGGAAGGTTTTTGGTACAAGTCAAGTCGGCCCATCTTCTAGCTCGGCTCGTCATAGAGGCCGCCTAGGGATTGGGCTTTTCGTACTCGGCCTAAGCAAGGTCTGCCAGTTCGGACTAGTTGATGTCGGCCCATAAGCATGGCTTCTGGTGAATGGGCCTCTCGGTATAGGCCTTTTAGGTGTATGGGCCCAGAGCACATGGGTCTCATTTACTCAAGTCGGTTTATGTCGTTCAAGTTTTTTTTTTTGGTTACAGAACACTTTTATGTTGTTTTGTAATAGCTCGAGAATGTTACAAAGTGAACTTTTAAATGAAAATGGGAAAAGTAAGGGAAAAAAATTATCTAAACATAAATATAACCAAATTAATATGCTAAATGGTTGATCTTCTTATACATACCGTTATTGTTAATATATGAAATTGAAGGCTTATACTCCCTCCGTTCCACTATGTGCATAAATTGTCATTTTGGGTGTCTCATTGATAGGTCACACTTTTTTAAAATGACAAACAATCTTTACTATTTATCTCACTCTCATTCTCTCTCCTACTTTACTTTATACTCACAACATCAATCAACATACTATTCTTTACCTCACTTTCTCTCTCATACTCCAGTTTTCACACTCATAACAACTACCCACTACTATTCATCATTTAATGTTGGAAGAGAGTTTCAACGGACATCTAGCGATCAGAAAAGAATAAAAGAGGAGAAAAAGATGAACCGGGACGAAATCAGAAGGATTCGGCCGAACCCTGGTAGGCACTCGGCCGAACCAAGGTGGATTCGGACGAACCCCACATGTGACTCGGCCGAACCATATGAATTTGGGCAAAGTTGGATTTCCAATGTAAAGTGGGTTCGGGGGCGTCAAGGGTTGGGTTCGGCCGAAACCCCCTCCCCCCGGACGTGAAAATTGATATTTTTCGGGTCTTTTCGGGATTTCTTTTCTGTCTAGGTTTTGGACTCATTCTAGGTTGTGTATATATAAGCAGGGTTCCGCCCCATAACTCATTGTAACTCCAAATTAACATATTATAGTGCAATATCCTGGTTTGGTAGTGCCCCCAGACGTAGTAAAAAATATTGACGAGCTGGGTAAACAATTCTTTGTGTCTCTTTACTGTTTTCTCTTCTTTTATCGTTCTTGCTTGTTAGGTTTGCGCATTATATTCTTGCGATCTGTTTGTGTTTGGAGGGTCTATACCACAACAACTGGTATCAGAGCTTTGGTTAGACGAGCCAAGGATTTATTCAAACAGTCAAGAATGGGCAAGGATAACGAGTAGTAGAAAAGTTCGATGGGTCTGACTACGCGTTTTGGAGGATGCAGATAGAAGATATCTTGTACGGTAAGGATCTCTATAAACCTCTATTGTGAGTCAAACCAGAAGGCAAAAAACAGGAGGATTGGGATATCCTGGATAGGAAAACCCTAGGGGTGATTAGATCTACTTTGTCGAAGTGGATCACTAAAACCACCAAGAAGGCTAAGACCACGAGGGAGCTACTTGATTATCTTATTGAGAGATTTGAAACACCATCTGCAGTCAACAAGGTTGATTAGATTCGCAAGATGGGGAATCTCAAGATGCAAGAGGGAGGATCATTAGCTAAACACATCGATGAGTATATGGATGTTATAGATTCATTGGTTGCGTTGGAGATTACTTTCGGTGATGAGGTTCATGCTTTGGTTTTGCTAGCATCCTTACCATGGAGTAGGAGCGGGACGGTGACAGCGTTAAGTGCTTCAGCAGGTAAAAATAAATTGAAGTTTGATGATGTCAAGGATCTACTTCTCAACGAGGAGAATCGTATGAAGAAGTTGGGGACACCGTCTATTTCGGAATCGGCTTTGGCTACGACTGTCGCGACCCCGAACCCCGCGGGCCCGAGACCGCGATCTGGACGTCGACTTAAAACCAAAACCCTGAAATATAGAAGTTAAAAATTCCATTTTGAACCAAAAGATGATAACACAAGGTTTTACAAATCCAAGTTTAAATCAACAAAGTACATCTAACATAAGCTCCACAGCTTATACCCAAAAGAACAAAATATACAATTCTTAATGACGTCAATAATGGTAAAACTATCCCCAAAAGGTTATACATTTAAATAATGTAAACCGATCCATAACAACCTGCCCCAAAATCTCAATCCTCTCGACGTCCTCCTCGATCCGCGAATCCTAATCCTTTTCCTCCTTGGGGGGGGGGGGGTTAAGGAAAAACAAAGATGGAAATAAACGGGGTGAGATAAAATCTCAGTAAGTTACTAATGCAACTACATGACATGCTATAATGCAATAAGCAATAAGCAATGATAAATATCACATAGCATGTAACAATTAACAGTCAACAGATAGCAGCGGAAAGTAAACACATAACAAAGGATATTAGCCAAGGTTTCCAAACCGGTACATCCAAATAAAGGATCGCTGCGCAGCTTCAATAATCAACAAATCATCATCTTCATAATAGCATGAAAGCTGAAGAGGAATCCCCGGTCAGAAGCGACCACTCAACCCATCAATCAACCAAATCATCTTCATATTCGCATAAAAGCTGAAGAAAAACCCGGTACCGGAACCAATAACAATGATAAAGTGCCACAAGGGGCGGGAGCCATGCCACAAAGTCATGCTCCAAAACGATTAGCTAGAATACCCACAACGGAGCTAGCTCATCCCAACCAAGGCCAATCTGGATGAGGACAGAAGGACCAATGGGCGATGCTATACTGGACTTGGCTCGTGCCATTATAGCATTATCCATTGCCTGACTCGATACACAAATAACCAGCTGGACTTTCAGATAAATGCTAAGTAACAAATACTAGCTTAATTAAACAACTTAGGGTTCCGAAGTAGGGAACCATACCAATTAATCACCATAAAGATGCAACGGTTACTCATGAAGAGTTTAACAACAACGATAAAAGAGTTTCTCATGAAGAGCACAACAACGATAAACGGAATTTCTCATAAAGAGCATAACAACAATGATTATTAGAATACAGTAATTTCATAAGGAGGAACCATACCAGATACATTCCAAAGATGGTATCCACGAGTTAATCATAAAGCACACAACCCAAACGGTCGCTCACAATTAGTACAACGACTATAACCCAAAATTATCCTAAACGTTTACTCATAAAGATGTACTAGGACTATGAACTCGACCATCCCATCACACCTGGAATTCCAAAGTAGGAAATCAGAATGAATACACCTTAAGGTTAATTAAGCCGTAGGTACCCAATTACCAATTCACGCTTTACCTCCGTTCGTAACGAACCAATTCTAAACATCCCAAACGAATCAAAAGGTTACACTTATGAGAACCTGATCACGACAGGACTAAACCCTACACCTTGGTGTTCAATAACAACCCCCTAGGTACTATAGGACATCGCCTAAAACCTAGACCAAGTCTTACGCAAAATTCAATTCGGTTGGAACAAACACGGACACATCATAAGATGCCCAAACAATACTTGATCAAATTACATAACACTATTGTTCACAAAGGAACCAATTTTAGTTACTAAAGTGCTCCACGGTGTTATCTTAAGTTAATTAGAAGAAGGTACCCTAAACTAGTTAAGCTATTTAGTTTAAACAAGCAAAAAGGACAAAATCCTGGAACAGGGGGCGGGCGGGCGCCTGGAATGGGGGCAGGCGGGCGCCTGAATCAACAGAAGGTCGGGTCTTCAGAAAGGGGTATGTAGGCGGGCGCCTGGGCATAGGCAGGCGGGCGCCTGGTCTACGGGCTGGGGGAAAACAGAGCTGGGTTCTTCACATTTCCTTGCCATTTTCACACCATTTTCATAATACCCAAAATCAACACTCCCAACATGATTCCTAAGGTATCCAAACGTCATTTAACCAAAAAGGGGACCTAAGCAACACCCTTTAATCAATCAAGACCAAGATCAAATTCCCACATTCAAGATTTCACCATTTCTTCCCAAGAACTCAAATAATTTCAAAATAAATTCAAAACTCAATCAAACTTCAAAATAACACATCAAACATCATATAAACATGATATGAACATTTTAGCATCAAAATGGGGGAAAAGTAACTTACTTGCAAATTCTCAAAGTTGATGGATTTCAATTCTTTTGCTTCCTACGATCCTATCGACGATCTAAACATGTTTCAAGTTTTAAGAAACGAGAGATTAAGAGAGGAAGATGGAGAAAATGAAGAGAGAAGATAAAGAAGAGAAACTTACCCCAAATGCTAGAGAGAGGGAGAGAGATGGCTGGAAAGGAGAAGAATGGGTGAGGGAGGAGGTGAGGGAGGTGGGGGGAGTAGGGGGAAATAATTCAAACATTTACACTTAGGCCCCCTCTCTCACACTACACACAAATACTACACTCCCAACTAACAATTAAGACTTAACACTACTACACTAACCCAAAACACCCAAACAAAATGCTAGGCATATTATTATGAAACATAAAATGCACACATAAATATTTTTAATAAACAATAATTTAAATACAAAATTAAGCAAATAAATAAATAATAATTATTTATTACCAATAAAATAAAGCCTATATTTCGGGTCGTGACATTCACTCCCCCTTAAAGAAAATTCGACCCGAATTTTAAAGAGACTTACCCGAAAGATCAAGTAGCCATTAATACGATAGTTCCGTCATTTTCCAAATTCCTCAATCATCCATTCTAAACCACCACAAGGTAACCTTAAATAATGCTTACGATAACACCACCTCTCGAACCGAATCATTCCATCATTAACTTCATTACTAATCAAAATCCGTACTCAAAATCGAAGTATTCAAATTATTTCCACACATAATTCTCGAGGTATCTCAAACTCGCCTTATTCATAACCTTAACTACACCGCAAAGGTACTTCCATTTGTAAATCGCATACTTAGTATTATTCCCCAGAAGTTCAAAACATTACCATCTCGAGCTAAATTAGCTTTTAAAATATAAAAAGGCTAAAGAAATTTCTATTTCCACAATACTCATCGAAATGGCTACATCTCTAAGGATTACCATTATAGTGCTCTCGCTCTAGGTAGCACCTTAAACTAGAGATGTAATATAAACCCAAAATTTTAATACAAAATGTGCACTTAAATCTACGCCATAATATCATCGTCATAACACTCCAATCCTTGAAAGTCTAAAATAATTACGAATACTCAGTAGTCCGAAAATGATCTAAATTTTATCTTCACGGTATTTCCTCTAACTCCCTTTTTAGTTAATAATCTGTGCTCATATACCCATAGGAAATCACCAAATCTCAAATCCTCAATAGCTAAGCCACGTTAGTCTTTCACGCATACATTTATTAACCTAATGATACTTAGGCTCCATAGTGCTACCATCATAATAAACCAATTAGCTAGCAACGTTCCAACTGACCCAATACCAAATCATGATATTCCTTAATTATGCCCAAGTATTGATACTCCCCTTCCTTCACATACCCTTGATCCAATTCGGAAAACGCCGCCAAGAAGGGATTTAAAACCATAGAACCACTATTTAACCAAAATTTCAAAATGCCTTTAACATAAATCGAGAAATTATTACTCTCCCAAAATGTACTTAGTCCTTTCTAACTTAACACGCTTACCACCATTAATGATCATAACTCCTACAACAAACTCATAATCCATAACAAATCGTACACCTCTCCATACTAATCCATTCCGATGCATTCACGGAGATGTACTAAAAGTGACCAAAATCTCCTATCCAGAAATCCTCAATTTGAATCCTCCACTCTTATAACCCAACCGATGTCATAAGGACATTGATCTAAATATTAGCACTACAACCTTGTACTATAACAACTCAATTTAACCCAAGCTTATCCTCAAACACTAGGTACTATTCGGAAGAAAATGAAAATCTTACGAATGATAAATACATCCAACAAATTGACCGAAACTAAATACTCGGATTTCAATTAAGAAAAGATAGGCGTAACTCTACCCAAAGGAACGGTCTCAAACAGTTTTAAGAAATTAGGAATGGAGAATATAACAATCCCCCTACAACAATAGACTAAAGCAATAGTAACATCAAAATCTTGTAATAGCAACATGGCTAATTTGCAGGTGAGACATAACCATACTTAAGCACATCATAAGCACATAAGACTTCATCAGATACCCTAAACTCCTCCATAGGAGTTGACACCTACAACACATAAGTCAAAGACTCAAGAGAAATAAATGCAACTAATGCATAGAAACACATAAATGCGATGATCCTAAAATGCACGCGCTCGCTCTCGCGACGCAAAATAATACCTCCTGAAATTTATCCGTTACCTGATGAGTGCTGATTGGTCGCAATTACTCTGCCCTATACCTTAGGGTTTCCCGAAGCATCCCTCTTCTGACCCGGTGAAGTACTGGTTCCTGTTCCTGATGCTTGAACCTTAAACCTCGGACAGTCTTTTATGAAGTGACCCAGTTGACCACAATTGATACATTTTCCTTGTTTCTTCCAACACTTATCCTCCAAATGGCCTTCCCTCTGACAGTAAGTGCAAAGCCACCTACCTTGTTTCCCTTGTTTCCCCGGAGTAGTACCCGGATTCCCTAGCGCGGTTTGTTCCTTAAACTGAGATGGTGCTCCCAAATTACCTCGGTTATCTGAACGGTGTTGTGGTTGAGATTTAGCATGGCTTACTTGTTTACCCGTATTTGCAACCTCGGTCTTCCTCTTATGCTCCCCAATATCTTTCTCGATCAAGTATGCCCGGTCTACCGCATCCTGAAATGTCACAATTCTCTGGGCTATAAGTTGAGTACGAATAGAAGTCTTCAAACCCCGGATGAATCTCATAGCCTTCTGTTCTTCGGTCCTCACAAGATAGTCACAATACCGGGCTAATTCCATGAACTTAGCCGAGTATTGAGCTATAGACAACAAACCTTGCTCCAAGTTGAGAAGCTCGATCTCCTTTCGGTTTTGATCCACTACCGGAATGAAATGCTCCTTGAACTTTCGCACAAACAATTCCCATGCATACACTGTGTGAGTATCATCCCAACTCGCTTTAACACCCTTCCACCAATGCTCGGCGGCACCCACAAGTTTATAAGCCGCAAACCGGACCTTGTCTTCATCGGTGCAACCAAAGACATCATAAATTTTCTCCATCGACTCAATCCATAGTTCGGCCTTCCTTACATCGGGTTCCCCATTGAACTCAACCGGTTTCAATTTCAGAAATTGTTCCAATCCGTAGCGGGGTGGTGCTGCTTGTTCTACCCTCGGACCTTGATCATGTATGGCCTTCATGGCCGCCTCGAACATGCCTTGAAACATAACACGTGCTTCTTCCCTTGTATCATTCTGATTCTGTGCCCCACTAATACCTCCTCTGTTTCTTCTTCTGGACATTTCGAGTAATTACCTGCATAAGACATCAACTGTTAATCACTCCGCACACTACTACCCACCTAGGTCATACTAATCCACCTAGACTTATACTTAGAGCCAAACCATAGCTCTGATACCAACTGTCGCGACCCCGAACCCCGCGGGCCCGAGACCGCGATCTGGACGTCGACTTAAAACCAAAACCCTGAAATATAGAAGTCAAAAATTCCATTTTAAACCAAAAGATGATAACACAAGGTTTTACAAATCCAAGTTTAAATCAACAAAGTACATCTAACATAAGCTCCACAGCTTATACCCAAAAGAACAAAATATACAATTCTTAATGACGTCAATAATGGTAAAACTATCCCCAAAAGGTTATACATTTAAATAATGTAAACCGATCCATAACAACCTGCCCCAAAATCTCAATCCTCTCGACGTCCTCCTCGATCCGCGAATCCTAATCCTTTTCCTCCTTGGGGGGGGGGTTAAGGAAAAACAAAGATGGAAATAAACGGGGTGAGATAAAATCTCAGTAAGTTACTAATGCAACTACATGACATGCTATAATGCAATAAGCAATAAGCAATGATAAATATCACATAGCATGTAACAATTAACAGTCAACAGATAGCAGCGGAAAGTAAACACATAACAAAGGATATTAGCCAAGGTTTCCAAACCGGTACATCCAAATAAAGGATCGCTGCGCAGCTTCAATAATCAACAAATCATCATCTTCATAATAGCATGAAAGCTGAAGAGGAATCCCCGGTCAGAAGCGACCACTCAACCCATCAATCAAACAAATCATCTTCATATTCGCATAAAAGCTGAAGAAAAACCCGGTACCGGAACCAATAACAATGATAAAGTGCCACAAGGGGCGGGAGCCATGCCACAAAGTCATGCTCCAAAACGATTAGCTAGAATACCCACAACGGAGCTAGCTCATCCCAACCAAGGCCAATCTGGATGAGGACAGAAGGACCAATGGGCGATGCTATACTGGACTTGGCTCGTGCCATTATAGCATTATCCATTGCCTGACTCGATACACAAATAACCAGCTGGACTTTCAGATAAATGCTAAGTAACAAATACTAGCTTAATTAAACAACTTAGGGTTCCGAAGTAGGGAACCATACCAATTAATCACCATAAAGATGCAACGGTTACTCATGAAGAGTTTAACAACAACGATAACAGAGTTTCTCATGAAGAGCACAACAACGATAAACGGAATTTCTCATAAAGAGCACAACAACAATGATTATTAGAATACAGTAATTTCATAAGGAGGAACCATACCAGATACATTCCAAAGATGGTATCCACGAGTTAATCATGAAGCACACAACCCAAACGGTCGCTCACAATTAGTACAACGACTATAACCCAAAATTATCCTAAACGTTTACTCATAAAGATGTACTAGGACTATGAACTCGACCATCCCATCACACCTGGAATTCCAAAGTAGGAAATCAGAATGAATACACCTTAAGGTTAATTAAGCCGTAGGTACCCAATTACCAATTCACGCTTTACCTCCGTTCGTAACGAACCAATTCTAAACATCCCAAACGAATCAAAAAGGTTACACTTATGAGAACCTGATCACGACAGGACTAAACCCTACACCTTGGTGTTCAATAACAACCCCCTAGGTACTATAGGACATCGCCTAAAACCTAGACCAAGTCTTACGCAAAATTCAATTCGGTTGGAACAAACACGGACACATCATAAGATGCCCAAACAATACTTGATCAAATTACATAACACTATTGTTCACAAAGGAACCAATTTTAGTTACTAAAGTGCTCCACGGTGTTATCTTAAGTTAATTAGAAGAAGGTACCCTAAACTAGTTAAGCCATTTAGTTTAAACAAGCAAAAAGGACAAAATCCTGGAACAGGGGGCGGGCGGGCGCCTGGAATGGGGGCAGGCGGGCGCCTGAATCAACAGAAGGTCGGGTCTTCAGAAAGGGGTATGTAGGCGGGCGCCTGGGCATAGGCAGGCGGGCGCCTGGTCTACGGGCTGGGGGAAAACAGAGCTGGGTTCTTCACATTTCCTTGCCATTTTCACACCATTTTCATAATACCCAAAATCAACACTCCCAACATGATTCCTAAGGTATCCAAACGTCATTTAACCAAAAAGGGGACCTAAGCAACACCCTTTAATCAATCAAGACCAAGATCAAATTCCCACATTCAAGATTTCACCATTTCTTCCCAAGAACTCAAATAATTTCAAAATAAATTCAAAACTCAATCAAACTTCAAAATAACACATCAAACATCATATAAACATGATATGAACATTTTAGCATCAAAATGGGGGAAAAGTAACTTACTTGCAAATTCTCAAAGTTGATGGATTTCAATTCTTTTTGGCTTCCTACGATCCTATCGACGATCTAAACATGTTTCAAGTTTTAAGAAACGAGAGATTAAGAGAGGAAGATGGAGAAAATGAAGAGAGAAGATAAAGAAGAGAAACTTACCCCAAATGCTAGAGAGAGGGAGAGAGATGGCTGGAAAGGAGAAGAATGGGTGAGGGAGGAGGTGAGGGAGGTGGGGGGAGTAGGGGGAAATAATTCAAACATTTACACTTAGGCCCCCTCTCTCACACTACACACAAATACTACACTCCCAACTAACAATTAAGACTCAACACTACTACACTAACCCAAAAGACCCAAACAAAATGCTAGGCATATTATTATGAAACATAAAATGCACACATAAATATTTTTAATAAACAATAATTTAAATACAAAATTAAGCAAATAAATAAATAATAATTATTTATTACCAATAAAATAGAGCCTATATTTCGGGTCGTGACATTCACTCCCCCTTAAAGAAAATTCGACCCGAATTTTAACGAGACTTACCTGAAAGATCAAGTAGCCATTAATACGATAGTTCCGTCATTTTCCAAATTCCTCAATCATCCATTCTAAACCACCACAAGGTAACCTTAAATAATGCTTACGATAACACCACCTCTCGAACTGAATCATTCCATCATTAACTTCATTACTAATCAAAATCCGTACTCAAAATCGAAGTATTCAAATTATTTCCACACATAATTCTCGAGGTATCTCAAACTCGCCTTATTCATAACCTTAACTACACCGCAAAGGTACTTCCATTTGTAAATCGCATACTTAGTATTATTCCCCAGAAGTTCAAAACATTACCATCTCGAGCTAAATTAGCTTTTAAAATATAAAAAGGCCAAAGAAATTTCTATTTCCACAATACTCATCGAAATGGCTACATCTCTAAGGATTACCATTATAGTGCTCTCGCTCTAGGTAGCACCTTAAACTAGAGGTGTAATATAAACCCAAAATTTTAATACAAAATGTGCACTTAAATCTACGCCATAATATCATCGTCATAACACTCCAATCCTTGAAAGTCTAAAATAATTACGAATACTCAGTAGTCCGAAAATGATCTAAATTTTATCTTCACGGTATTTCCTCTAACTCCCTTTTTAGTTAATAATCTGTGCTCATATACCCAAGGAAATCACCAAATCTCAAATCCTCAATAGCTAAGCCACGTTAGTCTTTCACGCATACATTTATTAACCTAATGATACTTAGGCTCCATAGTACTACCATCATAATAAACCAATTAGCTAGCAACGTTCCAACTGACCCAATACCAAATCATGATATTCCTTAATTATGCCCAAGTATTGATACTCCCCTTCCTTCACATACCCTTGATCCAATTCGGAAAACGCCGCCAAGAAGGGATTTAAAACCATAGAACCACTATTTAACCAAAATTTCAAAATGCCTTTAACATAAATCGAGAAATTATTACTCTCCCAAAATGTACTTAGTCCTTTCTAACTTAACACGCTTACCACCATTAATGATCATAACTCCTACAACAAACTCATAATCCATAACAAATCGTACACCTCTCCATACTAATCCATTCCGATGCATTCACGGAGATGTACTAAAAGTGACCAAAATCTCCTATCCAGAAATCCTCAATTTGAATCCTCCACTCTTATAACCCAACCGATGTCATAAGGACATTGATCTAAATATTAGCACTACAACCTTGAACTATAACAACTCAATTTAACCCAAGCTTCTCCTCAAACACTAGGTACTATTCGGAAGAAAATGAAAATCTTACGAATGATAAATACACCCAACAAATTGACCGAAACTAAATACTCGGATTTCAATTAAGAAAAGATAGGCATAACTCTACCCAAAGGAATGGTCTCAAACAGTTTTAAGAAATTAGGAATGGAGAATATAACAATCCCCCTACAACAATAGACTAAAGCAATAGTAACATCAAAATCTTGTAATAGCAACATGGCTAATTTAGCAGGTGAGACATAACCATACTTAAGCACATCATAAGCACATAAGACTTCATCAGATACCCTAAACTCCTCCATAGGAGTTGACACCTACAACACATAAGTCAAAGACTCAAGAGAAATAAATGCAACTAATGCATAGAAACAAATAAATGCGATGATCCTAAAATGCACGCGCTCGCTCTCGCGACGCAAAATAATACCTCCTGAAATTTATCCGTTACCTGATGAGTGCTGATTGGTCGCAATTACTCTGCCCTATACCTTAGGGTTTCCCGAAGCATCCCTCTTCTGACCCGGTGAAGTACTGGTTCCTGTTCCTGATGCTTGAACCTTAAACCTCGGACAGTCTTTTATGAAGTGACCCAGTTGACCACAATTGATACATTTTCCTTGTTTCTTCCAACACTTATCCTCCAAATGGCCTTCCCTCTGACAGTAAGTGCAAAGCCACCTACCTTGTTTCCCTTGTTTCCCCGGAGTAGTACCCGGATTCCCTAGCGCGGTTTGTTCCTTAAACTGAGATGGTGCTCCCAAATTACCTCGGTTATCTGAATGGTGTTGTGGTTGAGATTTAGCATGGCTTACTTGTTTACCCGTATTTGCAACCTCGGTCTTCCTCTTATGCTCCCCAATATCTTGCTCGATCAAGTATGCCTGGTCTACCGCATCCTGAAATGTCACAATTCTCTGGGCTATAAGTTGAGTACGAATAGAAGTCTTCAAACCCCGGATGAATCTCATAGCCTTCTGTTCTTCGGTCCTCACAAGATAGTCACAATACCGGGCTAATTCCATGAACTTAGCCGAGTATTGAGCTATAGACAACAAACCTTGCTCCAAGTTGAGAAGCTCGATCTCCTTTCGGTTTTGATCCACTACCGGAATGAAATGCTCCTTGAACTTTCGCACAAACAATTCCCATGCATACACTGTGTGAGTATCATCCCAACTCGCTTTAACACCCTTCCACCAATGCTCGGCGGCACCCACAAGTTTATAAGCCGCAAACCGGACCTTGTCTTCATCGGTGCAACCAAAGACATCATAAATTTTCTCCATCGACTCAATCCATAGTTCGGCCTTCCTTACATCGGGTTCCCCATTGAACTCAACCGGTTTCAATTTCAGAAATTGTTCCAATCCGTAGCGGGGTGGTGCTGCTTGTTCTACCCTCGGACCTTGATCATGTATGGCCTTCATGGCCGCCTCGAACATGCCTTGAAACATAACACGTGCTTCTTCCCTTGTATCATTCTGATTCTGTGCCCCACTAATACCTCCTCTGTTTCTTCTTCTGGACATTTCGAGTAATTACCTGCATAAGACATCAACTGTTAATCACTCCGCACACTACTACCCACCTAGGTCATACTAATCCACCTAGACTTATACTTAGAGCCAAACCATAGCTCTGATACCAACTGTCGCGACCCCGAACCCCGCGGGCCCGAGACCGCGATCTGGACGTCGCCTTAAAACCAAAACCCTGAAATATAGAAGTCAAAAATTCCATTTTGAACCAAAAGATGATAACACAAGGTTTTACAAATCCAAGTTTAAATCAACAAAGTACATCTAACATAAGCTCCACAGCTTATACCCAAAAGAACAAAATATACAATTCTTAATGACGTCAATAATGGTAAAACTATCCCCAAAAGGTTATACATTTAAATAATGTAAACCGATCCATAACAACCTGCCCCAAAATCTCAATCCTCTCGACGTCCTCCTCGATCCACGAATCCTAATCCTTTTCCTCCTTGGGGGGGGGGTTAAGGAAAAACAAAGATGGAAATAAACGGGGTGAGATAAAATCTCAGTAAGTTACTAATGCAACTACATGACATGCTATAATGCAATAAGCAATAAGCAATGATAAATATCACATAGCATGTAACAATTAACAGTCAACAGATAGCAGCGGAAAGTAAACACATAACAAAGGATATTAGCCAAGGTTTCCAAACCGGTACATCCAAATAAAGGATCGCTGCGCAGCTTCAATAATCAACAAATCATCATCTTCATAATAGCATGAAAGCTGAAGAGGAATCCCCGGTCAGAAGCGACCACTCAACCCATCAATCAAACAAATCATCTTCATATTCGCATAAAAGCTGAAGAAAAACCCGGTACCGGAACCAATAACAATGATAAAGTGCCACAAGGGGCGGGAGCCATGCCACAAAGTCATGCTCCAAAACGATTAGCTAGAATACCCACAACGGAGCTAGCTCATCCCAACCAAGGCCAATCTGGATGAGGACAGAAGGACCAATGGGCGATGCTATACTGGACTTGGCTCGTGCCATTATAGCATTATCCATTGCCTGACTCGATACACAAATAACCAGCTGGACTTTCAGATAAATGCTAAGTAACAAATACTAGCTTAATTAAACAACTTAGGGTTCCGAAGTAGGGAACCATACCAATTAATCACCATAAAGATGCAACGGTTACTCATGAAGAGTTTAACAACAACGATAACAGAGTTTCTCATGAAGAGCACAACAACGATAAACGGAATTTCTCATAAAGAGCACAACAACAATGATTATTAGAATACAGTAATTTCATAAGGAGGAACCATACCAGATACATTCCAAAGATGGTATCCACGAGTTAATCATGAAGCACACAACCCAAACGGTCGCTCACAATTAGTACAACGACTATAACCCAAAATTATCCTAAACGTTTACTCATAAAAATGTACTAGGACTATGAACTCGACCATCCCATCACACCTGGAATTCCAAAGTAGGAAATCAGAATGAATACACCTTAAGGTTAATTAAGCCGTAGGTACCCAATTACCAATTCACGCTTTACCTCCGTTCGTAACGAACCAATTCTAAACATCCCAAACGAATCAAAAAGGTTACACTTATGAGAACCTGATCACGACAGGACTAAACCCTACACCTTGGTGTTCAATAACAACCCCCTAGGTACTATAGGACATCGCCTAAAACCTAGACCAAGTCTTACGCAAAATTCAATTCGGTTGGAACAAACACAGACACATCATAAGATGCCCAAACAATACTTGATCAAATTACATAACACTATTGTTCACAAAGGAACCAATTTTAGTTACTAAAGTGCTCCACGGTGTTATCTTAAGTTAATTAGAAGAAGGTACCCTAAACTAGTTAAGCCATTTAGTTTAAACAAGCAAAAAGGACAAAATCCTGGAACAGGGGGCGGGCGGGCGCCTGGAATGGGGGCAGGCGGGCGCCTGAATCAACAGAAGGTCGGGTCTTCAGAAAGGGGTATGTAGGCGGGCGCCTGGGCATAGGCAGGCGGGCGCCTGGTCTACGGGCTGGGGGAAAACAGAGCTGGGTTCTTCACATTTCCTTGCCATTTTCACACCATTTTCATAATACCCAAAATCAACACTCCCAACATGATTCCTAAGGTATCCAAACGTCATTTAACCAAAAAGGGGACCTAAGCAACACCCTTTAATCAATCAAGACCAAGATCAAATTTCCACATTCAAGATTTCACCATTTCTTCCCAAGAACTCAAATAATTTCAAAATAAATTCAAAACTCAATCAAACTTCAAAATAACACATCAAACATCATATAAACATGATATGAACATTTTAGCATCAAAATGGGGGAAAAGTAACTTACTTGCAAATTCTCAAAGTTGATGGATTTCAATTCTTTTTGGCTTCCTACGATCCTATCGACGATCTAAACATGTTTCAAGTTTTAAGAAACGAGAGATTAAGAGAGGAAGATGGAGAAAATGAAGAGAGAAGATAAAGAAGAGAAACTTACCCCAAATGCTAGAGAGAGGGAGAGAGATGGCTGGAAAGGAGAAGAATGGGTGAGGGAGGAGGTGAGGGAGGTGGGGGGAGTAGGGGGAAATAATTCAAACATTTACACTTAGGCCCCCTCTCTCACACTACACACAAACACTACACTCCCAACTAACAATTAAGACTCAATACTACTACACTAACCCAAAAGACCCAAACAAAATGCTAGGCATATTATTATGAAACATAAAATGCACACATAAATATTTTTAATAAACAATAATTTAAATACAAAATTAAGCAAATAAATAAATAATAATTATTTATTACCAATAAAATAGAGCATATATTTCGGGTCGTGACAACGACTAGTAGAGAAAAGCTGGGTTCTAGCAACAAAGGGAGAACGAAATCAAGGAAGAGCGTAATCAGTGGTAAGGGTAAAGCCGTGGAGAACAAAGAAGGACCAAGGGTCGCAAGATGAGTGCTATCATTGTAAGGAGTTAGGACACTACAAGAGGGATTGTCCCAGACGAGGAGATAAATCGGCGAATGTGGCAACTGAGGATGAAGATGTACTGATTCTGAGTATTAGTAGTGCGCTAGAATTATGGGTGCTGGATTCGGGGGCATCATTCCACTCATGCGGGCATGTAGAGGGGATAAAAAATTGATATTTTTCTGGTCTTTTCGGGATTTCTTTTCTGTCTAGGTTTTGGACTCATTCTAGGCTGTGTATATAAGCAGGGTTCCTCCCCATAACTCATTGTAACTCCAAATTAATATATTATAGTGCAAGATCCTGGCTTGGTAGTGCCCCAGACGTAGTCAAAAATATTGACGAACTGGGTAAACAATTCTTTGTGTCTCTTTACTGTTTTTGCTTCTTTTATCGTTCTTGCTTGTTGGGTTTACGCATTATATTCTTGCGATCTGTTTGTGTTTTGAGGGTCTATACCACAACATTTAATTCCCGTTCAAAACCCATTTTGTGCACGTAGTTATGAGACAGAGGGAGTATATTACCGTGAATGTTTTTCAAGATAGTGGCAAAGTAACGTGTGTGTTTTTATTTTTATTTTTATATATATATATCAAACCACACATAATTGCATTAATAAAATTTAATAAGACGGCGCTCTACAACTGTCAGAAGCTCGTTCAAAATATAATGAATGCAAATAAGATCTACACATAAAAAGCCTAACACGTCTCGAGTAGTGATGACCAAACCCAAACTCCAATAAGTGACGTTAAAAACTATAACTTGTGATGCTCAAATGCTTCTCCAAACAAAATTTGAACACAGCTCAACATAGGCCTTTAATAAACCCCACAAGTAACGTGCGTCACGCACGTTACTCGAAAAGCAATTTTCACTTCTTTCTAAAAAAAATTGGCGTCGCTACCAATTAAAAGTATTAACATACTGTATTAACTTTACCAAATTAGTTTTGATGATGTTTTTTTACAATGTCCACGACAGAAAGAAACGACGGAAGGGATCGAACCACAGCGCTCACCAAGAGTGAGGCTTGGCTTTACTAATAGGTCACCCCTTTGGGACAGTTTTAAAGATTTCTTAAATGGCTCAAAAGGTCGTAACCACATTATAACGTTGCTTAAAAATTGTTGAATGTACAACTTTTACACAATTACCCTTTTTTAAAAAGTTTATGAAATTACCCTCCATTTCTAGAGTTTTTTGCCAAACAGACATGCGTACTATCAGATTATTGCAATTTCCCACTTGTACTGTCAAAACTCCCAATGTCACCTGCGTACTTTAGTTTATTAAGAAAATAACCGATTTTTTTAACTGGTGTTACAAACTTAACGACATTGTACAAATATTTTTCAAATGTGGTCATTAAAGTTTTTTTTTTTTTTTTTTTTGCAATGCGCTCACCCAACTGACGGAATTGTCAAATTTTTAACCCGAGTTGGTTATTTAACATGTCTATTGTTGAAATTAACTCAAAATTAACAAATTAACAGGATAAGGGGAATCACAATCAAATCCCTTAAACCCCCTTCTCTCTATATTTAGATCGGTCTCTCCAACAATCTCCCTCTCCGCTCATTCTAACAACGCCGGCACCATCCTCATACCACTCCCATCTCCACCCCCTCTCTTATCCTCGCTATACCCACCGCCGCCCTTAATCGCCGGCACTGCACCCCAATCCCCACAACAACACCGACCATCAGCCGCCAACGACCATCACCATAGCCCCTGTCCCCGTTCAATCGACGACCCACACCCCTCGCCGTTCACCACACTCCTACTCCCCACTAGCCGATGCACCCACAACCCTCCGTCCTCTCTCAATTCAACCAACACCGCCCCAATTCCGTCTAACACTACCGTAACCACTTCAATTCCTCCATCACCGTGCATTCCACCCTACAAATCACAACCAGCAACTCCTACCTTCTCCGGCGTCCTCTACAGATCCATCGGAATTGTCAAATTTTTAACCCGAGTTGGTTATTTAACATGTCTATTGTTAATTTTGAGTTAATTTCAACAATAGACATGTTAAATAACCAACTCGGGTTAAAAATTTGACAATTCTGTCAGTTGGATGAGCGCATTGCAAAAAAAAACTTTAATGACCACATTTGAAAAATATTTGTTCAATGTCGTTAAGTTTTTAACACCAGTTAAAAAAATCGGTTATTTTGTTAATAAACTAAAGTACGCAGGTGACATTGGGAGTTTTGACAGTACAAGTGGAAAATTGCAATAATCTGATAGTATGCATGTCTGTTTGGCAAAGAGTTTACTGCAAAACTGACACGCGTACTTTCATTTATTTTCAATTTGACTTGCAAACTTTGGAAACATTAAATGTGGTATACGTACTTTCATTTTCAAAATTTTGAGAAGACTTTTTTAACACCCGTTAAAAACATAACGAGACACTCCATATAAGGGGGTAAAAGTGTAAGGAATAAAACTTAAGTGCTAAATTAAAAAAGACCATCTAAAACCGCCATGGCTGCAACCCACCGCCGTTGCTTCACTAAAGTCCTCCGGTGGTTGCCCAGCCAAGATACAGAATAACTCGCTTCACCCGATCCAACTCAGAACCTTATTATCATCACAGCCTCAGTAATTTAGGGACTAAAATCCGCCATGGCTGCAACCACTAACGAATTGTAAAAAAAAAAAAAAAAAGGCAAGACTCAGATCTGTAAAATTATGACGATAGGATAAAATCCGCCATGGCTGCAACCTCGGTTGCAATTTGTCGTCCGAATTTTCCCAGCCAAGATACGGAATAATCTCACTCGCCTCATTCAACTCAGATGATATTATTTCAATCACCACAACCTGCATTTACGGGTATAGTCAATAATTTAGCAGGTGCAAATAGCAATTCTCTTAGTACGAATTGGAAACTAGAAACTGGAGTATGAGTAGGAGAGGAGTAGAGTAAGCGGCATCGTCCATTTACCGGACGGGAAGGGCTGTTAATTTTTGATGGGTAAATCAGAGAAATCATCGGCGATGAACGGAGGGGGCAACCACCCTTTGAAACGATGTACAAGGGAATATATTGTTGACTAACAGTAGGGTTGATCAATCTACTGACTAGAGAGAGAGAGAGAGAGAGAGAGAGAGAGAAAGGTTGTTAATTTTTTATTTTATTTTATTTTATTTATTTTTTTGGTACAAACTGGAATGAAGAAAGGTTGTTAATGGGGAAGAAGAACGGACTAGAGAGAGAGAAAGAGAGAGAGGTTTAGATAGTCTTTTTTATTTTAGCACTTTAAGTTTTATTCCTTACATTTTTACCCCTTATATGGAGTGTTTCGTTATGTTTTTAACGGGTGTTAAAAAAGTCGTCTCAAAATTTCGAAAATGAAAGCACGCAAACCACATTTGATGTTTCCAAAGTTTGCAAGTCAAATTGAAAATAAATGAAAGTACGCATGTCAGTTTTGCAATAAACTCGTTGAAGAAGGCTAGTCGAAGGCAGATATTTAACCTGACCAGGGTTAAAAAGTTACTTAGCAACTAAGTCAACCATAGTTGGTTTTCGGCGTTGGTTACGGCGGGAATCATAAGAGCGTGAGCCCATATGGCCATCACGTGGGCAACTGCGCGTGTACCAACATTTTTATAATTTGCGGCGCCAACGGCTGCACGCGACGGCGGGCTCCACGAAGTCTATAACCTCCACGCGCTAGTGAGAACGTTATCTAAAGTAATC
The DNA here is from genome assembly GCA_026119855.1 of Campanula takesimana. Lineage (NCBI taxonomy): Eukaryota > Viridiplantae > Streptophyta > Magnoliopsida > Asterales > Campanulaceae > Campanula > Campanula takesimana. The sequence goes on from JAOWBW010000284.1 coordinate 536,858, forward strand.
TGACGTGGCTGATTGTCAGAGGAAGTGAGGACCACGGTCTACATGATGGAGATGGAATGAAAGTGAGTAGTTGAGCAGTCGTGGATTTTTTTTATTTTATTTGAGTCAAGTACTGAAATAATTCTGTAGTTGACCAAAACAGAATTTATGGGCGAGGATTTGTGAAAAAATATCGGAGCGTGTCGGGCGGGTCAAATATCCAAATAGAAGCAATTTTTGGTTGTTCGTGCAGTCGGGCTGGGTATTAGCTGGATCAACCGTTGACCCAAACCCCGAAATTAGAGCTCACTCCATTGTTCCACTAAAAAGAGGACCTGGAACCGCTCCACCGAGTTAGCTCCACCCCTCCACCCAACGGCTCTAATTACGGCCACATACACACATTCATCATTTGTGCGGCTCAGTTGATTTCAATTTTTTGTGAGTCCCAACGAGCTCGGCTACATCTCAACCGTTGGATGTAGCTAAAATGAGGTGACTCCAATCTTCACCATTGGGTGGAGCTAACTGGCGGTTGGAGCGGTTCGAAATCCCTAAAAAGAGTTCAATTTGCATCTGAAATACTATATCATCCCATTTAAAATTGAGGAAGTTTTTTGTGCGAGTGAAACAGCCTCATACATGAAGCGAATTTCAACTAGACGGATTTTGATGAGAAAGGAAATGAGCTTGCACCGTCCCGCCCATAAAAAACCAAACCATCTACTCTTTCAATGAGACTCGTCTCACGTGTAAGACCGTCTCACCCAAGTTTTTGTCTTTAAAGTTTTACTGAACCATTTTTCTTGGACACAAAATTCAAAAAAAAAAAAAATATAGATTCAAAAGACCTGTGAGTAAAAAAACATTGATATATTTCTTTCATTTCAGAATATTACTTTATGAGTTAAATTTTGTTTTAAGAAAATTTACGTTTCATTATTTTCAAGTAATATTTGCTTTTGTATATTAATTACTCTCGCCGTCCCATATTTATTGCTTTCAAATGGAAGTGCACGGTGTTGTGGGTAAAATCTCAGACGTCGACATCTTCAAGATAGCGACATCCTGATAAATATATATCACTGTAATTAACTATTTATTTATTATATTATTGATATCTTTTTTATAGATAAATCACAGGTGATAAAAACGTGGTAAATAAAGGCTTACGAAGATATCAACGGCAATGAAGACTTGGTCACAAAGGAGATAGAATCCCGAATTTTTAGCCTAGTTAGTTAGGGTTGATCTACTTTATCTCGTCTTTGTATTTAAACTAAGTTTTAGAGGCGGCACAACACACAACTCACACGCCCATTACTGTATTCCGCCATAAGCTTTCTTTGTAACCTCAAGAAACAAGCAATACAACCGTTTAGGGGTGGTAGGTGCTCATAAACACCTCCCGAGGTTTTGTGCCGGTGAGATCATTTTCCTCAAGGGCTTTCCTCGTATACATCATTGCGTTATCATTTTCTTCATTCAAATAATTATATTCCATAGCACCCTCCTTTCAATCCAAAAAACTTCTTAGTTGATTCAATTTTCATTGTTTGTTTTTCACCAAAACAATTTGGCGCCCACCGAGGGGCTTTTGGTTTTTTAATTGTTTGAATTTCTTCCAATTCATCATGTCTACTCAACCCATGATCTCCGACACCGTCGAGACCCCTGCTACCACTGGCTTTGAGTGCATCAACTGGGGGCAATAATCCCATCAATAGGACAAGTAGCAATACTGTTTTCTTACCGCTGCCACCGACTACTGGGACCGGCAAGAAGCAGTCGTCTCTGAATCCTGAGGTTGACATCATGAACATGCTCATCCATATGAAGAATCAGCTTGACAAACAACAAAACACCACCTCTCTGATATCTGACGCCTTGGTGAAGATGCAGAGGGAACAGAAGTTATTGACGGACAGGATGGAAGTTGTCTCCCCAATTCGCCCCAGATATCTCAATTTCGATCTTGGGGGAAATTCACAGGTCTTCAATGAATTCATTCCAATGGCTTCGACATCTCCAATGATGTCGACACCTCAAATGACGAATACATCTCCAACGATGACGACATCTTCAATCATGTCGACACCTTTTGCTTCTTGTATCTTTGAGTTACCTACGGAAAGAAACACCTCTGTCCCACCTTGCACTTATAACATTTCAGGAACATCTGCAGAGCCTACCTTCACCAGTAGTACCATCGTGACATCTACAGCAGATGTTACCAACCCCTTTGGTAACATTAATTCAAGTTATTTATTTGATAATACTGCTCGTGGTACTAACCCTTTTGCAGGAAACTACATAGAAAGTCATCTTCAAGAATTAAGAGATATGGTCATGAACGTGCCTGGCCTCACTTCTCCTATTCAGCAGGTCTTCCCAACATGTTACAATCAATCACGCTTTGTACCAGCCATTGCTCAAGTCGACATCCCCAAAGGGTTCAACATCCCGATCATGAAGCTCTATGATGGAAACACCGATCCTGAGGAACATGTCGCCTACTATCAGGAGAAGATGGAAGTTGTCCGCATACCTCTTCAGTTCAGGGAAGCCTGTTTGTGCAAAGGTTTTGGTTCGACGTTGGTAGGACCAGCTTTGAAATGGTTGATTCGTCAACCACCTAGTTTAATCGGATCGTTTGCTCAACTCATCAACATGTTCAACAACCAGTTCTCTTGTAGCCGACAGTTTTAGAAGAACACTAGCGATCTTTACCGCATTGTTCAACAACCCACAGAGACTCTGAAAAACTATGTAAACAGGTTCAACAAAGAGGCCCTAGAGGTCCCCAACTTAGACATGTCAACAGCAATAGAGGCATTCAAGATGGGAATGAAAAAAGATTCACCATACTATAGGGAGTTGGTGATGAATCCTTGCAAGAAAATGGAAGAGATCCAAAGCAGGGCATTAAGATTCATCAGGCTAGAAGAGGAAGAGATGCAGCAGTCTAAACTCACTGGCAAGGCGTCAACATATGACAATCCACACAGAAAGATAGAGACATCTTATCACAAGCATAACAGATCAATACCTTATCCCAAAAATAATCATACTAAGATCAATTCTGTAAAAAATGATATTCAATGTCCTAAGATTTCTGACTATTGTTTTTCTGTTGACATTTTAGGTATCCTTTGTGCAATGAGGAACCTAGGTATGGCCAAAGAAGAATGAAAAGTCTTCAGGATGGAAGGACAAATCCAGGTGGTGTGCCTACCATAAAGATTTTGGACATCTCACTAAGGATTGCATCGCCTTACGCAAAAAAAAATCAACTATCTGCTGTTAAAAGGACACCTTAGAGAATTACTCAATCATAGGAGAAACAAGACGGAGAATAAGGAGATGATTACAACATGACCACCATATCCTCCTGTAACTACAAAAGTAATCAATGGTGGATCTGACATTTGTGGTACTTCCTATTTTGCAGCTAAAAGGCATGCTAAGGAGTCTAAGGATGAAAAGCCTGGAAGACCAGAAATGACATCTCAGTTAATTTCTCAAGATGTTATCACCTTCGAAGAAGAAGACAGGGACAACATCTTAAATTCACACCATGATGTATCGGTCATTGCTCTCCAGATAGCAAATTGCAGGGTCAGAAGAATTTAAGTAAATGAAAGCAGTTCAGTAAACCTTGTCACCATGGCAGCCGTGAAAGAGATGAACATTCCAATGACTGAGGTAGTCAAGAATACTTCAGTACTTGTGGGTTTCAGTGGCGAAACAAAAGATACAGCAGGAGAAATCAGACTCCCAATATACATTGAAGGCGTCAACTCCATGGAAAGATTTTGTGTGATAGATTGTACAACTAGCTACAATGTGATCCTGGGCAGACCTTGGATCCACTCTATGAAGGCTGTGCCATCCACCTACCATCAGTGTGTGAAGATGCTGACACCTAGGGGAGTTGTCAAGATTTACAGTGACCAGCAGACAGCAAAGGATTGCTACATGACATCTACGAAGGCGACGTCATCCTCTCGGCAAGCATAGAAATTAAATAAGAAAGCACGTCAGGTCTTGGAAGCAAGGGAGCATGATGTGAAAGAAATACTCTTGGATCCCTCTAAATCCAGACATAAAGGTGCTAATTGGCCAAGATGTACTAGCGAAGTTTAAAGAAGAGTTGATCAGTCTTTTAAGAGAAACATATATCCTTCCTTCAAAGCCGGTGCGACAGAAAAGGAGAAAGTTTGCTTAAGAAAGAAATCAGATTATCCAGGAGGAAGTTGACAGGCTGCTGAAAGCAAAGATGATCAGTGAAGCAGAATATCCAAAATGGTTGGCTAATGTTGTTGTGGTGGAGAAAAGGAATGGTAAATGGAGAGTTTGTGTCAACTTCACGGACCTGAACAAAGCATGCCCTAAGGACCCCTTTCCTCTTCCGCACATTGACACCTTGGTAGACGCACATTAGGACATGAGATATTGACATTCATGGACGCATCCTCAGGATTTCAGCAGATCCAGAACAAGATGGCAACTAACATCCAATATGCTATGTAAGTAAAACTCTTTTAGATGCAGAAACCAGGTACTACCATCTAGAAAAGTTGATTTTAGCTTTAATTACTGCTTCAGTTAAGTTAAGGAATTACTTTGAGACTCATGTTATTTATATTCGTACTAATTACCCAATTAAGAATGTTATGAGAAAACCAGAAATGTCCAGAAGGATGGCAAAATGGTCCGTCCATCTAAACACGTATGATATCAGATATGAGCCAAGAACAGCAATAAAATCACAGGCACTTGCAGACTTTGTGGCAGACTTTAGTTCAAGTATGCAGCCCAAAGTAGAACTAGAAGTTCAACAGCTTTAAGGTGACGACATCCTTAAGTGGATGCTATTTACAGATGGAGCATCCAATACGAGGGGAACAGGACTGGGCATCATACCCCAGGCCATAACCTGTGATTTTAAAGCTACCAACAATGAAGTAGAGTACGAAGCTTTGATTGCAGGACTAACTGTTGCTCTAGACCTCAACGTCAAAGCGATTCAGGTTTATTGTGATTCATTGTTATTGGTTAATCATTTCAATGGTTCCTATGCAGCTAAGAATGCCAAGATGACGTCATACCTGGGGATAGTGCAAATTCCAAAGTTTTCCTTAGAACAGGTACCTAGAGAAGAAAAATCTCAAGCAGATGCCCTTGCTAACTTAGGATCAGCCTTCAAAAATGCCTCTCAAACCAATATACCAATCATTCATGTCAACATTCCTGCTCTGGAAAAAGTTTGAGCTTTTCAACATAGATAACGACATCCAAGAAGATCAAGACAGTCAAACAGAAACCTCATGGACCACTCCAATCATCAAGTACCTTCAAGATGGCACCATCCCAACTGATGAGAAGAGTGCTAGAGCATTCAGAGTAAGAAATTCCAAATATCTTTTAATAGATAATGTGGTGTTTAAGAAATATTTTGCAGGTCCATATTTAAGATGTCTGGAATCCGGCAAAGCTAAAGAAGTTCTTAAGGAGCTACATGAAGGAATTTGTGGTAATCATTCTGGGGGCAGAAGCCTATACACCAAAGCTTTAAGGATGGGTTACTTTTGGCCTACAATGCGTCAAGATGGTGCTGAATATGCCAGGAAGTGCGATTCATGTCAGAAGCATGGCGACATCTTGCACCAACCAGCAGAATTACTTCATCCTATCCTCTCCTCTTAGCCATTTATGACATGGGGAATGGACATCGTGGGTAAATTGCCTAAAGAACCAGGAGGGAAGGTATTCATGCTCGCAGTGACTGATTATTTTTCCAAGTGGGTAGAAGCGGAAGCGTACGTCCAAGTCCGTGATAAAGAAGTCATCTCCTTCATCAAAAAGAACATCTTCAGCAGGTTTGGTATTCCTTCATAAATAATATGCGACAACGGTTCCCAATTCATCAGCAAGAAGACGACAGACTTCCTGAGCAGCTGGGGAGTCAAGATGGTGACATCCTTGCCTGTACATCCTCAAGCCAATGGACAAGTAGAATCAAGTAATAAAATCATTATCAACAACTTAAAAAAGATGCTAGATCAGAAGAAGGGACGATGGGCCAAAGAACTACCATTTATTTTATGGGAAGATAGAACCACACCCAAGAATGCTATAGGACTAACACATTATTCCTTAGTGTTCGGAGCAGAAGCTGTCATCCCCGCAAAAGTTATCGTCCCTACAGCCAGATATGAGTTGTTAACATCTGACCAAAACGATGCCAACTTGACCTATGATTTGGGCACCATTAATGAGTTAAAGGATTTGGCAAAAATTAGGATGGCATCATATCAACAAAGGATTGCTAAGTCCTATAACAAGAATGTCAGGTTGGGAAAATTTCGAGTTGGTAACTTAGTGCTTCGAAAAGTTTTTCAAAACACAAGAGAAGTAAACGCGGGCAAACTAGCACCTAAGTGGGAAAACCCATATTTGATAGATACTGAGGCAGGAAAGGGGGCATACAGATTATCCACCCTAGATGGTCAAATAGTCCCAAGAAGTTAGAATGCTGTGCATCTTAAACAATACTTTATGTGATCGACATCCTCTCTCGGGTAATAATACAAGTATGAATTTCCCTTTAATTAAATTTCATTTTATTTCCATCTTTATTAAATAATGTTATTTCTGCAAGTTTATTTTCTTTTATTAATAAAAGTGACATCAGTCAAGATGTAACATATTTCTAACATGTCGTCGTTTTGCAAGATTTTGACATTCGAGACTCTATGAAGACAAACGTTTGAGACTGGCCATCTCACCTCACGTGTAATGTACTCAATCCCTTCTAAGGTTTAAAGAAATTTCTTTCTTTCTACCGATGTTAAGGTTGATACACCTTCGCCTAGAGCGCACGATTTCAATGTTGGTTAAGTTGGGGAATGGGCACGTATGTTTATATGTACGCACCCCACATTTCCACTTAATCAAATATTGACCATAAGAAAATTCAATTGGTTATGGAATTGACATGTCATCTAAAGACATCCAGTTTTTTGGCATTAACATGTCAACTAAGTGATATAAAGATTTCTACATCTTACACAAGAAATTAACATCCTGAATAAAACAAAGAAATAATAAAAAGAACAATATATATTTTCAAAATTTGAAGTTCAGGTCATCTTAAGGAGAAAGATACTTGTGGATATCTATATGAATGACGATACCTTGATATACTAAGAAACGGTTGCTTCTTCCTGAAGATTTTCTGAAACTTTTTGGAAAAGAGAGCACGTTCAAACCTTTAGAGGGTGGAATCACTTCTACCAAGCAGTTGTCCAGTCAATGACCATCATCAGTTTCGAAGTTTGAAAAACTTACCTCTTCGGATTCCGTAATAGGTAAGTTTTAGGGGCAATTATTGTGGGTAAAATCTCAGACGTCGACATCTTCAAGATAGTGACATCCTGATAACTATATCACTGTAAGTAACTATTTATTTATTTATTTATTATATTATTAATATCTTTTTATAGATAAATCACAGGTGATAAAAACGTGGTAAATAAAGGCTTACGAAGATTCCTAACAACGTCAATGAAGACTTGGTCACAAAGGAGATAGAATCCCGAATTTTTAGCCTGGTTAGTTACGGTTGATCTACTCTATCTCGTCTTTGTATTTAAACTAAGTTTTAGAGGCGGCACAACACACAACTCACACGCCCATTAATGTATTCCGCCATAAGGTTTCTTTGTAACCTCAAGAAACAAGCAATACAACCGTTTAGGGGTGGTAGGTGCTCATAAACACCTCCCGAGGTTTTGTGCCGGCGAGATCTTTTTCCTCAAGGGCTTTCCTCGTATACATCATTGCGTTATCATTTTCTTCATTCAAATAATTATATTCCATAGCACCCTCCTTTCAATCCAAAAAACTTTTTGTTGATTCAATTTTCATTGTTTGTTTTTCACCAAAACACATGGGAATTAAAAAATATGTTGAAAAGTAAGTATTGTGAGTGAATAGGAGAGATAAAATAAATTAGTGGATAGTTTTTGTCAGTGGATATAAGAGAGAAAATTGAATATTTTGGGTAAATAGCAATAAGTATGAGACGCCCAAAATGAAAATAAGTAACGATAAATATGAGATGGAGGGAGTATACTCTTATTCATTAATTATGAACCATCTTTTACATAAGTATTTAATTACCTATGTAATCAAATTCTTCTAACTGTGAATAAATTTCTTATATGTATTAATTATACTACTTAATACTCCATCCGTCCCAGAGTAAGTGTCCACCTTTCCTTTTTAGTCTGTTCCAGAGTAAGTGTCCACTTCTTAAAATGGAAAAGAATATTTACTATTCATCTCACTCATTCTCTTTCATACTTTACTTTTACACTCACAACACCACCAATCAATTCACTATTCTCTACCCCACTTTCTCTCTCCTACTTCACTTTTTATACTCACAACACTTACACCATTTTCATTTTTTCTTACACCACTTCCACTTTTTCTTAATCCCCGTGCAAATGGAAGGGTGGATACTTACTCTGGGACGAAGGGAGAGTACTTAATATGTGTAAAGAAGTTTAAAATAACATGCATTTTAAAGTAGAAGGAGCAAAAAATAGGAATAGGGTATGATTTAGGCCAAAATATGATTAACGCCCCAAGTATACACTCATTCCCACTTTGCACCCTCGCGCGAATTTTGTCCCAAGTGTTGGGTATGCTTATCACTTAACCCTCCTAAGTGTGTTAGAATTGATTGATACCATTACCTATTAGTATTTTATGAACTTTAGAACCCTATGTAAGAAGTTTAATAACTTCAATTTTTAGCTTAGTCTATTTTATAGTATAGGATTAGAATATAGGACTTGGAGCAAAAAAGGAATGAAGAACTAAGCAAGACTTTTGTCTCTGCGCAGGACTTCTCTGCGCAGGACATCACTACGCAGGTTCTACTGCGCAGCACTCAACCTTGCTCAGTTTTCGATGCATTCAGATTACCTAACTTGTAAAGCGCTTAGAAGATGTACGCTTATCAAAATGCTGAGTTGTGCAGAAAGGACAAATCAAGCACTCAGCATATCCAATGGTGGAGATGCGCTCAAGTGAAATATTTCAAATGAAGACAGCTGTCAACCTTTTAGAAGAAGCTTTTGAATTTGGTCTTCATGCTCAGTCTCCAACGGCTCAAAGACCCCTGCGCACCAATCATATTGTGCCAGGTCATAAATCTTGATCAGAGCCCCAACGGCTATAAAGGACACCTGCGCACCAATCATAGTGTGGCAACTCATCGTCCTCGCTCAGAACACCAATGGCTAGTTTTAAGCTCTCAGCTATAAATAGCCTGCTCACCTTTATTTCCAAGTTGCTAGAGTTTGTGCTTACTAAGTATCCTTGAAGTTCAGAAGATTGCTGCTTAATATTCCCAGATTCAAGAACAACCTTCATACCTTCAAACTCCTGCCCAGATCCTAAGCCTTATATCACAAGAATTCTTCGTGCTCTTCATCTCATAGATTCATAGAGCCCAGAATTTCTGACACACACACACCTCTTGAAGCTTCGATCACTTAGATCTTACTTCTTGAGAAACACCGGTTTAGTCTAGGATTTGCTCTTCATAGCTTAGATTTTGATTTGAGTTTTGATTCTTTGTAATCTTGTAAAAGCTCCTCACATCAATATAAATCTCATTAGAAAATCCAAGACTAACCATCTTGGTAGAGGACGTAGATCTTTCATCGATCGAACCTCTCCAAATAGCTTGTTCATTATTCTTACTGCTTATTTCTTGCTTACATTATTTCTTAATAGCTGCTTTGTTTGATCTTATCAGATTACTTTTTGCTGCTCAGTTTTGTTATTGCTTATTGCCTTAGAACATTTTTAACCTACTCTTTAGCCAAAACTTAGCGCGTGCGTTTTAGTCCCTGCGCAGTATACCCTGCGCAGTGCTGCTTTAAATTCCCGCTGTGCATTTCACACTCTCTCTGCGCGCTATACTTAGCTTATTTGAGAATTGTGGGCATAAGCCATTGCTTTGTAAAAGGGTTTGAAAAGAATTTTAAAACTCTATTCACCCCCCCCCCTCTAGCATTTTTCATATCCTTATTGCCCCTTTGGGACCAACAAGTAGTATCAGAACAAACACCTTCATAAAAATTGTTTTGTTTTTCAAGGTTAACAGCTTGGGTACCGATTCAAGATGGCTTTAAAATCTTGGGCAATGGCTAACTATTCACAGGTTCCAGTGCTGAATGAAGATCACTTTGAAATCTGGAAGCACTGCATGCTCACTCATTTTTCCTCAATAGACGAGATCCTCCATGACATCGTTCTTGAAGGACCCTACATTCCTATGAAGGCGAATCCTAATGCTGCTACCAACAAGGACAATCCTACTATCAAGAAGAACAAAGATGAATAGACTGATGAAGAAAAGAAATGGGTTGGCTATGATGGAAGAGCAAGGAACATCATTCTTAGCACTCTAGACCTTTCCACGCACAATCAAATTGTGAGTGGCGGAACTACAAAGGAACTATGGGACGCTAGTGAAGGATATGTGAATGGAGACAAAGTAAGCAAGGAAAACAAAAGATTTGTGGTGCAAAGAAAATTCAACTGCTTCATGAGAAAAGATGGTGAAACCTTGAGACAAACTTATGATCGCTTCTGTGCTGTTGTAAACTCTTGTAAATCTCTCGGAACTACTTTCACTAATAAAGAAGTCAATTCTTAATTCTTAGATGCGCTAGGTTCTAGATATGTGCACAAGGCAAGTCATTTGAAAGATTTTGGATTTCTAGATACTTGGCATCTGCGCAGCTTATACGCCAACTTAAAAGTGTATGAGCTAAAACTTGATCGAATTGATGAAACTGAAGGCAAAGGAAAAATTGTTTCCTATGTTGCGCAAAAGGAACCCGCGCCTGCTCAAACCTCAGACAAAGTCTCCACTTCCTCTCTGCTTTAAATGGATGATGATGATTTCGCTATGTTCGTAAAGCGATTTCAAAAGTTCAGGAAATTCTCAAAGCCAGGATTCTCAAGTAAAGCTCCAGCTAAGTTCTCCCGTGGCAGAGACTCAAAGAAAGATGATGACTTGGTCTGCTACAACTGCAGAAAGCCTGGTCATTTTGCATCAAAATGCCCTACTCCAAAATTTGAGTACATGAAGAGGAATATTGCGCAAAAATCGTTTAAGCAGCGCGGAATGGTTGCTGAAGAAGACTGCGCAGAAAAAGAGCTCAAGACATGGATAGAGATAGACACTGAAGACAGTGATGATGATGACTCTAAGGATGGACTGCTCTGCTTGATGGCCAATGCTGATGATGATAGCGAGTCAGAGAATGATCCTGACATGAACGCATCAAAAGAGCCAAGGAAGATAGCAAAGAAGAAAGGTCCCACTATCACTGAATTGGTAGAAATGGGACATTTGACTCCAAGCAGACAGAATGGCAAGTACTTATTTGCAAGAGCAGACTTATCAAAGAAATTTGTAGCTGCGCCTGCGCGCAAAGAATCTCTTGAAATTCCTGCTGAAATTGTAATAGAAAAGGATTACTCTGCTGCTGAGCGTGAGTCTATTTTCAATCAAGCTGAAAAGGTAATCAAGAAATTTAATTCTATGAAAGAAGCAGTGGACTTATCAATTGGAGAAATTTCTCAGCTTAAGACGGAGAATACTGTTCTGAAATCTGAAATCACCCTCCTTAAGGAGCAGATTAAGAGCATGACTCTTCTTACTGAAATGAACCGTTTCTTAACCGATCAAAATGCGCTATTTAAAGTAAGAAACGAAGATTTGGCTGCGCAAGTTGCTGATCTCACAAAGATCACAGATGTGTGGACCAAATCTCGTGTCACTATGGATCAAATTATAGAATCCCAAAAATCCAGTGGAGAAAAGGAAGGCTTGGGGTTCTCAACTAGTGATGACTTTAAATGCGCAGTTTGCTCTGAAAGAGAAAAGGAATTTACACCCCAGCAAACTGTTGAAATTCCTAAAGCAAAGCGTTCCGCTTCAATGGGTAAAGGACAGGAGAAAATCCAGAGACAAATTTTCCATTATGTCTACCCAAAGAAGCAAACTAGAAAAGCCAAGGGTAAGGCTATAGTTGAACCTGCGCATGACAACGCATATTCTGATTATGGCTACGCTTCGACTTCGAATGCCAAAACTGCGCACAAGGGCCATGCGCATGAAAGCCATGCGCCTCTGTAAGGATCCCGCCCCAAAAAACACGAGCACGTTTCAAGGGCGAAATACCAAACGCGGGAACCAGACCAATTTAACGGAGTCGCCACATTTTGTTAATTTTAAACCCAACAAAATGACAAAGGTTTGAGTTCAAAGGTTCGGAGATCAGGTTACAACTTGGGAAGAGTTTTTACGTCCTCCCAAGTTGCCTCGGACAAAGCCGAGTCTCCCTTGTTAGTTAACAAAAGTGCATGTGTGTGTGTGTGTGTTTTAACGGAAAATCTTTGTTTTAACTTTTTATTTATCTTTTCAACTGAAAAAAGGGTTTGTTTGACAAGAAAACAGAAGACAGAAGGGCAAAATGGTCAATCTACCCATACGGCCAAAGTAGCCGTACGGATGGGGAGACCACTCCTGGGATTTTACAGTTTGTTCAAGCAACAGTCCAGTTCCAGGCAGAAACAGAGCATTCTGCTTGAACTGGACCAAACTGTTCTGATTCCAGTTTGTTATTCCAACACAAAACAACATTAACACCTCATTCCTATGCCACTTGATCATCAAAGAACCTCCCAAAACAAGATTTTGGGCATGATCAAAGGCAATCATGAGAGAAAAATGAAAAAGGTGGCCAATATGCCCTTTTGAGCCATAGTGACCATTTGATGAGTAAAGATTGAAACTTTACCATCAAAATGGCTCTTCTAGGCAAGATTAATCCTTTAGGGACAAGAACAAACCATAAATATTGGATCTTTATTACCCAAACTTGGGAATTTTGGGCTAGATCAAGGTGATGAGGATAAAGATTGAGACTTTATCCTCAACATGATCATCATAGCTTAAAATGAGCAAAATGAACAACAAGAGCATCATCCATGACAAGAATGTAAATGAACAATCAACAAGCCATGATCAAACTAGGTTTGAACCTCTTCCACACAAAGTATGGAGGGCACCTTTGATCATCTCATGGCTTGGACTAGGAAATATAAATAATAATAGATATATGTATATTGCTTGAATGGACAAGACTTGCAAGAATGTAAAGATCAACAATAAATGACAAGATCAAAGATAAATAGAGTTCTTAGATGAAGAGAAGGGAGGGGGAGAAGGTGGCTTTACCTATCTTGGTTTAGGCCAATCTTCCTTTCTCTCTTTCACTCTTTGTTCACTCTTACTCACACTATTCTGAGGTGAATTCGACAGAGTAACCTTAGTTCTAATGTTTCTCCCCCCCCTCTTGAAATGATCAGCAAGGGATTCTATTTATAGGGACTGAGGGTTCTCAAACCAGCCGTACGGCTAGGCCCCTCTAGTACCCAAAGCATCCGTACGGCTCAGCCTGGCGAGCTTCTGGATTTTTCCAATTTTATACCAGAGCAGTCCTGGAATTTATAGCTTATCCTAGGGAGGTCCTGGCCTATTAGCTTATCCCTGAAACGGTGCTAAGGCTACCTCTAAGATAGGTCGGTTTCAGATTGGGGTACTTACAGCCTCAACGCCAGTTGCGCATTCTTAAGAAAAGCGCACCCAAACATCAAAAGATGGTGTTTATATAAGCTAGTTCTCCTGCTCCAGTAAAGAATGCTAAGCAAAAGAAAAGTAAAGAGTTTGTGAAAACCCAATCTATAATTGGCTTACATCATTGTGTTGCGTGTGATGGTTTAGGTCACAAGGCTGCAGAATGCCTTTTGCGATTTGCTCCTAATGCCAAGGGACGTAAAAATCCTAAGGTCAGACAGGAGTGGGTTGTCAAAAGTTGCTAACTCTAGGACCCAAGTATAAAGGGGACCTACGTTTTTAATGTCTATTTTCAGGTCTCCTACTTCATTGCGCACTCTTCCCAAGCTAAAGCGCATATATGGTATCTCGACCGTGGATGTTCTAGACACATGACTGGAGATGCTACTGCTCTTGAAGATGTGTATGAAGGTAGAGGTCCCTCAGTAACTTTTGGAGATAACAACAAAGGGCACATAGTTGGATATGGAAGGATTAGAAAAGATAAAGTGTGCATTGAGAAAGTTGCGCTCGTAGAAGGCCTCAAGCACAACCTGCTCTCCATATCACAATTCTGCGATAAAGGTCTAGAATGTCATTTCACTGCTACGCACTGCTATATCAAAGATGGCATATCTGGACTAACTTTGCTCACAGGGACTCGTAACACTAATGTTTACATTATTGATCTTACTGCTATAGATTCTATCACTAATCTCTGTTTTGTAGCAAAGAATGTAAGTGAAAGCAGCTGGCTATGGCATAAGCGCTTAAGTCATTTGAACTTCAAATATTTGGCTAAGCTAGGAAGGGAAAATCTTGTCAAAGGACTTCCCAAAGTAGCTGACCATCATGATAGAAAATGCGCAGCATGCCAGCTCGGTAAACAACCTAAGCAGACTTTCTCCAGCAAGATTGCTTCCTCAACTTCCAAATGTTTACAACTGCTTCACATGGACCTGTTCGGACCTGTCACCACCGTGAGCATTGGAGGACACAAATATACCTTAGTTGTGGTGGATGACTACTCAAGATACACATGGGTCGAAATGATGATATCCAAAGACGACTGCTATGATATCTTGACTGCTCTATTTCGAAGGCTCCAAACTCAAAAGGAATACGACATCGTGAGTATTAGATCAGACAATGGAACTGAATTCAAGAATAACAGTGTTACTCAATACTGCGATGACCATAAAATTGATCACAATTTTTCTGCTGCTGGAGTTCCTCAACAAAATGGCATTGTGGAAAGGAAGAATCGCACGTTGATTGAGGCTGGAAAAACAATGATAGCAGAAGCAAAGCTTCCAAAATATTTCTGGGGAGAAGCTGTTAACACTGCTTGCTTTACTCAGAATAGATCCCTCATCAACAAAGCCTACAACAAAACTCCATATGAGCTATGGAGAGGAAGAGCGCCCAACATTGCTTTCTTCAAGATTTTTGGCTGCAAATGCTATATCCTCTACAATGGCAAAGATCATAGAGGTAAATTTGATGCCAAAGCAGATAAAGGTATTTTTGTTGGGTATGCCAAGCATTCTAAAGCTTTTCATGTTTTTAATAGAACTACTCTAGTAATTGTAGAATCTGTACATGTTACTTTTGATGAGCATTCTCTCCTTGAGCCACATTTGGCTCCAAATGATTCTGCTGAGAATGATGAGACAGGAACGCAGCCTCAAACTGTACCTGTGCAGAATGATAACCAAAATCAAAATCAGAATCAAGCAAGTCCATCTCATGCGCATACACCAGATGCTGCGCTAGAAAACACAACTCCTGATGCGCAAACACCTCCTCCTGATGTTTCTCCACTTCAGTAAATCACTTTTGATGACCTTGATGATGGAGCAAATGAAGTACCCATTGAAGATCTTCGTATTCCTACCACTCAACCTAACTTACCTCCCGAGGTTCATGAAGTTAGAAATCATCCAACAAAAAACATCATTGGTGATCTCAATGCAGGGGTTCGTACCAGGAGAGCATCAAACATTGATGATGAGTATCACTCTTTTATCTCCCAAATCGAACCAAAGAAGATTAATGAAGTGCTCTAAGATTCAAGCTGGGTTACTGCTATGTAAGAAGAGCTTAACCAATTAGAGCGCTGCAAGGTTTGGACTTTAGTACCCAGACCTCATGACCAAGGAGTTATTGGTACAAAATGGGTATTCAGAAACAAGATGGATGAGAATGGAAGCATCACCAGAAATAAAGCAAGGTTGGTTGCGCAAGGCTATAGGCAAGAGGAAGGAATCGACTACGATGAACCATTCGAGCCTATAGCAAGACTCGAAGCTATCAGAATTTTCTTAGCTTATACCTCTCACAAGAAATTCAAGCTTTATCAAATGGATGTGAAGAGCGCATTTCTCAATGGTGAACTCCAAGAGACGGTCTACGTAGCTCAACCTCCTAGATTTGAAGATAGTAGATTTCCAAATCACGTCTTCAAACTTCAGAAAGCTTTGTATGGAATTAAGCAAGCTCCAAGAGCATGGTACGATAGCAGTCTCCAACAATCCTGCCATGCATTCAAAGACAAAGCACATCGACATCAAATATCATTTTCTCAAGGACCACGTGGAAAAAGGAAACATTCATTTAGAGCACGTGGGCACAGATAATCAAATTGCTGATATCCTTACAAAGGCTCTTGACGCAAAGCGATTTATCTTCTTGAGAGGAGAAATGGGTATGCTTGAACTCAGCTAACTTGTCCATATAATTTGTTAATACTGATGTTTTTGTGTTTGCTTGATAAGTATTCAAAGGTTAAGTTTCATGCATCTGCGCAGCCCCTGCGCAGTAAGTTCATGCGTATGAAACAATTCAGTTAAGATTTGAATAATCTCTGCGCAATATTCGTTATGCGCAAAATGACATGCGCACTTCGAAGTGGACTGTAGGTAAGTGTTCTATTCATTAGAATTTTCATATAGGTCCTTAACTGAAAAGTCAACGCTTAGTCACAAGGGTACTTGTGTAATTAAAATTTTCTCGCGCCTTTTTTTTTGAATTTTCTTGGGAAATTACCTTTTTACCCTGCACATGTCCCATTGTTATTAAATGCAAACTGCAAGATGACAGCGCCTTTTTCGAATGTCTGCTCACCATTTAATGAGGAAGGTGATGCGACAACAATTAGCTGATTTTCGCCTACACACGCACGCGCAAAGACTGCGCACGCGCGTTCCCCATTCGGCCACGTCACCCTGCTAACGTGCGCCCGTCTTTTCACTGACTCAACATTTATGAGGAAGGTGACTCGACAGTGACCTGCTTAGAAACTCACACTCACGTGCATACTAGGCCTACGCACGCGCGCATCCGGTTGGGCCACGTCATCGCAGCACGTGTCCCACTTTGCTTTTTCACCAAACTTTTGCGCTGACGTCATTTTTTTCTTTTCGGGTATAAACCTTCTGACCCCTTTTCTTTCTCTCTCTTCTGCTCATTATAATTTTCACTAAACCTCCATTTTCTCTCTATACTTCTTACCAACTTCCAAAGATTTCCTCTTCTTCTCTCTTTGACCTTCATCTTCTCCATATTTCATCTTCCCAAAACTTCCATTTTCGTCTAAATCTCTTTCTATAACAATGGCTCCCAAGAAGACCTCCAAGAAATTGCCTGAAATCATTCTTTCCTCCTCCTCTGAGGAAGCATCTTCTTCTTCTAATTCTGGGTCTCAACAAGAACAGCAACCCCCAATCCCTCTGTCGAAGATATGGTATAATTTCTTAAAACTTTCTCTTGTTTTTACACCTTCCGCCATTGGTAGGGTTTCAAGCTTTAAAAGCTTCCCTTTGTGATTGTGTGCTTGATTCTCAACTATTTTTAAAATCGTTTGTTGCTTCATGTTCGTTTTTCCCCGATCTACTCTTTAATGTCATGTATTTCATGATCAATGCACTTTTTAAGTAATTTCTGCAAAATTTTTTGTCCAAAAACCTCCGAGCAGACGAACGGTTTTTCACGTTTTCTGGGTTCATTTTGTTGTTGTTGACTTTTGTGTTTACATGGTTGACTTCGTCTCTCTCATACGGTCATTTTGACATGCTTTTTGTTCAATTTGGACAACTTTGAATTTTTCATGTTCTTGATGTTCTTCGTGTTCATGAACAGTCTTTTCTTGTTCATCAAGTTCTAATTTCTCTCTTATGCTTTGCCTCGCATAATAATTTTCTAAGTGTTTGTGTCTTGCGCATGATTGCTTGTTTTTGCGCATTACTTTTATGATTGCCTTGGACCTCTCATGTCCCGATTGCATACACATTCTTTGTCTTCCTCTTTTCTGTTAAGTTTTGTTACTTTTCGTTAACTTTCGTTACTTTCCGTTAAGTTCCTGACCTACTCCGTTAGTCTTGGATTTGACTAAGTGGCAAAGTCAACCTTGAGTCTTTGTTTCATTTATTTTTGTTGACTTTCGTGATGTTCGTTAAGTTTTTGGACTAATTCCGTTAGTTTTGGGGCTTAACTGCATAACGGGGTTAACTTTTGGGCTGAAATATGAATTTCCTGAAGCTGGGATGCGCACGCCTTTGCCCTCCTTTGTGGGAGGCGTGCTCCTCCCATAGGGGGGGGGTGGGAAGCGCGCGCTTCCCGCTTCCAGAATCTCAGATTTTGCCAAATTTCCCTCCTTTTCTGATTTGTAACCCCCAAGACCATTATGCCTTGGCTTGATCCGGGGAATGGCCATCTTTGTGACCACAAACACTTCTCCAACACCTATATAAACCTCTTCATTCCATCATTAAAGGGAGGATGATTTTCTTAACACAAAAATACTTCAAAACACACAAAAGTCTATTTCTCAAGAAGTGGTCAACACAAAGATTTGGTTCTTCTCCGTTCAAGCATAAGGTACAAGGTTTATTCTCTTCTTCTAAATTCTAAGTCTTATTTCCTTTCTTCATATTCTCATCTCTTCTAAGTGAGTATGCAATCTCCATAAAAAGGGATACAATCAAAAGGCCACTTCACTATTGAAGTTTGACCAAGGTTACATCCCAACATTCCAGACTACATTTTAATTCACCATTTTCATCTCTTCATGTAATTGTCTAGCATAATTATTACATGTAATATTTAGCATTAAATCAATAAAATCATTCTTTTCCCCTTTTCTTTTCATTATAATTGTTAGCACATTTCTATTTAAATAATTGAAGGACATGTAAATATTAGAACACCAAAAGTAGCAAGACCGGCTTAAGCCGGGCGGAGTGGGTGTTTAAGTACTTCCCACTCCGTCACCTAACCCCCGAATCCTTCTCTCCCGAATCTTTGGTTTCGTAACATTAAAAAATAGGCTATTTCTAGGTTTTTCTTATGTTCCTTTAAAAACATAGGTGGCGACTCTAAACAAATCTAAAACAAGTTAGACATCCTAGGATAATTCACCGCTCTAGCCAAGCCGTGGTTCCCCGGGGTATCTACAGTGGCGACTCCGCTGGGGACGATTTAGAGGGTTAAACTTGCGTTCTTAACTTTTGGTGTTCTTATTACTGTTTTCTGGGCATTCTGGTAAAAGGGGTAGGAAGCGCGCGCCTCCGGCCTTCTTGGCCTAAAGCGCGCGCGTCCGACCCTTATTGCCAGAATCGCCCGCCTCCTTTCTTGTCCTTCAATTCCATGTTTCTGTGCTAACAAATTCTGCAGGGGAAAGTTTTCTTAATTAAGGGTCAAGGCAATCCCTTGAACCCACTGATTTGCAGGTTCTCACCCAGAAGCAGGCGCTTCTGCCCTTCTTCCTCTCACGCGCGCGCCTTCCACATAGGCAACCCAATGTGCGCGCTTCTGGGCGCATTCCCGGAACAGAACAGTGCACAGAAACAGAACAGAATGACAGTGTGTGGGCACCGGGCCTGCATACAATTTCTTTTACTTTCTGTTTATTTTTATCGGTCACACGGGTGATTCGAAAGTTGTAATTATGTGCTTATTTGTTTTTTTTTATTTATTTCTTTTGAAAAAAAAAAAATGTTTTGTCACATGTTAGACCTCACACTACATGCACATATTCTTATCAACTGCTCACTATCGAGTCGCACAAGTCCAACCCCAAACCCGTCGAGGCCCGTCCTAGAAAGTTTCAAGCTCCACTCGACCTTGGCTCTTTCGAAGCAGTAAACCTCAGCCCTTGGCGTAGTTCATGACTACATGCCGGGGGTGACCTTTGAGCCTCATATTCAAGCCGAGCACAAGCCACACAATTCTAGTCTAGGGTCTAACACTCCGTGACTTAAGTCGGTTTCCATGTGCCGAGATTTCCCTAAACTAATGTCTTCAAATCATACATGCCACTCGTTGTTATGGACGAAATAAAAATCCATCCCCAAGTGGTCATTATGGACGGAAATAAAAATCCGTCCCCAAGTGGTCATTATAGACGAAAATAAAAATCCGTCCCCGCATGTATGATTTACTACATTAATTTAGTTTAATCCCGACACATGTAGGATTCACAAGCGTGGTGGAATCCGATGAGTATATGGGACCGCGAGAAGGTCTATATACTAGTGTGACGATTCCACTATTTTTCTAGAAACCCCAAAAAGGACCACGTCCTTCCGACTTTTGTAAATAATAAAAAAAAAAGAGTCATTTTCTTTATATGGTTGAGTCTTTTTCGTGTTTGTGGGTTAAATTTATTTTATCCAAAAGGTGTTTGTGGGGCCAATCTAAGATCAACCGTGCTCTTCCAATAGGTCCAATGGCTTCCAACGGCAACAACAACAACGGTGGAAATGATTTCGTGTCCAACGAAGGGTTACTCAACATAATGAAATCAATGGGGGAACAAATGGATAGGATTGTCGAGGATGCCCGCCGTAAAGACAATTTGTGGCAAGCCCGTTTCGATATCGACAAGAGGATTCACAAAGAAGAGGTTTCCGAACTCAAGGCCCGTCTTGATTATGAAAGAAGAATTCACAAGGAAGAGGTTTCCGAACTCAAAGCCCATTTGCAAGAGCTCACCGACAGCAAAGCAAAGTTCAATGATAAAGCATGCTCAAGTGGCCCGACCCTCAAAAGCTACAAAGGTACCACCAACAACCGAGTTTTCACTCCTCTCCAAGGAGTAACCCAAGCCGAGGCATTTGAAATTTTGGTGGCAAGAGGGAAGATCAAACCTTTGGAGGGGTACAAGCCGAAGGCGATACTGAAAAATCATGCTCATGGTGAATGGTGCGGCTACCACAAGCATAATGGCCATACTACCGAAGGGTGCTTCCTTCTCCGAAACATCATCCAAGATTTGATCGACAACGGCAAATTTACCATGGGTGAAGAGCAACTCATCAAAGAAGTGACTTGGTTTTGAAATGGGGCTTCAAGAAAGAGGACGGCGACAACAATCTCCGTTTCTCTTTCTCTACCTAGTAGTAGGAATAAAAAAAAAAAAAAAAAAAAAAAAAAGAGTCACAAGTCCTCTTTTGTGTGCATCAATGTTTTCACTCGTCCCATGTTAAGTGTCGAGTCTTCTTATCAAATAAAAGTCGTTCTCGTCCTTATACACTCTTCCAAGTTGTTCGATCTAATTCTTGGCAAAATGATGAAAAAATGTCTAAACAAGTTTTAGAACAAGGCCATCACTTGAACGCCTAGGGGCTAAACATCGACGCCAACATCAACGACGATGCCAAGACAAACAAGGTGAAGCAACAATCATGAAGAAGTCAAGCAAAGTTTTCAAAGGGGGATTAAAAATTAAAAAAAAAAAAAAAAAGAGAAAAAAAAAAAGAGCTCGCTAGGTTGAAACCATCAAATCAACCTAGGCAAAGTTAGAGCACAAAAAAAAAAAAAAAAAAAAAAAAAATCCCCCTCAATCAAAGAAGTTCACATCAAGATCATCATCATCATCCACCAACGAAGGACGAAGCAACAATTCATCACGAAGAATGGAGAATCCACAAGAACTACGGTGACCTGAGCCTCTACACTGGAGGAACGTAGGCAACCTGCGGGTCCGGTCTCATGCAAGAAAGAAGATATGTTTAGCCCTAGCGCGTTATGGTGATTGGCCTTCATCTCGAACTTGTCAAGACATCTTTGTACGATTCATTTGCCAATGAATTAATCACCAAAAAGATTGAACAACTTTCTTAGATTTGGAATCATTTCGCGTTCCTTGTCGAGTCTAGGGACTTCTATTCTTTCTGCGTACTCCCAATTTCTTGCAATCAAATTGGGGCTTTCCTTTTCTTCTCTCTTAATGACTTACTTGCCTTCGCGAGTCATTCAATTCAATAAAAAATACATGTCAATACTAGGGACACTTCCCTAGTCGAGTCAATGTCACTCATCTTTAGTGACAAAAGGTCTCCACCGCAAAATCACATGTCTTATCTCCTCAGCTAGAGTCAATGCACACTTCCTCATCAATTGAGTCAAAAAAAAAATGATGAAGACGCAAAAAAGATGCCCGCTAGATTGAAAACCCGAAAGGGCGGTCTAGGCAAAAAACAGGGTGCGTCATAAAAAAAAATGATGAGAGAGTGAGAGAGAGAAGGGAAAGAGAAATGGAGATCCCCGGCCTCTAAAGAAGACAAGTTCTACATTGAATCTCCTCAGCAAGTCAATTCCCGACCGAGTCAACTTTGGGATTGCAAAAGGCTCGACAAGATAAAGCACCATCAAAGGTTGTCTTGGGTTATCGGCATCATTCTCCAGCAGTGTGCATTTTTGGGTTCATGAAAAGAAGGCCCGTGGTTACCAAGATCTATCCGAGAACAAGCCCATCATAAAAGGGCACGAGGTTTCACAAATAATCCCTAGCTAGTCAATTGGCTTGGGCAGCAAATAGCAACAACATGTGTCTCAGTTTTCAAGGCTTCTTCACGTATGTGCTTCTAAAGTACGCCGAAAGGCTCCCGAGAAATGGAGTAGCTCTTTCCATATCCTCTCATGTTTATTCCCTCACACGAGGACGAGGCACTCTTGCTTTGCTCAATATATGGTGACGCCCTAGGGGCTATGTGACTCAAGAACAAAGGATTCTTTTGCTTCATTTGGCAATCAATACGCCCTAGGGGCTATACTCGAAAAAGATGTGTGATACTATCCTCAAAGTCTCTCAAAAGGGATGTCAAAAAGCCCTCTTGTCACGTGTGCCCGTGCTCGTTCCCCCAATCAAGGATGGACCTTTCTCGCAATCAATGATGGCACTCTAGGGGCTACGGTCAAGTCTTAAAGGCTCCCTCGGCAAAGAGCAATTAACTCCCCAGCAGTATCCCCAGCCAAGTCATGTGCAACATTGGATGCTTCCTCAATTCGGCACCGAAGGTCTCAACGGGCTTCGCAATCTACAATCTTTTGGGTTACGGCATTACAGTAATTCAAGCAAAGGGCAGTACTAGGGATTCGCGACCGACAGTCTTTTGGGCAACAATACTCGAGCAAGTGCAATGTGGAGTAGTCTTATGGATCCATGAGAACAATCAAGCTTCAAAGGGTCTCTCAACACTTCAAGTCAAAGGCCTCTTGGTTTTAAATGAAGACTCCGATGTTATGAATGAAGTTGATGATTTTTGTTAGAACTTTCAAGCGAGATTTTGAAGGAAGTCTTAGAGAAAAGGAAAAAGATTCAATATGCTAAACTCTAATCAAAACAGGGTTATAGCGGGAAATGCCACGGCCAATCCCAATGTTTCTGCAATTCAGCACCCCCTTCTCCAAGATCAAAAGCACAAGGTGCAGCTCAGATAAAGTTGGGCCACAGCACTAGTTGCATCCGAAGATCCGTCATTAGTTCAACTCAAGAAGAGTCAAGCAAGTATACTTATTTGGGACTTTATCACACCAAGACCTTATCCCTGCGACCTCGACGGCACCGCAAGACATTACTGCATCCTTTTGACATAAGCCCTCAGCCATTTGGGTATCGACCACAATGAGGCCATTCATCTCCCCAGTAAGAGCAAGAAGGAGATCTCTATCAAGAATTCTACCAAACGGTACACCCGCTCTTAATGCCGAGCCAATCGCGAGGTAATTTGGGGCTTTACAATGAAAGGTCTTCACATCTCACCATCTACAAGCCCACGACACTTGGGGCTTTGCAATCTCTCGAAGCTAGGCATCAACGATCTCCTCTTGGGGCTTGCTCACTACAACAACAAAGGGCGATTTACTCGAATGGGCCAAGAGCTGATTTATCTTGGAGCTATGCAAGTCCCTCAAGATTTGGCATCAAAGGCATTCTAGGGGCTTTACAATCAGCAACCCCTCATCTCGGCGTCAAAAGCCTTTTGAAGCCCCATAATCGACAATCTCTTGGGGCTAGACATTAATCTTCGTTGGGCACACCAGCAACAACAGAATTCAAGCGAGGCAATCCGGACTTCGACTGAACATGACTTGATCTTGGGTTGGCTTCATAAGCACACAATGGTTAAAATGGTTCACCCACGAACTAAAAAAAAAAAAAAAATTCCTCACATGTGTGCATATTCTTTCCTTTCTAATCTAAAAAAAAAAAAAAAAAAAAAAGATTTTTCTTTTTCTTTCTCCTTCTATGTGCAAAAGTATGTGCTTTACTTTGCTTTGCTCCTAGCTTCTCCTCCAGCATTCTCCATCATCCTTGAACTACGCTGGTCTGATTCCCTTCAAGGGATACGTAGGCAGCCTTTGGCACGACCAACCCATCATCCAGAGTACCATCTCGCCAACCCAACATCAAGGGCATTCTCTCATCAACATCTAAAGAATGGACATTCTCCATCAAAGCATCCTCCGCGGACATCAAGAATCCATCTCCACTCAAGCGGCAATGGTAAGTGAAGGTATGAATACATCCAATGCTTTCCTCAAAATCACACCGCACACAAGATCACTCTCTACATTCTTACTTCTCTCTCATTGCAAGGGTGTTCCAAAATCCCATCACACCACGAGCACAATTTCTCCCTCTTCATTTCACACTTCATGCATCTTCTTGCAAGAACACATATACCTGTCAAGCACACACATAACAGGTACCACCACGAAGTCAACAGCATCCGCTACTCAAGGCACTTCATCCCCACCAGAAAGTGGTCAACCGTGCCCACACCCCACAAGGTCAACAACATAAGCAGAGGCGGCTCCAAGTCGGCAACTCGGTCCATATCGAGACAAGCTCCCATGAGCGCCAAGTCGGCAACTCGGTCCATATCGAGACAAGCTCCCATGAGCTCCAAGTCGGCAACTCGGTCCATATCGAGACAAGCTCCCATGAGCCCTAAGTCGGAAACTCGGTCCATATCGAGACAAGCTCCCATGAGCGCCAAGTCGGCAACTCGGTCCATATCGAGACAAGCTCCCATGAGCTCCAAGTCGGCAACTCGGTCCATATCGAGACAAGCTCCCATGAGCCCCAAGTCGGCAACTCGGTCCATATCGAGACAAGCTCCCATGAGCTCCAAGTTGGCAACTCGGTCCATATCGAGACAAGATCCCATGAGCTCCAAGTCGGCAACTCGGTCCATATCGAGACAAGCTCCCATGAGCTCCAAGTCGGCAACTCGGTCCATATCGAGACAAGCTCCCATGAGCTCCAAGTCGGCAACTCGGTCCATATCGAGACAAGCTCCCATGAGCCCAACTCAACAACTCGGTCCATATCGAGACAAGATCCCATGAGCTCCAATTCAACACTCCAGCAAAAGTCGCTCACACAGGGAGCGCATTTCTATCCTTTGTAATTTCAAATTCCTGCTTTATCGAGTCTTTGTTTCCTCTTATCGATGTCCTCGGTGGTTGTCTTTCTTTCGTCGACGCGTTTTGCTTCGCAATCCACGTCGCCGAGGGGCTCTGTAGACACCCCGCCTTGGACCTCTCATGTCCCGATTGCATACACATTCTTTGTCTTCCTCTTTTCTGTTAAGTTTTGTTACTTTTCGTTAACTTTCGTTACTTTTCGTTAAGTTCCTGACTTACTCCGTTAGTCTTGGATTTGACTAAGTGGAAAAGTCAACCTTGAGTCTTTGTTTCATTTATTTTTGTTGACTTTCGTGATGTTCGTTAAGTTTTTGGACTAATTCCGTTAGTTTTGGGGCTTAACTGCATAACGGGGTTAACTTTTGGGCTGAAATATGAATTTCCTGAAGCTGGGATGCGCACGCCTTTGCCCTCCTTTGTGGGAGGCGTGCTCCTCCCATAGGGGGGGTGGGAAGCGCGCGCTTCCCGCTTCCAGAATCTCAGATTTTGCCAAATTTCCCTC
This sequence comes from Campanula takesimana, assembly GCA_026119855.1. Taxonomy (NCBI): domain Eukaryota; kingdom Viridiplantae; phylum Streptophyta; class Magnoliopsida; order Asterales; family Campanulaceae; genus Campanula; species Campanula takesimana. Next base: position 562,771 of record JAOWBW010000284.1, read on the forward strand.
ATTTTCTGATTTGTAACCCCCAAGACCATTATGCCTTGGCTTGATCCGGGGAATGGCCATATTTGTGACCACAAACACTTGTCCAACACCTATATAAACCTCTTCATTCCATCATGAAAGGGAGGATGATTTTCTTAACACAAAAATACTTCAAAACACACAAAAGTCTATTTCTCAAGAAGTGGTCAACACAAAGATTTGGTTCTTCTCCGTTCAAGCATAAGGTACAAGGTTTATTCTCTTCTTCTAAATTCTAAGTCTTATTTCCTTTCTTCATATTCTCATCTCTTCTAAGTGAGTATGCAATCTCCATAAAAAGGGATACAATCAAAAGGCCACTTCACTATTGAAGTTTGACCAAGGTTACATCCCAACATTCCAAACTACATTTTAATTCACCATTTTCATCTCTTCATGTAATTGTCTAGCATAATTATTACATGTAATATTTAGCATTAAATCAATAAAATCATTCTTTTCCCCTTTTCTTTTCATTATAATTGTTAGCACATTTCTATTTAAATAATTGAAGGACATGTAAATATTAGAACACCAAAAGTAGCAAGACCGGCTTAAGCCGGGCGGAGTGGGTGTTTAAGTACTTCCCACTCCGTCACCTAACCCCCGAACCCTTCTCTCCCGAATCTTTGGTTTCGTAACATTAAAAAATAGGCTATTTCTAGGTTTTTCTTATGTTCCTTTAAAAACATAGGTGGCGACTCTAAACAAATCTAAAACAAGTTAGACATCCTAGGATAATTCACCGCTCTAGCCAAGCCGTGGTTCCCCGGGGTATCTACAATATGTATATTTGTGCTATCTGCGCATGCGCAATATAACTTGTCTAATTCATATTTTTTTTTGTTTTGCGCAGAATCCCTTCTACTTCATATGTGGATGGGAAGTGAATCCATAGGATCTCAACCAAGACGCAGTTGGGCGCAAGTTGATCAGGCATCTCAAATCCTCAGGAATCTTTCCTATGTTCTCTCTGGATCAGCCATTCTACGTGCCATCTCTGGTGGATGAATTCTTCGAGATTGCTCGTGTTGTTCTTGCCAAGTACAAGGGTAAAAGCACTGAGATTATTATGGCTGTGGTGCAGAACTGTGAAATCTTGGTGCACCCAAACCACATCCGCAGACTTTGCGATTTTGATGTTGGTGATGCGCCTGATTCTTTTGATGCTGCGCGGCAAGATAGGCTCGCGATGAAGTTAGTTGATGAGACTACTCTCGTCAAAAGATGGTCTGTGCATGACCGAAAGAAGTTCGGTGAGGTGATGTATCACCTGTGCACCTTAGTTGGAGATTCCCTCAACTGCAAAAATGGGAACAAGGGGAAGTTTATTTCCAAGCAGTGGGAATACTGCGCAGCCATCTATCTGAAGGAGAAACTGGATTGGCCTCAGATCATCTGGAATGAGCTTACTAAAGCCATGACCAGCTATGATACACGCTTAAATGCGTCCAAACCCAAGTACAGGACGCACTACCGCCTGCTTTCCAAGCTCCTAATACAATACAAAGAATTGGCTGACTTTATAAGGAAGAAGCTAGTCCTGAAGTAGTCCTGCACATCAACGTTTTACTCTCGAGCGCAACTTCATCTGTTGCGCGATGACATTGGAAACGCAGACTATTATAGGATCTGGAAATCTGATTCTGATCCCAACAGAGAGCCATGGTTAGTGGCTGAGCCCAAGGAGACAAGGGCTAAGAAGAGCGCAGGTCGTACGAGTGCTGCGCCAGATCGTGAAACGCCTGAAGAGGCTACTAGGCGTAAGGGAAAAGGCATTGCTGAGCCAAGCTCTAAGAAGCACAAGGAAATCCCCAACGTTCAATCCACCACAAGTATCAAAATTTCTGAGCCTGCCCCTGCTGCTCCAAAACCTCTATCAAAGAAACACAAGGCTGATGCGCCTGCGCCCTCACCAAAGAAGACCAAGACTGTAAAGGGTGCCTTTCAACGCCTCCCTACTTCTGCACAGGATTCTGAATCGCGCATGGATATTACTGGTGACTCAGAAGATGTTGCAGTTCAGGGGGAGACAAGGCACAAGGCCTCTGCTGCGCAGGATCCTCCTGCTGTGCCAGCACCTGCTGCTGATGATGCTCCTATATCTACTCCTCGTAGCAAGCAGAAGGTGTGCAGCAGCGCTAAGGGTACCAAGAAGCGCAATACTCCATCTCCTCCTTCCTATCCCAGAGAACCAACTTCCAGCGCTTTTCAACGCGTTAATATCCTTGTTGGCAATACACGCAGGGTGACTTCAGCATTAGATGAAGGCATGGATATTGAGCCTGAGGCTGAGGGTGAGGATGAAGTTGATCAGACTATTGGTGGTGATGGCACAGCCCCTCCTGAGCCTACTCCTGCTGCGCCCACTGTCCAACCTGACCTTGTTGCGCCGGAGATCCCAGCTCCTCCTCCTACTGCTGATACTATTCATGAGGATTCTGTCAAGGATGGTGCCACTGCCTCTGAAAGCAGTGAACATTCTTCTGCGCACAGATCTCCTGCGCATAAATCTCCTGTGCACGGATCCCCTCTTGAGCCTATCTCTACAACTTCACCTCCCAAGACAACAGAGCAACCGGCTCCTGCCTCGACAGTGCCTGCGTTCGCCACCTCTTCCCCCTCTTCGTCAAATGAGCTGTGCCAAATCCTTCAAGCCTTGAATAGTATTCAAGTAAATCAAGTGGCTGCGCAGTCTCAAATGGCCCAACTTATTACTGCGCAGACAGTAATTCAAGAGCAGCTTGATGCGCAACGAATGGAGATTGCTGCCATTAAGGGGGAGAGTGCTACAAAGGCAAGTACCTCTGTCGGCCCCTCTACGCAGCGAGTTCCTGATGACTTGGATAATATGGTCCTGGACTCACTGAAGTCAATAGCTGGGATGCTTGAAAATGTGTGCACCTATGAAGCTATTGATGATGGGTTCAAGGAGATTCTGAGGAAGTTGCGCAAGAATTTATCAGATGGTTTATATGAGGGGTTTGCCAGTTTGGAAGCGCAGATGTTAGAAAAGATTGCGCAAGGTGGACCTGAGCAAGCTAGTACGCTCAACATGGAAAGTGTCAGGGAGTGCATAACTCAAGCGATGACTGACTTTGCTGATGGGTTCAACGCAAGGATGTGTCAAGCAATGTTTGACATTCAAGCTAGCGTGAACACCTAGCACCTCCACACTGACCAAAGACTTGAAGCTACGCAGGCCACCATCATAGACACCATCACTATTGCTGAGCAGTCATACTTCAACCAGATGACTGGGCATCAAATGGTCTACGCAGTGAACTTCCGGGAGCTGCAAGATGATAACAGGGATGTACGCAGAGGAATAACAACTTATGTTGGAAAAGCAGTGGCTTTCCAAGAAAGATTTTAAGCACTCAAGGTTGAGCTCATGAACAAGTTCAACAGTCTGCAGAACGAGCTGCGCGAAGCCCTGCACCGGATCAACATAGAATAGGTTCTATGTAATTTTTGTTTTTGCGCAAGGTATTCCTTTTTGTGCTCATTTTTTTTTTCTTATTCAAACTTGTAATCTGCAACTATTAACATTCCAAGTTTTAATGAGAAAAATCGCATCATTAGTTTCAAAACCTTGTCCAATTCAAACTTTTCGTTTGTGGAACAATGAATGCTTTATTCCACTTCATGCGCATATTATTACCTGCTCATATTTTCTACGCATGATGTTTAAACATTCAGTTTAAACGCATACCTAAACAAAAATTCATATCATTTGTATGCGCTGCTTGATATTTCTGTCTTTCCCATATTGTAAGTTAATCGTTTGGATAGACTAGAAATCTATAGCATTGGCTAGTGTGTGCATTGACTTGAGGCATGATTTACCATTTTCATTTTTATGGACATGTTATTATAAAGTACAATGAATTGCCTTTGTTATAGTAGGTAATGGCATCAATCATTTAGGGGGAGATTGTTGGGTATGCTTATCACTTAACCCTCCTAAGTGTGTTAGAATTGATTGATACCACCACCTATTAGTATTTTATGGACTTTAGAACCCTATGTAAGAAGTTTAATAACTTCAATATTTAGCTTAGTCCATTTTATAGTATATGCTTAGAATATAGGACTTGGAGCAAAAAGGAATGAAGAACTAAGCAAGACTTTTGTCTCTGCGCGGGACTTCTCTGCGCAGGACATCACTGCGCAGGTTCTAGCTGCGCATCACTCAACCTTGCTTAGTTTTCGATGCATTCAGGTTACCTAACTTGAAAAGCGCTTAGAAGATATACGCTTATCAAAATGATGAGTTGTGCAGAAAGCACAAATCAAGCACTCAGCATATCCAACGGTGGAGATGCGCACAAGTGAAATATTTCAAATGAAGACAGCTGTCAACCTTCTAGAAGAAGCTTTTGAATTTGGTCTTCATTCTCAGTCTCCAACGGCTCAAAGACCCCTGCGCACCAATCATATTGTGCCAGGTCATCAATCTTGATCAGAGCCCTAACGGCATAAAAGACACCTGCGTACCAATTATAGTGTGCCAGCTCATCGTCCTCGCTCAGAGCACCAACGGCTAGTTTTAAGCTCTCAGCTATAAGTAGCCTGCTCACCTTCATTTCCAAGTTTCTAGAGTTTGTGCTTACTAAGTATCCTTGAAGTTCAGAAGATTGCTGCTTAATATTCCCAGATTCAAGAACAACCTTCAAACCTTCATACCTTCAAACTCCTTCCCAGATCTTAAGCCTTATATCACAAGAATTCTTCGTGCTATTCATCTCATAGATTCATAGAGCCCAGAATTTCTGACACACACACACCTCTTGAATCTTCGATCACTTAGATCTTACTTCTTAAGAAACACCGGTTTAGTCTAGGATTTGCTCTTCATAGCTTAGATTTTGATTTGAGTTTTGATTCTTTGTAATCTTGTAAAAGCTCCTCACATAAATATAAATCTCATTAGAAAATCCAAGACTAACCATCTTGGTAGAGGACGTAGATCTTTCATCGATCGAACCTCTCCAAATAGCTTGTTCATTATTCTTACTGCTTATTTCCTGCTTACATTATTTCTTAATAGCTGCTTTGTTTGATCTTATCAGATTACTTTGTGCTGCTCTGTTTTGTTATTGCTTATTGCCTTAGAACATTTCACACTCTCTCTGCGCGGTATACTTAGCTTATTTGAGAACTGTGCGCATAAGCCATTGCTTTGCAAAAGGGTTTGAAAAGAATTTTAAAACGCTATTCACCCCCCTGCTTCTAGCATTTTTCATACCCTTGTTGCCCCTTTGGGACCAACACCAAGGTGCCACCTTAATTATCCCTCAATCCCACTTTGCACCCTACCACCTAACGAAATTAGAAATTTAACGAAAATTGATCATGTGCATGTCATGTGAGGGTTATTTTGGTCATTTTCATATTAATATTTAAATTATTATTTAATTTATCATTCTCTTTAAATAAACTTTTCTTATTTAACATATATATAAATATTATTATTATCAAAACAAAATACTAATAATAAATTTATTTTATAACAAAGAATAAGCTAAATATATTAATTTCACTTACTAAATATATTTATATTAAATTAAGCTTGTATCTATTTAATAAGGTAAAATATCCTAACTAAACCAAAAAGAGAAAAAAGAAATCTCCACAAGTCCAGATTCATCCTCCCTATATCATCATCTTCATCTTCCCCAACCATTCTTCTCCCTTCTCCTTACCCTCCTCCGGCCGTTACCCAGACCAACCCACCATACACCAATTTTCGCCACTGCCCCTCCCTCTCCCCCCATCCCACAAACCACACCAGCGCTCCCCGCCTTTCCGCTCCTTCCCATGCCCTCTCTTAGCCCATCCTTTGCCATCCTATGTCCGCCCCTGTTCCACCACCTCATGGCCGCCCTTCTCCACTCCCATGTTCGCCCCTTCTTCCCCAATTCTCCCCTCCCCTTCCTTCTCAGTTCATCTCCCCTCACAATTGACCCCTCCTCTCTTTCCTCACCAATCCGACCCTCCCCACCTATTTCCAAATTTTTCAGATCTTCAATGAGAGACTCCTAGATCTGGGATTTTTGAAATAATGGAAGCTTAATATTTAGATCCTCTGGTTTGCTAATTTGTAGTTTAATCTTTATGTTGTTGGTTGATGCCAGATTGGCAGGGAGTTTTCGGATTTTGGGCAAATTTGTGGTGATGGTGGTTGTTGACCGGTGGTAGTGGTTGTTGACTGGTGGTGGTAGTGGTTGTTGACGGGTGGAGTTGGATGAAGGATGATTAACAGTAAATTGACATCTATACCCTTCTATTTTCAAAGTAAATGACCCAAATAGCTCTCACATGACAAGCACATGATCAATTTTCATTAAATTTCTAACTCCGTTAGGTGGTAGGGTGCAAAGTGGGATTGAGGGATAATTAAGGTGGCACCTTAGGACAAAATTCGCGCGAGGGTGCAAAGTGGGAATGGGTGTATACTTTGGGGGGTTAATCATATTTTGGCTGATTTACAATTGAAGTACTATAGTAGATCCATATCTTTTCGGTGAATTTCAAAATAGACGGAGTAATAAATAGGAATAGGGCATGATTTACAATTGAAGCGCTAGTAGATCCATAACTTTTCTGTGGGTGCATACAATATAATCCACCCCTCGCCCCCACCCCACCCCCAACCCCCCGCGTCTCATAACAATTTAGGAAGGAGAGTTTAAGGAAAATTGTTAGAAAGTAAGTGGTGTGAGTGTGAATGAGAGAGAAAGTGTGGTAGTGAATAGTAATGGCAAAAAACATATTTTGGTCACTTAACTACATACATATTTCAAATGTTCTTACTAAACTTTATCTTTATCAAATGTTTTCACTAAACTTTTTTAGTTTTTTCAAATGTACTCACTGCATTCGTAATTTCGTTATAGATTTAACAAATATTAGTTAAGTGGCCTCAGTTGACTAACTTATGTTATGTTTTGTAAATTTTGAAGATTTCATTTTTACAACCACTATCGCCACGCCACAGATCACTACCGTTGCAGCCTCCACCATCTTCATCAATACAGCCACCACCATCTCCGCTAACACAGCCGCCACCAACAGCAACAAACGTTCAACAACTACAAGAAAACCACCCATAATTCACAAATTTAAACTCGAATACATATTTTTATGAGAAATCAAAACCCATAAGTGAAAATGTCAAGAAATCACAACCCCTTTAAAAACAAAAAAAAATCATACTCAAGATTTTTCTTCACTACAACAAAAGTGACTTTTCCCGACACTTTAAAAAGTGCCGGAAAAGCTATTTCCGAAACTTTTTCTGGCAATTTTGAAAGTGCTGGAAAAAGTGGTGTTGGCAATACTTACCGGCACTTTAAAAGTGCCGGAATTTCCCGGCACTTTTCAAAAGTGCCGCTAATTTCCGGCACTTTTTAAAGTGCCGCTAATTTAAATAAAATTATTTTTCAATTTACCCGGATTCAAACCCAGGACCTCTTGCATATGAAGCACACCTACTTCCTCTAGGCTAAATCATTTTTTGTTATAAATTTTCATATACAATTATTTGTTACAAAACAAAAACTTATATTAGGGCATTTCTATTATTGTGGTCCATAAAAAAACTAATATAAGTAACAAATTAAATCAAACTTACATGAAAAATATGATTAAATTTAAAAATTAAATAAAAATTTCAAAACAAACATCTTGTTTTTAGCGGCACATTATACAAAAGTGCCGGAAATTAGCGGCACTTATAAAAAGTGCCAGAAATTCTCGGCACTTTTGAAAAAGTGCCGCTAATTTCCGGCACTTATTCATAAGTGCCGCTAATTCCCGGCACTTTTTTATAAAGTGCCGGAAATTTAGCGGCACTTGTTAGAAAGTGCCAGAAATTAGCGGCACTTTTGAAAAACTGCCAGGAATTAGTGGCACTTTTGGCGGAAATTAGCGGCATACTCCCTCCGTCCCACCCGAATTAGGGTTTTTGGGTTGGGCACGGAGATTAAGGAAAAAGTGTTAGCAGACTAGGTGTTGTGAATATGAAAGTAAAGTATGAGAGAGAAAGTGGGGTATAGAATAATGAGTGGAAAGTTGTTGTGAGTGTGAATGTGGGTCCCATTAAATAAAACACTTCCATTTTTGGGTTGTCTTAATTCGAATGGGACACCCAAAATGGAAATTTGTGCTAATTCGAATGGGACTGAGGGGGTATATGAAAGTGCTGGGAAAAGCCATTTTTGTTGTAGTGCTTTTTTGGAGAAATTACAGCTTCTCACCTCCTTCGCCCAGATCTTCGGTACTTCCCTCATCTTCCTCTCCAACCCAATTCATCTTCAAGTAAACATCAAGAAAAATTCAATTTTTCGACAAATTTGACACAAACATAAAAAAGGGTATACATCCGAGAAGAGCTCCTCAGTGGCATTGGACAAGCAACCATATCTCCGGGCTAGTCTATCAAGTCTACCCATCCCAACCAGGGGTATATATGCTGGGATTCGGGATGCAGTTCGTAGAGCAGGAAAAGTCTCGTTGTTCCTCAGTAGCTAAGTAGTATAGCGGTAGTCGATGCAGTACAAGAATGGAAATCATCTGACACTGAAACCCAGTGACATATAAGTCAGATCTGATCACATACAGAGAGAGAGAGAGAGAGAGAGAGAGATGGGCTTTGAGCGCAGGTATGGATGGAGGAGATGAAGGGGAAGCAACAACAGCACATGGAGAGATGTTGGATCTGTAAGGAAAAGAGAGAGAGAGAGGGCCGAAACTTTGGTTTGTTGGGGTTCTTCAGAGAAGTCCCAGTGACAGGGGAGAGGGGATTTGTGAAAGGGTGAACAAGATAGAGGAGGGAGGTGTGACTTGGGAGGGAGGAATAAGGTGGCGGCGGGGGAAGAAGCGCCCAACGAGAATGGAAGAATGGGCGGCGATTTCTTGGTTATTGAGAGATAGAGATAGGAATTACGGATTATGAAGGAGAGCTGGAGGGGGCTTTTAGATAATTTTTCATTTTTTAACTCTAACCCTTAGGGTCTTCTCCCGAGTTTTAAAAACGAAGGAAAGGAAAAGAAATTGGAGGAAGTCTAATATATTTTCCTTCGTAAGGTTGCTCCTGAGTATTTTTAAGAAGGAAGTGGACGGAAAGGAAAGGATTTTTTTTTTAAGATTTTCCCGCCTACACAATCTTCCCAAAAGTGAGAGGAATTGGGAGGAAAGAAAGTCTTATAAAACAAATTGTTTTGATAAACATATTTTACCCCTCAAATATAACTCCCTCTTTCTCTCATTAAGGGTATAAGTGTAATTCACTATATTTTCCTTCTTTTTCCTTCCTAAACTCAGAGCACATCTAGATGATGTTGAGTTCCTTCCCCTCCCCTTCTTTCCCCTCCCCTCCCTTTCCTTTCTCTCTTATAAAAACTCGGGAACTGTGGTATAGTAAGACAAGCATGAGTTAATGAAGTATAACGATCAGTAACGGAAGTTTCCACTTTTAATGATTTTTTTTTTTTAAATAATGACCACATTTGAAAAATTAAAGAAGTTCAATGAGAGCGTTTTAAATGAAAAAGGTATAGTGAGCACATTTGAAATTAGCTTAAAGTTGAGTGACTAAAATATGCATTTTGCCAATAATAACTGGATAGTTGTTGTGAGTGAGGATGAGAGAGATAGTAGATGAAATGTTTTCTTTTTTTAGTAAGTGAGTTTCTAATGGGAAGCCCAGAATAACAAATGAAAATTTTGTTTTTAGAACTGAGGGAGTAAAGCTTTAAATTTTAAATTGCGAAGAAAAAATGTTTGTTATGTTTTTCGAACTCACAATCTCAACATCAAGATAGATAGCATAAACACTTAACTACTGAATTAAAGTGTTATGTTATTCAAGCTCACAATCTCAATATCAAGATAGATAGCATAAACACTTTACTACTCAATTACACTGCACACACATTGCTGTAAGCAGTGATGCACTTACACGGTATATAAAGATCCTCTTCTGGTGGCCCAAAATTTTAACGTGCGGGTACAACAAGTATTGTAGAATAAACAAAAGAACAAAGTCATACCCCCTTTGAAATCAATTGTTTGATCCAAATAATTGTTGCTTTTATGTTAAAGTTCGTTACAGTTTATTGACTGTTTTATTGAAAGAAGAAATTTGGGAGAGACAACTAATAAGGATATATTTACTACTTTCGTTATTATACTGTAGTAATAATCAATATTCTTAAAAATTATGAAAAGTGCTACTACGACAACATTTATTTTGAATATGATATAATAACAACTAGTGGGTAACTCGTGCTCTGCACGGAAAACTAATTAACCAATTTTAGTATTTTCGTTTCTTTTATATTTTTATTTATTAGTATTAGTTAATCTTTTATTTTTTGAATGAAGTACTCCATCCGTCCCGCCCGAAATATGATTTTGGTAAACTTGACTTTACTTTGACCAAGTATTTTGAAGAAAATATAATAATCCAAATAAAAATTTAAAAATTGTTATTGTATTACAACTAATAATACTCTATATAACAATTTTTAAATTTATATTAGGATAAATATTTCTCATTTAAATTACATGGTCAAAGTAAAAAAAAAAACTATTAAAATCCTATTTCAGGCGGGATAGAGGGAGTATTAGTTAATCTTAAATCATAATAATTGTATAATTTTGTAACTATAATAATTAATTATTAATAGTTAAAATAAATAGTTAACTATTAATAACTAAATATAATAGTAACTATAATAGTTAACTATAATAGTAACTATTATAGTTTTTTTTTTTTTTTTTTGAGCAAACGAGAAAGCAATTTCATTCGCAAGTTAAAAAGAGATGGCACACCACATAGACTGGAGGCTCGCCCTGAATAACAATAGCAGTTGCATTGCTTAACTTACAACAACAATATTTTTGATCCAAATCTTGAGACGATCGAATTCCATTCCAAGTAAAATTGGACACTGCCTTAATCTGACATTTAAGAAATCTTCTCTCTGGTAATATTTAGCACTTGATATACAGAATTCGCGTTGACGACGAAACGCCCACCACATATCTCAAAATCCGCGAACCATCGTTGTGCAGTAAGACCAACGACATCCACTTCATTGTGCGAAAATGCAATCATCATCATTTTAAGACGAAAAAACAAAAAACAAAAAACAAAGAAACACAGGCTCTCACAGAGGACAGAAAATAACGGCTCTCACTATGGAGAGAAAACAACAGCTCTCACAAAGGAGAGAAATTTATTATACATCAATAGTTAATCTTAAATCATAATAATTGTATAATTTTGTAACTATAATAATTAACTATTAATAGTTAAATATAATAGTTAACTATAATAGTAACTATAATAGTTAACTATAATAGTAACTATTATAGTTAAATATAATAGTTAACTATAATAATTAACTATTAATAGTTAAATATAATAGTTAACTATAATAGTAACTATAATAGTTAACTATAATAGTAACTATTATAGTTAATTATTATAGTAACTATTACTATTATAAGTATAAGTTAACTATAATAGTAACTATTATAGTAACTATTACTATTATGAGTATTATTTAATATAATAGTTACCCTATATAGTAACTAATACTATTATCTAATACTATTAGCTAATAGAAAAATAATAATTTGAAAAGTCACTTATTTATTAGGGTGGAATTGATGTGTCATCACCAAATGCTTCCTTTTCCCATGACTTGTCCACATGACAACACAATAGCTCTCTTCACCAACTTTAATATATATATATATATATATATATATATATATATATATATATATATATATAAGATTTTAGTAAAGTGGATTTTCTGATAGAATACCCATAAGAAGATAAAGAGAAGTGTTAGACACAATTATCCCACATCGAGAATTAACTAGCCAAGCATTGACTATATAAAGATCCTGGGTACTCCTTCCATTATCAATTGATTTTGGGATGGAACCTCAGACTTTATTTATCAAGAAGTTTCAATTTCAAATGGGAAAGAATGAGTATTGGATATTTTTGTATTTATGTAATAACTTTGTACTAAATAATTATGATAAATAAATAAAAATTGTAAATTATATAAAATGTAATTTTTCATTTATTATTATGAAAATCCAATTTTTATTCACCTGTGAAAGCAACTCTACTTATGATGAACATGACGAGTGTGTTTTGGAGGAAACTAGTTTCTCCAGGGGCGTATCTATGTTGTCATGAGAGGGGTCACCTGACCCCCCTCAACTTCCCATTTTTTCCACTTTAAACCCTTTAACTTTTGTGAAAAACTATATAATTTACCTCAATTGACCCCCCTCATATTTTAAAACTTGACCCCCCTCAAAATGTATTTATATTTTATACTTTGTTCATCCTAAATTAAATATCTATAAAAGATTCTAATAAATGTTAATTTATATTTTCTATTGTTGTCACTAATAGTTTTTTAATTCTTGTTTTTCACATTCTATCATATACTTACAAAATAAATGTTAATTTCTATTTTCTATTGTTATCACTAATAGTTTTGTAATACTCCCTCCGTCCCAGAGTATATATCCACTCTTCTATTTACACGGAGATTAAGAAATGGTGGAAGTGATGTAAGTGTTGTGAGTATAAAAGTAAAGTAGGAGAGGGAATGAGTGGGAGTGAATAGTAAGTTAATTGGTGTTGTGAGAATAAAAGTAAAGTAGGAGAGAGAATGAGTGGGTGAAATAGTAAAGATTCTTTGCCATTTTCGGAAGTGGACATATACTCTGGTACGGACTAAAAAGGAAAGGTGGCCATATACTCTGAGACGGATACTCTGGGACGGAAGGCGTACTTGTTTTTCACATTCCATTATATTCTTACAAAATAAAAAGTTTAGAAAATAGATAGCAAAAATAAATATATATATTTGCATTAAATTCCATAAAAGAATAATCATTTTCATAATGTCCATGTAATAAACAATAGAAATTCAATTTGAGATGAAGAGAGTAGTATAAATATTTTATAACAAAAAAATGTATAATATCCCTTTCATGGTAGTTTGATTTAAAAAATCTAAAGTTAATGCTTAAATTAAATAAATGATTAGGAACATATTTACACTTTGATATAATAGTCCTTTCGGTTGAAACTAAATGTCTGTTTTGAAGTTAAATTTGATTCAAAATACTTGTCGTTTCTAAGATATATATGCGATATTAAAATTTTAAGCTTTCAAAATGTGATTTTCATTTTTCTCATTACCTCAGAATTCGACCCCCCTTACTAAAATTTCTGGATACGCCACTGTATATATAAGTTATAAAAAGTCATGTTTTTAACCCTTAAACCCAAACCTAAAACCCTAAACCCTATAAAAACAAGACTTTTTATAACTTATGGAGAAACTAGTTTCCCCCAAAATTTTCTCGAACATGAATATTCCCTACCTCCAATTATAACTTGCAAAAAAAAAAAAAAAAAAAATTATAACTTGCACCAATTCTTTGTGTCGTATTCATTGGGCTCATTTTCGAAGATGATCACTTTTTAATTCATTATTATTTATATAATTATATTAATCCACTTGTTATATTCACATATTTAAATTATGGACCTATTTGCAAATTTTTCTCACTCACAATACTTTTGAATATACACTATCCGTTTCATTTAAAACTTCAAAAAATTCTATTTTGGTTGTCCCGGTTTAAACTTCAAAAACTAAAATAGAAAGTTTTTTGAAAAAATGAAAAACAAGTACCTCAACCAGTGTTCTAAAAGACGCCCGTCTAGGCCGCCTAGGCAATAGGCGTTCATGAGACGCCTAAGTCCCGCCTAAGATATTATAACTATTTCTTAATTCTCAGCCCCGCCTAAGTCACGTTTAGACCCCGCCTAGGCGCTAGGCCCTGTTGCGGCGCCTAACGACCGCCTAGCACTTTTTAGAACCTTGACCTCAACTATTGAGGTTGTGCGGATTTGTAACTTATTTTATTTTTGTTACAATAAAAATACCTCAACTCTTTTTTTTGTGCACTGGATGTACCTATTGCTTACGCCGTTTAAATTTTGCCGTTAACAACCCATGTGAGAGCGCACGTGACTTCTTTTGAGGGGCAAAAAAGTCAAAACAAAAAGTCTCCTCAATCTCTTTTAGTTAAATGCTTAAAAAGTCCCAAACATACGTATCCGAGACAATCCGGCCTGGGATGGGTGGTTTGATAACAACTTTCTAAAAGCCGGCGGGTTCGGATACGGGTTCGGTAACTTCATGAGATCCGCACGTATCTGACCCGAATAGTATTTATATTAGGCTATTTACTATTTTACGATTCTTTCAATCATTATTACTCCCCTAACCTTGAACATGTGATTTATAACTGTGGAAATATAGGTTGGGCTAAATATAGGCTGTGCTAAAACCCAAGGCAATGAAAGAGATGGGCCAGGCCCAAAAAAATAAAAATTAAACTGGGCAGCGGGGCGGATACGGGCGGATTCAGATTTGCCCATTATCGGATACGGATGGGTTCGGTACAAGCTACGGTTGCCTCGGGTCGGATACATGTTTTGCAGTATCCGGACCGTATTCGACCCGTTGCCATCCGTAACCTCAATATCCTGTTAAATTCACCACCAGTACCCAGCACCCAGCACCCAGCACCCAGCACCAGCACCCAGCACTCCCCCTCACCACCGTCATTCACAGCCACCATCAAAATAACACCACCAGTCGGAACTACCATCACCACCAAAATCATCAAGAATTAAAACCAAAAAGGTCCAAGAATTAACAACGTGCAAACCCAGATTGTACAATCCTTCAACCCCCCCCCCCCCCCAAAGAAAAAAAAATCAAAATCAGATCTGACCTAAGAATGCCAAAATTGAAATAAAAGGTAAATTCCAAACCCAGGTAGTGTTTGATAACCTTCATTAGCTGTAAATCCATGACTGCGGAGATCGGAGACTTAAGAACAGAGGTCGGAGAATAGAATGGGTTCGAAAATCATACCCCCTCCGTCCCATTTGAAGCTTCACCTTTTACCCAAATGGATGTCCCGTTGAAAGCTTCATCATTTCCTAAAATGGTAAAAAAATGTAGGCCCCACTTGTCATATCCACTCACTTCTTCCTCTCACATACATATATTTTGGGGCCCACTTGTCATACCCACTAACTTTTCCCCCACATATTTAAATTATAGGCCCCACTTGTCATACCCACTAACTTCTTCTCTCTCACAACCCTTCTTACACTTATTACTTTTCTTAATTTGTGTGCCTCACCAAAATGATGAAGCTTCAAATGGGACGGAGGGAGTACTTTGATAGACCTCAAATATGAATAACTACCCAAACCTTCTTTTCCTTCATCACTGGAACATAAACAACAGAAACCTTAGTATGGTCGACGTTGACCCATATTCAAGTTTCATTTTTGTTTTGAATTTCGTCTTCGATTTTGAAGAAATCAACTCCAGATATTCCAAAATTAAGATAAAGAATGAGAGAGATGGGATTTGTGGGTCGGAGAGAGAGGAATGGAGGCGTCATCTTGTGGTATAAGATGAAGAGAGGCGCCAATGGTTCGGGTGGAGCTGGGATGCACGAGGGAGAGATAGCGGTGGTAGGATCTGGGTGTAGGGAAGGGGAAGGGGAAAGGGAAAGGGAAAGGGAAGGTGGTTATGTGAAATAAATAAAAAAAAATCAACCCCTTAGTTTTTTGTGAAAATTCTCTCACAATTGAAGTTCCGATTTTACTCTTTAAAAAAGGTCACGTGAGTTGTCACATGCGTGGATAACGACAAAAAGTGGACGGCGTGAGCAATAGGTACCTCTATTGAACATCAAAAAGAGTTTAAGTATTTTTTGTGTAACAAAAATGAGATAAGTTATTAAACCCGCACAACCTCAATAGCTGAGGTATTTTTTTTTTGCATTTTTTCCAAAGTTTTTTATACTTCTTTATTTGCGGACCACACATGTAATACTCACAACCAGACCCGGCTATTAGGGTGTGCAAGCAGCCCTATAGCACAGGGCCTCAAAATTCCAAGGGCCCCAAATACTCCTTCCGCTTTCGAAAATTAGTCCTGCTTTTTTTATTATTATTATTTGAATCAACTTTGAGCGATAATTCAAGTTGGTTTTAACTATCTTAATGAAAATCTAAAACTCTTTATTGATCCACTATTGTAAATACTAACAAATAATAAGTTATAAATTTTCATTAATATAGTTAAAACTAACTCAATTTATTACTTAAAGTTGACTCAAGTGAGAATAAAAAAAGTGAGACTAACTTTTTGGGACGAGGGAGTAATTTACAGGCCCATGATATTATATAGTACTTCCGTCCCAGAATAATGTGTACTAATACTGTTCATTTGGTCAACTTAATCGAACTTTGACTATATTTTATGAAAATCTAGATATTCCTATTCAATTCTAAAAATTGCTATTGTTTCACCATTAGAAACCAAAGTTTCATGTTCGGTTTTGAAGTAGAGACGTTAGAAAAATGCTGACTTGACGTTGACTATAACCCCTAGCCTTCCAAGCTAACGATGCGGGTTCGATTCCCGCTACCTGCTCTAGATCCTCGATTCATCAATGAATACGGAATTGCCCAAATTCTGTAAATAAAAGTAAAAAATACTAATAGTTTTTTAATATATTTTTTCCAAGAAGAAAGTGGAAAGTCAAAATACCCAAAATCCCAAGTAAAAGCGTCCATTATCTAATGGATAGGACTTAGGTCTTCTAAACCTTTGGTATTTGGTATAGGTTCGAATCCTATTGGACGCAATTTTTCCCTTTCTTTTTTTATATTTTGATATTTAGAACGAGAGTTTGAATGAGTTGACTGTTGGAGCAATTTTAATCCCTGAATGCCATACTCACTTTTAGAATAAGTTTGAGGAAGGAGATGAAGGCGGAAGCGTAACAATACCTGTTGAATCCATGGATGATGTTGTAGGGAGAAAGTGAGATGAAGAAGAAGATGTAGGGAAAATATAGATCTTCTAAGTGATAGTGACTTCTTAATCTCTCAAGTACTTCCAATAATGTGAAGAGAATTTAGGAGAGATAACAAGAATCAATAATTGTTTCTAGGCTTGATGGAAGGGCCTTTAAATATGAAACATGGTGTCACTTCACCTAGGGACTACACCCTTTCAAGAAGCTTAGTGATATTATATTACCCTTTTGCCCATCACAATTAGGTAATTATATATCCAGGAATTCTACACATTTTATTATCAACTATACTTTATAAATAAATATTATAATCATAATTTTATGTATGAAAGTCTAAATGACTTGTGTTGCAAGCCATGTCTCAACAATCTCCCACTTGGGTTGCAAAACAAAGTCCTTCCTTTAAATTATAAATATAACACAAATGACAGCCCTTATGTGCGCACTTTATTGCCATTTATAACAATCTCGTCCATTAGCCATTTAAGTATAGGACTAAAGGGGCAGTCGTTGTAATTGATTCGCAACTAAACCCACAATAATCACGTATACAAATCCAACTAAATGACATAGATCAAAAGTATAGATGTGTAGCATGGAATCATAATGAATATATACATATTATTCCAACTAGTCCAATTTAACCAAATGAGATCAAAATTTAAGCATGATGGAACTATTAATGAAGCATAACACAAACTCCCACTAAACCAAATGTTATCAAAATTGTTACACCCATATAAGCAACATGCTCGTGAAACACTGAAGATGATAACATTTCAAAAGACGGATCCGTAAATTACGGAGTTTGTTCCAATAATTTGTGTTTCTACTTGTTCCCTTGTGTACTCTTTCTTTATAACAAGATACTTAATGTTTAAATCCACAAACTCTTGTTTGGAGTACAAGACTGCTGCCCGAATATCATATCTTAATATGTCTTTCGACATTGTTGACAAATCGCAGTCTTTAATGAACTTATGCAGCCATTTAATTTTAACAAATATCGGAATACCTAATGATCTCAAGATGATCCGATTTAAAATAAAGGCATGTAGTTCTTAGTGTTTTGTAAATACTGTATCATTCTTTTGGCTACAACCCAATGTTCTCTTTCCGGATTGCTTTGGTATTTACCAAGCATCCCAACAGAAAATGCAAGACTTGTGCATATATTAAGCTTTCTTACTGCTGATGCAAGAGGGACATTTTCTATATACATGGATTCAAAATTAATTTTAGGACACTGTTTGAGATTATAACTTTATTTCCTATTAAAATAGGGTGTCAAGTGGTTTACATTTTTGCATGCTAAATCTTCGTAATACCTTCTCTATATAGGCCTTTTGTAATAATCCTAATATACCCCGTGAACAATCACAGTGAATTTTTGGATTCCTAATACAAAGATACCTTAACAAGATCTTTCATAAAGAAATTTTTTTAGTTTTCTTAAGAAGGTTCAAAATATTGCTAGCAAGCAAAATATCATCCACATACAAGACCAAAATATAAATTTACTCCCATTGAACTTATGGTATACACAATCTTTAATAAAATTCGTTTCAGAACCAAATGAAAGAATGATTTGATAAATTTTTAAAATACCATTAATGAGAAGCTTACTTAAGCCTATAAGTGGATTTCTTCACTCATATAGTTTCCTTAATGTCTCCATTAAAGAAAACTATCTTTATATCCATTTAATGAAGCTTAAGATCAAAGGTGCTACTAGTGCCATAATAATCCTAAAAGAGTTTTCAGAAGATCCCGGAAAAAGGTTTCTTTATAATTAATGCCTTCCTTTTGAGTTGAAATCTTTAGCGACTAGATGGGCCTTATATCTTTCCAAATTACCTTTGTGAATCCATTTTGATCTTTAAAGACCCATTTATAGGTTTCACGTCCTTCAGGTAATGGGACAAGATCCCAAACATCGTTATCTTTCAAAGAATTCGACTCTTTATTTATGGCATTAATCTACTTATGAGAATTAGGACTATTAATGACTTTTATGAAAGATAAATAAATTATCTCCCACTAAACATAAGTGTCCTTTATTCTCGACAAGATACACTTAATAAATATCCGAAATTGCATTCCTTATTACTCTATTTGATCTCTTTAAGGGCACCGGTTCTTACTAATTTTGAGGTTGTTGAATTTCCTTCTTATGATCAACATTTCCATGTTGTTCAATATTTATAGGGAAGTCATATTTATTTTAAATTGTATGTTCTTTTTGAATGTCAAGTACAAAACTTGATGTCCAATTGGAACTATAGGAAGTGGTATATAATTGAATTCCATATAAATGGATTCTTCTTCCTCTTCAAAATATTATTCCTAATTCTCCCACTAAATTCAACATCCTCAAAGAACCTAGCAATTCTCGATTCAAAATGTTCTAGCTTTCGGGTTGTAAAATATAAGCCCCTAGATCTCTCGGCAACCTTACAAATAACTACTAACAACCTTATATCCAACTTTCCCTTATTAGGCTCATAAGGCCTAGCTTATGTTGGACAACCTCATATATGAAGATGATTTAAGGATGGTTTCTAATTTGTCCATAACTCATAAGGGGTTATATTAGTAGCCTTAGAGGGAGTTTTATGGAGAATATAGACTGCGGTTTTAATGTATCGCCCATAATGAGTGAGATAAAAAATACAAGAAACATACGTTTTATCATATCCTTAAGGATTCTATTATGTCTCTTAGTTATACCATTGATGCTGGGCGTACCCAGCTTAGTATAGAGAGAGACAATCCCTCACTCTACCAAATAGCGAGCAAAAGGACCCGGACATTGTTTTCTTGAACCGTCATTCCTACCATAGTATACACTACCATGATTGGACCTAATGTTCTTAAAAGTCTTTCAAAGTTGATTTCCAACTTCGACCTTATAAGACTTGAAAACGTCCATAACTTGAGACTTTTCATGAAGTAATAAATGTATCCATATTGAGAATAGTCATCTATAAACGTAATAACTATTATTGAACTTTCCACGAAGGAATAATGAATGGCCCACAAATATCTTTATGTATTAGTTTTAAGATACTTGATACTCTCGAGGATACTTTTCCCTTAGAGTTTGTAAATTTTCCTTTAAGGCATTTAATGTAAAAAGTCTTTTCCGGAATATCAAGTATGTTCAAGATTTCTTTTGACATATGCTTATGAATTCTCCTCTTAGAGATATGACCCAAACGCCTATGCCATAAGAATTTTACTTGATAACTTTCGCTTTTACCTTTGGTTTCATTATTATGGGTGTTAGGTATGCATATTTCTTAACCCTCCCAATTATGTTAGAATTGATTGATACCATCACCTAAGTATTTTGTGGACTTTAGGATCCTATGTAAGAAGTTTTATAACTTCTATTTTTAGCTAAGTCCAATTTTATAGAATAGGCTTAGCGGTTAGGGCTTGCTCGGAATTGAGGTTTCATTTACTGAAGACCAAGTATAATGCGCAGCACATTTCGTGCGCAGCACATTTCATGCGCAGAGCATTACCTGCTCAGTCTCCGCGCGCATAGCATTACCTGCTCAGTCTCTGCGCGCATAGCATTACCTGCTCAGTCTCCGCGCGCACATAGCATTACCTGCTCATTCTCTGTGCACATAGCATTACCTGCTCATTCTCCGCGCGCATAGCATTACCTGCTCATTCTCCGCGCGCATAGCATCACTTGCTCATCCTCCATACACATGGATTCTATGAGCAGAGCAGATTAACTTGGTCCTTATGCTTATCTTTCAAAAACCTCATACTCTTGAAGCTTGGAGCGAAAAGAAATGAAGATCTAAGCAAGAATGTGGTCTCTGCGCAGGACTTCCCTGCGCAGGACATCACTGCGTATGTCTCCTCTGCGCAGCATGCATCCTTGCTCAGTTTTCGATACATTCAGATTACATAACTTGGAAAGCGCTTAGAAGATGCACGCTTATTAGAGTGTTAACGTGTGCAAAAACGACAAAGCAAGCACACTTAGCAGATCCAACGGTGGAGACGCGCTCAAGAGAAATATTTCAAATGAAGACAGCTGTCAACCTTCTAGAAGAAGCTTTTGAATTTGGTCTTCTTGCTCAGAGCTCCAACGGATCTATATACATGCGCACCAATCATATTGTGCCAGGTCATCAACTTTGATCAGAGCCCCAACGGCTATAAAGGACACCTACGCACCAATCATATCGTGCCAGCTCATCGTCCTTGCTCAGAGCTCCAACGGCTAGTTTTAAGCTCTCTGCTATAAATAGCCTGCTCATCTTCATTTCCAAGTTGCTTGAGTTTTTGCTTCCAAGAGAAACTTTGAAGATTTGAAGATTGCTTGCTCATTTCCAGAATTCTCAAGATCAACCTTCATACCTTCATACTCAACCAAGCCCAGATCCTATAAGCCTTATATCACTAGAATTCTTCGTGCTCTTCATCTCATAGATTCATAGAGCCCAGAATTTCTGAACACACACACACCTCTTGAAGCTTTGATCATTAAGATCTTTCTTCTAGAGATACACCGGTTTAGTCTAGGATTTGCTCTTCATAGATTATAGATCTTTGAGATAGTTGTGTTTCATTGTTGTATTTTGTAACTCTCTCATATAATAAGATCTCCTTTAGAAAATCCAAGACTAACCATCTTGGTAGAGGACGTAGATCTTTCATCGATCGAACCTCTCCAAATAGCTTGTTCTTTAATCTCGCTATTTACTTTCTGCTAATCATTTCTGAATTACTGATTTGTTTGATCTTATCAGATTGCTATACTTTGCTGCTGTGCTTGTTATTGCTTATTGCCTTAGAACATTTTATCCAACTCTTTAAGCCAAAACTTAGCGCGTGCGTTTTTATCCTTGCGCAGCTTTTTACTGCGCAGGTGCTGCTTAAACTTCCGCTGTGCATTTCACACTCTCACTGCGTGCTATACTTAGCTTATTTGAGAACTGTGCGCATAAGCCATCGATTTGCAAAAGTAAATCCAACAGCTATTTTCTCATTCAAGGCTATAAATAGCCCTTAAGTTCTTCATTGAACAAGTGCTGAGATTCTAAGAGAGAAATTGCTGTTGAAATTTTTGGTGATTGAAGATCATACTCAAGATTTCCAGAATCCTTTGAATCTTCAAAGAACTCACCTTCAAACCTTCAAAGATCTCCAGCAACATTCAAGTCATCTCAAGCCTTGTAACACTTAAGATTCATTAGGCTCTACAATCACTTAGATTTTAAAGAGCTTCTGATTCTTACACACACACTCACCCCAATTGATCAATCACATAGATTGCATCAAAAGGGATACACTGGTCTAAGTCTAGGATTTATTCTTCATAGAAAGTAGGTGTTGATTCAAAGCTTCATCTCTGTAATCTGTACACTCAAGAATCAATATATACCTCCATTCAAAATCCAAGACTGACCATCTTGGTAAAGGACGTAGATCTTTTAACAGATCGAACCTTTCCAAATACTTGTGTCATTTTACTTTCTGCAAATTTAGCTTCAAGTATTGTTCATCTTATTCTTCACTTGTTCATATTAATCTTGTTTGTTTTTTAGTGTTTGATCTTTCAGGTTTAAGAACGTATTGTGAATTGTGTTTGTTTGTTCTCCACATTGCCTAAGTTAAAATCTGACTAACTTATCTTTTGCCAAAAACTTCTAAGACAACAACTTTCAATCTCTCAACCATCTGACCGCAAATCTCTGACCGCACATCCTTGACCGCATCTTTCTTGACCGGAACTACCTGACCGTGAGAAAGAATCCACTTAGAGATTTTCATCAAAAAAAACCTTACCTTATTTCTATCGAAAACTTCCGCTGTGCATATTACATCTTGACCGCACGGTTTATTACTTGACCGCAAACTCAAAATTGTAAGCACTTGGTTGAATTTTGAAAAAGGGTTGAAATTTTAAGTAGGCTATTCACCCCCCCCTCTAGCCTCCTTTCATACCCTTGTTGTGTCTTTGGGACCAACAAGTGGTATCAGAGCAAACACCTTTATAAAACTTCTGTTTTTCCAGCTTAACAGCTTGGGTGCCGATTTAAAATGGCAAGTCAGAAAACTATGGCAACGGTTAACTTCACTCACGTTCCAGCATTCGACGAAGATAATTTTGACGTATGGAAGCACAGCATTCTAACTCAGTTCTACTCCATGGATGAGCAACTTGGTGATTGTCTTACCATTGGACCATACTTCCCAATGAAAGCTAATCCGGATCCAGAAACCAATGGTGCAAATCCGACTATCAAGAAACCAAAAGCTGAATGGACCGATGAAGAGAAAAGACTGGTTGGAATGGATGTGAAAGCAAAGAGCATACTTTTGAGTACCTTGAGTACGTCACAGCGTCGACAGATCATGGAATGTTCTACTGCAAAAGAACTTTGGGATGCAATTGAAGATTACATCGAAGGAGACCAAGCTTGCAAGGAAAGCAAAAAGTTTGCAACCCAAAGAAGATTCAACAACTTTGCTAAGATCCCCGGTGAATCACTAAGATCCACTTATGATCGTTATTGTGAGATCGTGAGTACTTATACAGCACTCGGAAAGAAGCTTACCAAGAAAGAAATCAATGTTAATTTTCTTGCCGCTCTTGGTTCGCAATATCTACACAAAGGAAACACTCTTGAAGATACCAAGTTACTAGATGATATGTCTCTCAGAAGCCTCTATGCCAACCTCAAGGTCTTTGATATCAAGCTTAACAACATTGCTGAAATGGAAGGAAAAACAAAGAACTTATTGTTGGTTGCACAAAAGGAAGAAGTGATCGAGGAAGAAGATCCAAAAATCTCCACATCTGATTTTTTAGATATGGATGATGATGACTTTGCTATGTTCGTGAAAAGATTCCAAAAGTTCAGAAATACAGCAAGACCCGGATCATCAAGCAAAACTCCAACAAGGTTCTCAAGGAGCAACTCAACAAGTAAGAAAGAATACTCCAACTTCTCAAAGAAGAAAGAGGATCTCGTTTGTTTTAATTGCAGGAAACCCGGTCATTTCGCATCAGAATGCCCAATTCCCAAGTATGAGTATATGAAGAAGAAAAGCAACTTCAATCCAAGATACTCAAAGCAAAAGGGGATGGTTGCTGAAGAGGACTCTACCACAAAAGAGTTAGCTACCTGGATAGAGTCAGATTCTGATGAAAGCGATGAGGATTCTGAAGAAGGTCACATCTGTTTGGTCGTTCAGTCCGATGATGAGGATGATAATAAAAGTCATCGCTCACCAAATGCAAAACCTAAACGGATAAGTTATACGGCCGATGAACTTGCAGAAAAAGGATTCCTAACTCCGGTTCAAAAGAATGGTGATCTTCTATTTTCAAGATGTGATGTGAGTGCAGCAAAGAAGGCTCTACTAAACCCCAAAGTGAAGGAAGTTCTGTCTACCACACCACAAGTCAAATTTGACATTTCCCCCGATGAACAAGAAAAGATGTTTGCAAAAGCTGAACAGGTAATTAGTAAATTCTCTGGCATGAAGGAAGCTTTAGCACTTTCAACTGAAGAGATTTCCCAGCTTAAGACGGAGAAATATCTATTAAGATCTGAACTCACCCTCCTTAAGGAGCAGATCAAGAGTATGACTCCTCTTACTGATCGAAACCGTTTCTTAGAAGAACAAAATGTTATATTTAAAGTTAAAAATGAAGAATTAGTTGCTGAGATAAACGACCTGAAAAGGATCACTAATGAGTGGACCAATTCTCGTGTCACTATGGAACAAATCTTAGAATCCCAAAAGTCTAGTGGTGATAAGGAAGGCTTGGGATTCCAAACTAGTGACAACTTTAAATGTGCATCTTGTTGTGAAAGAGATGAGAAATTTACCCAGCAAACTTTGGAAGGGTCAAAAGCTAAACATCAAGAATCTAAGGGTAAAAGACAAGAACCAAAGAAGAAACTAGAGTTCCACTATGTCTACCCTAAGTATCAAACTGGCAAGGCTTCAAAGTTGAAAGAAAAAGTCATGGAAGATTCTACCGCAGAAGAATACTCTGGTAAGGTACCTGGACACGACCGCGCATCAACCTCAAGATCCAGTCGAGTAGCCTTCCGCGGCATGTCGACCGCAAACAAGGGTCATGCGGTCAAGTTCAAGAAATTGAACTTTGTTCAGGAGAGATCTTCCATACCAGTTAACGATGTTGTGCTCAAGACAACAACGAAGTTTGTTAACCCTCAGTTGGGTGGCTTCCACCATTGTTCTGTGTGTGATGGTTATGGTCACAAGGCTGCTGAATGTCTTTTGAGAATCACACCCAATCCCAGAAAGAGTAACCCTCCTTCTGTGAGGCAAGTGTGGGTTGTCAAAAGTTGCTAACCCTTTGGACCCAAAAGAATAAAAAGGGGACCTTGTTCTTAAATGTCTATTTTATAGGTCCTCTGCTTAATGGCTGGACACTCCAAGGATAAATCAAGCTTATGGTATCTCGATAGTGGCTGCTCAAGGCACATGACCGGAGATATCAATTTATTGGAAGATGTCCGTGAAGAAAAAGGGCCATCAGTAACCTTCGGAGATAATAACAAAGGAAAGACTGTAGGATATGGAGTCATTCGTAAAGGAAAAATCACCATCCAAGAAGTCTCTCTAGTTGTTGGTCTACAACACAATTTACTCTCAATATCTCAGTTCTGCGACAAAGGATTGCAATGCCACTTCACTTCAAATTTCTGTCTCATCAAAGATGGCATATCCGGCGTCACTTTGCTCAAAGGGATTCGTAAGAAAAATGTTTATGTTGTTGATTTTAATTCATCTTGCATTTCTTCTAATCTCTGTTTTGTAGCAAAGAATGTTAGTGAGAATAGTTGGCTGTGGCATAAAAGACTAAGTCACTTAAACTTCAAGTATCTCTCCAAGATTGGTAGAGAAAATCTAGTTCGTGGTCTACCCAAAGTAGCTGATCACCACGATGAGAAGTGCACAGCATGTCAACTAGGCAAACAACCGAAGGTGTCTTTCTCCAGCAATACCACACCCTCAACTTCTAGATGTTTGCAACTGCTACATATGGATTTGTTTGGACCTGTTACTACCGCAAGTATTGGAGGAAATAGATATACCTTAGTTGTGGTAGATGACTACTCAAGATATACGTGGGTCGAGATGATGAGCTCCAAAGATGATTGTTATGACATTTTGACCGCACTCTTTAGACAGCTCCAAACACAAAAGGAAGATGACATCGTTAGTGTTCGATCCGACAACGGTACATAATTCAAAAACAACGGTGTTGCTCATTACTGTGATGATCATGGTATTGACCACAACTTCTCTACTGCTGGAGTTCCACAACAAAACGGTGTTGTGGAAAGGAAGAACAGAACGTTGATAGAGGCTGGAAAGACTATGATTGCTGAAGCAAAGCTACCTCAATACTTTTAGGCTGAAGCCGTTAACACAGCATGCTTCACTCAAAATATATCCCTCATCAACAAGACCTACAACAAAACTCCTTATGAACTTTGGAGAGGAAGAACCCCCAACATAGCATACTTCAAGATATTTGGATGCAAATGCTTCATACTCTACAACGGTAAAGAACATCGAGGTAAATTTGCTCCTAAGGCCGATGAAGGTATATTTATTGGGTATGCTAAACACTCAAAAGCTTTTCATGTATTTAATAAAACCACTTTTAAGATAGTTGAATCTGTCCATGTTACTTTTGATGAACATTCTCTCCTTGAGCCACATATGGCTCCAAATGTTCCTGATGATTTTGTTGAGCTTAATGAGACAGGTACAACTCAACCACAAAATCAATCAACTCAAGGAAACCCATCTACCTCAACTGCACCTCCATCTACCTCATATGAAGCACCAGAAACTACCACATCTGCTGCTACCTCAAATGGAGTTGAAGTTGAAACACCCATCAATGTGGAAGAACCTATCCCTCAAATTACTTATGATTGGGAAGGCACAAATGATGTACCACTAGAAGATTTACAACCACCATCAAATCAACCAGATATACCTCAAGAAGTTCGTGAGGTTAGAGATCACCCAATTCAGAATATCATTGGTGACTTGCATTCTGGTGTTCGAACAAGAAGATCAAACTACGATGCACTTACAACATTTATATCTCAAGTTTAACCCAAGAAAGTTGATGAAGCACTCCAAGAATCAAGTTGGGTTGTTGCTATGCAAGAAGAGCTCAACCAATTTGAAAGATGCAAAGTCTGGACCTTAGTTCCAAGGCCACAAGATCAAGGAGTGATTGGTACAAAGTGGGTGTTCCGAAACAAGATGGATGAGAATGGAAGCATATCAAGGAACAAAGCTAGGTTGGTTGCACAAGGATATAGACAAGAAGAAGGCATTGATTATGATGAAACATTTGCCCCCGTTGCAAGACTCGAAGCTATAAGGATATTCTTAGCTTATGCCTCTTACAAAAGATTCAAGCCATATCTAATGGATGTGAAGAGTGCATTTCTCAACGGAGAACTTCAAGAAACAGTCTTTGTTGCTCAACCGCCCGGATTTGAAGACCCCAAATTTCCAAATCATGTCTACAAACTCCGTAAAGCTTTATATGGACTCAAACAAGCTCCACGTGCATGGTATGATACTCTATCTAAATTTCTCCTAGAGAAAGGCTTCAAGCGTGGTAAGATTGACACAACTCTATTCATTGCTAAATATCATGATCATACTTTATTAGTTCAAATATATGTAGATGATATTATTTTTGGCTCTACTAATGAATTGTTGTGTAAGCGATTTGAGAAACTAATGAAAAAAAAATTGAGATGAGCATGATGGGAGAATTAACATTCTTCCTTGGGCTTCAAATTAAACAATGTGCTGAAGGCATCTTCCTCAATCAAGCAAAGTACACAAAGGACCTTATCAAGAAATTTGGACTTGAAAATGCAAAGGCATACGACACTCCTATGGCTACTGGTAACAAGCTAGATAAAGACTTGAAAGGTAAGAAGGTTGATCAAACCTTATATCGAGGTATGATTGGCTCTCTCCTCTACTTAACTGCTAGTAGGCCAGATATCATGTTTAGTGTTTGCGTTTGTGCTCGTTATCAAGCTGATCCTAGAGAAGCACATCTTATTGCTGTTAAACGTATTATTCGATATCTATCTGGGACTATTATCTGGGACTATTAACCTTGGACTTTGGTACTCCAAAGATTCAAATTTTGATCTTAAAGGTTACTCAGATGCAGATTATGCAGCATGTACAATAGACAGGAAAAGCACAAGTGAAACTTGTCATTTCCTTGGAAATCGACTCGTTTCATGGGCAAGCAAGAAACAAGCCTCAGTCTCTGTATCTACCACAGAAGCTGAATATATAGCTGCTGGAAGCTGCTGCTACCAAGTGCTCTGGATGAAGCAACAATTGGTTGACTACGGAATCAACGAAGAAAATTGTCCAATCTTTTGTGACAATACATCTACCATTGCTGTCTCCAACAACCCTGTCATGCATTCAAAAACCAAACACATTGATATCAAGTACCACTTTCTCAAGGATCATGTGGAAAAAGGTAATATCCATCTAGAGTATGTGAGTACTGACAATCAAATTGCAGATATTCTCACCAAGGCTTTGGATTCCAAAAGATTTAGGTATCTTAGAGGAGAAATGGGCATGCTAGAACTTTAATTACTTGTCCATATACTTTGATTGTGCTAATGTCTTATGTTTTATCCAAGTTCAAAAACAAGTAGGTCACGGTCAACACCCTTACCGGTAAAGCAATCACGGTCGATTATATCTCACCGATCAAGTATCCGCGGTCGAAGTATCAAGATCCTTAAAGTGTTCTGACCGCATCTATGTTGACCACATTCAATATCGACCGCATGACATGAAATTTGTTCAAGGCTTCAAAGAAGCCGACCGCATGGGAAAATGATGATATCCGTTCACTGCATCAAAGAAGCATTCATAGGCCAAGGAAGAACAATCATTTATTCCTGGATGCATTATCAATTATGAAGATCTTCAAAATGATGCCATTGGAAGGCACATAATCAAGAGAATGAAGAAATCTGGTATTCTCCATTATTTCACTATGAATCAAACCAGTCACTACCTTGCCGCAGTAGGTGAATTTTACTCAACCGCAAAAGAAGTCAAGGGACGTGATGAGCAGAACAAACCACTTCACTGGATTGAAGCTGAAGTTTACGGTCACAAAGTTGAAATTGACTACACCGACATTGCTGCCACTCTAGGCCTGGACATAGACTTTGATGCTCCTGAATATCTGTCAACTGGCGAATATGATGGGTTAGCAGTAAGGCTGATTGGATCTGCTGACGTTTGCAAGCCTTACCACAAATCATTTCCTGAGGTGATGTACTACATTGGTCACTTAGTTGGTCATGGTCTGCTCTGCAAAAGTGGCAATCAGGGGAACTTTAACACTACTCAATGGCACCTGTCAACCGCAATCTACTTGGGAAGGAAGATGAACTGGCCTAAAATCCTTTATGTCCTATTAATCAACCACATCAATGATTACAAGAAGCAGTTGGCTGACAAAGCCCCCACCAAGTACAAGAAAAACTCCAGGTTTCTCTCCATGATCTTTAAGTTCATTCCTGAAACGAGAAAAGCAATTGGCAAAGACAAGGATGCCAAGGTACCTATTTCTCTATCTAAAGTTTTTTATATCAAGACCATGAGTTCTACTTTCCGCAATCGGATTGGTGATACCCAGTATCAAGAGTACCTCACCCGTGATCCAAAAGAACCCTATGTTGCTCCAAACTACACCAAAGCAGCAAGAATGGCTCTAGGTATTGATGATCCTGGAAAGTCAACTTCCATTCAGGATAAGGAAGAGACTGAAGAAGCTGAGGAAGAACAAGTGTCAAAAAGAATCAAAGGCAAAGGCGTTGCTAGTGCCTCGACCGCTCCTCCTAAAATCAGACCATTGACAGGAGTTGTTATCAAAGACCCTTCAACGGTCAAGCTCCCTTCCAGAATCCCTCCTACCATTCCAATCAAAACCAAGTCTACCGCACCCATCTCCAAAACAACGGTCTCCAAACCTGATGTGTCCTCTCCGACCGCTCCATCCAAAACTTTAAAATCAAAGTCTCATGTACTCCCTGCTTCGTCTCAGGGGGAGAAATCCAAAAGGAGGGACCTTTCACTCAGTCCCATCCAAACCTCCAAGAAATCCAAGGTTGCAAGACCACCTCCTTCGACCGCATCTCCAGTATTCACTCCATCCGGTTCACCTATGCAGAGTGACCGTGATGATGATGTTGAAATAGCTTCTACTCAACCGCAACGTCAAAAGGTCAAGCAAACTCTTGAGTTAGTTGATGAACCAGATGATGTAGAATTGATAGAATCAAGTGGTGAATCTGGTAATCAAGATGTTGAAGCTGGTGTAGATATTGAAGCTAGTGTTGGTAAAAATGCTGAGAAAACTGTTGATGTTGATAGTCCTGATTTCAGTGACGAAAAGGTTGATGACCAAACTGTTGGTAAGGCTGAGTTTCAGGGTCACGGTCATGATGGCGACCGTGTACCCAGTGATCATGATGATGATGTGTTAGTTAAATCTCCTGCTCTCTCTCCTCCTAGAACTACTCAAGCCACGACCGCATCTGATAGCTCGGTCGATCCTTTGGCTCATCTACTGACCGCAGTTGAAACTTTAACGCAAATCAATCTTGATACTCAGAGTGAGGTTGCAAAGCTTGCTGCAAACCAAGTTAAGTTACAGAATGAGGTTGATCTACTCAAGGCTTCGGTTGTTGAGACCATTAAGGGGGAGAGTCAGAATATTACAAAGGTTATTCTTGAAAGCCTAGCTACCGTGAACCCCAACACTGCCTCGACCGCATCCTCCTCAACCGCTCCTATTACCCATGCTGACCTAAAGGAAGAGCTCAAGTCACAATCTTTCGCTATTGACCGTTCTGTGGTCAAGATCATTGAAGGAGCTGGATTGGAGCTGACCAAGGCTATGTCCCATGATAAGAATTTTTTGTTTGAGAAAATGGATAAAGTAAAATCCTCTCTCAAGGCAGAGATCAATGCCTGTATTTCTGTAGGATTGCTATCGGTCGCTGATAAGTTTGTACCAAATATAGAAGCTATGAGGCAAGCCATGCAAGTCCACACTCAAATACTAGAAGGTCAAACCTCAAAAATTGATAGGGTTTATGAAATTTCTAACACTAATGTGCAGGAAGTGATTAGCAAGATTTCTACCCTACAATTGACCGTGGACAACCTTGCTAGCTCTCAAGGCTCCTCCTCTCAAAATCAAGTGACCGGGCATGGAAGCAGGATTGCTAGAGAAGAAGAAGATGAAGGTGAAGATAGTTTTGAATTTCCAACTGTAAACAACTCAGACTTCCTGGAAGTAAATGACCTCAAGGACCCCATCATCATACCTGGAGTTGGCCTCTCAACTAAGCTTTTCTACTTTAAAAGAGATCCATATCTTGGTTAATCGCACCATTTGAACTGACCGTGTGTGGTCATGTTGAAACAATTTGTTAATGTTTGTCTCAAAACAATTTTTATTTCTGTTTGTTTTTTATTTGAGGTTTGTAAAACTTTAATCTCTTTTGTCTGCACTCCTCACTTTAATGGTTATACTTTTGTGGAGTGCCTCTTGAATGATAGTTTGATGCATTTGCTTACTTATTGTTATTTTCTCTAAAAATGCATTCAAACCTTATATGTCTATCTTGCTAGGATTAGTATTTTTTATCCTTTTAGGCTGATAGAAATCTATGACACTGGCTTAGAGTGTGCATTGACTTGGGGCATGAAATTAATAAAATATTATTTTCTTGAAAACATGTTATTACCAAGTACAATGAATTAGCCTTTGTTATAGTAGGTAATGGTCTCAATCAAATAGGGGGAGATTGTTGGGTATGCTTATTATAAACCACTCCTATTACCTAGATTTGATTGATCCCATAACCTAATTTTATCTTTTTGTGGACTTTAGGATATATTGTAAGAAGTGTTAAACTTCATTTTTAGAATAGTCCACTTTGATAGTATAGGCTTTAGATTGATAGGCTGAAAATTTTCTAAGTCTGGAATTTTAGTGGTCAAGACCTTGACCGTGAATTCACTTGACCGTGGTAGACCACCTGACCGTGGAAGACCACTTGACCGTGAATCACTAGACCGGAAGTCAGTGACCGTGAGCTTTGTGGCATATCTTGAGAGGTCACATTTGACCCCTCGACCGCAAGCCACTCGACCGTGAGGCCTTGACCGCAAATGATGAAGTTGTCCAAGAACCCAAGTTTGTTCAAACTTAACCATGGTCAAACTATGGTTAGTTTAGAATGTTGCAGAACTTGGATCCCAAGTAATTCAAATTTGAAATTCATCTTAGTGGGACCACCTCTTATCTGCAAAAAGGACAAACTCAGATTGAGCTCCAATCAGAATTCAACAGCTCATTGTCCTTCAACTTGGAGCCCAAGTAAATCCAACAGCTATTTTCTCATTCAAGGCTATAAATAGCCCTTAAGTTCTTCATTGAACAAGTGCTGAGATTCTAAGAGAGAAATTGCTGTTGAAATTCTTGGTGATTGAAGATCATACTCAAGATTTCCAGAATCCTTTGAATCTTCAAAGAACTCACCTTCAAACCTTCAAAGATCTCCAGCAACATTCAAGTCATCTCAAGCCTTGTAACACTTAAGATTCATTAGGCTCTACAATCACTTAGATTTTAAAGAGCTTCTGATTCTTACACACACACTCACCCCAATTGATCAATCACATAGATTGCATCAAAAGGGATACACTGGTCTAAGTCTAGGATTTATTCTTCATAGAAAGTAGGTGTTGATTCAAAGCTTCATCTCTGTAATCTGTACACTCAAGAATCAATATATACCTCCATTCAAAATCCAAGACTGACCATCTTGGTAAAGGACGTAGATCTTTTAACAGATCGAACCTTTCCAAATACTTGTGTCATTTTACTTTCTGCAAATTTAGCTTCAAGTATTGTTCATCTTGTTCTTCACTTGTTCATATTAATCTTGTTTGTTTTTTAGTGTTTGATCTTTCAGATTTAAAAACGTATTGTGAATTGTGTTTGTTTGTTCTCCACATTGCCTAAGTTAAAATCTGACTAACTTATCTTTTGCCAAAAACTTCTAAGACAACAACTTTCAATTTCTCAACCATCTGACCGCAAATCTCTGACCGCACATCCTTGACCGCATCTTTCTTGACCGGAACTACCTGACCGTGAGAAAGAATCCACTTAGAGATTTTCATCAAAAACAACCTTACCTTATTTCTATCGAAAACTTCCGCTGTGCATATTACATCTTGACCGCACGGTTTATTACTTGACCGCAAACTCAAGATTGTAAGCACTTGGTTGAATTTTGAAAAAGGGTTGAAATTTTAAGTAGGCTATTCACCCCCCCCCCTCTAGCCTCCTTTCATACCCTTGTTGTGTCTTTGGGACCAACACCAATGCTGATGCTGATAGCGATTCAGACAATGATCCCGATGCGGACACAAAGGCTGCGCCAAGGACAATCAAGAAGAAAAGTCCCACTATCATAGAACTGGCAGAAATGGGACATCTAACTCCAACTAGACAAAATGGCAAGTACTTATTTGCCAGAGCAGACCTAACGAAGAAATTTGTTGCTACGCCAACACGCAAAGAATCTCTTGAAATTCCTGCTGAAATTGTAATAGAAAAGGATAACTCTGCTGCTGAGCGCGAGTCTATTTTTCAGCAAGCTGAAAAGGTAATCAAGAAATTCAATTCTATGAAAGAAGCAGTGGACTTATCAATTGGAGAAATTTCACAGCTTAAGACGGAGAAAACTCTTTTAAAATCTGAGATCACCCTCCTTAAGGAGCAGAATAAGAGCATGACTCCTCTTACTGAAAAGAACTGTTTTCTTACAGATCAAAATGCGCTATTTAAAGTAAGAAACGAAGAATTGGCTGCTCAAGTAGCTGATCTCACAAAGATCACTGATGAGTGGACCAAATCTCGTGTCACTATGGATCAAATTCTAGAATCCCAAAAAGCCAGTGGAGATAAGGAAGGCTTAGGGTTCTCAACTAGTGACAACTTTAAATGCGCCGTTTGCTCTGAAAGAGAAAAGGATTTTACACCCCAACAAACTATTGAAATTCCTAAAGCAAAGCATTCTGCTTCAATGGGTAAAAGACAGGAGAAAGTCCAAAGACAAAATTTCCATTATGTCTACCCAAAGAAGCAAACTGGAAAAGCCAAGGGTAAGGCTAAAGTTGAACCTGCGCATGACAACTCATATTCTGACATGGTTGCGCTTCAACTTCAATTGTCAAATCTGCGCAAAAGGGTCATGCGCATGAAAGCCATGCGCCCCAACGCCAGATGCGCATTCTTAAGAAAAGCGCACCCAAACCTCAGAAAATGATATTTGTCAAAGCAAGTTCATCTGCTCCAGTAAAGAATGCTGCGCCAAAGAAAAGTAAAGAGTTTGTAAAAACCCAATCTATAAGTGGATTTCATCATTGTATTGTGTGTGATGGTTTAGGTCACAAGGCTGCAGAATGCCTTTTGCGATTTGCTCCTAATGCCAAGAGACGTAAAAATCCTAAGGTCAGACAGGAGTGGGTTGTAAAAAGTTGCTAACTCTAGGACCCAAGAATAAAGGGGACCTGCGTTTTAATGTCTATTTTTCAGGTCTCCTTCTTCACTGCGCACTCTTCACAAGCTAAAGTGCATATATGGTACCTCGACAGTGGATGTTCTAGACACATGACTGGAGATGTCACCGCTCTTGAAGATGTGCATGAAGGAAGAGGTCCCTCAGTAACTTTTGGAGATAACAACAAAGGGAACATAGTTGGATATGGAAGAATCAGAAAAGATAAAGTGTGCATTGAGAAAGTTGCGCTCGTAGAAGTACTCAAGCACAACCTGCTCTCCATATCACAATTCTGCGATAAAGGTTTGGAATGTCACTTCACTGCAACGCAATGCTATATCAAAGATGGCATATCCGGACTAACTTTGCTCACAGGGACTCGTAAGACTAATGTTTACATTATTGATCTTACCACTATAAATTCTATCACTAATCTCTGTTTTGTAGCAAAGAATGTAAGTGAAAGCAGCTGGCTATGGCATAAGCGCTTAAGTCATTTGAACTTCAAGTATTTGGCTAAGCTAGGAAGGGAAAATCTTGTCAAAGGACTTCCCAAAGTAGCTGACCATCATGACAGGAAATGCGCAGCATGCCAGCTCGGTAAACAACCTAAGCAGTCTTTCTCCAGCAAGATTGCCTCCTCAACTTCTAAATGTTTACAACTGCTTCACATGGACTTGTTTGGACCGGTCGCCACTGCGAGCATTGGAGGAAACAAATATACTTTAGTCGTGGTGGATGACTACTCAAGATACACATGGGTCGAAATGATGATATCCAAAGATGACTGCTATGATATCTTGACTGCGCTATTTCGAAAGCTCCAAACTCAAAAAGAAGACGACATCGTGAGTGTTAGATCAGACAATGGAACTGAATTCAAGAATAACGGTGTTGCTCAATACTGCGATGACCATGGAATTGATCACAATTTCTCTACTGCTGGAGTTCCTCAACAAAATGGCGTTGTGGAAAGAAAGAATCGCACGTTGATTGAGGCTGGAAAAACAATGATAGCAGAAGCTAAGCTTCCAAAGTATTTCTGGGGAGAAGCTGTCAACACTGCTTGCTTTACTCAGAATAGATCCCTCATCAACAAAGCCTACAACAAGACTCCATATGAGCTATGGAGAGGAAGAGCGCCCAACATTGCTTTCTTCAAGATTTTTGGCTGCAAATGCTATATCCTCTACAATGGCAAAGATCATAGAGGTAAATTCGACGCCAAAGCAGATGAAGGTATTTTCGTTGGGTATGCCAAACATTCTAAAGCTTTTCGTGTTTTTAATAGAACTACTCTAGTAATTGTAGAATCTGTACATGTTACTTTTGATGAGCATTCTCTCCTTGAGCCACATTTGGCTCCAAATGATTCTGATGATTCTGCTGAGAATGTTGAGACAGGTACGCAGCCTCAAATTGTACCTGCGCAGAATATTAATCAAGAAGATCAAAACCAGAATCAAGCAAGTCCATCGCATGCGCATACACCCGATGCTGCGCCAGAAGTGACGACTCCTGATGCGCAAACTCCTCCTCCTGCGCATGATGTTTCTCCACTTCAGCAAATCACTTTTGATGATCTTGATGCTGGAACAAATGAAGTACCCATTGAAGATCTTCGTATTCCTACCACTCAACCTAACTTACCTTCCGAGGTTTGTGAAGTTAGAGATCATCCAACTTCAAACATCATTGGTGATCTCAATGTAGGGGTTCGTACTAGGAGAGCATCAAACTTTGATGATGAATATCACTCCTTTATCTCTCAAATCGAACCAAAGAAGATTGACGAAGCGCTCCAAGATTCAAGCTGGGTTACTGCTATGCAAGAGGAGCTTAACCAATTTGAGCGCTGCAAGGTTTGGACCTTAGTACCCAGACCTCATGATCAAGGCGTTATTGGTTTAAAATGGGTATTCAGAAACAAGATGGATGAGAATGGAAGCATCACCAGGAACAAAGCTAGGTTGGTTGCGCAAGGCTATAGGCAAGAAGAAGGAATCGACTATGATGAAACATTTGCGCCTGTAGCAAGACTTGAAGCTATAAGAATTTTCTTAGCTTATGCCTCTCACAAGAAATTCAAGCTTTATCAAATGGATGTGAAGAGCGCATTTCTCAACGGTGAACTCCAAGAGACGGTCTACGTAGCACAACCACCTGGATTTGAAGATAGCAGATTTCCAAATCATCTCTTCAAGCTTCAAAAAGCTTTGTATGGACTTAAGCAAGCTCCAAGAGCTTAGTACGATACGCTATCCAAATTCCTACTAGAGAAAGGCTTCAAGCGCGGTAAAATCGATACAACTCTTTTTATTGCTAAGTATAATGATCACTCTTTACTTGTTCAAATTTATGTCGATGATATTATATTTGGTTCTACTAATGAGTTACTTTGTAAGCGCTTTGAGAAGCTCATGAAATGCAAGTTTGAAATGAGCATGATGGGAGAACTCACTTTCTTCCTCGGGCTTCAAATCAAGCAATTGAATGACGGCATCTTCATAAATCAAGCCAAGTACACAAGAGACTTAATCAAGAAATTTGGACTTGAGAATGCTAAAGCATACGACACTCCAATGGCTACGGGCAATAAACTTGATAAAGACTTGAAAGGTAAGAAAGTTGATCAAACTTTATATCGAGGTATGATTGGCTCTCTACTCTACCTTACTGCAAGTAGGCCAGATATTATGTTTAGTGTTTGTGTCTGTGCGCGCTATCAAGCGGACCCTAGAGAAGCGCACTTAACTGCTGTTAAACGCATTATTTGTTATCTTTATGGAACTATTAACCTTGGACTTTGGTACACCAAAGATTCAAATTTCGATTTGCTAGGTTATTCAGATGCAGATTACGCAGCATGCACAATTGACAGGAAGAGCACAAGTGGAACTTGTCATTTCCTTGGAAATCGACTCGTTGCGTGGGCAAGCAAGAAGCAAGCTGCTGTGTCCATCTCCACTACAGAAGCTGAATACATTGCTGCTGGAAGCTGCTGCTACCAAATCCTATGGATGAAGCAACAATTAGTGGACTATGGAATTCATGAAGAAAATTGTCCAATTTTCTGCGACAACATGTCCACCATAGCAGTCTCCAACAATCCTGTCATGCATTCAAAGACAAAGCACATCGACATCAAATATCATTTTCTCAAGGACCACGTGGAAAAAGGAAATATACACTTAGAGCACGTGGGTACAGATAATCAAATTGCTGATATCCTCACAAAGGCTCTTGACGCAAAGAGATTTGCTTTCTTGAGAGGAAAAATGGGAAATGCCTCATGCGCCTGCGCATATGAAGCGCACAAGATGTTGCGCACAAGGCAAAATATTTACGAGTTTTCAAAGAAACTCTGCACATTATATTGCTGCGCATGAACCTCACGCGCATACCCCGTGGACCTCAGTATATCATTCTTCCGGTGTCTTCTCCCTTAGATCCCTCAAGTGGTCACTGTGCAGACAAATATTCAAGAGTAACTGGATGCGCTGGATGCTAGGCTCGATGCGCAGGCCAGTATGCTATAAGGCATTGATTGTGCCATTAAGGGGGAGAGTTATCTAACAAAGGCAAATAGGGAGAGAACAAAGGCATTAAGGGGGAGAGATTAAGGGTGAGAGTAATCTATCAAAGGCAAAAAGCTCCGATTTGATGCTCCCGCTTCAAATAATTGAAGTGCGCAAAGCAATTTGGGAAGCTACAAGATGAAGTGCGCAGAGCTCTCTCAAAGGTGAACTCAACTTATAATGCATCATTGCTTTTCCCAAAACCTTGTTCAATTCAAACTTTTTGTTTGTGGAACAATGAACGCATTATTTCAAACTTCATGCGCATATACTTAACTGCTCATATTTTCGGTGCATGATGTTTTAAACATTCAGTTTAAACGCATACCAATCCTAAACTCATATTATCTGTATGCACTGAATGATATTTCTGTCTTTCCCATATTGTAAGTTATATCTTTTGGTTAGACTAGAAATCTATAACATTGGCTAGTGTGTGCATTGACTTGAGGCATGATTTACCATTTTCATTTCTATGGACATGTTATTATCAAGTACAATTAATTGCCTTTGTTATAGTAGGTAATGGCATCAATCATTTAGGGGGAGATTGTTGGGTATGCTTATTTCTTAACCCTCCCAATTATGTTAGAATTGATTGATACCATCACCTAAGTATTTTGTGGACTTTAGGATCCTATGTAAGAAGTTTTATAACTTCTATTTTTAGCTAAGTCCAATTTTATAGAATAGGCTTAGCGGTTAGGGCTTGCTCGGAATTGAGGTTTCATTTACTAAAGACCAAGTATAATGCGCAGGACATTTCGTGCGCAGCACATTTCATGCGCAGAGCATTACCTGCTCAGTCTCCGCGCGCATAGCATTACCTGCTCAGTCTCCGCGCGCATAGCATTACCTGCTCAGTCTTCGCGCGCATAGCATTACCTGCTCAGTCTCCGCGCGCATAGCATTACCTGCTCAGTCTCCGCGCGCACATAGCATTAGCTGCTCATTCTCCGCGCGCATAGCATTACCTGCTCATTCTCCGCACGCATAGCATTACCTGCTCATTCTCCGCGCGCATAGCATCACTTGCTCATCCTCCATACGCATGGATTCTATGAGCAGAGCAGATTAACTTGGTCCTTATGCTTATCTTTCAAAAACCTCATACTCTTGAAGCTTGGAGCGAAAAGAAATGAAGATCTAAGCAAGACTGTGGTCTCTGCGCAGGACTTCCCTGCGCAGGACATCACTGCGCATGTCTCTTCTGCGCAGCATGCATCCTTGCTCAGTTTTCGATACATTCAGATTACATAACTTGGAAAGCGCTTAGAAGATGCACGCTTATTAGAGTGTTAAGGTGTGCAGAAACGACAAAGCAAGCACACTTAGCAGATCCAACGGTGGAGACGCGCTCAAGAGAAATATTTCAAATGAAGACAGCTGTCAACCTTCTAGAAGAAGCTTTTGAATTTGGTCTTCTTGCTCAGAGCTCCAACGGCTCTATATACATGCGCACCAATCATATTGTTCTAGGTCATCAACTTTGATCAGAGCCACAACGGCTATAAAGGACACCTGCGCACCAATCATATCGTGCCAGCTCATCGTCCTTGCTTAGAGCTCCAACGGCTAGTTTTAAGCTCTCTGCTATAAATAGCCTGCTCATCTTCATTTCCAAGTTGCTTGAGTTTTTGCTTCCAAGAGAAACTTTGAAGATTTGAAGATTGCTTGCTCATTTCCAGAATTCTCAAGATCAACCTTCAGACCTTCATACTCAACCAAGCCCAGATCCTATAA
This sequence comes from Campanula takesimana, assembly GCA_026119855.1. Classification (NCBI taxonomy): domain Eukaryota; kingdom Viridiplantae; phylum Streptophyta; class Magnoliopsida; order Asterales; family Campanulaceae; genus Campanula; species Campanula takesimana. The sequence continues at coordinate 602,777 of JAOWBW010000284.1, forward strand.
GCCTTATATCACCAGAATTCTTCGTGCTCTTCATCTTATAGATTCATAGAGCCCAGAATTTCTGAACACACACACACCTCTTGAAGCTTTGATCATTAAGATCTTTCTTCTAGAGATACACCGGTTTAGTCTAGGATTTGCTCTTCATAGATCATAGATCTTTGAGATAGTTGTGTTTCATTGTTGTATCTTGTAACTCTCTCATATAATAAGATCTCCTTTAGAAAATCCAAGACTAACCATCTTGGTAGAGGACGTAGATCTTTCATCGATCGAACCTCTCCAAATAGCTTGTTCTTTAATCTCGCTATTTACTTTCTGCTAATCATTTCTGAATTACTGATTTGTTTGATCTTATCATATTGCTATACTTTGCTGCTGTGTTTGTTATTGCTTATTGCCTTAGAACATTTTATCCAACTCTTTAAGCCAAAACTTAGCGCGTGCGTTTTTATCCTTGCGCAGCTTTTTAGTGCGCAGGTGCTGCTTAAACTTCCGCTGTGCATTTCACACTCTCACTGCGCGCTATACTTAGCTTATTTGAGAACTGTGCGCATAAGCCATCGATTTGCAAAAGGGTTTGAAAAGAATTTTAAAACGCTATTCACCCCCCCTAGCATTTTTCATACCCTTGTTGCCCCTTTGGGACCAACAATGGGACTCATTTATTGTTTCAATGATGTCAAGTAAAGAAAAAAAAATACATGACAAAGTACTAGCACCGACAACCTTGGAATTAAAATAAAAAATCACATTTATTACCAAATGAACAAAATAACCTTCCTTGTTCAATATTGTGATAGATATTAAATTCCGTCTAAATGACGATACAATTAATGTATTATTATTACAAAATAATACTTAGTACTTAACAATAACTTAAAGACCCTATGCCTATAACTTCAACCGGATTCCCAGCTTCCATATAGGTGAATTTCTTCATCTTCACTGGGTCTTCGGTTATTCAGGCAATCCTACTTAAACATCCTTATGTGATTGGTTGCACCAAAATACAATCACCATGTATATGTATGAATTGAAACCAAATTAGCCTCAATACAATACAAACAAGACCAAACGATATACCTTTCATGCCAAGCGTGATAATTATGGTAATCATACTTCATGTTAGTGAGATCCTTGCAAAAGAAGCATTTCTTTATGATCATTAGATGATCCTTTAGGCTTCTTATTACTTGCAACCACAGTTTCTTTCCCTATTCTCTTTGTCCCATGAGAAAAGGTAAATGCCAAATGAGCATTTTTAGTTCTAAATCGTTCTTAACCTATCTTCCTCTTTGTGTCATAAGTGAAAGTAATTCATTAATATTTCACTTGTCCTTTTTGACAATTATAGGTCACTTCAAAATGACTAAACTGAGGAGGAAGAAAGATCAAAACCAAATACACAAGAATATCTTCTGATATCCCTAACTTAAGTGCTTTTAGTTTTGTCGATACGTGAACTATTTCTAAAATGTACTCCCTTAAATTCCCGATACTCTTTTACCTCATGGAAACAAGCTTCCTAAAAAGTATCAATGAATGTTTTTAGCATCAACATCCTCGGAGACATAGTCCAAAAGGTCTCCGGGACAACATTATTTATGATTATTAGGCTCACGCGGTTGGAGCGTTTTCACTTCTCAGCACTCAAGCAAATAAGAAGAGAAACGGATCCCTTAATGCGAGTTCTAGGTCTATATAGCCTAAGATTATAATAATTTTTTTTTTCCAAGTTTTAAAGTTAATCCCATTAAGCATCGGTACGGTACTCATCGCAATAGTTATAGATGAAGCATTAAATAAATTTTTTGAGATTCGAGAACAAAAGAATGAATACAAAACATGAATAAGAGACTACACAATGAATAAATGATTAATTATATCAACGAAATCCATCAACAAGACAATCAACATGACATCAAAACTAATCTTTGGATTGCGAGTTGACTCATAAATGATTGCCTTAGATAACAAGTAATTTGAACCATATTTTAATAAATACTTAATCTTCCTTTGGGCCGACATAAGCATCTGATAAAACAACTTAATGTTCATTTTACTAGTTATCACATGAATGCCCAAGTTTAGTCAAATGTCAAGATCTTCTTTGGAAAATTCATGCCATTCACATATTAACTTAAACATTCAACACTTTACAATTTTTGGGTTTAAATAACGTAAATCACTTAGGCGACAATATTATTTAAACATGAATAAAATTGTCAAAGCATATAATTAATCAACAAATTTTAAGGTTTGAAATAATTTATGGTTTTATTCCAAAAGGGAAAACAAATAGTGCAAAACTTTAAAAAAATCCAAAATCTGTGAATAGTGTCTGCTCGGCCGAGCATATAAAGTGCTCGGCCGAGCACTAAAGACAGAATGGTTTTGGCTTTATTTGGCAAGAAGTGCTCGGCCGAGGCTTATATGGTGCTCGGCCGAGCACCACTTTCAGAAACATATGCCTTTACGACATGCATAGCACCGATTCATGTGCTCGGCCGAGCACTCCAAATTTCTGCACTTTCTGAATTTTGTTTAATAATTTCCCAAAACATGAAATGACAAGTAGATCCACATGGTATGTTCTTGACAACATAGACCATGATATATATGGATAATCTTGTCCTTTTAAAACATGGAATCAAGTATGTAGATCCACACAATTATGCATAACACATAATTATGTTATTAGGGATAGTCAAACTTGAATCCTTTTATTTATGCAACAAAACCTTTCAAACCATTTTCTTACATTTAGATGATGATTATCAGTGCTCTATGAACGAATTAGAGTCCCTTAATCAACATCAAAACTTTATGATTCAACAGGAAAAATGAATCAAAATGAAAGCACAAACTTTCCTAAAAAGAACTCAAACTTAAACCAAAGATGAGCGGGGCTCTGATACCAATTGTTGAAACAATTTTAATCCCTGAATGCCATACTCACTTTTAGAATAAGTTTGAGGGAGGAGATGAAGGCGGAAGCGTAACAATACCTGTTGAATCAATGGATGATGTTATAGGGAGAAAGTGAGAAGAAGAAGAAGATGTAGGGAAAATATAGATCTTCTAAGTGATAGTGACTTCTTAATCTCTCAAGTACTTTCAATAATGTGAAGAGAATTTAGGAGAGATAACAAGAATCAATAATTGTTTCTAAGCTTGATGGAAGGGCCTTTAAATAGGAAACATTGTGTCACTTCACCTAGGGACTACACCCTTTCAAGAAGCTTAGTGATATTATATTACCCTTTTGCCCATCACAATTAGGTAATTATATATCCAGGAATTCTACACATTTTATTATCAACTATACTTTATAAATTAATATTATAATCATAATTTTATGTATGAAAGTCTAAATGACTTGTGTTGCAAGCCATGTCCCAACATTGACTTCCAGAGGCTTTTAAGTTTTTGTAAATTATGATCAAAGTCCAATTGAATTGATAAAAAAAACTCAAACTGTACACATTGATTTGGGACAGAGGTAGAATGAAACTCCTACTCAAAAATTATGATCAATGTAAAAATAATTTTTGAATTTTTAGTGATTAATTTCATAAAAAATAAATTGTTACTCCATATAAAAACACTTATACACACGTATATATAGAGAGCTTATATTGTGTCATTTTTAAAATAGTTAAGGGCTCACCATTCACATTTAGCACATGGCCTCTATAATATTGAGATGACTCTGCTCACAACAATTATCTAATAACTATTTCCTATTCAAAATTTTCTCTCATACCAAACTATCTATACTTACAATACGTCATATTTTTTTAATTTTTGTACCGAACTATTATTAGTTTAAAATGAGATGAATAGAGTATACATTTTTCTTAATTTCAGTCTTTTCGTGTCAAGTAAAATGATGTAAGTTGATATGGAGCATATATGGAGTAAAGAAATGACAAAGTTGGTGAGCTGATAACAGAGGCCGACACGAGATTGGAGTGAGAAATTTTAACAGACAAAATAAATATTTTAATCAACAAATTTGTAAATTTAATTCATAAAACTAGAACTTTCTAGTTTATGACTTAAATGATAACTTGAGGACGTTAATGAAAAGAAAAACAAAATACACACAACCCCAATCAGTAAAATATTTCTTTCGTATCATATAGGTAGAGTAGTTTTTGAGGGAAACTAGTTTCTCGTTAAGTATTAAAAAGTCCACTTTTTAATATTAGTATTACCCTTAGACCCTAAACTTTAAACCCTAAATCTTAAACCTTAAACCTCTATAAAAACAATTTTTTAAAATCACTTATGCAAGAACATAAAATCTTAGGAAAAACGTGTTTACACGCGTGTTAGTGTAAAACGGGTTTTTTATATGGGGACACTGCACTTGCAACATTTTGAACCTATCCCAAGCCTCATGAAATGGCTCACCTACCTCTTGAGTAAATCTTATGATTTTCTGTCTAAAGGTGGACAAAGTAGCATGTGGGAAGAATTTCTTTAAGAATGCATCATGCAACCCATTCCATGTAGTGATACTCCTAGCAGAAAGCAACATAAGCCAAGTTTTAGCTGCCCCTTGAAGAGAGAAAGGAAAATATTTAAGCCTTAATTGTTCATCAGTAACCCCCTCTTTTACAGGGAATCCTGATATAATCATCATGTACTCTCTGAAGAAGAAGTTCAAAGAGTCTTCAGCGGGAAGACCCTGAAACTTGGGCAACTGACTGAAGTAATGCCCCTTCGCCTCATAAGATTTAGCGGCCTCAGTCAGGACAATACTTGACACCGATGTGTCAACTTTAGGCCTAGCATATTCTTTCATTAAGGTATTAGCCATTACAACTTCAATTTCTTCTTTCCCGGTGGAAGAAGTTTCAAATTCACTTATAGCTACCTCTGTCTCGGTGACAGAAGTTTCAGACTCAGACTCACAAATAGGGGGAATGCCCCTGTCGAGTCTATCGATATTATCGTCCAAAGGAACCAACTCGGGGTTCAATGAACGCCTACCAAACATACACCGATTAAATTAACTTGTAAATCAAAACAAGTCCCCGGCAGCGGCGCCAAAAACTTGATGGATAAAATTCCAAGTAATAAATACCTAGCAAGCGCACTAGTTACCGTAGTAGTAACGCGCGAAAGCGAGGGTCGATCCCACAGAGACTTGTTGGACAAACAAGTAAATTTAATTAGTGCAAACGAGTAACAAAAGGGGGTTTTGATTTGATTTTTAATTAACCTACTTTAACTACTAAACAGTAAAAAAAATAAACTAAGATTAAAGATCACAAAGCAAGCAAGGATTGAATCCAAGATAACAAAGATTCACGGATTGGGATTCACAACTATTTCCACTCTATGCTATTTTTAAATAGAGATTATCAAACTGTTCAAGAAATCGTTCACTTAGTTAAGAATTGGAACGGTCTGGTCACCGGATTGCAACCCTATTATTATCTTTATGTGATGAATTCCGCTAAGTCAACAACACACACAAAGAACAAGAACAAGAATGATATTTAATTAGGAACAATTGATTTTAGATCCTTTTGATTTCCCCTAGGTCCTCAATTAAATCTATTCGATGAAATCTAGGTCAATGTAAAAACTATCCACGCTAGTGAAATAATTCAAACCCTAATGATTTAAAGATCAACAATATCTATCTATATAAAGTTGAAATCTCTAAATGAATGAAGATCAATTTCAAAGAACAAGAACAAGAATGATATTTAATTAAACCCAATTTAGCATAAAGTTTCAATAGTGCTACACCCAATCCATGAACAAGGAATTTAGTTACTCATAGACATAGCAAGAATCACAAGAATAAGATTGAAAACCATAAACCTGGATAAACGCTTGATGATGAATAAATCCCAAAATCTTGTTACACCTTGAAACTTTTATAAAACCTAAAACAAAGCATAAAAAAAAAAACTGATAATGAAAACCTAATGAGTTTTATACAAAAGAGAGGAGTCCAAAATAGGAAAGGAGACCCAAAAATAATCCCAAACTAAAGCTTTTCAGATTTCCCAGCGGTATTCCAGGCGGGCGCCTATCCATAGACAAGCGGGCGCTTGGTTAAGACAGAAACTTTACTTTTCCGGATTTTGAAGTAAGCGGGCGCCTGGAATGCTATAAGCGGGCGCCTGGACTTTTTCCAGCTTTTCCTTATTTTCTTCTTGACTTTGACCACGGCTGACTTTGACTCTTGATGTTGACCCGACCTTGGTCTTCCACACTTTAAGCTCTCGGACTTTGTAGTTACATAATAACACTAAAAGTGTTCCAAAATACACCAATCCTAACAAAGTTCCTTAATTACATAGAGACCAAGATTACATTAATTCTATTCTAAATTACATCAAAAAGTCCAGAAAAATAACATGAAGATGTAGATATTATATACATGAAAAACCATCCATCAGTACCTTCCTTAACTCTTTTTCTTTTCATTTTCCTTTTTCTTTTGTTTTTCATTCTTAAACAGTTTGCAATCCATGATCCTGTATCTCATTTAATTTTTTTAATTTTTTTTGTTTTTCATTCTTCAACAGTTTAGATAGCGAATGAAAATATGTAACGTGTCAAAATAGATCATTTCTTTTTTATTTAAATTAAATAGTTTCTTTAATTTTTACTACAATTGTTCATATTTAATTATTTAATTAAAAAATAAATGTAAAATAATTAGCAATATAAAAATCAAAATTTGATTTTGATACCTACCAACTGAGTTGTAAATACTTTTTACATAGGTATCAAAATTTGATTTTGGTACCTACCATTGGAGATAAAAATTTGATATCTTATGAATAGTGTTCAAATGTATCAAAAAATGATTTTGATACATTTACTTAACTTTCCCCATTGGAGATGCCCTAAAAAGAAGCAAATGTTTGTTGATCTCCCTACGAAGTGAGAATATGATCCTCCCTCCCCTCAAGAAATTTTGATTGAGACTCAAGATGTGATGTGGCCACGTCTGGTCCCACACATTTGGTGTTTCCTTTGTTGATAACCTGGAGGCTCTGGACTCTGCCATTCTAGCTTCTGAGGCTCACACTGCCTCCCTTAAAGTACATGTCATTACTTTTTAGACGGTTAGTAAATCAGACCCAAGAGATAGCAAATAATAATGAACGCAAAATCAATCAACACAGAATTTACGTGGTTCACCAATCTCTATTGGCTACCTTCACGGGCAAAGGGAAACATATATTATTATTTTTATTTTTTTAAAAAAGTGTTATATTTGAAAAAAAAAATGTCACGTTCCTTTATAAAGCCAGTTACAATCATTTATTATAAAATGTGACATTAGTTTAGTTGTCAATTTTATGTTATCTTTAATCTATTGTAGTAAAATTGTGGTACATTTTGAAGAAAAAAAGTGTTACATTTCGTTATAATAAGTTACTTTTGTTGGCAAGGAAAAATAATGTTGGGGGGCGAAAAAAAAAAACCGGCTCGGCTCCGTACGTGCCGTCGCACGCCATGCGGCGGCCGCACAGGAGACCGGCCCTTCTTTAAATAATTGTTTTGATCAGAAAGTTCAAAATATGGGGAAATTGAAAAAGTATGAATTCCCATGAATTCAAACTCTCCAACAGTGTGTAGAAAGATTTATGGTAAGCACGATTTTTGATTTTCTTGCTAAGATTTAGATTATTTTAGATAGAATTCTTTTTACTTATAGGTCTTTGTTTATTTATGTAAATATATATATATATATATATATATATATTAAGCTTAATTGTATTAACTAACAATCTAATCAAAACATATCTCTTGTTAGTGTCAATTTCGATCGTTTTGTAGGCTTGATCATGCTTGATTCATGGAGTAAATGTAAGAGATGATTGCACAAGGAAAGATGGACACAAATGAGCACTAGTTCAGATTCTTGAGGGTGTTTAAGGACTGTGTTAAGAACATTTGTGAACAACATAACACATTTTAGTTTCTTTTCCGCTTATAGAGATAGGACTTGCTAGAGTGTTTTCATCTTTTTATTTCACTAGTTAATTGACATAATAATAAAAGTATATTTCCTTCATAGCAAAAATATAGTTTTATTTAACTTTTGATAGTCAACACAAGTTAAATTTGACCAAATATTAATATCAATTAGTGAAACTCTAAAAAAATGTTACTTCCACCGTCACAGTTTAAAGTTTTTTGTTTTTTAATTGTCTAATGAACTTTGAGCAATAATTATAAGGTAATCTAAATATCTTAATGAAAATCTAATTTTTTTTATTGATACACCATTTTAAATATTTGATAAGACGGATTTTACACATTTAATTCATAGGATTTTATGAGCTTAAAATGATTATTTTCATGTATTTTAGTTTAGTTTTATGTAATTTTGGGAAATTATATATTTTTGGGGCTTATTTATAATTCGGGAGTATTTTAGTGTTTTTATTTTATTTTTTACCCGATGTAATTTATTATGAGTTAGAAAGAGATCCCAAAATATACAAAAGAAAGTCAATCGGGACGGAGATTGTGGATTAAATTGCTACAGAAAAAGAGTAAGGCTGGAAGGAGGAAGCCCAAGAGTGAAGCCCAAAGCAAAGAAGAGGAAGGAGGTGAAGTGATCCAGCAAGGCAGAAGAACAAGAAGAGGCGAAGCCCAGTTCACCAGGCCCAACCAACTTGGCCCAACACGGCTGGAATGAAGAAAGCTATCAGCACGTATGCTCCATCCGTGCGCACGCCTGGAGGAATTCGGCACGAGTCGGGCGGATGCGCACGAATCGTGAAGCGGATGGAAGAGTCGCACATACCAGGTGCGTTTTTAGTGTGTTTGACGCGTGGGACGGCGGAGCTGGCGCGTGGCGTCGTGGACTGAGCGTGGAGAGCACGTGGTTGGCGCGTGTGTACGTCCTTTTCAGCCAATTTTCATGATTTTCTTATTTTCTTTGAATTCCTTTTATTTTCTTATCAAAGGAGGACTTTCGGAACCTATTAAAATAGGTTTTCATTTTTTTTTTGTTTTGGAAGCGAGACTTCATACAATAATTTTTTTTAGATCTAGGGTTGTCATTCTTTTCTAGTGAGATTCAAAAGCTTTGGATGAAGAACTAAAATCCAAACTTTGGGTTTGATTTCTTGAAACCCTTTTTATCGATTTGAGGTATTTTTATTTTCGCAATTTTTATTCATATTCATAATTTTGCTTGTTCTTAATTCTAGATCCGTTACTAGGGTTTATAAACCTGATCAATTTATTTATCTTTGTGATTGGATCTTTGCTAGAATTCTCTGTCCTGTGCCAGAATTAGGGTTTTCACTGTAGCAATTTCATGATTTATGCATGTGCCATGGTAAATTGTGATTAGGATAAAATTAAGCAATTATCTATTTTAATAAATATAAAGTGTTCTTGATCTTAGTTTCTTTAAATCAATCAAGCAATTAATTATTGGATCTAGACTGTGCCAGTTAGATTAATTTGTTAATTAGGGTTTCTAGTGAGTGTGCCACTGCTAGTAACTATTCTGAAAGAAGAAACAGAGATTGAAATAAATCTCGGATCAAGTGAATAGAGTTAAAAGTGAATTGATGTACCGATGATAATTGATTAAAAAGGTGGGGACGGAAACAAATCTGAAGTATTCTTTAAGTATTGTTTTTGCTCATATTTAGTTTAATTTATGTTCTTAGGATTTAATAATTATATTTTTCCCCCAATCTGGTCAAGTGACTGTTCGTAAATAAATAACCGTTCTTCGTGGATCGATTCAGGACTTGCCCTAGCTATATTTTTAGAACCTAGTCCAGGTTTAATTTGTAGGTGTGCGATTTAGCCTACCAATATTATCAATAACAAATTTTAAATTTTCATTAAGATAATTAGATTAACTTATAATTATTACTCAAAGTTCTCTCAGACAAACAACAGACAAAAACTAAGAAACATAAAATAAGACGGATGGAGTATTAACAAATCACCTACCATTTAATAATGACAATTATAAAATTTCACTGAAATAATTAAATTAAAATTACTCCAGCTTGCATGTACCAAAAGCACTATTTTCTGAGACTTAGAGAGGATTTCTTGAAAGAAAAAAAAATTGACATGTTAACTGATATAAGTATTTATTATGTCATGGAGAGAATATTAATTAAAAAAAAAAAACTTCAATTTATTTTCGTGCTATTCCAAGTTTATCATGCACTGCATTAAAACTGAACTAATATACAAGTAAAACTAAGATGGGCATTTCATATTAATAAAACAAACACACCATTATTCATTAGCTTCTGCCTCTAGAAAAGGATCATCTTTCCTATACCTCCTAACTTTTCTCTTTCCCAAAAAGCATTCCTCCACAAACCTCCACTCAACTCCCACCATCCTAACCAGTAATCTTTCACTCCCACTCACACACCCACAATACACACACTCACACATTCTCATATATTGTACACGACAAAGTACAAAGAGAGAGAGAGAGAGAGAGAGACTGTTTCCATACAAACACAATGACACCTCACAAGATTGCACTTGTGATCATAACATGGCTCATCACCACCGCCACCGAGTCAACTCAGCTTCCTTTCTCATGTGCCTCGACCAACTCATCCTCCTCATACCCGTTCTGTGACACCGAGTTACCCATTTCCCAGCGTGTACAAGATGTTGTCTCCCGCCTCACGCTAGATGAGAAGGTGTTGCAGCTCGTTAACAAAGCTCCGGCGGTTCCTCGACTCGGTATCCCGGAGTACGAGTGGTGGTCTGAAGCTTTGCACGGCATTTCTAGGCACGGGAAAGGCGTACGCTTTAATGGGAGCGTCACCGCTGCAACTCAGTTCCCACAAGTCATTCTTACTGCTGCTGCTTTTGATCCAAATCTCTGGTATCGTATTGGTCAGGTGAGATATTTTCAATTAATTAGCAAGTTGACTAAATTAATTATACCTTGGAATAAAACTGAAGTTAGTAACTAGTGCTCATAATAATTCCATTAAATACAGGAAAATGACAAGGAAACAGTATATCAGTGAAACAAATTAATTAGTAGAAACTGAAAAGTAGAATGTCCATAAGAAGAAATTATCTGTACCACACTTATGTGTACCACTAATAGTCTAATGTTTATGCATCATTATGACATTATCATGACATGAGATTTAAGAATTCATAAGCATTGTGTCACCAGTGGCAAGCAATGAAGTACACATGGTACATGTGATTTCGTCTCACAACGTACGTAGTCCATTAAGCTTTTTGAGTAAATGTCAATCGAGTTGACTCAAAATCATAATGAGACTATTTTTTCAAAACAAAGAAAGTACAAGAGCATTTCATCTTCTTTTCAATATGTTGACATGTTCATATCTTAGGGGTCTCTGCAGTTCAGTTAGGGTGAAACCGCAAAACCTAACCAAATTGGCAATCCCTTTGTAGTATGCTTACTTCCTAGCCAGGGACCTCCACAGCTCCACCTGGACCCTACCGAGTTTAGTACTCCTTTAGTCCTTTTGTTCCAGAAAGTTTGTCTCATTTGATTTTTTATGGTCTACACAAATGAACTTTGACCAAACATTGATGTCGATTTAATCATCCTAGTGAAATTTTGAAAATTGTAACTGATAAATCATTAAGTGATTTATCAATAACAATTTTTAGAATTTTCATTGTGATCGTTAGATTGACACCAATGTATGGTCAAAGTTAACGTGACTTGACCATAAAAAGTCAAATATGACAAAGTTTCCGGGACAGAGGAAGTATGATAGTTGAGTGTGACTGCATGATAGGCAATTGGAGTAGAAGGCAGAGCAATGTTCAATGAAGGACAAGCCAGGGGATTGACTTTCTGGGCTCCTAACATAAATGTATTGAGGGATCCAAGATGGGGAAGAGCACAAGAAACGCCAGGCGAAGACCCAATAAGTATTGGAAAATATGCAGTTTCATATGTTAGAGGGATTCAAGGGGATAGTTATGAAGGTGGGCATCTCAAAGATGGCCACCTTCAAGTCTCTGCTTGCTGTAAGCACTTCATTGCCCAGGATTTGGATAATTGGAATGGTCACGATCGATATGGATTCAATGCCATTGTAAGTCTTTCTATATGGTTTTTGGAAATAATTTTGTGGGTTTTTTCTCTTTATTTTATTTTTATTTTATTTTTATTTTTATTTTTTCTGTCACATTAAAATCTGCTTTATTGAATCAGGTTAATAAGCAAGATTTGGAAGACACATACCAACCACCATTTCAGAGTTGCATACAAGAAGGAAAATCCAGTGGGATAATGTGTGCTTACAACCGCGTCAATGGGGTACCAAACTGTGCTGATTACAATCTCTTAACCAAGACTGCCCGTAAACTTTGGGGGTTTCAAGGGTAATTTTATAGTACTACATTATATTCCCTGCAAAAGATGAATTAATTTCAATATTTCATGATATTTATTTGTTTTTTGTAGTCAGGTACATAGCCTCAGATTGTGACGCAGTTGCTACTATTCACGATGTTCAAGGGTATGCTAAAGTTCCAGAAGATGCGGTCGCTGATGTCCTCAAAGCTGGTAGTATATGATAAGATCTCTATAGTTGACCATTACCAAGTAGATTGTTGACTAACCTATTTAGGTTACAATGAAAATAAAAATGCAGGCATGGATGTAAATTGTGGATCCTATTTGCAGAAACACACCAAATCAGCAGTTGAACAGAAGAAAGTAGCTGAATCTGAAATAGACAGAGCCCTACACAACCTTTTTTCCATTAGAATGAGGTTAGGACTATTCAATGGCGACCCGAAAAGGAACAATTATGGTAACCTGAGTGCAAAGGATATCTGTTCTAAAGAACATCAAGAACTAGCCCTTGAAGCTGCTCGAAATGGCATTGTCCTTTTAAAGAATTCAGATGGGCTTCTTCCATTATCCAAGTCTAAAACCAATTCCCTTGCTTTAATAGGTCCCAATGCCAATGTTACACAAACATTTCTTGGAAACTATGAGGGCCCCACATGCAAAAACGTTTCGATCTTCCAAGCACTTAAGGGGTGCGTGGGAAATACTATTTATCATGAAGGTTGTGTCGATTCAGTGAACTGCACCTCAATTGCGAAGGATGCAGTTGTGGAGATGGCTAAAGAAGCAGATTATGTGGTGTTGGTTATGGGGTTGGATCAAACTCAAGAGAGGGAAAAGCACGATCGTGTGGAGTTGGTGCTTCCTGGAGAGCAAGAGGCTCTCATCACAACTGTTGCTATAGCTTCAAAGCAGCCAATAGTATTGGTGGTGCTTTCTGGAGGTCCAATTGATATATCTTTCGCGAGAGATGACCCCAAAATTGGAAGCATTTTGTGGGCTGGTTATCCTGGTGAAGCTGGAGGGATTGCGCTAGCAGAAATCATTTTTGGTGATCATAACCCCGGTGAGTGAGTTTATTCACATTTTATACTTGATGCAGATAATTATTTGAAAAAAAAAAACAAAAAAAACATTAAGGTCTTAATCCATAAACGTTTATGCAGGAGGAAGATTGCCTATGACTTGGTATCCAAAAGAATTCGTGAACGTATCTATGACAGACATGAGAATGAGGCCTGATCCATCCACGGGCTATCCTGGTCGCACATACCGATTCTACAATGGTAATAAGGTTTTTGAATTTGGCTATGGCCTAAGCTACTCAACCTATTCTTACGAGTTCATCTCAGTTCCCAAAAACAAGGTTGACATAAAACCAAAGTCAACTACGCCGGCAGTTAAAGACTTGGGTTCAGACATTCCGTTTATGTTGGTCTCTAGCATACGAGCAGGGTTTTGCAGTAAGGCAAAGTTCTCGACAGTTGTAGCTGTTAGAAACGAGGGAAAGATGGCTGGGAAGCATGTGGTGTTACTATTTGTAAGGTCAAAGAAGGTTGGAAATGGAGATTGGATCAAGAAGTTAGTAGGGTTTCAAAGTGTGAGGTTAAGAGCAGGGGAAAGTGGTGAGGTTAACTTTGAAGTAAACCCTTGTGAGCATCTTAGCAAAGCTAATAAAGAGGGGTTGATGGTAATTGAAAAGGGGTCTTTTTACCTTGTTGTAGGAAATATAGAGCACCAATTTGACATTGTATTTTGATACTTGAAATGTGTTCACATATGAAGTGAAAATACAACTATAATATGCTTACCAAATTGCTGATTTGAATGTTGTCCTGGGGTAATTCTTCTGATTCGAAGCAATGCAACAAGATGTTTTACTTCCAGAGTTTTGGACATTCATTTTAAAATGGAAGTAAGTTAATACTCCATCTGTAATGATCTTCTCATTATTTGCCATTTTTCATTGTCCCAAAAAGTTGTTCTCATTTCTTCAAGTTGGGCTTAAATGTGCATAAACACAACATGGCTAATGAAGCAATTCATATCCTTAAAAAGTTTGAATAATCAAATGGGAAGATCATTTTGGGACGGATGAAGTAATTTCTAGCAGAGTTGAAGTACCCCCAGCTGGTATTGGTGAGTCATAAATTGGCCCGTACTTGCATAAAAGGAAGTCTAAAGCATCCATTTATCCCCCAAGAGAGTGAAACAAAAGAAAGAAACATATGAGCAATGCTTAGGACAAAGTCTAATTAAGCCGAACAATCACAAAGTAGTGATATAAGTAAAGAGAAAATCTCTCAATTTATAAATCTGCCCTTCGTGGACAAACTAGTAACAGTGCAATCCCACACTTGTGCATTTTTTATTTTTTTTTCATTTTAAATAACTTTGATCTTATGATTATTAACTATGGGTAATTGATATCATAGTAAGGGGATTGTGGATGATATTTTTTTTTAATCTTGGATAGTTATTAAGTGGGTTAGTGTATCTGAGGCGTTATCAGAAAGAGCTTCATTATCAGTTTATAACAATTCATTTTCAGCTATCCCACTTCATAATAGCAATAGATGATAGCCAGCTCTATAGTTATTATCCTACCAACGTTTAACTACATCCTCAGTAAAATTGGGCATCATATTACACACTTTTGCTTCGCTAAACACAAGAAACGTGCTATATATTATACTCCCTCCGTCCCAATGACAATGGGCTGTCTAATGATTCGTAGAGTAACCTAAAACTCAAGCAGCCCCTCTGCACAGATAATACACAATTTTTACGACCTGAACCAAAGTATTGTAATCTGTACATCCTCTGGCCAACTTTGACAAACCGAGGCAGATCAGTCCGTTATCAGAACAGAATCATACTCAAACTTGGATCATGAGCTTATATACCTCAAATTAATTAACGAGAGTTAGAAGTTACTCCCTCCGTCCCAACATAAGAGTCTCTTATATACCATCATGAAAGTATGATGAATCAATTACCAGGAAACAAAAATTAAACATAAAATAAGGTATGTACACATAAATAATACTCCCTCCGTCCCAAAATGATCTTCTCATTTGCCATTTCTAATTGTCCCAAAAAGTTCTTCACATTTCTACATTTTAGGCTTAAACAAAGCATGGCTAATGAAACAAGTGTTCATATCCTTAAAAAGTTTGAATAGTCAAACGCGCGAAGATTATTTTGGGACGGAGGGAGTACAAACAATCCATCAATTTTTGTCCAAGTTTTGTAATGCTAGAATTAAAAATTTGACACTGACCTTGAAGACGTTGGACAAGTCGTAGTCTCGAATAAGGTATTCACAGATTCGCAACCATCATCAGCTTCAAATCACTCTCTCCTCTGTCTTCCACAGCTCTCTCAACCTTGGCATCCGCACCGGTAACAACCGTGCACGACGGTCTCTAACGCAATTAGCTCATCATTACCAAAACGGGCCTTGGACTCTACAGCCACAGAGCCCAGATTCAAATCCAAATAAGGAAAATTCAGATGGAAAATTCCTCATACACCCCTCACTAGCAAAATGATGTAAGAAGACTAAAATATCTTCATATCTCTTCCCAACTTTACCTTTTTTGGCCAAATTTTAATCAATTCTTATAACTTACACATAATTATCATATAAGAGTTTAAAAAATTACTTTTTTCCATTTTTTACAAAAAAAAAATAATTTTTTTTTGGTCAAACAACAGTCAAACTCTTATAACTAACACATAAGAGTCAAAAATTTCACTTTTTCCATTTTTTTACAAAAAAAAAATTATATTTTTTTTGGTCAAACTTTGTCTAACAACAGTCAAACTCTTATAACTAACACATAAGAGTAAAAAAAATCACTTTTTCCATTTTTTTACAAAAAAAATAACAAAATTTTGGCCAAACTTGGTCAAACAGCAGTCAAACTCTTATTACTTACACATAATTGTCATATAAGAGTTATAAAAAATAATTTTTTCATTTTTTTACAAAACAATAATAATTTTTTTTGGTCAAATTTGGTCAAAAAACAGTCAAACTCTTATAACTAACACATAAGAGTAAACAAAAATCACTTTTTCCATTTTTTTACAAAAAAAATAACAATTTGTTTTGTCAAACAGTAGTCAAACTCTTATTACTTACACATAATTATCATACAAGAGTTACAAAAAATATTTTTTTTCATTTTTTTACAAAAAAATAATAATTTTTTTTTGTCAAACTTAGTCAAATAGCAGTCAAACTCTTATAACTGACACATAATTAACATATAAGAGTCAAAAGTCTTATGAACATGTTTATAAGACTAAAGTTTTATTTTAAGTTGTTCATAAGACTAAAGTCTTATTGAACCTGTTCATAAGACTTTGCTCTTATGAATAATAATGTGTATTATAAGAGCTATTTTCAGTCTCATTAAAACATGTTCATTTGAACCTGTGTTCATAAGACTAAAAGTCTTATTGAAGCTGTTCATAAGACTTTTCAATCTCATTAAAACATGTTCATTTGTATCAAAATAGGTTCAATGTTCATGAGACTTTTCAGTCTTGTTCGAGCAAAAAGTCTTATATATTAATAGTGTAGAATCTTTATATATACTCGTATCAGACTAAGAATCAAAGTGAACACAAAAGCACAAACGAATACCTAGATATTTCTATTTTGGTTTCGCATTAATGATAATAAATAAACTTGCAAAGTGATGAATCAAAAAGGAAATTTTGATAAAATAAATGCTTGTTGCCATCCAGTAAATGAGCATACCAGCTTCAAGGTCATAAATATTACATAAGCAGGGTTGTTGTCACTGGAAATTTCTTCTAGGCTACAATTACAATATGAGGAAGAATTGTAGTTACACCTCATCGCCGGCGAGCAGGTGTGAGTGTGTCGAGGAGTTAGTTTGTTGCCGGAAAAGACAAACGACGGTGATGGATTTGAACATATCTGGTACAGATCTGAAGGCGTCAGTGAAAATGGTGAAAGAGAGGTGCAGATCGGCGTCGTTGGAGATCGAAAACGATGATTTCTTCGCCGACATATCATCGTTGAAATAGAAACTACTCTAAAACTGGTCAGAATGCTCGATCGCCGGCGAGCAGGTGTGTGTGTCGAGGAGCAACAATTCCATCTAGCAGGTTCAAGGACGGTTATCCCCGGAGACGGACGAGTGATTTAGAGAATCGCCGGCGGCGATTGGAGGAGGAAGGGAAAGAAGCTAGGGTTTGGACACAGAGAGAGAAAGTGAGAGAGTGTGTGAGTTTAGAGAGAGAGAGAGAGAGAGAGAGCGTGAGTTGAGACCGGGAGGAGGGAGGGGAGAGGTGGTTAGGGTTTTGTTTGAGTGGTGGGGGTAATTTCGGTATATTGGTGTTTAATTTGACCAGTCAATGAAGGCTAGGGGTGTATGGGGAATTTTAATCTCACCCCAGCTCCTTATGTGTCATTTGATCTGGGCCAGGTTTTATTTGTAATAAAATCTGGCATTAGGGGCCCTAGGGGAAAAAATCCTTACCAAACCCCCCCCCCCCTTTTTGCTGTGTATGGCGGTTTTTACGAGGGTGTTGTTAGGGGGTGTAACTGGTTCGGTTCGGGGGAATTTACGGACAGAACCACTAGTCATCGGTTTGGGATAATCCCAAGTCAAGCAGAACCATGAAAAAATTCAAACCGAACCAAACTAAACTGCTATGATTCGGTTCGGATTGGTTCAAACCGCGGTTCAATTGTGTGGTTCAAACCGCGGTTTAGACTACGGTTCAAACCACGATTAAAACCATAATTTGTTTGAATTTTCCGTGATCACGGAGGAAGAGCGAAAGATGCATGTTTTTAAGGGGAAAGTCACAGGAAAAGAGTGCCTGAAGGAAGAAAAGCACTTTACAATATCGATCTGGGAGAGAACTTGGTTTTTCATGTGTCACAATTAAGATAACAAATAATGAAATTAATACTTGAATAAGATACAAAATATGGGTTAGAATTAGTCTATGTAATGTTTTTTTTATTGGTACAACAATAAATACTAATAAATATACAGAATTTTTTTTTTAAATAAGATACAAAATGGGGGGAAGGTTAGGATAATTAGTTTATGTTATGTGGTTTGGTTTGGTTTGGCGGTTCGGTTTGGTGGTTTCAAATCGCGGTTTAGGAGGTCAAACCACAAACCAAACCGAACCAAGTGGTTTGTCAATATTTGAGACTGAACCGAACCATTCGTGCATGAAAACCAAACCAAACCGCATGGTTTAGTTCGGTTTGGTCTCAAACCGCGGTTTGAATCAAACCACTTACACCCCTAAGTGTGTTATACACACCCATAAATATTTCACATCGAAAGTACCCCTAACTTACTGTACTCCGCCTTTAAACCATAGTTAGTGGTGAATCAAAATTAGTTTAAACAATTTTGTGAATTAAAATTGGTTCATGACAATTATTGATGAACGAATATTGTTTATGCCATGAAGGAAAATTTTCATGATCAATCCAATCCAATCCAATCTTCTTCTTCTTATTCCTTGTTTTTCATTCCATTTCTCTTATTTTGTTTTGATTATTCAATACCATCTCAATTTTGCATTTATTATTTGATAATTTGTCAATTAATGAATGCAAAATTAGGAAATTATTTTCAGATTCTATTTTTTTTGTTTTTTTTTTAAATTTGATGTTTAATAAATTTCTTTTTTTTTTTTTTTTTTTTTTGTGAGAGCCCTTGATTTCTCTTCTTTATGGAACTTTTGATTTCTTTCCGTCGTTGAGAGCTTGTGTGTTGTGTGTTTTTGTTGGTTTTTTTGTTTGTTTATTTTTGTATGAGCAATTGCAATTCGATTTTTAATGATGACTCTCGCATCATCTCATTATATACAAGATGCATTGTTATTGTTGCACAAGGAAGTTTCTAAGGTTTTGAAATGTTTGGTGGACGTTTATTCGCCGACCCGGATTTTTCATATCAAATACACAAAGCGAAATATTAACCAATGAGGGATTTCTTGAATACTGAATCGAGGCAGTTTCTCAGTTTTACTTGGAGTAGAAACCTTACGTTTCAAGATTTATATCAAAATTTTCGTTGTTGTAAGATAAGAAATGAATCTAGTATGAATATTTGGGGTGAGCCTCCGGCCTTCGTGGAGTGCCGTCTATTTTCATAATATTAATGCAATTGAAGTTGTTTCAAGAAAAAAAATGAACGAGAATTTTCGTTAATTTTATGAACAAATCCGTGAACGAAAATTTGTTTGAACGATATGAGTATTTTGTAATTTTGTCATTTTTGAAATTATATTATTTAAATAAAAATATTAAAAATATCTATTATTTATTTTTCTCTATAGATAGAGTCTAATTTTGTGATATTTAACATAATTTTAATATTTTACTATTTGAAAATGATTTTTTTTGTTATATATTTGACACATTTTAAATATTTTATTTATTTAAGTTTGATGATGTTTTAAATGGTGTGGCACCATATGTTAAATGTCGTAATTTGACGTTTATTTATGAATGTGAAATTTTTTAAATTATGCAATTAAGTAAAATAATAAATAACTAATTAATTTTTTATTTTTAATGACGTTAATAAAATATACTCCCTCTGTCCAAGAAAGATGTCTCATTTTGACTTTTTATGGTCAACAAAAATAAACTTTGACCAAACATTGGTATAAATTTAATGATCACAATAAAATTCTAAAAATTGTTATTGATAAACCACTTAATGATTTATCAATTACAAATTTTAGAATTTCACTAGAATGATTAGCTCGTCACCAATGGTTAGTCAAAGTTCATTTCTGTTGACCATAAAAAGTCAAAATGAGACTATTTTTCTGAGACAGGGGGAGTAATATTTAATAATGTATATTATTAATTTCATAACATACTATTAAAATAATATACATGCGAAAGAAAATTCGTTCACCACTACAGCATGTAAATGTAAGTTGGTGTGAACGAAATTTTATTCATATACCAGATTTGTTCACGTGGTGAACTCGTTCACCACTGTGGATGCTCTTATACACCCGCAATAGTTTACTTCTACACTATCTTACCTAATTGTTGAATACACCCAACTACCAACCTATTAATATTTCACTTTTCCCCTTTAATTTTCACCATCCTATTTCCCTACCCATTTGTTTACCTCATTTACCCTTTCTTTTAAACTCTACTCAAACTTCATCACTCGTCAAACATTTCTCTCAAAAACATTCAAATATCACATTGTGATTAAAGCCATTGCATGGTTGGTATAGCACGCCAAATGGATGTACATGTAAGTTTTCTTTACGTCTAACTATTTTCTTGTGTCTATTTTTCTTTTTCAAGAGTTCTGACTCGTTACAAAGGTTCGGATATTGGTCGCCGAACCGTAAACAAAAGTTCAGCAATGGTCCGACAAACCTTAAACTAAAATTCGGTCAATAGTGACCAAACTTTAATTACTTGTTCTTCTGGGTGTAGCCGAAATATTTTAAAAGGTTTGGTTCTGGTCTACCGAACCGTGTTATAAGTTTCGGTCATTGATTTGGGTGTGTGGATATGTATGAGTTTTGTATTTTTAAGGCTGAAAGGGTACTATAAAAAGTTTGTTGAATAAGTTTATTTTTTAGAGGTGGATTTATCTTTGCGGGTTTATTCAATAATTTTACGGGTGATGTTAACAACATCCGTATGAGTTTTTTTTTATTTTTATTTTTTCTGATGAGAAACATGTTACTGGAAAATTTATGGTTGTGTTGCTGACTTACTGTTCCGCTAAATGCGCTCTCTCCATTTTTGGGGCCAAAATTATATCGTCTGAATCATAGTTTTTTTTTTTTTTTTTGTGGGGGAGGGGGGTGTTTGTTTTTCTTACACTTATTTTCTTTATCATTCCCATTTTCTCTTTTTTTTTTAAAAAAATATTTCTTTTTTTTATTCTTTCTTTTGAGCAATTTTTTTTTTTTTAGCAACTCTTTCAAATTTATTTTTTTGAGTAACTCTTTCTTTTATTTTAAGATATTTTTGAAACATTTTTTTTTGGCTGAAATGTGTGTTTATTAACTTATTTTCATAATCTAAATGTGGAATTTGAATAAAATAATAATAAATTGTATTTTATTTCCTTTGTCTCAAAATCACCATTTATTTTTTATTCTTGTAAAAACATACATAATTACTTTGATTTATAAACAATGTGATATAATTCATACGCATGACTTTTATCCTTATTTATAAATGAGTCTATTTCGGAGTATCTCAGTACTAAAAGTCAAGATTCACAATTTACGAACAATATATAATTCTATCCATCTATAATATAGTCCTTCCCTTTCATAGCTACTAGGGATTAACTAGTGCTTCGCACGAATGTTTTCTTCTGTGCATGAATATTTATAATTACATTATATAATTATTAAATATTTTAAATAAATATAAATAAATATAAAGATATATATAAATCTAATTGTGATTTTTTAACGATAGTGGAAATAGTTTTAGTTACTATACTATAAAATATATATTAAGATTGGTTAATAGTATTGATTAAGAATAACTTTATAAATTTTTTAAAAATTTACTTCGTTTGTCCAATAATGATGTCAATTTTTACTCTTGATCGATTGAAAAATAATGTTTTAATCTATATAATATGTAAAGCCAGAAACAATTCTAGCCCTCTCAGCCCGCCACGTGGAAATGTGACGTGGAATTCCACGTGGCACCATTCAATTGGTTGGCTTATTTTGATGCTTACTCAATTTAAAAAAAAACCAGATCCTAAAATTTCGGCAATACTATATTCGATTTTTTTTGGAAACAAAATTACCAAAACGTATAATTTGATGCTTACTCAATTTAAAAAAAAAAAAAAAAACAGATCCTAAAATTTCGTCAATACTATATTCGAATTTTTTGGAAACAAAAAATTAACAAAACGTAAAATTTGATGCTTACTCAATTTAAAAAAAAAAAAAAACAGATCCTAAAATTTCGGCAATACTATATTCGAATTTTTTGGAAACAAAATTAACAAAACGTAAAATTTGATTGAGTATGGGGATATCATCAATTATGGGAGTCGTACGGAGGTCAACTTCTAATTGATGATATCCCCTTATTTATAGAATCCTTCATTTTTGTAAGAAAGTGTGAAATCTTTAAATAAGATTGTGTATTCGATTTTTTTTGGAAACAAAATTACCAAAACGTAAAATTTGATGCTTACTCAATTTTTTTTTTAAAAAAAAACAGATCCTAAAATTTCGGCAATACTATATTCGAATTTTTTGGAAACAAAAAATTAACAAAACGTAAAATTTGATGCTTACTCAATTTTAAAAAAAAAAACAGATACTAAAATTTCGGCAATACTATATTCGAATTTTTTGGAAACAAAATTAACAAAACGTAAAATTTGATTGAGTATGGGGATATCTCAAAACGTAAAATTAACAATTCAGTTCATGATTCTACAATGGACATCAGTGAGTATGGGGATATCATCAATTAGTGTAAATTTTTGTTTGGTTAACGCACACCAACTGTTTGTAATTATGTCTGAACTATGTTTAGATGGTGATATTCTCCCATTCTTGTATTTACCACAAGTTGTAGTCTGGTGTAACTTCAATCTAATTACAATCTTAATAAGCATAAATTCCCCTACACTCAAAATGTTCTCTTGCACACTCATAACATCAAAATTATGAAAAACATCATCCTAAGTGGTGCATATAATATAACATCTCCTTCATGTGCTAAGGTGCAAGGCTGCATCAGAGAAGCATCGAAATAAATTCCCCGATAATATGTTTCGTCATTCATGTTCAAGTTTCAATCTATATGTCTGATATTTCAATTTCATGTCGAAGTTTTTTTTTTTTTTTTTTTTTTTTTTTAAGACGGCTATGGATAAAGCTTTTGGTAAAAAGCAAAATCAACAGACAAGTGAAGATATGGAGCTGAGACCAATAACACCAGTTTGTAATCGCAGAGCTACATTCTCAGACATTACTAATCGTAAGTTTTCTATATAGTTTCTATCTTATTGTCAGCTATCGTTCTCTAATTCCTAAAACAATCAATTTATATATAAAAAAAAAATGATGTTTTAGCCTAAGAACTATTACTTGATTTCAATGTCTATGCAATTTCCAGAATATTGTCACCTAAATAGTTATGTTTTTAAATTTTAGAACATAGGCACTTTTTAAGTAAAGATCTGATCACAATTTACATACTTCATGTGCAGGTGAAAGTGAGGGACGGCGATTGAGAAGGTGAGCGTGGATGCCGGAGTTGTGACCGGCGATGAGGGAGTTCGCCGGTTGGTGAAGGTGAGAGTGTGCGGCGAAGGGTGTGGGTGTGAGTGCTGCGCAGAGGGAGAGAGAGAAAGTGAGGGCCGTCAGGAGTTGTAAGGGAGATGGAGGCCAGAGTGGTGTGGTTCTGGTGATGAGGTTGAAGGAGATGGCGGCGATGAGAGGGAGACGGGTTAGGGGTTTTGATTTGGGGATTGTGGTGAGGGAGATCGAAGATGATGGAGTTCGCCGGTGGGGGAGAAAGTGGGGATGATTCCATCGTCGATGGTGCGCCGTCATTGGGAGAAGACGGGGAGGTGAGATTTTTTTTTTTATCCTTACCAATCTGGAAAGGGAAAGAGGATGGGGAAAGGTTTATAAGTTTTGAGCTTTTGTTTACCCCTCCCTTCAGTTTTTTAGATATGCTATTTAACACCTTTAATAGTTAATTTTAATTCAAACTACCTATTTTCGTTAGTCACGTGCATGGCACATGCCTTTTAACTGACTTTCTAATGAAATCCGTCAAAAGTTTACACTGAGTGTCATTAATAGGTATAATCTGCTCGGGACATAGCTCAAAAAAGCAAAACCGAGGGTTCTGGAAATTCACATAATTGTTGGGAGTGCTTACTATGTGCCACCTGAAGTAGTCCACAGATCGAACAGTCTTGAAGCTGATATTTGTAGCATTGGGGTCATCACATATATATTGTTATGTGGAAGCAGACCGTTTTGGGCACGGACTGAATCTGGAATATTTCGTTCCGTGCTCAGGGCTGATCCTAATTTTGACGATTCACCTTGGCCAGCTATATCTCCTGAAGCCAAATATTTTGTTAAAAGGATGCTTAACAAGGACCACAGAAAAAGAATGAGTGCTGCTCAAGCTTTGAGTAAGATACTTATGGATTGATCCCGAAAATTCTTTCAGTGCAGCTATGCTTATTTTTCTTATTTAAGGCTTTGTTTTTTCATGGAAAATGATTTCTGGGAAACCACTATGCTGTCAAAAATTTTGGCGTTTAGTAGCAGTAATTGGTTTGGGAAAACTGGAAAAGTTATGGACTGAATATTCTAAAACTCAACGAAAACTCAACCATTTACCTATGGAAAACAGCATATGGTTCTGACAATATAGCTATTCTTCCCCGTTTCCTTCAACTGAGATGTCTTGCATAAGAATAGGCAAAATGTACAACAGCAGGTACTTTGACACATTAATTTTTCACTAATTCAAACTATTCCCAGAGAATGATTTTTTGGAAATTATTATCACGGAGATCATTTCTCATGAAAACGTTCTCTTTTACGTATTTTTTTTTTTGTAAAAACTGCAGGATTCCGGCTTCTTTATCTACCTTCCAGATTTTGCTAAAATCGATGTCAGCCATCGCAATATGGAGTTAGGGGGGGGGGTGATTTATTACTTCCTTTTAATTTCATTTAGTCAACCACCTGAATATGGTCCTGATCACCGAGTTTATATCTAAGTAGCAGAAGTTAATGATTGTATGTTGTTGGTTGTCCCTGTTGAATGCTTAAGCTGTCAACAAACAACTTATCATAAATTCGCCTATAAAATGCCAAATGTATTCAATCTCTCAACTTTGTGTTAAAAAGAAGATCTTCTGTGTAATGCTTCTCATCACTATTTCTTTACATCACATGCAATTTTCTCTCGACAGTGGAGGACGTTGCTAACTCAATTTGGGACGAAAGAGTATGAATTATAATTTAGCACTGTGTACATGAAGTCTTAATGGATGTTTCACTTTCATTGTGAGTCCGAGGGCTTCAAATATTTTCATTTTCGCCTTTCTTTTCTTCTTTTTTGTGTGTGGCTGTGGCCTGTGTGTGTGAATAGAATGGGATGATATGCACATATATCATATTTACATTGTTTAAGTGAATGCTTCATGTATGTATGGTGTTTTACATGGAGTTCTTGGGTTACATGAAAAGATAGTGGGCAGTGTGTATTGGAATAAGTTGTGTTATAAGAAAACAACGTTCATTGTCAAGCTCATCCTCATCTTGATGTTAACATCATCGTTGGACTTTATATAGCAATGTAGATCATGGGGGGTTTATTAATGAAAAATGTCAAATTTGAAGATCATTTAGGGACGAAGGGAGTATTTTTTTTATTCTTAGCATTACTATGCTCCCATCGAATCTCGACGGGTTAGTCACTAGTTATTGTTAACATTATAGTAATTATGAGCCTTAAATAATAAATTAAAAAATAATAGTTACCTAAGTAGTGCTCACTCCGTCTTAGAGTAAGAGTCCTACCTTTCAAATGCACGGAGAATAAGAAATAGTGGAAGTGATTTAAGTGTTGTGAGTGTAAAAGTAAAGCAAGATAGAAAATAAGTAGGGGAAATAGCAAATTGATTGTGATGTGAATGTATAAGTAAAATATGAGAGAGAATGAGTGAGATGAATAGTAAATATTGTTTGCCATTTTAGGAAAGAGACTCTTATTTAGGATTACCAAAATAGAAAATATGGCTCTTACTATGAGACAGAGGGAATAACTTTTGTCGTAAATAATAAGTTAAAAGTAATAGTTACTATATATAGTAACTAAAACTAATAAGTAATTTTTTTCAAAAAAAATACTAATAATAGTAATAGTTACAATATATTGTAACTATTCTAATTAATTAATATTATTGTTAATAATAGTTACTTTATATAGTAACTATTACACCTAACTAATATTACTAATAGTAATAATTATGTTATATAATTAACTATTAACTATTACAATTAACTAATACTATTAATAGTAATAGTTATCTTATATAATAACTTTTATATTTAACTAATACTATTAATAGTAATAATTATCTTATATAGTTAACTAATACTATTAACAGTAATAGTTACCCTTCATAGTAACTATTATACTTAACTTATACTATTAATAGAAATAGTTATCTTATATAGTTAACTATTATAATAAACTTATACTATTAATAGTAATAGTTAACTAATATAGTAACTATTACAATTAATTAATACTATTAGCTAATAAGAGAAAAATGAAAAGTCACATAATTAAAATGCTTTGGATGATGTAGCACCACCAAAAGCAAGAGTTACCTAAAACTTGTCCACATAGCACCACTTAAAGACTCTACCTTGATTTTTAATATATATATATATATATATATATATATATATATATATATATATATATTTGCACAAAATGAGTTGTGCATGGGAATTAAGAATGAATAGTAGTGAGCAGTTGTTGTAAGTGTGGAAAGTAAAGTAGGAGAGAAAAAGTGGAGTAGGAAATAGTAATTTGATTGTTGTTGTGAGTATAAAAGTAAAGTCGGGGAAAGAACGAGTGGAAGGAATAGTAAAGATTTTTTGGCATTTTAGAAAAGTGTGACTTATTTATGGGACACCAAAAAAAAAAATTGTACACATAATTATGAGACGGAAGAAGTAGTTTGTTTCTCATTATCCAAGGACCATAAAGGCTAAAGGCCTATTCCCTCCATCCCACTACAAGTGAGATCAACTTGTGGAATACAATATTTTTTAAAAAAATGTAGTATATGTGTGGTAGAAAATAAAGAAAGAGAATGAGTAGGTTAAATAATAGTGTTGGTTGAATAAATTGAGTGGTGGAAAGTAAAGAGATAAAATTATTGGGTTTTTAGGCACCATGCGCAGCGGAAACGGCATACGGAAAACAATAACAAAACCCTAGAACCCCAAACCCGTTCATGATGATTAATTTAAATACAAGATGAATTTAGAATACTAACCGATGTTATGCGTTTAAAATTTCGGATCTTCAAATCTTCAAGTCTTCAAGCTTTATGATTTGATTTTTTCCACGTTTTTCGAATCACGATCTCAGGAACACGAACTTGAATGCTAAAGCAAGCACCCTCTATGTGTATCTATTGGGTTTCCTCATAACATGGGCAGCGGAATAAAGCATTAAATTTTTTATGAAAACCAAAGCCCATAGATCCATTCATATGATTAAGTCAAATACATGCATAATGAATACTAGAATACTAACCCTTGATGTCTTTGATTATACAACCTTGAATCTTGGTGGAGACTTGAAACTTTGATCACGAACAGAGCAGGAACACGAACTTTGAAGATGATAAGTTTCACCCTCTATTGGTATCCACACCACGAACGAATATCAAGTAGCATCTTGATCTTGGTTGCTAGACCAAAATTGTGAAACACGCTTTCACAATTGTATTTTGACTATATGGAATTTATGTGATTGTTCTTGTTCTTCACCCAAGAGTTCTTAGAACAAGAAAATAACCCTTTAAACTCTTTGGAGGCTCTCACAAAGTTATGGACTGATTAGGGAAACTAGAGGGGAGTTTTATACTTGTTTCACATATTCCAAATAAGTAACAAGTGAACAAACCCGCAAGAAAATGAACAGGAAAGTCCCAGGCCAAACCGACTAGGTCCGCCCGGGTATAGAAAGGGGTCCGGCCGGATCCAAGCATGGTCCGACCGGGTCCTTTAGGTGGTCCGCCCGGATCAGCAGGAGGTCCGGATGGGTCCTTTGTAAGGTCCGCCCGGACCCCCTCTTTTCCAGTTTTCTCCTCTAAATTCCTAATATTCCTCAAAGGCCATTCGACTCAAATTCCAATCTAGTCCTTTATGATTCGTTCTATTTGTGTGTGACTCTATAGGATTACACTAAGTTGGCAATGGGTTCAAACATGAACCCATAAGATATGATTAGGTTCTAGCAAACCGTCATACCTACCCAAATAGTGTAACTATATACAAGTTCGCATTCCTTTATAGAACATGTCACAATCCCTTTGTCCACAATGTCATTGAACACAAGTCATTGAGTCAACTTGTTTTGTTCAATACTTTCTCGATCCCGAATATGTTGATAATCCAAATGACATTGATCGAATCAATTCACTT
This sequence comes from Campanula takesimana, assembly GCA_026119855.1. NCBI lineage: Eukaryota > Viridiplantae > Streptophyta > Magnoliopsida > Asterales > Campanulaceae > Campanula > Campanula takesimana. Next base: position 631,380 of record JAOWBW010000284.1, read on the forward strand.
GAGTTTGGCCAAACATTTCATCAACATCATTCTACGAGGGGCCCAAGCTTGACATCTCTCTAAAGAGGGAAAATCCAACTTAGCTTATTATTCTTCCTTACGTGAATCCGATTATGCCAGTCATACCCTTTATAACTTCCTGGTTAAAGGTAGCGTTTGAATATGTCAAACATAATGTTCATCAAGTGGAAGACTATAATAACTTCATGTCTAAGGATTCAAATGACATAACTAATATGATATCTATGTATGACATTGACCATGACATAAATCTCATACAACGGGTCATGTCCAGAACCTTGTTCCCAACAAGTACCCATAAGTCTAACATGATCATCCCATATTCATTTAGACTTATGCTAGTGCTTCACAAGTACTAGGGACGGAGATTATTATAAGTAAACATGAACAACAGTAATAATCAAACATCTCTTTATTAATATGAATAAAATGATAACATACAACGTTTAAATAAACGTGCCTAGGGCACCAACACTAACAATCTCCCACTTGCCCTAGGCCCAATCTCCCATGTATCTAATACCCATGGACCTAACATGACTATCATGTTTAGCTTGTCGAAATCCCTTTGTTAGCGAGTCCGCAACGTTATCATCAGTTGGTACTCTGCATATATTTGTGTCTCCCCTATCAACGATTTCTCGAATGATATGAAAACGCCTAAGTATGTATTTGGATTTCATATGTGCCCTTGGTTCCTTTGCTTGAGCAATAGCACCATTATTATCACAATAAATGTCTATTGGATTAGCAATACTAGGAGCCACTTCAAGTTCACCAATGAACTTCTTAATCCAAACAGCTTCCTTTGCAGCATCCGATGCAACAATATACTCAGGTTCAGTTGTAGAATCAACGACTGTACTCTGCTTGGAACTCTTCCAGCTTACAGCTCCACCATTTAACATAAACACAAAACCCGACTGCGATCTACTATTATCTTTGTCGGTTTAGAAACTTGCATCCGTGTATCCATTTACAACGAGATCATCTTCCATTCCTCCATAGATCAAAAACGGATCTTTAGTCCTTCTCAAGTACTTAAGAATCTCTTTAACAGACATCTAGTTGTTGGGTTTCGATCAAACATGCGCAGCGGAATTTAGCATTTAAAATTTTAAGAAACCCAAAGCCATGGATCCGTTCATATGATTAAATCAAATACAACAAGATGAATAGAGGAATAACTAACCCTTGATGGCTATGAATTTTCTCTTGATCTTTGGTGGAGAAACTTGAAGACTTGATCACGATCACAAAGCTTGAACACGAACTTTGAAGATGATGATTTTCACCCTCTAGCGGTATCCACACTTCGAACGAATATCAAAGGAGCTTCTTTGATCTTGGTTGCTAGACCAATAATTGTAAAACACGTTTTCACAATTTAATAAAGAACTATATGGAATTTATTTTGTGAATTATTTTGTTCCTCAATCAATGATATCTTAGAACAAAATAAAATCTCTCTCAAACTCTTTGAGACTCACAAAAGCACTAGTTCATAAGGTCTGGCCGAATTGGTGTTTTTATACACAATTAAGACCTATTCCAAATAGGAATCTTGTGCCAAAAACCTTTCCTAATCGAATTAGGAAATTTCCAGTCGGCATACCGGGCGCCCGCTTGGTACCCCCCGAGCGCCCGCTCATTTGGGCAGAAGGTCAAGGCCTTTTCCGGCTTATTCAGGCGCCCGCCTGGTTCAACCCAAGCGCTCGCTTGGTTGACCAGGAGGCCCAGAATAATTCCAGAAATTCCCTTGAGGTCCTTCGACCCTAAATTCCAATATAGTCCTTTTATTTAAGATTCGTTCTATTGTGTGTGACCCTCTAGGATTATACTAAGTTGGCAATGGGCTCAAACATGATCCCATAAGATATGATTAGGTTCTAGCAAACCGTCATACCTACCCAAATAGTATAACTAGATACAAGTTCGCATTCCTTTAGAATATGTCACAATCCCTTTGTCCACGATGTCATTGAACACAAGTCATGGTCAAAGAGTCAACTTGTTTCGTTCAATACTTTCTCGATTCCGAATATGTTGATAATCTAAATGACATTGATCCAATCAATTCATTTGAGTCCGGCCGAACATTTCATCAACATCATTCCTACGAGAGGCCCAAGCTTGACATCTCTCCGTGGAGGGACAAATCCATTTAGCTTATTATTCTTCCCAACGGGAATCCGATTATGCCAATCATACCCTTTATAACTACCGTGTTAAGGTAGCGTTTGAATATGTCAAACACAATGTTCATCAAGTGGAAGACTATAATAACTTCATGTCTAAGGATTCAAATGACATAACTAATATGAGATATATGTATGACATAGACCATGACATAAATCTCATACAGCGGGTCATGTCCAGTACCTTGTTCCAAACAAGTACCCATAAATCTAACATGATCATCCCATGATCATTTAGCCTTTATACTAGTGCTTAATAAGTACTAGGGACGGGGATTATTATAAGTAAACATGAACAACAATAATAATCAAAATATCTCTTTATTGATATGAAATAAATGATAACAATTACAACGTTTATTAAACGTGCCTAGGGCACCACTACCAACAATCTCCCACTTGCCCTAGGCCCAATCTCCCATGTATCTAATACCCATGGACCTAACATGACCATCATGTTTAGCTTGTGGAAGTCCCTTTGTTAGCGGGTCCGCAACATTGTCATCAGTAGGTACTCTGCATATATTTACGTCTCCCCTATCAATGATCTCTCGAATGATATGAAAACGCCTAAGTATGTGTTTGGATTTCTGATGTGCTCTTGGTTCCTTTGCTTGAGCAATAGCACCATTATTATCACAATAAAGGTCTATGGATTGGCAATACTAGGAACCACTTCAAGTTCAGTTATGAACTTCTTAATCCAAACAGCTTCCTTTGTAGCATCCGATGCAGCAATATACTCAGCTTCTGTTGTAGAATCAGCGGTTGTATTTTGCTTGGAACTCTTCCAGCTTACAGCTCCACCATTTAACATAAACACAAAACCCGATTGCGATCGGCTATCATCTTTGTCGGTTTGGAAGCTTGCATCCGTGTAAGCATTTACAACAAGATCATCTTCCATTCCTCCATAGACCAAAAACGAGTCTTTAGTTCTTCTCAAGTACTTAAGAATCGCTTTTACAGCTATCCAGTGATTTTCGCCAGGGTCGGATTGGTATCTACTTGTCATGCTCAAAGCATAAGACACATCCGGCCTAGTACAAATCATGGCATACATGATGGACCCAATTGCCGAAGCATATGGAACATCATTCATTTTCTCACGCTCATCTTTTGTCTTAGGACATTGAGTCTTGCTTAGAGAAACTCCATGTAACACGGGCAAGGTGCCTCTCTTAGAATTTTCCATACGGAATCTTCTAATGACCTTGTCAATGTATGTACTTTGGCTTAAACCAAGTAGCCTCCTTGATCTATCTCTATAGATCTTAATGCCAAGTATATATGCGGCTTCACCCATATCTTTCATTGCAAAACACTTTCCCAACCAAGTTTTTACAGACTGAAGTGTAGGAATGTCGTTTCCAATGAGCAATATGTCATCCACGTATAAAACAAGGAATAGCACTATGCTCCCACTAATCTTCTTGTATACACAAGGCTCATCTTCGTTCTTGATGAAACCAAACTCTTTGACCGATTCATCAAAACGGAGATTCCAACTCCTTGAAGCTTGCTTTAATCCATAGATGGATCTCTGCAATTTACATACTTTAGAATTTTGTTCAAAACCTTCTGGTTGTGTCATATACACATCCTCTTGGAGTTTTCCATTTAGGAAAGCGGTTTTGACGTCCATCTGCCATATTTCATAGTCATGATATGCGGCAATGGCAAGCAAAATTCTTATAGACTTGATCATTGCTACGGGTGAAAAGGTCTCATCATAGTCAATACCATGAACTTGCCTATAACCTTTCGCTACAAGCCTAGCTTTGTAAGTATGCACCTTCCCATCCATGTCAGTCTTCTTCTTGAAGACCCATTTGCATCCTATGGTTTTTACACCTTCGGGCGCATCAATCAAATTCCAAACTTGATTGTCTTGCATGGATTGCAATTCGGATTCTATGGCTCCAAGCCACTTGTCCGAATCAGGAGAAGACATCGCCTCTTGGTAGGTTGACGGTTCATCATTCTCAATGATTTCTACCTCATTACTATCCGTTACGAGAAATCCATATCTCTCGGGCTCGGATCGTAACCTACTAGATCTGCGAGTTGCTTGTGTATTCTGAACAGTTTCCACAACTCCTTGTGGTTCTTGTTCTTGTTCCACTATTGGTTCAATGTTATTTTCTGGGTCTCGAATTTCTTCAAGATTTATTTTACTCCCACTGATTTCTTTGGAGAGAAACTCTTTCTCTAGAAAGACACTAGTTCGGGCAACAAACACTTTGTTGTCCTCACGGTTGTAAAAGTAATATCCTTTAGTTTCCTTAGGATATCCCACGAAAATACATTTATCAGATTTGTGTGCAAGTTTGTCTGAGATAAGTCTTTTGACAAAAACTTCACAACCCCAAATCTTCATGAAAGATAGACAAGGCTTCTTTCCGCTCCACATCTCATATGGAGTCTTTTGAACCGATTTAGTTGGAACACGATTTAGTGTGAAAGCAGCGGTTTCTAGAGCGTAACCCCAAAAGGATAATGGAAGATCAACTTGACTCATCATTGATCGAACCATGTCTAACAAAGTCCGATTCCTCCTCTCGGACACACCATTCCATTGTGGTGTTCCGGGTGGAGTCAATTGTGAAACTATTCCACAATTCTTTAGATGATCATCAAATTCTTGACTCAAGTATTCACCACCACGATCTGATCGAAGTGACTTAATACTTTTGCCAAGTTGTTTTTCTACTTCATTTTGAAATATTCTAAATATCTCAAACGCTTCACTTTTATGTTTCATTAGGTAAACATACCCAAATCTACTATAATCATCAGTGAAGGTTATGAATTATTGAAATCCTCCCCTAGCATCGCTACTTAATGGTCCGCATACATCGTAATGTATCAACCCCAATAAGTCGCTTGCCCTTTCACCTAGCTTGGTAAAAGGTGTCTTAGTCATTTTTCCAAGAAGACACGACTCACAAGTATCATATGACTCTAAGTCACATGAACCCAAAAGTCCGTCCCCATGGAGTTTTGAGATACGCTTCTCATTAATATGACCAAGACGGCAATGCCACAAATAAGTATGATTTACATCATTAGGTTTAGATTTCTTATTTACATGATAGACATTATTTTCATTCTTGACATCCAAGATATAAAAGCCATTAAATGAATTAGCAATACCATAAAGCACACCATTTAAATAAATAGAAAATTTCTTATTCTCAATAAGAAACTTAAAACCTTCATTATCCAAACAAGAAATTGAAATAATATTTCTGCTTAAATCCGAAACATAATAACAATTGTTCAAAACAAGAATTAATCCGGAAGGTAAAGTGACTTCATAAGTCCCTACGGCTAATGCAGCAACTCTTGCTCCATTCCCCACACGTAGATCTACTTCACCTTCTTTAAGAAGTCTCCTATTCTTTAATCCCTGCACATTTAGACAAATGTGAGAACCACATCCGGTATCCAATACCCAAGAATCAGTGGTAGAAAGGAGAATATCTATCATATAGATACCTGAAGTCGACGCAGCCTTGCTGCTCTTCTTCTTCTTTTGCTCTTCCAAGAAAGCCTTGCAATTACGTTTCCAATGACCAATTTCTTGACAATGGAAACAAATTGCATCCTTTTGTGTATCGGGTTTTGCCTCAGAAGCCTTGGAAACCTTTGCCTTGCTTATCTTGGGTTTGACAACTTTTGCCTTACCCTTGCCTTTGGCACCAGACTTCTTCCCATCGTGAACCAAGAGCACGGGAGAACCTTTCTCCACAATTTTCATCTCTGCAGTTTTGAGCATCCCATGCAACTCAGAGAGATTCTTATCCATTCCATGCATGTTATAATTCATTACAAACTGATTATAACTTTTAGGCAATGAATTAAGAATTAGATCCGTGGCTAGCTCCAATGGGATTGGATAGCCAAGTTTCTCAAGGTGCTCTACATAACCTTTCATTTTAAGAAAGTGAGGACTCACTTGTTGCCCTTCATTCATTTTACTAGTAGTGAATGCAACAATGGTCTTGTACCTCTCTTGCCTAGCTTGCTCTTGAAACATAGTTCTCAACTCCACGCCTATCTCATAGGCTTCCAAATGTTCCAAACTTTGTTGGAGTTTTGAACACATAGCAGCAAGCATGAGACAACTTACATCTCTAGAATCATTACGATGTTTCTTGTAATTGTCTCTTTCTACCCTAGGGGTAGTAGGCGGTGGTTCAGCGGGGAGAGGCCCATCGAGAATGTACAACTTATCTTCTTGCCTAAGAACGATTCTTATGCTATGGATCAAATCCATAAAGTTGGTACCATTCTCTTCGAGCTTATCCTTCTCAAGGATCGATCGCAACGACATTGATTGAGTGTTATTAGTCATTATCTACAAATATGCAAAAAATTCCAAAATTTAATAAGTACCGGTTTTCATTAAAGAGATAAATAATGTATTTTAAAATAAAATACTCCCACCAAATTATACAACCTTCTTTATACATCCAATGTATAGTATAATTTAAATGAGTTGAGATCCCACTTTAATCTAATTTTGAGTACGCTTTGGCGCACCGCTCAAAATTAAATCAATTAGGTAGACAACTCTTGTCAATCATATCTCATATGACTCTCAGTTCTTTTCATGAGATTCTTTAAGAAATCCAATTTCAAAAAGCATGTTAAATCTCATCTTTGCCTTAAGCCCAAAACTTTTTTGACGCTTAATTAAGTCTAACCATTTTAAACGCATAGGAAACTCTTATTCACTCATCTTGCTCAAACATGAATAAAGTCAATGCACCTCGCTTTGGCGAGCCCACATGAAATTACTCATGTATAAACAAGTGTTTTAATCATGGCATGGCAAAAGGACTTAAAACTTTCTTTGAAGGTTCATCACATATAGCATATAACACATTTATGAGCACATAATATAAACATGTTACACATCAAGTTTAGCCACTAAATTAATCTCCATCAATTTAAGCATGATATTTATGTGTCATTAGTTTCTCTATAATTATGAGGATGAGACTATTTCAACTTTGGTTATTATCTCCAAATCAAGACAACAAGAAGTGCGGTCGAACTAAGCCATTAGGCAACCACAATCCCGCACTAATTCAAGAAACCAAGAAAGTAGTCCATGTGGCCGAAACTAAGCAATAGATGGTCTCGATGAACGTAGGCCAATTGCATTCACAATTCCACATGGATCTCCAATCATTGAATCAAGAACTTTGTTTTTCAATTTTAGCAATTATGAACTCTTCATAATTCTAACTTCGTTTTATCTTTGAAACTTTGATTGCGATCAATTTTGGGAAACACAATCTCGATGAACGCAGATTAGCCATCCAAAACTTGAACCAATCTAGAAATCACAAGACTAAAACAAATAGGAAAATCAAACCCCAAAATCCACACACAAACCAACTACCCAAAATCCATTCCAGATCAACAAGTCTGGACTGGTTCTGTTATTGGTTTTGTCGAATTTGTCGAAAATTCCATATTCAGATTTTAAACCAAAATCAGAACTTATTTTGACCACCGAGCGCCCGCCTGGTTAACAGCGAGCGGGCGCCTGTTTGGTCAGAATAGAATAGAATTTTAAAGTTCGAAAATTTTGTCTCAAAATTATTTTCCCCGATTATTAAAACATTGATCCAATCAAAAATCAATAATCGAAATAATTCAGAATCCACCATAATTTTTATTGCGATTGAATCGTGCGATTAAAGTTGCAAAACAATAAACCACATAAAATCACAAAACACATAAGCATCACATATTCCAATATTCAAATTATGCAAGGCACATAAACAATTTATATACACATAACATGATCCAAGTATTGAATTAATCAACATGAACGGGGCTCTGATACCACTGTTGGGTTTCGATCAAACATGCGCAGCGGAATTTAGCATTTAAAATTTTAAGAAACCCAAAGCCATGGATCCGTTCATATGATTAAATCAAATACAACAAGATGAATAGAGGAATAACTAACCCTTGATGGCTATGAATTTTCTCTTGATCTTTAGTGGAGAAACTTGAAGACTTGATCACGATCACAAAGCTTGAACACGAACTTTGAAGATGATGATTTTCACCCTCTAGCGGTATCCACACTTCGAACGAATATCAAAGGAGCTTCTTTAATCTTGGTTGCTAGACCAATAATTGTAAAACACGTTTTCACAATTTAATAAAGAACTATATGGAATTTATTTTGTGAATTATTTTGTTCCTCAATCAATGATATCTTAGAACAAAATAAAATCTCTCTCAAACTCTTTGAGACTCACAAAAGCACTAGTTCATATGGTCTGGCCGAATTGGTGTTTTTATACACAATTAAGACCTATTCCAAATAGGAATCTTGTGCCAAAAACCTTTCCTAATCGAATTAGGAAATTTCCAGTCGGCATACCGGGCGCCCGCCTGGTACCCCCCGAGCGCCCGCTCATTTGGGCAGAAGGTCAAGGCCTTTTCCGGCTTATTCAGGCGCCCGCCTGGTTCAACCCAAGCGCCCGCTTGGTTGACCAAGAGGCCCAGAATAATTCCAGAAATTCCCTTGAGGTCCTTCGACCCTAAATTCCAATATAGTCCTTTTATTTAAGATTCGTTCTATTGTGTGTGACCCTCTAGGATTATACTAAGTTGGCAATGGGCTCAAACATGATCCCATAAGATATGATTAGGTTCTAGAAAACCGTCATACCTACCCAAATAGTATAACTAGATACAAGTTCGCATTCCTTTAGAATATGTCACAATCCCTTTGTCCACGATGTCATTGAACACAAGTCATGGTCAAAGAGTCAACTTGTTTCGTTCAATACTTTCTCGATTCCGAATATGTTGATAATCCAAATGACATTGATCCAATCAATTCATTTGAGTCCGGCCGAACATTTCATCAACATCATTCCTACGAGAGGCCCAAGCTTGACATCTCTCCGTGGAGGGACAAATCCATTTAGCTTATTATTCTTCCCAACGGGAATCCGATTATGCCAATCATACCCTTTATAACTACCGTGTTAAGGTAGCGTTTGAATATGTCAAACACAATGTTCATCAAGTGGAAGACTATAATAACTTCATGTCTAAGGATTCAAATGACATAACTAATATGAGATATATGTATGACATAGACCATGACATAAATCTCATACAGCGGGTCATGTCCAGTACCTTGTTCCAAACAAGTACCCATAAATCTAACATGATCATTTAGCCTTTATACTAGAGCTTAATAAGTACTAGGGACGGGGATTATTATAAGTAAACATGAACAACATTAATAATCAAAACATCTCTTTATTGATATGAAATAAATGATAACAATTACAACGTTTATTAAACGTGCCTAGGGCACCACTACCAACACTAGTGACTCTCAACTGGTCGGACTGATATCTACTCGTCATGCTCAAAGCATAAGATACATCCGGCCTAGTACATATTATGGCATGCATGATGGATCCAATTGCCGAAGCATATGGAATCTCACTCATTTTCGCACGCTCATCTTTTGCCTTAGGATATTGATTCTTGCTTAGAGAAACTTCATGTAACACTGGCAACTGTCCTCTCTTAGAGTTTTCCATGCGGAATCTTTTAAGGACCTTATCAATGTATGTACTTTAGCTTAAACCAATTAGCTTCCTTGATCTATCTCTGAATATCTTAATGCCAAGTATATATGCGGCTTCATCCATGTCTTTCATTGCAAAACACTTTCCTAACCAAGTCTTTACAGACTGAAGTGTAGGAATGTCGTTTCCAATGAGCAATATGTCATCCACATATAAAATAAGGACTAGCACTATGCTCCCACTAATCTTCTTGTATACACAAGGTTCATCTTCGTTCTTGATAAAGCCAAACTCTTTGACTAATTCATCAAAACGAAGATTCCAACTCCTAGAAGCTTGCTTCAATCCATAGATTGATTTCTGCAACTTGCATACTTTAGAATTTTGCACAAAACCTTCAGGTTGTGTCATATAGACATCCTTTTGTAAGTTTCCATTCAGGAAAGCGGTTTTGACATCCATTTGCCATATCTCATAGTCATAATATGCGGCTATGGCAATCAAAATTCTTATAGACTTTATCATTGCTACGGGTGAAAAGTTTTCATCATAGTCAATACCATGAATCTGCCTATAACCTTTCACTACAAGCCTAGCTTTGTAAGTAAGCACCTTCCCATACATGTCAGTCTTGTTCTTGAAGACCCATTTGCATCTTATGGTTTTTACACCATCAGGTGCATCAATCAAGTTCTAAACTTGATTATCATGCATGGATTGTAATTCGGATTCCATGGCTCCAAGCCACTTATCCGAATCAGGATATGACATCGCCTCTTGGTAGGTGGTTGGTTCATCATTCTCAATAATCTCCACCTCATTACTATCAGTTACGATAAATCCATATCTCTCGGGCTCGGATCGTAACCTACTAGATCTGTGAGTTACTTGTGTATTCTGAACAGGTTCCACAACTCCTTGTGGGACTTGTTCTTGTTCCACTATCGGTTCAATGTCATTTTTCGGGACTCGAACCTCTTCGAGATTTACTTTACTCCCACTGATTTCTTTGGAGAGAAACTCTTTCTCTAGAAAGACACCAGTTCGGGCAACAAACACTTTGTTGTCCATTCGGTTATAAAAGTAATATCCTTTAGTTTCCTTAGGATATCCCACAAAAATACATTTATCAGATTTGTGTGTAAGTTTGTCTGAGATGAGTCTTTTGACAAAAACTTCACAACCCCAAATCTTCATGAAAGACAAACTAGGTTTCTTTCCGCTCCATATCTCATATAGAGTCTTTTGAACCAATTTACTTGGAACACGATTTAGCGTGAAAGCAGCGGTTTCTAGTGCATAACCCCAAAAGGATATCAGAAGATCAATTTGACTCATCATTGATCGAACCATGTCCAACAAAGTTTAATTCCTCCTCTCGGACACACCATTCCATTGTGTTGTTCCGGTGGAGTTAATTGTGAAACTATTCCATAATTATTTAGATCATCATCAAATTCTTGACTTAAGTATCCCCACCTCGATCCGATCAAAGTGCCTTAATACTTTTGCCAAGTTGTTTTTCTACTTCATTTTAAAATATTCTAAATATTTCAAACGCTTCACTTTTATGTTTCATTAGGTAAACATACCCAAATCTACTATAATCATCAGTGAAGGTTATGAAGTATTGAAATCCTCCCCTAGCATTGCTACTTAGTGGTCCGCATACATCGGAATGTATCAACCCCAATAAGTCGCTCGCCATTTCACCCAACTTGGTAAAAAGTGTCTTGGTCATTTTTCTAAGAAGACACGACTCGCGAGTGTCATATGACTCAAGATCACATGAACCCAAAAGACCGTCCCCATGGAGTTTTGAGATACGCTTCTCATTAATATGACCTAGACGGCAATGCCATAAATAAGTATGATTTACATCATTAGGTTTAGATTTCTTATTTATATGATAGACATCTTCATTATTTTCATTCTTGACATCAAGGACATAAAGGCCATTAAATGAATTTGCAATACCATAAAGCACATCATTTAAATAAATAGAAAATCTCTTATTCTCAATAAGAAATTTAAAACCTTCATTATCCAAACAAGAAATTGAAATAATATTCGTACTTAAATCCGGTACATAATAGCAATTGTTCAAAAAAAGTATTAAACCGGAAGGTAAAGTGACTTCATAAGTCACTACGGCTAATGCAGCAACTCTTGCTCCATTCCCCACATGCATGTCTACTTCACCCTCTTTAAGTAGTCTCATATTCTTTAGTCCCTGCACATTTAAACAAATGTGAGAACCACATCCGGTATCCAATACCCAGGAACTAGTGGTAGAAAATAATATATCTATCATATAGATACCTGAAATCGACACAGTCCCACTGCTCTTCTTCTTATTTTGCTCTTCCTTAAAAGCCTTGCAATTACGTTTCTAATGACCAATTTCTTGACAATGGAAACAAATTGCATCCTTTTGTGCATCGGGTTTTCCATATATAGCCTTGGCAACCTTTGCCTTGCTAATATTGGGTTTGGCAACCTTTGCCTTACCCCTCCATTTGGCACTTGGCCCCTTTACATCATGAACCATGAGCACTGGAGAACCTTTGTCCACAATCTTCATCTCCGCAATTTTAAGCATATTATGCAACTCGGAGAGATTCTTATCCATTCCATGCATGTTATAGTTCATTACAAAATGATTATAACTCTTAGGCAATGAGTTAAGAATGAGATCCGTGGCTAGCTCCAATAAAATCAGATAGCCAAGTTTCTCAAGATGCTCCACGTAGCTTTTCATTTTAAGCATATGAGGTCCCAGTTGTTGCCCTTCACTCATTTTGCAAGAAGTGAATGTAACAATGGTTTTATACCTCTCTTGTCTAGCTTACTCTTGAAACATGTCTCTCAACTCCACGCCTATCTCATAGGCCTCCAAATGTTCCAAACTTTGTTGGAGTTTTGAGCACATAGTCGCGAGCATGAGACAACTCACATCTCTAGAATCATTACGATGTTTCTTGTGATTGTCTCTCTCCGCCCTAGGGGCATTGGCTTCGGGTTCATTAGGAATAGGCCATCAAGAATGTACAATTTATCTTCTTTCCTTATGTAAGGATCCCCGCCCCGCGACAAGGTCAACACGTGTCCAAATCCGGGATGGTTCCAATGGCACAATTTAACGGAGTCGCCACACTTTGTTAATTTTAAACCCAACAAAATGAAAAAGGTTAGAGACAAAAGGTTCGGAGGTCAGGTTACGGTTTGGGAAGAGTTTTACGTCACCCAAGCCGCCTCGGTCAAAACCGAGTCTCCCTTGTTAATTAACAAAAGTGCATGTGTGTGTGTGTGTGTTTTAATGGAAAATCTCTGTTTTTGACTGTTTATCAATTTTAACTAAAAAAGAAGGTTTTATTTGCACAAGAAACAACAGAACAAGGGGCAAAAGGGTCATTTTCCCTTTGACCCAAACCATCCGTACGGATGGGATGATCTTCCCTAGGATTTTTACATTTTGTTCAGAAACAGTCCAGTTTCAGGCAGAAACAGAGCATTCTGCTGAAATTGGACTTAAACAGTTCTGATTCCAGTTTTATTTCAACACAACAAACTTAAACAAAATCATTCCTATGCCTAATGATCATCAATTGAACCCCAAAACAAGTATTTAGGTGTGATCAAAGCAATCATTGGAAAAAAATCACACAAAGGTGATGAACATGGCCAAATGAGACAAAATGACCATTTGATGATTAAAGATGGAAACTTTATCATCAAGATGACATTTTTATACATTATTAACCTCTTAGGGACCAAATTATTGCATAAAGATTCAATCTTTATGACCCAAAATGGGATTTCCATGCTAAATCAAAAGGGTAAGATGATAAACACTAAGGTTTTATCATCCCACATGATTATCATCGCCAAATCAAAACAAAATCAACATAAAGATTTGGACTTTCACCACAAGAGTGGATCCTTAAGCCAAATACAACATTGGGACAACATTATTTGACATAAAGATTTGATCTTTATGACCCCAAAGGGGATTTTGAAGCTAGATCAATGTTTGGATGATAAAGATTGAAACTTTATCATCCAAATGACCATCCTTGCTACCAATGAACAACATAATCAACCAAAATATGTGCCTTTTTTATTAAATAGATCATTAATTTGTTATAAGTAAGAAATTCAAAAAACCATGATCATCCTTAGGTTAGAACCACTTTCACACAAAGTGTGAAGGGCACCTTGAATCATCGGACCATAATGTATAACAATGTATATATATATATATATAGTGCTTGAAGGACAAGACTTGCAATAAGATTAAGATTAAAGTGCTTGAAGGACAAGACTTGCGATGAAATTAAGTTGCTTGAATGGACAAGACTTGCAAGAATTAAGAGATGAACAACAATAATATGAACAAACAAAAGAGATAAGATGAAGAGAAGGATGGGGGAGAAGGTGGCTTCACCTATGTTTAGTTAGGCCAATCTTCCTTTCTCTTTCACTCTCAAAACACTCCCTGGAGCAATTTTAGCATAGTAACACTAACAATAATCCTTTCTCCCCCCTGGAATGATCAGCAAGTGGTTCAATTTATAGGGGCTGATGGTTCCCAAAGTAGCCGTACGGCTCATGCTGGCGACCTTCTGGATTTTTTAATCTTTTAATTCCAGAACAGTCCCTGTGTCCATATTTTGTCCTAGTGAGGTCTTGGCCTATCAGTTTATCCCTGAATGGTGCCTAGAATTCCTCTAAGTTGGTCAAATTCAGATTGGGGTACTTACAGAGCCCCTCGGCAACGTCGCTTTTGAAGAAAGTGGGGTTGTCGATAAACGCATCCCAATCTGATGGGAGGACGGCAAAGGCTGATTTGATTCCAATGGATGGACCTAGAGGTATAGGATTCCTATGTATCCCTTTTGTGGGGAATCAAGCCTAACGTAGTTCGAAAGAGGGGTGAGAGATTTTAAGGCTACTCAAACCTATAGACGACCGTCGAGGTCGGGTGGGGAACTCGGGCATGACTCTCATCTGGTCAGGGGCTAAGATTCGGGCATGACACTCATTCAGTCAGAGGCAAAGGTTCGGGCGTGACACTCATTTGGTCAGAGGCAAGGACTTTGGCATGACACTCATTCGGTCAGAGGCAAGGACTCGGGCATGACACTCATTCGGTCAGAGGCAAGGACTTGGGCATGACACTCATTCGGTCAGAGGCAAAGATTCGGGCATGACACTCATTCTGTCAGAGGCAAGGACTCGGGCATGACACTCATTCGGTCAACCTATACCAAATAATTTTTAATTGGGCTTACGTCAGGGACGGCCAATTTTGGACAACAAATTTTTAACTGGGCTTACGTCAGGGACGGCTGATTTTGGACATTAACTGGGCTTACGTCAGGGACGTCCAATTTTTACATTTAACTGGGCTTACGTCAGGGACGGCCAATTTTGGACATTTAACTGGGCTTACGTCAGGGACGGCCAATTTTGGACAACAAATTTGTTGGGTATGCCCACATATATCTCAGTTTTTATGTAATAGGATTTATTAGATTTGATTGATCTATCACCTAAGTTTTATTTCATGGACTTTAGACCCACATGTAAGAAGTATTTATACTTCATTTTTTAGGTTGTCCATTGTCATAGAATAGGCTTAGAAATAGGGCAAGAAGATCAAAATTCAAGAAAAATTACTCAGTGAGTTTGAACCGCGCATATGCGCCTCCTGCGCCATGCGCCATACGCTTCTCAGAACGCGTGCACAAGGAGTTATTCCTAGCTTTGATACGCGCCTCTGCGCCCCTTGATTTAGCGCACACATAATGTGCGCCTCTTGGCTCAATGCGCCTCTTGGCTCAAACGTGCCTCAAAGTGTTTATTCAACACTCAGTGATTTATTGAAGACTCAAAGACTTGAAGAGAATTCAAATTACGCCTATGATCCAACGGTGGTTAAAAGATGCATATGCGCCTAATCTGTTGACACGTGTCCATAACGGTCACATTTATGTTGAGTGTCAAAGTGGCCATAATATATGCATGCTCCAATCAACGAGTGACAGCACATCTTATCCACAAGAATCTCCAACGGCTAGTTTTTTGAAGTTCACTATAAATACCCCATAACTTCAACATTTTGAAGTTGCTGAGTTTTGCTAAGAATTTCAAGAATTTCTCTCTCAAAGCATTTGTTGAAGATTTGAAGATTGCCTTCGTTTTTCCAGATTTCCTCAAGAACATCTTCATACCTTCATCCTTAGCCCAGATCTTCAAGCTATAACACTTTAGTTTCATTGTGCTCTAAATCATAAAGATCTAAAGAGCCTTGATGCTAAAGTCACATACGCACCTCTTTAAGTTTGATCACTTAGATCCATCATTTAGAGATACACCGGTTATTGTTTTGGATTTGTTCATTCATAGAATATTAGATCTTGAGTTAGTGTAGAAGCTCAAAAGTTGTAATTTGTAACACTCACTCATTATATAAGATCTCCATTAGAAATCCAAGACTAACCATCTTGGTAGAGGACGTAGATCTTTCATTGATCGAACCTCTCCAAATAGCTTGTGTTATTATCTTGTCATTTACTTTCAAGTTATTATCTTCACTCACTATTTGCTTGTTTACTCATTGTAGATTGATTGATCTGAATTGTGTTGTGTTGTTAACTCATTTGCCTTAGTTTCTTATTTCACCCACTTTGAGCCAAAATACTTAGAGTGTGTGTGCGCCCCTTTATCACACTTTGCGCCTATTTTCATTACTAAATTCCGCTGTGCATTTCACTCACTCACTTAGGCGCATTTCATAACGCTTACTTGATAAAGTGCGCATTTGCAATTGAGTTTATCAAGGGTACGAAAAGAATTTTAAAACAGCTATTCACCCCCCCCTCTAGCTATTTTTCATACCCTTGTTGCCCTTTGGGACCAACAAGTGGTATCAGAGCAAACACCTTTATAAAACATTTTCGTTTTTCAAGCTTAACAGCTTGGGTGCCGATTCTAAATGGCAAACTCAAAACCTATGGCAACTGCAAACTACACTCACGTTCCGGTCTTTGATGAAGATCATTTTGACGTGTGGAAATTCAGCATATTGACTCATCTCAACTCAATCGATGAAAGGCTTCATGACACCGTCGTTTATGGACCTTATATTCCGATGAAGGGGAATCCAAATCCACGCACCAACGCTGCTCAACCTATAGTTCTAAAACCAAGGGAAGAATGGACCGAAGAAGAAATTAGAAGAGTTGCAAATGATGGCAAAGCAAGAAACATACTTCTAAGCACTCTAAGCACGGCTATGAAACAACAAGTCATGCATTGTGCTACCGCCAATGAGCTATGAGATGCTATTGAAGAGCATATTGAAGGGGACACCGTATGCAAGGAAAACAAGAATATGAAGTTCAAAAGAGATTCAACAATTTCTCTCAACTCCCCGGTGAAAACTTGAGGCAAACTTATGAACGCTACTGTGAAATTATCAATCTATGTATTTCACTTGGCATGAAGTTTACCAGCAAAGATTTGAATGTAAATTTTCTACAAGCTTTTGGATCAAGATACCTACATAAATCTAGCGCTCTTGAAGACGCTGGAACTTTAGATGTATGGACATTAAGGAACCTTTATGCAAATCTCAAAGTTTATGAGCTCAAACTCCAACGAATCAGCGAAACTGAAGGAAAGTCAAAATCTATGGCTATGATGGCGCATAGGGATGCTGCGTCTACACCTGCGCCTTCTCTTGTGCCGGTACAAGATGAGAAAACTTCTGATCCCAAAATTTCCACTTCTGAGCTATTAGACATGGATGATGAAGACTTTGCTTTATTTGTGAAGAAATTTCAAAAGTTCAGAAAATTCTCAAGACCCGGCTCAACCAACAAATTTCAAGGATCTACCAGCAAAGCTCCTTAAAAGTTTACAAGGAGCAGTGATTCAAAAAGAAAATAAGATCTTGTTTGTTTTAATTGCAGGAAACCCG